>OY744483.1:235441006-236698506 GCA_963556165.1 Tipula helvola
AGTGTAGTAAATAGCCATCATTTATCGAACAACGTTCAATACTGAATGTTATTGAATGACGTTTTTTTTTAACATTGCTTGTCAAAATTTACAGACGGTGTCGACTGCGTTAAATTTTTTTTGTGGTGAATAAAAAAAAATTTTAATTTCATTTGTCAAAATTTTCATTTTTAACTAGTTTTTAACTAATTCACTAACAGCCTTAGTAAGCTTTCTTTATAATGTTTGCGAATAAAGGTAAATTTTACATCAGAATGGTGTTATGGTTAACAGAAAAATGTAAATAACTAAATGTTACCATTAATACTATAAGCAATGTATAGTCACAGATCGGTGGATCAGTTCCCATTTAACGTAAATGGGTATTATATATAGATTCTTACAAACTATAAACTTAAGAGTATATTTATGTATATAATTATTATTATTTATCGAGGAATGAAGTATACATTTCATTATAACCAAGATGATTGGGAGGTATGAAGCAAGGAGCTATTGTCGAATGATTCTCCTAAACTACACGTAAAATTGGTGTACATATGTAAGTACATAACGGTTTTGATATAAGTGATGAACCTACAAATACAATGAACAATTAATTTTTCGTCAGTTTAGTCTGGGTGTTGAATGGAACAGAACCAAACACAAAAATTACAATATTGTTTCAGTGATAATACAAAAAGGTAAGTAAGAAATTGGCTCAGAAATATTATTTTTATAAATTAATTATAATATAATTATATGATACATAATTTAAATTTATAGGAAAAAAATCATTATACCTACCATTCAAAATGCCGAATGAAAAAAAAATCCGAAAATTTATTTCACTTCAAACCAAAATTCAAATTTTGGATAAGCTTAAAAATCACGAGAAGCCTACTGATGTTGCCAAATATTTTAATTTAAATGAGTCAACAATTAGAACCATAAAACAAACAGAAGAAAAAATTAGGAATTCGGTAGCATCCGGATCATCTGTGCTTGCCAAAATTACTGCTCGTCCGAGCGCAAATATAATGGAAAAAATGGAACAAGCCCTTATAGTATGGGTAGAAGATATGACAAAAAAACGGTTACCTTTAGACGGAAATGTGATCAAAGAAAAGCTTTAAAAATATTTAAATGTTTAAAAGAAATGGGAGAATGGTCAACCGCTGATCAACCCAGCCATAAGTTTGTTGCTAGCAAAGAATGGTTCGAAAAATTCAAAAAACGGCATTCATTGCACAATATAAAACTACAGGGAGAAAAAGCATCTGCTGATGTAGAAGGAGCAAAGCTGTATCCAGGAGAACTTGCCAAAATAATTCAAGAAAAGTGCTATTCCGCCGATCAGGTGTTTAACGCCGATGAGGCAGGATTATGGTGGAAAAAAATTCCCTCTAGAACCTATATTTAAAAAAATAAAAAAATAGCACCTGGATTTAAGGCTGCTAAAGATCGGATCACCTTAATTTTCTGCAGTAACGCATCTGGTGATTTTATGACTAAGCCTATATTCATTAACCGATCGTTAAATCCACGAGTGTTGAAATGATGTAACAAAAACAGCCTTCCTGTGTATTGGAGAGCCAATAAAAAGGCATGGATGACGGCTAATTTATTTAACGATTGGTTCCATCATTGTTTTGTTCCGTATGTGGAAAACTATTTGAAGAGAAAGAAGGTATAGCATTCAAAGTTCTACTAATTTTGGATAATGCGCCCTCGCATTCATGTGATTTAAATCACCCAAATGTGCAGATATCATTTTTACCCCCTAATACTACCTCGCTATTACAACCTTTAGACCAAGGGATCATAGCGAATTTTAAATCAATTTATATCCGTAAGTCATTTCAATTAATTTTAGACAAAATAGACACCACAGATATTACAATAAGCGAAGTTTGGAAGCAGTTCTCAATTTTGGATTGTGTCGACATTGTTGCTTCGTCAAATAAAGAAATGCGACAATCCACACTAAATGCTTGTTGCGGAAAGTAATATTACCGGAGATGATATATCAGAGAAGTCGTGTTGAATCAACTCAGGCTGGATTTGAAAAATACTTAATATTGCACACGCAATAGGACGCGATGGGTTCGATGAAATAACATTGGATGACATACAAGAACTAGTTACGGAGGATGAAATAAACGATGCAGATTTGGTTGCAATAGTCAGTAAAATACTACCGGAAGATAGTAATTCTGAAGATATATCCGATGATGAAGATAAATCCAAGAAATTTACTGTAAAATGTGTAGAAAAACGTTTAGATATGGCGAAGCAGTTAGCAAATTATTTTTTAGAGAATGATCCACTGGAGGAAAGAGCTCAAAAATTTACAAGAAATTTAGAAAATTGCTTGTCTCCTTATAACGAAATTTATAAAGATTTGCTCGCAAAAAGGAAACAATCTTTAATAACTGATTTTGTCAAGCCGATAACGATCGCAAGAGCTAACGAACCTATCCATTGCTCCAGTAGTTCAGATTCGGATGTAGCACCAGCAAAACGTTTGCGGCATCATCCGCTTAGCAGTGATGAAAAAGAATTTGTATAAATAATATGCATCAACATTTCTTTTTATATTTTAATTTTTATAAATTTGAATTTTTATTTAGTTCTTTATTTTTAAAAACGTGAATTATTTTGTTAAATTTTATTAATTTATTATAATTTTATTGAAGACTCCTAATAAAATCTTGAATATTAACTTATTAAAGTTTCATTTTATTAATTTAAATGCAGTTTTTTATACTTGGAACCTAACCCCTTTTTATCTATAGAGTTCATGTCTCTTACAACGCGATTTCGCAACGTATCCGTCGCGTTGTAGGAGGGTTGACTGTATTCGAATTGAATTGATTATTGAATTGTTTATAAATGATGATTATTGAATTGTTTATAAATTTCGAGTTTGAGTTTATGACGCATATTACAAAAACAACAATAATGTAAATTTCAAAAATACTTTATTTTTCATGAAACATTTTCAACACTCGATTTTTCAATCAAATAAAATTACATGTTTTATGAACATTTTCGTAAAAAAACAAAACAAAAGCTCACATTTCTAATAAACTAAAACTGTAAATGAAAATAAGTATTTTCCCATATAGTTTCATAGTAAAGGAAAAATTGTAGTATGTTATTTTAAGCTTAGTAAAAAATAAAGTAGATGCTGGAGGCTCTTATTTATGTATACCGTAGGCTCTGGTATAATCTAGGTTGCTTTGGATAAACCATCAGGAAAACGAAAAGGGAAACCGCATTTAATTTTTTCGATATGCTTAAAAAAATATTGCTTTTTGATAAAATGTTCTGGAATTTGATTAATTGTATTCAATATTATTTTCAATTTAAAATATCTCTTAATATAAAAAATTGGCTGAAATAATGAAGAACTAATTTAAAAATAAAAACAAAATATTAGCTGGGTTTTTTATTCGCTCCCGATAGGTGCTATCGAGAGCAATCATTTTTCTACATCTAAATTTAAATTGGATGCCCTATTTATTGGTAAACTAAATTTATTTACCATTAAACTATCAATTTTAATTGAATTGTTTAGTGAAAACTTGATATAAAAAATATTTGGCTCTACCTATTTATACGGAGCGCTACCGGGAGCCACTTTTTATATGACAGCTCGCAATAGCAGCTATCGGGAGCGAATAAAACAACGCAACAATAGGGACAAATAAATATTCCTTAGGATATTTTATGGATGTAGTCTGGTGTTTGGGCTTCGAAAAATCGATTTTTTTTTTTTGACACATATTTTGAAAGTATAATATATTGAGAGTATACTGAGGGCCGCGCCGTCCACGGCCGCGCCGTCCAGTAAATTAAAGTTTAAACCGTCACAGTTTTATTTTATGTACAATAAAAAACATTCACATTACAAGATGATAATGATACCAAATAACAGATATCGCCCTCATCAAAAAAGTAATAATAATTTTGTTCAGTGTCCCAAATTCTGTCAAATTCATTTGTTCTGTGGTAATTAAATTATTCAGTTCTACATCTTCTGATACTGTGTTAAGAAATTTCACTATGACTGCAGTGGTATTGATCGTGCGGCCATTAAATCGATAAAGAAATATTCGAATGTTTGCTATTTGTGTAACGGTTGTAAAGTTTTGATTATGAACAGCGATTTCACCAAGCCCTTTGATAAAATTGATGTAATTACCGCGAGAGCCGCGGAAAATATTGACCTGAACAAGATCGAATTCGAGGTAGCTGGAAATCGGAAATTAATAAATCAATTATTAGACAAGTCTGGGAGTGTCACTTCCTCCAAACCATCAGATGCAAGAGTTGCTGAAAGGGTCTCAAGCCCGGATTCTATCTTTAATTCTCGGAACCATACTCAAAGTGTTAATTCGAGGTAAAGCTAAGGTTTTTTGTTTAGGCATATTGGACAACGAGCGATAAATATGTTCTCCGAAGAATACTTTCCATACGATTATGTCGTTTATAGACTGGATAGATACAATTTCGACACCAGTCGTGAAGGTGGTGGTGCTTTGATTGCGGTAAAGAATTCGTTTCCTAGTGATGTGATTGCCTGTCATCCTAGCCTAGACGTGATTGCCGTTCGAGTCAGACTGGCCAATAATACTTCGATTATTGTAATCACCGTATATATACCGTACGGGTCGAACTTGGATTACTATAATACGTTTATCAACTACATCGACTCAGCTGTTATGCCTCTTGTCCATCCTAGCAATCAACTTATCATTGTGGGTGACTTTAATTTACCCATGATATCTTGGAACGATATGGACGGCGTATTTTCTTCACCTTCTTACTGAGGAGAAAGCATTGGCTATCATCGATTACTTTGCTGCCATCTCAACTACGCAGCTCAACCGTATTGGCAACAATCGGGGGAAATTCCTTGATCTATTATTTGCTAATGATGTTATGCCTGCCGAGATTTCTGCGTGTCCATAATTCACTGGTTGTGAGATCATCTACCACGTACCGATTATTATAAATATTTTTCATTCCAATTGTATAAATAACTATGTCTCTAATGATTATTATTTTAATTTTAGAAAGGCCGACTACACATCATTGAATGAATTTTTTAACATTTCTGATTGGGACTTTTTACAACGCGGTGGAGATTTGAACTGTACGGTGTTGAGGTTCAACGATCTTCTCAGCTGTGGTATCGAAAAGTATATTCCGCGGGTGAAAACAAATAAAAACAGCCATCGGGAGCCATGGTATAATAATACGGTGACCTGTTTCTTTTACGATAAATTCAGGACAACTGAAAAATATAGAATTACCTACATATTTTTCTCAGACAGTATTTTTTTTATTCAAAATTAAATTCTCTTTTAGTATCTCAGAAATAGTTATATGTATCTATGTACATTTATATAATTGTTGTACATAAAACTAAAATAATAATTATAAACAAAAATTAATAAGTAAATATTAAAATTATATCTAAATTGGAAAATTTAAAAATATCACAAAGATGAATGCACAAGGCTTGCTAGGTAATAGTGGCACATGATCAATTGTATGTAAATGAAAAAATAATAAAACAAGTTACAAATCAAAATTCACTCAGTTTAATTACCTAAATTGGCAGCAATTTGAAGTAGCATTTTCTAGAATTTTTCCGAACTATGAATTCTTTTTATCATACCACTGCTTTTTGAAATGTGTTCGCAAAATTTTTCAATTTTTAAGCAAAAACTTAGTTTTGACGGTTTCTATTTTCATTTGGGTTTTTTCAGCTGTCCGTAAATTATTAACTAAGATACAACCCAAATTCTATTTTTG
Source organism: Tipula helvola (assembly GCA_963556165.1). NCBI lineage: Eukaryota > Metazoa > Arthropoda > Insecta > Diptera > Tipulidae > Tipula > Tipula helvola. The sequence goes on from OY744483.1 coordinate 235,446,815, forward strand.
TTTAAATTGGAAAATAGAATACTTTTAATTTTAAAACGTTGAAATATTTCGACACATCGCTTATGGTAATTTCGTTGTCGTTCCAATTTTCAATTTTTTCAAGAGTTACGTGCTTTTTACATAAAATGAAACTGCTTCGTCGAATAACACACCATTTTTAATTATTGTTTCTCGAAATTTATTTGAATATATAAATGACTGAACATATTCAAATGACAATTTATCCTAATAAAATGTGGGATGTAATGATCCAAGTATTTACAGATCTTACAAGTACTGATTAACCTTTCATAGAGTTTAAGCCTCAGATTAATCAGTAAGTATAAGATTAATCTGTGTAGGTTGTGTATAAATATAAGCCAAATTTCAGACAGTTTGTATTTAAAAAACGTCCTTAAAATTTTGGACAACTATCGAGCGACAAAAAATACGATTTGCGAGGTTCGAACATTTGCAATATACGTTCTATTACTGGTAATAATGCTAACCAGCAAGTTCTGCAATATCCAAAGATACGAAAATATTGTACATTTGCTTCTTAGCAATATTCCATGTGATTATTTACCTGTGCACCCAAGTAACATTTGGAGTTGTCAAAACGTTGCGCCATCTAAAATTCGCAGCAATTTAGTTATAATAACTTGTTAAAAATAACCAAAAACGTGAGTTTGTTGCAAACTCGTAATAAATGGTAAATTACTTTTGAGATATCAGTTTGATTTATTTAATAATATAGGTTCCCAAATAGCAAAAAAATTATATTTGCAGTTTCGCTGTGCTTAACGCAAAATAGTTACATAATAAAAATCATTGTTATAACAGCAAACACGTTTTAGATGTAATTTTGCTGGTTTGAAAGCAATATAGTTAGTTAAGGAAATCGGTTTCAAAATAGCAAAACAGTCAGAAATAACTAAAGAGCTATTATTTTGAAAATTTTTGTAACAATAACAATTTGTTGCTAAATTATAGGTAAAAGACATATTTCTATAATTACATCTACAATTTTAATGATGTCATTTTAATGATATTTTCTATACTTCAATAATAAATGTCACAAATATTTTATAAAATATTGGCAGGGAAAATATGACTTTGCTTGTGATTTTTAATCGTAAAAACACAAGGGAAACAAATTTCATCGACCTGGGGGCTGATTCTCTAAAAAATAAGATAATGTGTAAACGTGAAAACTTGTAGAAAGCGAAGCTTACTTTTATCAGTATGCAATTTTGCAATCTAATTTGGGTAGTATTCAAATCAAAAAATTGCGAACTCATAAAAGTAAGCTTTGCTTTCTACAAGTTTTCACTTTTACACATTATCATTTTTTTTAGAGAATCAGGGTGGTTTGAAAAAGTAGGATAGAAAAGGAAAACGCGACCTAAAAATATTTGATATTAAAAATAAAATTAAAATCAAAATTTTTTTCGAAAAATATATTTTTGCTGAAAAATAAACCCAAATCCCAAAAGATGGCTTTAATATACATATGTAACAGTTAAATAGCTTAATAGATAACCATTTTAACCCTTTCAAACGCCATTTAAAATTGACTTTCTTCCAAAAATAAAATACGTAGCACAATTATGCACTGCTATGATATGGCATTGCTCATAAAACTGTAGTGTGAACATAAATACATAAGAGAACGATCGCACAAAAGAAATAAGACAAAAATTAAAAATTACGGTTGGTCGAAGCGATGAAAGTTGATGTACAATATATTGTACAAGGCGTTTGAGAGGGTTAACTATTTGTCCTAAATTAAATATTATTACAGCTAAAGTGTCTTACGAACTTACGAAAAAGTTACCAAAATATATTAAATATTTTAAGTAACTAATTAGCTTTTGTATGAGAAAAGCACTGATCATAAAGCATTATTGTTTTGTGTTAAGTGTTTTAGCTGTTGGACTTTGCATGGAATATTATTTACTTTAACCCTCTAGCAGGCAATTTTTTTGACTGGTAAAATTATGGTAGGGTAATTTTAATGTGAAAAAATCGAAAATTATGTCTAAAATTGCCTCAGGTAAAAATTACTAACATATTACTACATTAACACACATTATATAATAAAAAAACATCACTAATTGAAATTCCCGGTTGAACTGTAAAAGCACCAACCGCCAGTCAAATAATATTTGGTCTCACGAATGCATATTAATATTTCAGAAAGACAAGGGTGCGTTGCGCCTTTCAGCAAAACTAAGCTATTCGATGTGAGATAATTTTGATTATACATACATATCTCTCAATTGCAAACGAATAATTTTAAAACTTACAGGCACATTTGCATTAAATCAAGCGAGATACGTTTTTCTGTTTTGAGCGATGCAAACTATTTTACTATTGCCTCGCTATGTCACCTTACATCGCTCACACGACGTATCGATGTTTTCTACATTTATTATACATGTTTTCTGTGCTCCGTCTAAAAGCGGAAAACACCTGCTAGAGTGTTAACAACATTTTTTTAGTTATAAATTTACATATGTATAGTTATACACATAGATTCTGCGGTGTGCTAAGCAGTTTTGCTGTGTGTTAAACAATTTTGCTTTGAGATACGCAGTTTTACTTTGTTATCCACATTTAGTTTACTCATATAAATTTCGCTGTGTGTTAAGCAGTTTCCTTGTTAGGTCAGTAAATTTGCTTTGAGTTAATCAGTTTTACGTTTTCCAAACCAATTGACAATATTGACATACCAAGTTGGATTTCTGTAATTTGTTATTCAACAGTATTGTCAGATTAACGCGGTAATTACTGAAACAGTACATTTTACCTTTAATAATGGTAAGTGTTTGCTATGAAATCATTTTTTCCGGTGATTTTAAGTTTATTTAATATTATAAGAGTATTATTTAATAGTTTTGTTATAGGTTTTCTATGTTCTCGCAACTGTAAGCAAGAAGGAATTGTTTGTGTGTCTGGCATGCTGGTTTGAAGGAGACGAAGGTAACAATATCGTTCATTATCCACCAGACACCAAACAATTCCTCAAATATCAACGATTGCAGAGCAAAAACCCCGATAATTCATAGTGCTCAGAACCGGCACGCTTGCTCGCCAAATATTCGGATTATCAGCTGGCAGTACCTACAGGATGTGCACCTGTTAGAAGAAAGAGCCACTTCCGAAGAGGGCCGCTGGGATGTAAAAGAATTTAGAAAAGTAAATGCATTACGTAATAAGTTGTAATATTAAAGTATTTTGTTAATGGTTTAATGATTTTTTTTTTTAATTTAAGAATAATATCAAATATTCAAAACAAATTATTAAATAAAAAATATATAAATTTATTTCAATTATTTTAAGTATTACAAAAGAAAAAAATATATATTTTGTCAAAAATAGCGAACAGTATTAATTTCATTTAATTAAAAAATATACAAATGTGCGAAATTGAATTAGCCTCAATTCAAAGGCCATTATAATTATGTATTAGAAAGTAACCTGGACTGTTGACTTCTTTAATTGTTTAATACTTTGTGAGTTCACCTTGGTTCTTAATTACCTCGAATAACCTATCGGGCATGCTTAAAACTAATTTGCGGAGGACTTCTACTCGGATTTCGATCCATACTTCCCGTACCCGATTTTTTAATTCAATCACTGATTGAAACTGTTTCCCATTCTTATATACTTTTCGAGAAAAAATGCTCCATAAATTTTCAATATGGTTTAAGGCCGGACTGCAAGCTGGCCAGTCCATCACCTCAATATTTTTCTCGCTAATCCATTTTTTCGTCTCCTTTCTTCGCACGTCAAGAATTCGCATGTCAAGAATTGCTGCATTACCTTACTGGAAGATAAAATTTGATCCCATTCGACCTTTTGCATGCTCAATTAGACTTATTTAAAGCATTTTCGTGTTATCTCTCGATTTAATTTTGGGAGACATCCAGGCAAGTGGAAGTTTTTCATTGTAGCAAAATCCACCCCAAACCATAAGCGATCCTCCATCAAAGTTCCTACTTAAACGGATTTTGGTTTCTTTTCTAAGGGCATGGATGACCCTGATGGCTATCAATATTACTGGCATGACCTTAGAAAAGAAACATACCAGTTGCATTTGTCATTTGTTTATTGATGATTTTTGCTTTTCTATAAAATTTGGTGTTGGTTTTATATTTTTTTTTAATGTGTTTGGAAATATGTATTTATATAAATCTTTGTTCGCCATTATATTCGATCTATTTGATTTTATGTCATAAAAGGATAAACTAAACTCCACAGCATATTTGCTTTTTGTATCCCTAAATAATCATAACCGAAAAAACCCTTTTTCACCTCCAAAATTACTTATAAATTGCTTTTAGACTTGTTTTCTAACTATTTAGTTATTTTAACAGTAATTTTGATTAAATACAAATATGCTTGAAAATTATACAAAAAAATAAATAAAGTATTATAGCTGGCATACTTGTTTAGATGACTACAACAGTAAAATTGCTTTTCTCCCGACTTTTTTGCTTTATGGCGTATAACAAACTCCCTGCTGAAATGCCTTATATACCTACTTAAGCTAATTAGCATTTTTCTTCACTGCCACGACGTTTTAAAAACTTAGTGAATATCTATTTAACATTTATAACTAATTTGTGTAATTTTTCGGAGTTCACGACGTTGTAACAGCTTTGTTTTTGCTGTCTAGGACAATTTACCTATCAAATTGTTACTTGGGCAGCTTCAATGACACAACTCTTTAAATTAGGAGCAAATTTTATAGTATTGTTTACAACGTGACTACGCAACCCAACTTCAATGGTATTATCATTTTGCAATTTTTCTGGAATAAGTTTAGATTTTTATTCTTGCGAATTGTAATGAAATTACTTGACTGTACTACCTCTGATTCTAGGACAAAATGGTTGTACGGGTGACGCAAGTTGAAGTAATTTAAGTTAAATTCCATTACTGCAAATTATGTTTTACTTTTTATAAGGTAAGACAAGACGTTTTCGACTATTGCTTTAGATTTAATGCTACCGCAAAATTTTTTTTTTTTTTAATGATTTTGATCGGACAATCCATTGATCGATCCATCGACTGAAGGTGCAGCAGTTTGTTTCGCTTTCTTGTGCTTCTTAGAAGCAAGATGTCTGGTAATATCAGCTTCAGCTTGCCCATCGAGGAAAATAGAAAATTCACTTCAGCATTTTTGGCATATTGAGACATTCTCACTTTTCGCAGTTTTTACGAATGGAAATTCTTCACTAAGCACTACGTTTCGGAGGCGGTTCTATTGAAGCTGCAGGCATTTTACCTTTAAAATAGTTCAAAAATTGTGAATAAAACTGAATAGAATTTCACAATATCTAATCATAGTATTCAAGTACCTGTTTTATATAAAACTAGAAGATAAAACTTGTAATTCGGGCGTAATTATTGTTTAGTTTGCGACAATTTCTTTATACACAACATTTTTGGTAAAAACTGCATTTGATCTCGCTAGTAAGTTTTTCTGATAGGGGCCACCAATTTTAAATTTTGCAGCCGTGGATTTTTAGACTCGTGATAATGCCACATATAAAAATTGCTCGGAATTTCAATTACGTTGTCGGCTGGTTTATGATTGTTGGTCTAAGTTTCATCGCCTAATTTAAGTAACCAAATTACTGTACTGTTGGTCGACTGAACGTACGTTATTCTGGAGCCTTAGAACATTTAGCTTGTTCCACAGACCATGCAATTTTAAGCTAGAACTTCAACAATTGCAGGCTGACTACCATGCACAACATGCACAACAAGTAGCATCGTTTTACCGCCAAAAGGTTGCTAGTTCTTTATTATTTCTTTACAAAGCTTATCGACAGCATTCGTCGCAATACCAGGTAGCATAATAGCTTCATCCCATACAATTAATTTAGCGTTTCGAATTAATTCTGCCTCAATAGATGTCATTCGCATAGAGGATGTTGAGATTTCTACGATTGGCACAGGTAACATAAATTGGGAATGATATGTCCTGCCTCCGTCAAAAAGACTGGTTTGCTATTTCTGTAGAAGCAATGGCAAGCACAAGGTTTGACTATCTGCAAATTTTTTTAAGCAATGTTTTGTACAAATACTTTTTACCGGAACCTCCTGGACCCCTAATGAAAAATAATAGGTGTGGAAGATCACCATTATATGTAACGGATTTTGCCTGCGTATCTTTTAAACCAAACTCATAAATTGTGCATGGATTATACGAAACAATCCATGAATTGTCCACAGTCTTACCAATTGTTATTGCACTCTACAGCACTTCGATTATATTTTGGATAATTGCTACAGTTAACTATCGATTCGTATTGATAGCTTTTAGAGAAATCTTTGCTGCATATTCCATTAACCATGCAAGGTGAATTGGAGTTTCACTCTCCACAAGGGCCATATATCATGTATTTTAAAATGACAGCACAAAGTCTTGGATAAACGTCGATGAATTTGTCGATGGTTTTTGCATCTTTTGATTTATCTTCGTTTCTAACAATCAACAAGATATGGGCATGAGAAAGTCCTCGTTTTTGAAACTCAATGATAAGCACCTTCGCAATTGAAATTTCGAAAACATGCTTTTTAGCAAACCATCTTAGATCGAGTTGTCTTTGGAGTAGAGTTTATAGTCTAAATGAGAGCGTTTTATTCTTGAATTTCTTGCTTTTGCAAAACAGATAAAATTTTGATTTTTTAGTAGCGGGACATTATTTTGCTTTGCGGGTTACTTTTAAGGCCAAAAATGTCTACAGGACAGGATTTTGAAATGCAGGTTAGTCCTGTAAAATTCGGGCTATATGGTCACCATATATAATAATCAGTTGGTGTTGCTTGAGAAACGACGCAATAAGCTTCATTCCTTGTATAGACAACATGGTTCAAATACTATCCTGATTTTTATAGAGCTCGCAAGGAATTTAAAAACCTAAATTGGTTCCTTTATAACAACTATATAGTGCGCATTGAGGAAGAGCTAACATCTAGTCCTAAGAAGTTCTGGAAGTTCATTAATAGTTTAAAAAAAGTGGCTGGCTTCCCGTCTACCATATCGTACAAGGGCTCCGTCGCAAGTCGGCCCTTGGACATCTGCAATCTGTTTGCTAATTTATTTGCATCGATTTACAAACCAGTTCCTTCGCCCACTATTGTGACTCCAACTTCCCCAGCTTCAGTCAATTTAAAGACTTCAAATTTACAGAGAAAGATGTTTTGGATTGTTTGCTCCAGCTCGAGGTTGGAAAGGGATCAGGTTATGATGGTTTTCCTCCGATTCTGTTTAGGTGTTGTGCTGAGAGTTTGGTCCTCCCGATTACCTTCATATTTAATGAAAGCCTTCGTCGCGGGTTTTCCCCCGATCCTTCCAAAAAGTGATGTGAGTAATTACCGTGGGATCGCCATTCTTCATGTTCATAAAATCTTGCAATTCCATACTAAGAATTTCATTTCTCCGGCACAGCATGGATTTTATCCCGGTAGGCCTACAATAACTAACCTGTACGTAAATTTTGTTCGCAAACCGAGACACGAGAATTGAGAATTTTGTATTCGTACACGTTGTATAGTATACATTTTTGTGGTTGTGTTGTATTATTTTTGTTTGTTGTATTTGTTCGTTTTTTAGGACAGTAAGCATCAAAAATAATTAAATCGGGTGAACCGGTTGAATTTTTTTGGTGCTTATGTTCGTTTCTCTTCTCGTGTTTTATACTTCTCTCTTGCTTTTGAGTTGAGATTTGTCATTCTACAAACAAAATAATTTTTGAGAGACTTAATTTGTTGTTGTTTTTGATTATGGAGTAACACTTTTTTTTTTGAGTTAAAGGATAAATTATTTATCGTGTTTGTTATTAAAAAAAAACATTTAAATAAAATATTTTCGGTCGTTTAATGTTTTTTAACATACAAGCACTTTTGATAGACAGAAGAAAATTAAATGACGTCAATTTCGTAAAAAAATAAACAACACTCACGTGGCCACTAATACACACACAATCTACCACTACTAAAAATTTGCGGTTATTCTACTCTCAATTCTCGGTTTGCGAACAAAATTTAGGTACTGGTCTCATTTTGCGGTGATTTATTTGATAGTTTAAATTCCAAACAGCAGCTCGACGTTGTTTATACAGATTTTGCCAATGCTTCTGATATGATTGACCACTCTATTTTTAATAGTAAGTTAAAGACTAAGTTGTCAGCTCATTCCTATTGAATAGTTGCTTTCTTACCTTTCTGATCATTGGCATTCCGTTAGATTCTTGGGTTCTTACTCCCAATTGTAACGTGTACCATCTGGCGTGCCTCAAGGTAGTCACATTGGCCCATTGTTGTTTTCATTGTTTATCAACGATGTTGCTTAATGCTTTGAGTTTGATAACTGTCTCCTCTTCGCAGACGATAAGAAAATTTTCGCCCGTGTTGCTAGTATATGTGATTGCATAAAGTTGCAATTAACAATAGATTGGATCTGAACGTGAGCAAATGTAAGACTCTTTCCTTTAATTGTACCCGCTCACCCATTTTTCACCAATATCAGCTGTACAATGTAGACGTTGATCGAGTTGAGTTTATTTCTGATCTTGGTGTGATTTTTGCATCCGATGCTACATTTACTAGACATGTTAATACCAAAGTCGTATATTATGTTGGGCTTTATTAAACGAAACTGCAGGGATTTTAGAGACCCGATAACTTGGACATCATTCTATGTCTCGTTTATTCGTTCTATTTTGGAGTACGCATCTCCAGTTTGGGCGCCATCCTACCACTGTCATTCCGGGAGGATTGAAAGTGTTCAGAAACAATTTGTTCTTTTCGCGCTCCGTTGTTTGCCGTCCATGCATGCTGTGGAATATGTCCTCCCATCTTATCAGGATCGATGTAATCTTCTGAAACTGCAACGTCTAGACTGTCGCAGGGATGTAGCTTCCGCGCTGTTCGTTTGCGATATCATCAATTCCCGCATAGATTGTACCGAGTTACTTGCACGTCTAAAAATGTATGCTCCCGAACGTTGAATGCGGCAACGTGATGGGTTTTTATTCATTGACCCGGTGCCAAGTAACAATGGCCTTTCGGAACCTATCCTGAGAACATCACGGATGTTCAATTCAGTATTTGAAATGTTAGATTTCCATTTGTCGAGAGATTCATTCAAGAATGTTTTATTTAATTTTTTTTGTATAATTCTAATTAATTATAGTTAGCCGTAATTGTTTGTACCGATTGTAACCACTGTATAGGTATCAAATAAATAAATAATTTGGTATAACATTTTAGGAAAATTAACGTTATCGAAATGTTGAAACAAGTAACTGATTATTTAAAATAATTCAGATCCGCCGATGGGTTTAATACGATGAAAGCAGAAGCAAGGCAAATGGCGGAGGAAATTCATTGTGAATTTTTGCCACATGAATTAATTAAACCAAGAAAGAAAATCGGACTTTTGTATGATAATGTTGATTCACCTGAAACTCAATATAAAATTAGTTTTTTCTGTGCTTTATTAGATATACCACACTATCTAAAATGGAAGAGCGTTTTGAGTTATTAAATATTGCAAATTCAAATTTTAACTTTCTAAATAACCTCACTTCTTTATCGGAAAATACTAAATTATAAAGACTGGAATATTGTACTAATTTACAGTCAAAATTAATATTTTGTTTATTAACAAAATGAATCGGACATCAACGCTTCTGATATGTGCGATGAATTAAATATTATGTTAACTTACGTAAAACTCAACATGAATACCACAAGTGTTCTTCAATTTTTATTTACAAATGACATGATAACCTTCTTTTCAAATACTTCAATAGCTTTATGACAATTTCTGACTATGCCCGTAATCCTTTTCGAAACATAAGCTTATTGAAAATTATTTAAGGTCAGATATGAATCAAGTTAGACTTTGCAACTTAAGCATGATTAGTATAGAAAAAGACATTGCTTTAAATTTAGATATTGCAGATATTACTGAAAAATTATGAAATCAAGAAAAATTAATTTCTAATCTCCGCGTTAATGTAGACTATAATACCTTCTGTGTTTAATTTGTGTATTATTTTTAATGAAATAAATCAAGCATATAATTTATTATTGATACGATTGTTGTACAGAATGGAAATGGAATGATTTATAAGTTAAAATAAATAAATAAATACAAAACGTGACCACAAATATTTTATTTTTTAAAAACAAAAATTGGCGCCAAATTTAAAGTCGAATCCGGGCGCCAAGTAAACTCAACGCGGCCCTGAGTAAAAAATGTAGAGCGAAATTCAAGATATTTACGATTATGAAAGATAAAAAGGAAAAACAAGTTGTTGGAGCTTAGAACACATAATTATCGATTGACAATATGCCAATTTGACAAAAATACTACACGATTTTACGTAAAAATTGCATTTTGCACACAAGTGTAAAATGTATTTCTTAACTAGAAAATTGTAGTAGATTCAAATATGTATGTTTTGTTGTAGATTCCTTTAAAGCTGCCAAATTCAAAACAAAAGTTCGGTTATGAGTGCAAAACAAACGAAAAAGCGATATAAATGCATTATTGTGGTCTCGACATTAAATATATTGTTATTGCCTGATTCACAATATTGTGTATTACAGGATACGAAATTCACAATATTGTGACGGCATATATGTGTTCAGGAATAAACCCACTGGTAGGTTGTCATTCTTTGAGTGAAAACACACACACTAAAGTAATTAAAAGATTTTATAATTAGGAGATATTTTTGCATTTTTTTGCAAAAATCTGAAACCAAAATTTCGACTTCCTTTTTAATGGGGCACGCTATTTTTAATTTTTTGGTATTTTTTTGTGGGGATTTTAGTTATGGGAATTATACCATTTTTTAGAGGTGTGAGAATGCTTCTTAAGGGCTCTGAATTGAACCAAATGATTCGAAAATGTAATATTGAGAAAAAGCATCGTCTGAAAGAGGTTCTAAACAAGAGATTCTGATCAAGAGTTCGCGATTATACAAGACATATTATCAAAGGTCGAGTCGTGTTTTTAAAAGCCATACGTCAATTTATGAGAATTTAGATTGTCGTATAGTATTGTATACAGGTGTTAGCAGGCTTCATCGAAGTAAGAAATATAAAATAGTATGTCTTACTTAATATGCCTTAATGGAAAGCTAAACACAGTTCGAAAATTAAATAGAAATTAACTGCGGTCACACTATCCGACTCGAAAGAATATACTCTGCTTAAGTAATAAATTGTCACATTTTATGATTGGCTAGATAAATACATATGATGATCATAATTAGTAATATACATACATATTTTTATCCCATCTTAAATAAAACTTATTTTTTATTTTATATAATTTCCCGATAACTTGAATTTATCGTTCGCGCTTCGAATGCCTTATTCTTTTCTGTGGATGGGGTAAAATATCAAATATTTACATAAAATATATATTTAAATAAAATAATAAATTTGTCACGCTCAAACCAAAAAATTGTGATTAATAACCAAGCCAAAAACGATTCTTCGTTAATTTTAATGATCCAATTAATTTTCCTGTGGTTTGGTATTCTTCAAAATGACTAAAAATAAACGAAAGAACCTTTGCATGATTTATTTTCTTTCACCTTTACCTTAGGGGGTGCTTTTACCTTATTTGAAGATATTTTTTACTTAGATTTTACAATTAATCAAAATTGTATGAATTGTTGGGCATTATTCTCATTCTAACTTGTTGATTGGATATTTAAGTTTGCGTAAAACGGTTATGGTTCCATAAATAAGTGTGTGAGTTATAGAAGGAAATTGTGAAAATACCTTATGTCTACATACATATGTATATGTACATTAATAAATAAATCACAAGCATATCGTACCTTAACAATTTTTTTACAAAATTATTATCTTCTGATTTAAAATTGGTCTAAAGTATTCGAAATATTCTTCACTGTTAGCGTATGTATGACATTTTTTTATCATAAATGTTGAAATGCTTTCAATGGAATCTAGCGATATTGCGATTTATACGCCAAGCTAAAAGGGATTTCATATTCTGATTTTATCCTCCAACTCCCTGAAATTGAAATAATTCCCGTTTATGTTTGTTTAGATTTAACCTAAAGTATTGAAAATATATAAATGTTGGAAATTATTTTGTTGAGCTAACTTCAAGTTGAGAATTCCAACGGAAAGATGCGTATTTTGCCATTGCCTAGAAATATGTTGATGCTAATTTTCCGTATAATGGGGAACAATTATTATACTCGTTTTGTAATTTTGATATTTTTTTTGGTTTAGAAAGGTAAATATCTTAAATTTTAAAATTATTTGAATGTTACAGAAAAATCCACAAATCTGGCTGACAGTTGTGGTATTGACGTGATTGTCAATATGTTAACCGTTTTATCATTGTCGTAAATAAACCGTTTTTATTGGAAAGAAAAGGTGACTAAAAAATAGAGAAGACGCCAAAAAGTGCGAAAAATAAATATTTGTTCACCCTATTTGAATAATTGTGGGTTTACATAAGCACCCATTGCAGGAAATATCAAGTTCCTTTTAATTAGTGGAAAATATTAAAAATAACCTAAAAATGGTAAAGGCATAATTTACATACATATGTACATATTTTGTATTTCCAAGTTGTGTTATATTTAAAATTTAAGGTTTTTTTGTTTGTTGAGGTACAAAAACATAATGAAAATTATGTTATATTGTATTTAACAAGCAAATAGAACAATAAGTAATCAATTTTTATTGCTGACAACGACAAACAAAATCTATAAAATATTTAAATTATTTCCACTACCGTTTCCATTTCGTGTAGCATATTTTCCAAAATATTTAAAATTTAAATTCAATGAAGACTACATATTGTATATAGTTTGTACTGTTCAAATGTTTGTAGATATCACAAACACATCTAAAACTAATATCGATTTTACTAAGAAGTTATCTAAATAAAAGTTCAGTATTTGATAACACAATACAAATATGTACATGATTTTACCACGCATTTTTCATTGGTTTTTTCTGATTATTATTTTTACAATTTTTACAGTACGTCGTAAATTTTGAAAGTTGTAACCCGATCCCAGTGTAATTCAAGTTATTTGAATCGCAATAGAATTTTGATTGATGTTGGGAGACTAACTAAAATTCTTCTACAGCTTCACTTTCGGGATACTTAAATTAATCTCGATCTGTTACATTGACAATTAAGACCATTCAACATAATCAATTCGCAGAGAAATATTTAATGCGAACAAGAAAATGATTTGTTATGTCGTGACAAATAAAATACTCCTACAATTTATTACGAATAAATAAATATTGGTTGTTAAATAAGTAATAATAAATGGTAAGAACGTAACAATAATAATGTAAGATAAATGTTATTTTTCTCACTGACATACCTATTATTATATTGGATGTACATTGTAGTGTAGATGTATTGTTATATTAGGCAGCAATATTCATGTATTGTTATCGAAGGCGGTTTATGTACATATACCCTTACGTTAAGTTGCAATCACCTTTCTAAATATTTCATTATTGATTTTTTTGTTTTGCTGGCATTAAAATGAATATTTCCTTTAAAATAAATAATTTATGATGTAACAAATGACTGAGTTTAACCTTTTTTAAAATCGGTATTAATGTTTCAGTGGCCCTTAATGGTAGGTGTGCGCTTCTATATATTTGTGTGGGTTACCGCGTGGTGTTAAAAGAGGTATTGAGTCAAAATTAAGTTTTCTACACTACCCCTTATGTATATTTGTTAGCTAACTCGAATCGTATGATTATGAGGTTTTATAATATATTTTGTCCACGAATAACGTATAATATGCTCATTATACGTTTGTTTTATCAATTATAATGATATCCATTATTCACTGCTAGTTTATCTAGTAGTCTGTTCTTTCATTATTCAATATTTCCAAGTAAATTATTTGATTTTTGAAATTTTATCTAGTAGTCTCTTGCCATTTTCATTATTATTAAACTGTGACGTCAAAATGTCGACGAAAATTATTTGAAGAGTATTTAAAGGATTTGATTATAAAACATAATGATATTTGTCGGTCGTGGACAAAGTATCGTATTCTACTCGCATATAATGGCTGTTATTCACTCAGATGATTTACGACATTCGCCTATCGGCTCGTGTCGGCAAACTTCATCTTCGTGAATAACAGCTATCATTATATGCTCGTTGAATAAAATACTATTTTAACAAAATTTTATACATAGGTATTTGTTTAATAAAGTTACAACCCAAACAATTACCCCTTATGTTTTATGTTTTAAAATTTTGTAGAATACATTGTAACAAGATGTGAGAGCTAAGCTGTTCACAGAGATATCAATGTTCATAACGCTACTCAAAATTAAACCAGTCGCTGTGTAAGTCGCACAAAGACTAATCGGAGATCTTCAACATGTACAGCTTCAGAAATATCGATCTACAAAAAGAACAAAAACTAAACCGCAAATTTTTTATTTATTTATTTTTTAATTTTTGGAAAATGTCCATTTTGTGCACTTGTTAAAATAAAAAATAAAAAATCATTGGAAAATTGTTCGTAGATTTTGTAATTTACGTCAAAGAAACACGTCACATAAATTTAAAGAACGGTCACTATGATAAAATGTATTTTAAAATTCAATGCTACAGTGTGAAAACATAAAATGGAACTCTTTCTTGTTAATTTATGATTATTTACATTTATTTCAACAAAATTGGATAAAACGTTGTATGCCACTCGTGAGCAAAGAGATATTATCCACTCGGGATATTGTCCCACGAGGCGATAGCCGAAACTTATCCCTCAAGGATAATATCTCGTTTTGCTCACTAGTACCATAAATAACTATTAACTGCAAGGCATTTTGTATTTTTCACTTGTTTACTTCACTATACAGATCGGTAATGATTACAACATACCATTCGTTGTAGTCATCCCTGTTGTACTTTGCCGTTTGCGTGAGCAATCGAGAAATTTTGTTTGAGATGGCGCGTTAAAAACATGAAACAGAAGTATAAAGTAAAAAAAACTAAACCTACGGCTTTTTAAATTTGTTTTTGATAGAAGTCAATTACAATGTTCGCGTTATTTTCGTTCTTTTTTTACGAAATTTAGTATAAAGTGATGCTCACTGTGAGCTATTAGTGAGCATCACCGTGATTGATCAATCATCGCTTTTGGAGCGCCCTGTCGTACAACAGGGATACGGTTACTCTACTAAAACTTCGGGTAATAATCGGATTGTCTGAGGGGGAGAAATGGAGAAATTTATTGGTCCAAATTAGCCTGGTCATGTATATAGCGCATCGCAACACTTCCTCGTTTCATACCTCTGTTCACACTGTTCCTAAACGCAACTAGTAATATGCAAAAATGTCACGAAAATCTAATTGGCGGAAGTTGTTCCTCGTACTTCAGTACTTCAGAAACCGCCGAGAATGAATTGTAGTTTGTTAATTTAAAAAAAAAAATGACGACCTAGTTTAGTCGCTTAGTTACAGTTTCTATGTATTTTCGTATGAAGCCTTCATTATTGTTGTTTACATTATTGCCTACTTTTCTGAAATGTATTGTCGATTTACCATTTGGGTAGTGAAAAAAGCAGTGTTTAAATTCAAATTTCGTTCCTTGCTTTACTCTCTTTTTGCGAAAGGAGAGAAAAAATATTTTGTTTTGTTTCTTTCCTTTGGAACGAAATTCAACAAAATAAAATATCTCTTTTCTCCTATCCTTTGTGTTTTATATGAGGACAGATATTTTATGTTTTTCGAATTCGTTTTCGGGGAAAGAAACCACAAAAATATATTTTGTTTTCTTTCACAAAGAGAGAAATAAATGATAAAAGAAGGGCACGAAAAAAAGAATTTAAACACAAAGCTATTTTCCTTTATCCACCAGTCGCTCGGCGAAGATACAGGTGGTAACATCGTTTGCATAGCCAGAAAATTTGCGTACTTTAAAATGAGTGTTTCACAAAAAGAAAGTTCGCATGATTGTTGCCGTCGGAAAGTCTGTGCAACTTGCGGGAAGAAAGCCAAAATTGATAACTATGGCCGGACCATTGTAACATATAAAATTTCCGCTCTTATAAAAAAATTTGCCGATGCCGATTATTCTGAGGGTAACCAGAAATATCCTCTAGGAATATGTGGAACTTGCCGCCTCACTCTAGTGGAATATGGAAAAGGTATAAGGACTAGACCTTCGGTGAAGAACGTTATGCCGAAGTATGAAGATTTTGTAGATCGCAGACTTACAAGAGCTAGTAGTGATATTGAAGTGCCATGCAGTTGTTTCATTTGTTCAACAGCGAAATCAAAAATTCATACTAAAACTGTGATAGGACGAGGTCTAGTTCGTTCTTTCAGTAACAAATTGGTCATCGGTAACAAGAATGTACCTTCAAATAATATAGGGAAAGTTTCTTCCAAAGCCTCAATCAAGATCTGTGGCTCGTGTTTTCAAAAAGTAGGAGTAGGTAAGCGTCACCCATGCGCTTCCAAGAAGAAAGTACAAGCAAACGTTTTGAATCTTCTTGAAAACCTTCCCACTCCACAACAGGACAAAGTAGTGACGACTGTTTTGAAAAAACGAGCTGCTGCTTCTCAAAAAATTTCTCGGATCAAGAGCGAAATCAGGTTGAATGGCGGAACAAAACCGACGAGAGTTGCTATCAACACAAAGGAACGGAAGAATGTTCATTTCACTACGGAAACTCTTGACGACTATCAAGTTAAGACGGATGCTTCAGGGAGAAACATGACCAGGATTACCAATTTTATCCGAAAAGCAGCAGGGAGAAATTCCGTGCCAGCGGATTATAGGACCCATTGCTCAGAAACAGGCAAAATATTGGAAACATTTTATTCAGAGGGTATTTTTGAATTTGACGTTGGGTCCGAAAATCTGTGAAGCAAGAGAGCCGACGATGCTAGGGCATCTGATTTACTAGAAGCGGTTATCAAAGAAAGGAACTTGAAGGGAAACTATTCAGTGAAAGTGATGGCAGATGGTGGTCAGGGGTTTTTTAAGGTGTGTTTTATCATTCTTCCTGAATTGCATTCTGAAAATGATGATTTATCCGAGCCGGTGATCAAGAAAAGGAGAACTTATTCAGAGGTTAGAATCAGTGAAGATAGAAAATGGACAAGTGTACATAAGTTAATTCTACTCTGCCTTGTGCCAGATATCCCGGAAAAATATGCGAATATTAAAACTCTCTTTGACTTGATCAATATTAATGAAATTTCCTTCAAGTTTGTCGCAGACTTTAAACTAATCCTTATTATA
Source organism: Tipula helvola (assembly GCA_963556165.1). Lineage (NCBI taxonomy): Eukaryota > Metazoa > Arthropoda > Insecta > Diptera > Tipulidae > Tipula > Tipula helvola. Next base: position 235,464,121 of record OY744483.1, read on the forward strand.
AACGGGCAACAGACTGCAACTACTACATATCCTTGTCCTTATTGCCACATCACTCGCCATGAATTGAGAGATCATGATATAAGTAGTGATGGAAATATTGATGAAAGCGTTGAACCAACTTGTTCTTATACTAATAAACTCAAAACTTATGGAGACCTGAGAAACAATTACACGGTTTTCAATTTGAATGGTGAAAATAAGAAGAGCGCGAACAAATTCGGATCAACTATTAACTATCCTCTTTTTTCTGAAAATGACGATCTTTTTATTATAAAGAAATGTATTGTGCCAGAGTTACATTTGTTACAAGGATTCGTTAACCATCTATTTTGGAATGGCCTGGTTCCTCTTATTGGCGCAGAAAAAGCACTACTATGGCCGAAGAAATTAAAAGTTATTTCGAAGAATTATCATGGAAACATTTTCGAAGGGAATGCCTGTCGCAAGTTATTGACAGAAGCGGATAGACTGAACGATGAGAGTATTTTTTGTGACGTCGGATATTTTAGGATCGTTCCTTTTATGAGTGCCTTCAAAGCTATGGATAAATTGGTCAGCTGTTGCTTCTCATCAAGAATAGTCGGGCCAGATTTAGATAAATGCATGGGCGAAGTTCAAAAAGGTTTCGAAGCATTACAGACTTTTAATGTCTCTAAAACTCTAAAAATCCACATAATCTTGGACCATCTCAAGGACTGTCTTCAGTTTTTGGAAGGAGAGGGGCTAGGACAATGGTCCGAACAGGCTGGAGAATCTGTACACAGAGAGTTACTAACATTTTGGAATCGCTACAGGATAAATGTACTATCGAATTCCAGTTACCCTGAAGACTCAAAAAAGCTGTCGTTGATTTTTCATCAAAACACATTTGATTTAATGTTTAACTTTGTTCACATGTTTTATTTTGATTGAATTTATTTGTTTGATTTTGTTTTGATTAATTAATTATTTGATTGATTTTATTTCATTGAATTAAACTTGATTACCGTGTTCTAATTACACGATTACAAGAAAAATAAAAATGTTTATTTCATGTGTTATTTCAAAAAACTAAATCGTCATTTTTTTTTTTAAATGAACAAACTACAATTAATTTTTGGCGGTTTCTGAAGTACTGAAGTACAAGGAACAACTTCCGCCAATTAGATTTTCGTGACATTTTTGCATATTACTAGTTGCGTTTAGGAACAGTGTGTGTTGCGGTCGCTGCGCGTCAGCGAACTTAACAACATTTCTTATCATACTGTATCATCAACGCCAATCGCGTATTTGATCACCGAACAAACCCTTATACACATTCATTTTGCACAGCATATATTTTGTCTTTTTGTTTATTTTTTTGTATTTATTTTGTATGTATTTAAATTGAAAATCTAATTGATTCATTTTTATTTTTATGTTCATCTAAAATTTGTAAATATGTATTAATAATATTAAGTACGGCATCAATATACTCTTAAAATTGTACAGATTAATACAAACGAAACAGTATCATTCCATACGTCGTTTCAAATAAATCTAAATAAAAATATTAAATATAAATTGAGACGATCGTTTTTTTATTTGTTGTTTTTGTGAGTGTAAACGTCGAGGCTGCGGAAGTTGGGATTTTCCTTCCAAACAAATTGGTAAAAGTTGGTTATGAGCCAACACCTCTTTGCCTACAAGCTAAGGTGAAGGGGTAATATTTGTGTTGCTTCGGTTCAACAAAACATTTTATGTGGGAAAGAATTGCAACTCACTAACACAAACAAAAAAACCAATCAAAATAGTTAAAATTTTATTCATCTAGTAAGCTTATAATTAAATGTTACCTATATATAGATATAAAACCACAGTTGACGCAACTTAGTGTGAACGCGCGACTGTTTCAATGTTGCAATGCGCTGTATAAATGGTGTGAACAGTCTGATTTGATATATTTAGTAGTGTGACTCAGATATTAGTTGTGTCTCGCTTGTCAGAAGAGTTTCCATTATAGGTAATATAATATTAAAGTCCAGGAGAGAAAAGTAGGTACAGTACATACATATATTGTGATATGATATCTCTTGTAGCAGTTAATACTGGGTTAATTTAGGACATTAATACTTGCGTTTACAATTATAAAATCGACTTTATATAGCGGTGTAAATGTATGAGTATTTGAGATTCATTGTTGTATTTATATTGAAAAGTTTTAATAGTTTTATGGTTAAATGAATGGTTAAATAATGTATTTTTGGAAATAGGATTTTACTTGATTATAGGTAATAAGGTAATAATACAATAATATGTACATATAAATTAATTTCTAGAATTTTTGTCTACCTTTATTTACATAAATTTCAAATATAATTGTTTAATTTAAATACAAATCCATAATTTATTTCAGGAGTGTGGTGTATTATTTTCAAGAGAAATCGTACAGCTAAAATTGTGCTGGATTCGCTTTCAATTCCCCATTTTAAAGCGTGGTGGACATAACCTAAAAATGTATCTGATGGAGAAAAAATGGAAAATAAAACATTTACAATAATTTTTGAACAAATTATGCATCAGGCCCCGAAGGCCGGTGAGTATACGTTGTGTCGTTTTATTATTCGCATTCATAATAGGGGAAAGTGGGGGAATTCCGTGCATCTTGATAAATCCGTGCATCAAAATATCAACATTTCTAATTATCTTATCCAACCCTGAACTATTTCAAATTGTTCCTTTTGATGAGTTCGATTATTAAATTTTACCACCAGTCGAAACATTTGAGTTGGTGAGAACACATGTAAACAAAAGTTTTTCTCTATATTTTATTGTAATATTACCGTGTTACTAAATTAACGGTAAGTGATATTAATTTTAATTTTATATAAATTATGTAGATGCATATTATTTTTGGGATACTTTAAGGGAAATATACAGAATAAACTAGTGCAAACATCTTTGCGTGTGTTTAGATGTTTATTTATTTTTATTATTTCGCCATTGTGGGGAAATATCGTAAATTTTATCGGGGAAACACCGTGCTTTGCACGGTATTGCCCCTTATCAAAAACTAAGTTCTTATTCTATGTTATTAAAATTACCTTGTATACATTACCATACGTAAGAAAAAGCACTAGAGTTGGTCTGAAAAAAATATGAAATTAGGTTTGGCTGATCTTAAGCAAGGATAAATGGCTAGAAACTACCAAATACGTCAAACTTCCCTAATTCGAACTTCTGTTATTCGAATTTTTCCTTAAATCGAATTTATATTTTGGCAGGAAAATTAAATATAGATTATTCCTAACTTTTACATTTCGAATTTTCTTTAAATCGAACAAAAATGTTTGGCAGATGGTGATTCGATTTATGGAAGTTTGACCCTGTTTCAACGTTGAGGGACTATAGAAGTGAGGTGGTTATACTAAACGTGACAAATATCGGTAGAAAACCTACATTCAACGCAGAAAACGCTCACCGAGTTCCGCCGCATGGTGTTGGACTATGCTGAACAAACCGGTATTTTGAACCGATCCAACAAACCAAAGCATTTAGCAGGAAGAGACGTTTATGAGCATTTTTTAAAGCGGAACCGTGGATTTAGCCTTCGTAAGCCTGAACCTACCAGCGTTAATAGGATAACAGCATTTAATGAAACAGAAATAAACCGCTTCTACACGAATCTGGATACATTCTATACAAAATTCAAATTTGAACCTGGCCGGATTTTCAATGTCGATGAAACTGGAATTAGCACGGTTCAAAAACTAGGTAAAATTATTGGCCCTAAATGCTGAAAGCAAGTTGGCAAAGCCGTCAGTTGGGAACGAGGGATAAATGTCATGGTTTGCTGTGCGATGAGTGCAGGCGATGGATTTATACCACCAATGTTCATTTATCCACGTTCCCGTCTGTCACCACTTCTGAGTAAAGATGGCCCTCCTGGGGCAATCTGTAGCTGCTCTAAAAATGGATGAATAAATGATGAGCTTTTTATCGACTGGCTGAAACATTTTATTAAATTCACTAGGCCAACTGCAACTGATCCTGTTTTATTGATGTTGGATAATCATGGAACGCACGAAACACTTGCGGCATATGATTTATGCAAAAATAACAATATTGTGGTAGTGTCTTTATTAAAATGAATTGTATTCATGTTTTTTATGTTTTGTAAGCGAAATAAATAAGTTTATTTGAAATATTATTACTTTTGAACTAACACGGAATTACCCCACTTAGTGCACGGAATTACCTGTGAGTTCGGGGTAATATCGTTTTTGTCGATTTTTAGGGCAATTCAATTATCTCGCAAAGGTCGTAACTCTAAGCCATTTTGCGTATGCAGACTAGAAGCATACATAACTGGCTATAAAAAAACCTAAAAGCTGTTTTGAAGTGGCTTCTTAAATTAATATTCTATTGATTTTCGCTTAAGGGCACGCAATTCCCCCACTTTCCCCTAAGATTCACATAATGCTAATTTGTAATTTATGAAACAATGTTGTTCAAAAGTTTGTAAATGGAGAAATGTGTCGAGAACAAATGGATACATGTTTGGTGTGCGAGTGCGATTAGTCTTTGGTAGTACGAATTGCAAGAACTCCAAGTGTGTTGACGGGTTTCTTTACAGGGAATCCTTTTAATTATTACGTTAGTAATGTTTAGTGGTCTGTTGTACTTCAAAGGCTATACGAGCAAGGCAACAACAACAAATCACAATTACTTAAGAAAACTCGTAGTGTTTTACACATAATCGCGTTTGTCGCAGTTTCTTTTAAATCGATACTCGTAGGGCCTACAATTATTCGCGCCTGTGATTTGTATTTTGGTTGGATATTGATCAATTATAAAGCGGAATATTGTTGCTCATTCGGGTGTTTTTTTATTAATTTAACTTGTTTAAATACAATTTTACTTATTTTGGCATGATTTGTGATTGTTTTGCGAAATGACAATTTAGCTAGAAATGAAGTTGGCCGTAATTTGTAATTCTCCTAGTGTTCGCTGATGACCACCGGGGTAAAGCAGATCGGAGTTTTTTTTGAGCAAAAAAACGAACGCATAAAAAGAGTCGGTGTATTTTTAACTCTACTTTTATTTGGGTTTTTTTGACAACCGAAAATTATTTCTTTTATCGGCGTAAAAAACCCAAAAATTCTGTAAATTGAAAAATTTAAAGTAAAATAATATGAAATGCTTCGATTTGGATAATGATATTAATAAAAAATATTAAAATAATAAAAACAAATGTAATGTTGACATTTAAAACACCAAAATTATTTGTCAAGTAAAAAAGTTGTTCGCTGATGTCATCAAAAAAAACCCGAGTTTTTTATTGAAGTGAAGTTTGCGGGGGTAAAATCTGTCAAAAAAACTCGGGTATTTTCTGTCAAAAAGCCATCAGCGAACACACGGTCTCTTGCGATGTTATTCTTGTACAAATTGTAGGTAATTATTCGATCAACTTTAGTACGTTGCTGGCAAAAAATTTCGCAGGAAAATCATTTGATGACATGGCATGACACGTATATAGAATTTTTATGAGAGGATGGTCCAAACCGTGCGGTCAAGAATTCAGCCGCTGCGCAGTTTATGCAGCAAGTTGGTCAAAAATTAAAATTTGCAGTCAAAGCTGCACATTCCGTCGAATTAAAATGCAGCAAATAAAGTTAGGCTGCGCAGTTTACGCAGCCACATTAAAATGGATGCAAAAACTACAAATGTCAATTTTTTTTTCAAAAATTCAATTTTATACGTATTGTTCGTGAAATAAAATAAAAAAACACGATTTCTCTCAATTATTAGTAATCACGGAGAATTAAAAAAGTATAGTTAAGTGACAAATAACTTACAAAATTGCAGTCAGGCTGCCGGTCGTGTAAAAATGCAACCAACATTTTTTGCATTTCGCCTGCTTTTCGATTTTTGGGTGCAGCTTAAACTACGCAGCGGCTGAATTCTTGGCTGCACCCAAATTTTTACGTGTGACATGTCTGAGGCTATTACTCTGTGACTTGTTTTTTAAAAGTTTAAAAGTCAAATTAACGAAATAAAACTACTAATTGTTTTTAATTAATAATTATCTTGTATTATTTTATATTATAATAATTATTGTTTTTATAAATTAATTGGGGAGCGATTGACGTTTCGAGAAGGATGGACGTGTTTTTGTCTTCAAGCTTCCAGCTGTTTTGTAGCGTAGAAATTGTTTTGTCTCGTGACAACTATTTTTTTTTTCATATTTATTACTGTCAATTTTATAAGTTAAATCCTATTAATTAAGTATTATAGTAAAATATGGTTGTGGTGGATAAATATTAATTGAGTTTTAAGAGATGCCCGTATAATTGTATTTGAGTCTTATTCGTAGATAGCTTATGTACATATAGGACTTAAATAAAGTATTGGTACATTCTAGGTTTTGTGCCATTATAACATTATCATTTTTATTAATTTCCTCTTTAATTTACTCTCCCGGATATGTAGGAAACTGTTGACTAGTTAAAATTCTTGGGTGAAATGTGAATTATATTTTTAATTTCTAATTTTAGTTTATAGTTTGTAAGAGGGTATATAAGCGCTTTATAATTTTAAGTTTGGTTACTGGTAGCATCAAATATAAGTCAGTACAGGACAGCGCCCATTACAGAGCAAATTACTAGAATTTTAGTGGCATATTTGGCTGAAAATCAATACGTATTATAGCTTGAACTAAACTTCAGTGATAAGTAGAGACAGGGACCAGTATGGAGGAAAGCGTATGAATGAACAGTTGATGTCAATTATTTTATTAGCCTTAGGCTAATTTTAAATTAATTGAATATTATTAGATTTTATTTTGTTAATTATATATTTATTAATGACTAAGAAGGGCCCAGGAATCTGATGCAGCAAATTAATAAAGGTTATTTTAGAGTGCAGTTTTAAGTTTAATTTTAATAAACATAATACTAGATTAGAAAGGTGTCGTCATTGTGTTACTAACTATTGGCTATACTTAGGTATCTGTAACCGGGTCAATTTCTTTAATACTAATTAAACCTATCCAAATCCTCTTTATCGTGTAGGTAACAAGGTGCTCGGTGAGGCACGGCTATTAATAACTCCGGGAGGTCTTGCTTGGGGCTTGGTCGAACACTTCAATCGGTCAATCAATCAATCAAAAAATATTAAACTTCAATATTAATTTCCTTTTTCAAGATACATAGATGGGCTATTGTTGATTAAGCTAATTGTATGGTTAATTAATTTTCAGAATATAATATAGTTACAGTATTAATCATTATTATAGGGATTAAAATTAATCCTGATTTTCAGAATTGAATTTTAAATTAAATCAACTCTACAGGATCAAAAAGTAGTGAATAAGTTGTAGTTTAGAAATTGTATTGTTCTTTGCTAACTATTCGATTATACAATTACTAACAATTTTTATTAAATATCGATCGCTTGGGTGGCTGTAGCTGGATCGAGTCTCTCCCAACTAATAATCCTACCCTATCCTATTACTAAAATGCAGATAAGCAATTTCTGCTTTTTAGTACAGATATATTTAATTCTAATTGCTATATTCAATTCCTATAATTTATAATCTATTTACGGAATTAGTCATTAATTTCTAATCTAATTTAATTACTTTAACATTTTAAAAGGAATAGGGTGGTTTCTAATTACAAATTTTTAAATTTTAGGTTTAAATTCAAAGTGCTTGTTGAGTTGAAGCTTCACGGTGTTTAAATGACGAATTAATTTGTGCCAAACTTTGTTATTAGAGGCTGTGATAATTAGTTTCAGTGTCTAATTGGCTTGAAAAACACCCCTGGAACCTTGGTTGATGACTATGGGGAATGAAGCTAAATTATCAATAATCTTATAAACCGATGAATTAATTATTTAATTGTTAAATTTTAGAGGCGTCACTTAGAGGACTTTATTAATTATTTATTGAAAATTTAGGTAGCCTAGGTCTAATACAGATGAAGTTTTAAGTATACTTAGATTAACAGTAACAATAGTGTTTAGCATATTTGAAGGGATTTATAATTTATTTTAAGTATACTAATAAATAATTTAATTTGTTTCAGAATCTAAGATAGTTCCAGAATTAAACATTTTTAAAGGGATTAATCTTTTTCCTAATTTCAGAAGTAAAGTTATAGCCGGATTCAACTCTCCAAGAACAAGAAGCAGTTAAAATCATATAGTTTTAGCAATTGTGTAGTCTTGTGCTGTCTTATTTACTAACTATCAACTACTTAGGTGTCTGGAACCAGGTTGGTTCTTTGTTACTGACATATCTTTACTTTCCCTCGGTTTTTTTATTCGTAAAAGAGTGTACACTGTACAGTGAACCCGGCGTATTCCGGGAAACTTGCTTTAGGCTTGGTCGTACACACTAAATCAATCAATCAATCATAACTGATTAAAAATCAGTTGCATTGTCTGTTTAACCCATTTAAATAAGTCTAAAAAACACATTTAGCGAACTTTTGAAATGAGGGTATGTTTCTGAAACTGAATTTACTCACTTTCCATGTATCTGAAAATTTGCTAGTAAATTATATTTTTTATTACCAAATTATTTTTTTATTTTTTATTATTTACTTTATAATTTTTAAACAAAAAACGTATTAGCTTTAAATTCAACAACGACTACGATAAAAAGTACAACTCAAAACCAGAGCTGTGAAACTGAACCGGAACCGAAAACCGGAACCCATGGAACCGTCATTAAATTAAGAACCCCGGGAACCGACCGGACATTACTTGATAAACAGTAAAATAACCCAGGAACCGGTTCTTTAATTACGGTTCTGGGGTTCTAATTTTAATGTATTTATATTATAAATAAAACATTTTGTATGTATTATTTAATAATTTTTTTCCACGATTAATTAAAAAAATTAAAGCAGTACTATATTATTCTTCTGGGGGTAAATATATTTTGGTAGTGTGCATGTAGCCCATATATTCTATATTATCGTAATTAATATTACGATTAATGCAACAAACTTCGTTCCCTAGACGATATCTTAGTTTTGAGACTAAATCTAAGTCTCTATATCTGTCAATCTTGGAGGAAAATTACGACGTTATTTGCGTCACGGAAACGTGGTTGACTGCTCACTACAGAACCGAGGAGTATTTTCCACCAACTTATGCTGTTTATCGGAGAGACAGACATTTACAGCAGGACACTTATGCCAGAGGTGGTGGTATTATAATAGCTGTCTCTAACAAATATTCATCTATGCCGATAACGTTACCCGACTGTGGTACTGAAGTTGTTGCTGTGCGCTTACGGTTTCATTCATACTCGCTGATAATTTGTGTCGCATATATACCAAGCCATTCAAGCGTTGCGGTTTATGATATGTTTTTGGACACCGTGAAACTTAATATTACTACACTCCTCCAACCTGAGGACCGCTTATTTATCTTTGGTGATTTTAACTTGCCAGGTATTGTATGGGAGTATATGGATGACAATTTAACTCCCATAAACATGAACGATGATGTGGAGAGGTTCATATCTGAAATTTTTTCGTTGGGACTGAAACAATGTATCAATGTGAAGAATTCCAGAAACAACGTGCTAGACCTAGCCTTTGTGCCAATTGATCATGAAATGACCGTCACAACCTGTGATGATTTAGCTGGATCTTCAAGTATTTATCATTTGCCGCTGAATATTTCAGTTTTGTTTGAATACAGTGAATTAATCGAAAATAATACTGACTCTGTCATCTATAACTTTAAAATGGGCGATTATGTTTCTTTAAGTGCATTTCTTGATGGGTATAATTGGTCTTTATTTTATAATTGTAATAATATAGACGATATGTTGGACGAATTTTATAAAATTGTTCATATGGGCATTGAAGCATTCATTCCTAGACTGGTTGTTTCAGGCTCCAAGAAGGAACCGTGGTATAACAGTGAATTGATAAATTTGAAAAATAGAAAGGATAAGGCTCATAAACTTTATAAACTTTATCCGAATACAGTAAATTACAACTCATTCAAGGTTTTACGTAAAAAGTATATATTTCTTAACCGATTTCTTTACAGTAATTATGTTTTGGAGGTGGAATCACAAATTAAATCGAAACCCAATCATTTTTGGCATTTTGTTAACTATAAAAGAAAATCTGATGGTTACCCTTCCACAATGTATTTGAAAGACCGAGTCTGTGATAACATTCTAGATAAGGTTAATTTGTTTGCGGATTTCTTTGAGAGCGTTTATAATCCAGATTCAGGTTCTAATTTCTGCGGCTTGAATAATGTCACGAGCAATATGAAATTTTCAATGTTTCGTTTGGAAATTGATACAATCTTATCGGAATTGTCAAATCTTGACATTAACCATAGTGCCGGCTTTGATTTGTTACCGCCTTTATTTTTAAAATTGACCGGTAACGCAATTGCAGCCCCGGTGTGCTTTCTATTTAATAGAAGTCTAAGAGAGGGATATTTCCCTACTCTTTGGAAGCGATCGCTTATTAAACCTATTTTCAAATCCGGAATTCGTGGTAACATTGAGAACTATAGGGGTATTTGTATAATTTCAGTCTTACCCAAGTTGTTTGAGAAACTTGTTAAAGAACAATTATTTTTTCATGTGAAAACTTTTATCTCTCCAAAACAGCATGGTTTCTTTCCAGGCATATCAACTGTTACTAACTTACTCTTGCTTACCAATTGCGTCTCAAATGCCTTATATAGGGGGAAAATTGTGCAGGTTGTGTACACTGATTTCTGTAAGGCCTTTGATAAGATTGATCATGACTTGCTGTTGAGGAAACTTGATTCCTTGCATTGTAGTTTTCTCCCACTGAACTGGATCAGATCTTATCTTAATTCCAGAACTCAGATAGTAAAGATTGGTGGTTTCACATCCAGAGTTATTAATGTCACCTCGGGAGTGCCTCAAGGTAGTCATTTGGGTCCTATGCTTTTCATACTATTCATTAATGATGTAGTTGATTGTTTGAGTTATTCCGACATCCTCATCTATGCGGACGACATTAAAATTTTTAAAACCATCTCATGCATCAATGACGCAAGAGATTTCCAATCCGACTTAAATAATTTTAGTATGTGGTGCACAGCTCAGAATTTGACCCTAAACATTTCCAAATGTAAAACAATCCGTTTTACCCGTGCAATCGCGCCCGCTAGTTTTGATTTTTTCCTGGATGGCTGTATTATTGATAATGTTGATACGTTTGTGGATCTAGGTATAACATTTACGTCGAACTTATCGTTCAATAAGCACATTGACATTTGCATTTCTAAAGCGAATTCCATGCTTGGGTTTATTAAAAGGTTTTCGAGGGATTTTCAAGATCCTTATTCTATTAAAATATTATATATTTCGTTTGTGTGTTCGTTGTTGGAATATGGTGCAGCAATTTGGAATCCGTTTTATGGTAACTGTTCAGACCGAATTGAAAGTGTTCAAAAGCGCTTTTTAAGGTTTGCTCTGAGAAGGTTGCGCAGAGATGAGAACCTACCCGCTTTTATACTTCCACCGTATCGTGGTAGATGTAAATTAATAAATATTGAGCCGCTCTTTATCCGCAGAATCGAAATTGGCGCGTTACTGGTTAGAGACTTGTTGATGTCTAAAATTGACTGTCCTGAGATTTTGGTATTGTACGATATATATACTCCGTTACGGACCTTTCGCGTTAGAGACTTCCAAATTAAGCTGCCTTACATTAGGCATAACTACGGTAAATGTGAGCCTATTTATCAATCTACTGTTTCTTTTAATAAAGTTCGATCGGCTTTCGATTTTAATCTGTCAAGGGAGGCATTTAAGAAATTTATGTCTAATGTTCTTTTAACTTATTGGTAATTTTTCATGTTTGTTTTACTTTTCTTTTAGTATATATTATTGTATTATTGAAAAATTTGTAACCATATTGTATATAATTATAAAGTTGGTAAATAAATAAATAAATAAATAAATAATCCATTGTTTAATTTAAAAAGTTAAATAACATATTAATTAATATAATTATTGTACTTGACGACTGCACTGAATTGAATGATCATATTTTTATATTTTTTTTAATTAAATTAAAACTTGTTTGAAATAAATGTACATATATAGCATTGTATGAAAAACTATATAATTCGACATCTTGCGACCCGATAAACACGCTTTATCACAAACTTTGAAAATTTTATATAATTTAAACAACTTTTTAAAATAAACTTTCTTAAATTACAATTAAAGACAGTGTATTTTAATAAAGTTGTTTAAATTAAATAAAATTTTATGAAAAACTGAATACATATTTACCTAATATATTTTCTGGAATAAAATTATTTTTTTGTAATATAAATTTTAAGAACCCTTTACGAACCGGAACCGGAACCGAAATATGGGTTCTATTATAAGAACAGAACCGAAACTGTACCGAAATAAAATAATAATCCAATAACCAAACCGGAACCGGAACCCCTCAATATTTTAAGGGGTTTCACAGCTCTGCTCAAAACACTGATCACTAAACACATTGTAGTAGAAATAAATTCTGTGGTCAAAAACCATAATGACTTAAGGTGAGATAAGCGCTTTTACGTATTATCTAAAATTCGAAATCTCCAAATTCGATTTCACATCAAATCAATTTTTTGTGATATTCCGGTAACTACGGTAGCTACAAACAACCGTAATAATCGTTTATAAAAGCAAGAATTCAAAAAACTCATACGATTTTGAACGAACCTTAATTTTAAAAACGATTTCCTGTAAAATGCGAATTTCAGACTTAAGCCACTATGATTTGTGACCACAGAATTAATGGTAAAAGTAGCATTTACCCTATTAATATTGACATATACATTTTGATCTATCGAGTACGTTTCGACATGTTAGCTTCACCCGATGGATCTTAAACCATCTAATGTCTCGATATTTTACAAAAAATCTTCAATAAAATTAGTTGTTCCAGACAGAGCTCCGATTTAAGCTTTAGAGCCTTTTAATGAAAAAGGAATATGTTCGGAATCAAAAAAGTTCTGTGGGAAGTTTGAATTAAAATTCCAGCAGATCTATTGAGCAATTTTATAAACCACTATACTGGGATGACGCAGAGAAGTAATAAAACTTATCGACGAGTTTTTACAAAATATAGACTATAGTCAACAAAGCTATATAATTAGTCAAAATTAACTTTAAATGTATTTGATTAGCTTGTTCCATATTGCACAAATAATTTTGAAACCAACATAATTTCATTTGGTATACAAAACGTTGGTATACAAAAAAACAGTTCTTTATGAAACATTCTTTTGTCTAATTAATAAATTTTATTTCATTAAAAAAAGATGGCCCACATTTTATTTCCGAAGCAATTACTGTCTTGCACAAATAATTTTGAAATCCATAGTATGATTAAAGATAAAAAATTTAATTAAAAGTTCAGTACAATAAGCGATGCTATGTAAAAAAAAGATTATTTTGACAGAATATACAGTATATTTTTCAGAATACAGGAAAGCTTGGTTAATTATAAATATTTTAAATTTATAAATGACTAAAAAAATTAAAGTAATATAATGTACCTATGTATAAAAAATAAACTCGTAAGCTGACGTCCCATATAAAGGATATGCGATTTCACGTTTTTTCTCCATTAATTATACATTATATAGATAGATGGGAGCCGTTTAAATGACAAACGGCATTTGAGAAAGTTAAGTTTCATCAAAATATCTTTGGCAAATTTACATATTTGGCAAATTTTTCAATGATGTTTTATCAACGCATAATCGGAACATTTTTAATTTGGCGAGAGCTGAGAAGAAAGCAGGGAAAATTCAACATGTGTGGACCAGAAATTCCTTGATCTATATACGTGTCAAGGAAGGGGATAAGCCACTACTAATTAAATCAGCTATGGATCTGAGAGCTGTTACTTAGTATCTTTTAATTAATTTAATTTTTATATTTAATGTCTTCATCAACTAACTCTCAGAATTTATCTTCAGCTGTTACTAATGATTAAATTTTTTCTTCTTCTCTTGTAGATAGCTCAATCGTGGAAAATATTTCAACCGTTTATGTGAATGAAACATATTCTGACTCCAGTGCTAGTAACATATCTTTCATCCAGCAAAACATACGCAGCTTAAGGAAAAATTTCGATGTGTGCCTAGCTCATATTTCTGCGCTCAACTATATTCCGCAACTAATTTTTTTGACAGAAATTTGGGTTTTCGATGATGAGTTAAATTCATATAATATACCGAATTATCAACTTTATGCTAATTGTAATAACTCTTATCGTTCTGGAGGCGCTGCCGTTTTCGTTCATAATTCTATTTCTGCTAATTTCGTTAAATTTAATTGCTTTGAGAGCATGGATGCTTTCAAGCTGGACTTTTTTCATGGCAATGAAAGGTATAGTTTTATTTGTTTATATCGCTTCCACTGGATTAGCTCCTCAGTATTCATATTAGAACTAAGTGATTTATTAGATAAAATCAAAACAAAAAATTTAATTTTGTTGGGGGACGTTAATATCGACGTCTTAAAAGTCACCTCTATCGTTGATGATTATTTATCATTATTGTCTAGTTTTGGTCTTGAAAATATTACTAAGGAGCCTACTAGAATTCAAAATTGTGCATCATCGTGTATCGATCATGTTTTCTTGCGTCTGAAGAAACAGTATGGTAATATTGTCAAATGTTCTATTCAACATTTGGGAATCTCTGATCATGCGTTCATTTCATGTTCAATCAATGCTACTGAGGTAAATTTAAAATCATCCAGATATAGCAAGCCAAAAACTTTTAAAGTTATTAATTATGTGGAACTGAATAATGCTTTACTGTTTGAGGACTGGAATCAGGTTTATTCTGAAACTAATGCGTCTAAGAAATTTGATATTTTTTTATCAATCTTATCGCAATATATTGATAAATGTACAGTTTGTCAAACAGTAAAAGTTCCTACAAAATTAAAACCCTGGATTACTTACAACCTAATCCGTAAGATTAACAAAAAGAAACATATTATTAACCTTGTCAAAAAACATCCAAACAATCGCAAGCTTGCCAAATTTTCACAAAAGTATTCGTCGAAAATTAACTTGGAAGTATCTACAACTCGGGAAATGTATTATAAGGATCAATTTATTTTGAACAACAATGACATTAGGAAAAAATGGTCCCTTGTTAATGAAGTGTTAGGTTCAACTAATCATATGTCTGATCAATTTTCGTTAAATATCGATGATCAATCTATAAATGATCCTGTACAAGTGGCAAACGCGTTTAATAATTATTTTTCAAACGTTGCAATCAATTTACGTTCGCAGTATTTTAATAATCCAGAAATGAATGATGTAGACAGCGCTCTTATTAATCCTGGGCGTTCCAATAGTTTTCATTTTATTCCATTCAGCTCTCTTGAAATCATCAAAATTATTACCTCACTCAGTAATAAGCGTTCGACGGATATATTAGGAATTAGTAGTTTTTGCTTGAAACAAATAAATTTTAACATTGCTGATATTCTGTCGCATTTATTTAACTCCTCAATTTTTTCCGGGGTTTTCCCTGACTCGCTTAAATGCTCCATAGTGCTTCCTCTACATAAAAATGGTCTAAAAACAGAATTAAAGAATTATAGGCCAATTTCATTGACGTCAGTGTTCTCTAAAGTATTTGAAAAATTAGTTAAAATTCGATTTAACAATTTCCTTGAAAGTAACCATATTTTTTCAACTCTGCAATTTGGCTTTCGTTCTGGTCATTGTACTGAAGATGCTCTGGTAAAGTTTTTGAATATTTTAAACCGTGGGATAGATCAGAAAAAATTTACAGCTAGCTTATTTGTTGACATATCTAAAGCTTTTGACACTGTTGATCATCGTCTCTTATGCATCAAGCTTTATAATTATGGCTTCCGCGGATTTGTTTATGACTGGATTGCGTCGTTTTTATCTGATAGAACCCAAAAAGTTCGGATTGGTAATCATTTTAGTGAACTTAGACAGGTTGAGTGTGGTGTTCCGCAAGGGTCCGTACTTGGACCATTGCTGTTCTTAGTTTATATTAATTCAATTTATTCGCAAGCTTTTCAAGGTTCAATTACTTCTTTTGCTGATGATATGGCTTTTACTTACGTTAACAATACCAGCTTAGCCTTGATCAATGCTGTGAATTCAGATTTGATCATACTAAGGAAATGGTTTGATGCACACTATTTGGTTTTAAGTGATAAGACCAAAATAATGTCGTTTAGTCTTACGGATTGTCGTGACATAAATTTTGATTTATCATTTCACAATTCCGGCTGTAATCATTCATTCTGTTCTCCGCTTTGTTTTAAAATTGAGCAGGTTACAAGTTTCAAATATCTGGGGATTACATTTGATACTAGATTGAATTGGAAAGAGCACGTTAAAGTTTTAAAATCTTACTGTTGGTTATTCATTAAGAAGTTATTTTTGTTAAAAAGTTTATGTCGTCCTGACTTGTTACGTATTATTTATTTCGCTCTTGGTGCTTCAATATGGTTTATCATGTTGGGGTGGTGTTTACTATTCTAATATTAAACCTATTGTGACTTTGCAAAAGTATATGGTTAGAATTTTATGTAATAAGACTAAACTAACCCATTCGTGGCCATTATTTGTTAAACAGAAAATTTTTCCAGTGCGGCATCTTTACGTTTATAAAGTTTTACGCCTATTTTATTTCAAAAGTGGTAATCGGAATTTTCGTGTTATTGATACCCACCAAATTAGAGGTAATGCCCAACATCTTGTGAATATTCCCAATTATAATACCACTTACATGTTTCGAACATTTTCAGTATTGGCCCCTACATTGTTCAATAAACTTCCCATTTCAATAAAAAAGTGTTACAATTTTAAATTCCTCAGAGAACTTAAATCCTGGCTGTTCACATTAGAAAATATTGAAGAATTTTTATTTTTGATTTAAATTTAGGTGATAGTTAAGATTTTTATAAGATTTTCTTAGTACACTTCATTTAAACCCATATTACCCCACAAATATTTGATTTTTTTTCTAGGTTTTGTGAGCTCGTTGATAATCGATACTGGTTTTTAACCACAGATTATCTCCTATGCTTATTTATTCCATCTTTACTTATAATTATTGTTTTTGTATATTGGCTAATCACGCTCAGACTATTGTGTTTGTGTTATGTTGTGATGAGCATGAGGCATCACTTTAAACCTAAACCTCTATTTATGTTTCATAATGGTCTGTTTGTGTAGCCTTATGTTTGTTTTCATTTCTCTTTGTTGTTATTATTATTTTAAGTTATAATTGTATTTGATGGATATAAATAAATAAATAAATAAAAAAAAAAAAAAATAATAAAAAAATAATATCATATGACAAAACAAATTGAATGGCACATGTACGTTTAATTAAAAAAGCTACTCGTATATTATCAATTTAACAGGTACGATGTAAATAGAATTTTTAAATGATTTTGGATACATTTTTGGAATCAGTAACTTGGACCCAGTAACTTGGCTATTTCTTAGCCGATTTTGATTAAATTTGACAAGTACGGTGTAAATGGGATTTTTAAATGATTTTTTGATGCAGTTTTGGAATATGGCGAATTAACCTGGAACATGAATATTTCTTAACTTATTAGGATAAAATTTGAGATGTACGATGGAAATGGGATTCTTAAATGATTTTCAGATGAAATTTATGGAAGTTGGTTAGTTTTAAAACGATTTTGAAGAAATTCGACATTTCGGTATTACATAATGGCAAACCTAACTTCAAAATCATTAAAATGCGTTTGTAACACTTAAATACTGATGTGTCGATATATGTACGTATATGTAAAAGTCTTTCCAGCATGAATGGCATTATGTATTTGAATAATTTGTTTTTATCTCAGTTTTAAATGGCTAAACATAAATTTTGATTTTATATGCTTATAAACTCGTATATTATAACAACACAATGTTCGCAGTTAAAACCTAATTTTTATTTTCAAACCATTGCGGTTAAATAAAATTATATAAAAAAATTTTACAATTTCAATAGAATTGTAACTTTGTTCTGAATAAAGTATTTTATTACCGTATAAAATAAAAGTATTTGGAAGTAGGTTCCTTGTAAAGGAAAATTGTGCCAACGGAAAGTTTCATTTCAATGACAAAGCTGAAAAAAATATTTGAAACTTCTAAACACGTTTGATTTAAAATATAAAACAACAAATTTACTTAAGGGCATTCGTCAATATATTGAATTGCTGAATTAATTAATAAATCATTTTTGTTCTAAATGCTAAATGTTTTTCGATTTAATTATAATGCGAAATATGATAAGCATTATATCTATCTATTTCTCTTGATTTTATCTCCAATAGGATAAAAATTAAGATTAATGCTTTCTCATAAATTTCCAGATTTAAACAATAAATTCGAATTTTCGAATCATCCGCAATTAAGCGTATCATTGATTCGTAAATTAATCACGGTGAATAAAACATGAATAAAAATTTGATATACGTTTTAAATATTTTATAGATCATCATAAAACTATACCGGATCTTTGGTTATGTATCCCGATAATTAAGTTTATAACATAAAATTCTTATTCCATTTTTGGTGTTTGTTACCCTCCGAAATTATTATTTCGATTTTATTATGTTTTTCGCAAGATATGATTGATGGTTTTATATTTCCACTTTACACTATAAATGTACGGCACATTATATTTATGTACTGTCGAGTATACAAGTAATTTAAAAATGTTAAACATCAAACAAATTTTCTCGTTAGATATAAAAGATAAAGGAGGAAGATTTAAATTTAGCGAACATTATAGTGAAGTGATACATTCTCCCTTGTACTCGTACTATATTTGCTTCTAATATTTTCGATTTAATCAACTAGAAAATTATATTTAAGGACTATTGATTTTTATAGATTTTTTTTTTTTTTTGTTTTTTACCAGAATTACATCGATTTTACGGAAAATAACATATAAAAAAAAAATAAGAACAGATAGATAAAATTGTGTACAATTTTTTAAAGGATCAAAATGAATACATTTTTTTCCGGAAGAGTGGATTGTGGTACATTTTTTTCAGACGCAAGTATTTATATAAAAACGCGTTGACAACTTTTGTATGTTGAAGTTTGAAATGTTTATTTTATGTGATTACTATTATCGGTTTTAAAAAAAATAAATCAAATTGGAGCTCCAACTTCTTTCGAGGTGTTCTAGTATATATTTGTGTTTAGTGTTGTGTGTGCCTATTTTTATAAAAGTAGTAAATTCCTTAAAAGTAATTAGTTTTGGTAGCAAATAATAAAAAATAAAAATGTTTCTATTTAAATTAATGTAATCAACAATATTGTAAATATATAAGTGCTCTAATTTATAAGGAATGCCCGAATATTTGGATAAAAGAGTTTGTCCATTACTCAAGAAATCATAAGATAAACAAATAAGAACAGTTTCCCAAAGGGGGGAATTTTAACATTTTGATGTGACGCGATTCCAAAGATAACGTGACAACCTTCTATTAATATTGTACAAAGTATTCCGGAACAAAAAGAGTCGCCCTTATTTAGTAAAGACTTAAAAGAATCCATTAGTATAAATTTAAAATTTAGCTTTAAGGGTATTTCCAACTTTAGTAAGAAAGCTCATATAACTTAATTTTTAATCTGTGGGGTTATTTCTCTTTCTACGAAAATAGCACAGCAAAAATAGATATGCGAAAAAGAAAAATTCTTAAATTATTACATAAACTTGAGAAAAAACTGTGGGGTTCTTCTGTGTGTGGATATGTATAACATATGACAACACGGCAATTACATCCAAATCCCACAATCACTATGCGCAAATTATTTGCACACGTAATGAAATTATGTTGCGAAGAAAAACACAATGGGCGGCCGACTGTTAGGCAATAATTACTCCGGTAATTTTGATATTAATATAATATAAATTTATTTATCTTGATTATCACAATTTGTGTGCTTATAATTCACTACTAATAAAATAACTCTTGAAGCACTAATGAACAAAATGAATTTTTTTAATAAAATTGGTATGTGATTGCGGTGATATATGTATGTTGATACATCGCGGTGTTGAACGAATGTTGTAAATAAGTTGTGCGCGAATATATACGTATTATATATTGTCGCGATGAATGAATTTGAATATTTGTGAATATAAATGAATGAGTCGCTACAAAACTAATGTTCCTTAAGGTGCTATAAAAACTTGTAAATAAGTTTACCGATGACTTTTGATCGCGAACATTTCCAATAAGAGTTGAAGCTGACAGAATTATCTATAATTTAGTTTTCATTTTTTTAGTGAAACTTTTTTATGTATTACCCAGGGTTCAAAAACTCGCTCTTCAAAACTTTTTATTCGATCTCTACTAAGTAACAACAATTTTTTTACTACATACTGATACTGAATTTGTTTTTTAATTGTTTTTATGCTTAATTTAGTTAACATGCATCCATTACAGCAAAATGTCGTCTCGCATGTATTGGAATGACGACGAATGGAACATTTTATATTCAATATTTGAAGAAAAGCAAATTAGTACATTGATGGATGGAAAAAAATAAAATTTTACAAAGATTTTCAGTATTTTGCAGATGAGCTGCACAAACAAATTTTATTTTTGTGTTGACATCCAGTTTTTATATTTTTTGATATTTGTACACATATTCCTACACATTAAAATTAAAACACTATAAATTTACAAAATATTTAAATAAAAACATATAAAACAAGCTGTCAACTCGAAATATAAAACGCATTGAAAAATGATGTACATATATACGTAATTGTCAAATTAACTCGGTTATCCGATGTTCATGGAAACGATAAGGGTTAACATCGCGATGTTTTTAACTCAACGAACCGAAACCTAAATTAACTCGGTACATGGAAACATGGTACATGTTATGATTCGAAAAAAATAAGTATTAAAACGATATTCTGTGACGGTGACAGTCGTGAAACATAATTTGAAAATTCGGAAAACAAATCATGGACACAAATCAATTCAAATTTTACATAGGAATACAATAACACCACTACATATAGTACGGACAGTTGAACTACACAAATCAATTCAAATTTTACATAGGAATACAGTAACACCACTATACTACGGACAGTTGAACTAATGCCTCGTAGATTTAAATGTCGTTGACGAGAAGCGCAAAACGTGTACATCTAAAAATAATTTTTTTCAGTTGACAATCGGCGCTTTCGGAAGCCCTCAGCGCTATCAAGCGTTTTTTTATCGAATGCGAGCGCTGATTGAAAGCGCTTAATAATTTACTCAGCGATCAATTCAGTATGCTGTTTATAAAAGGTGGGGTTATAATAATATAAAGTAAAAAATGACGTTTAATTTTAAATTTATTTTGATTATAATAGATATATTATATTTTAAGTTTAAATGAATTTTCAGTTTACATTTTTGATCGATTACAAATAAAAATAAAAATTAAATGTCAAAAAAGCGATGCTGAGGTACAT
Source organism: Tipula helvola (assembly GCA_963556165.1). Classification (NCBI taxonomy): domain Eukaryota; kingdom Metazoa; phylum Arthropoda; class Insecta; order Diptera; family Tipulidae; genus Tipula; species Tipula helvola. The sequence continues at coordinate 235,485,640 of OY744483.1, forward strand.
AATAAATTACAGCGCTGATTAAAAGCGCTGTTCAGCCTATAAACAGCGCTTTTGTCAGCGCTGAGGTCTGTCGATTGCACCCAATGAAACCTATCTCACTCTCTGTTTTTCTCATTAAAATTATTATTACTTTTCCCACTATAACGAAGTTATATTGGGTAAGCATTGTAATCGGGAAAAAAATGTTGCTGCCGATTTTCACATTTCTCTACTAATTAGGTTACCAGGGGCCCTATTCTCGAATTCTACATCCATTTTCCACATGTGGAAATCTGTGAAAATTCACAAAAACGTTCGGAAATTTTATTTCATGTATTCTTGAATTCCCTACTGATGGAAATTTTTCGGTACTAAGGGAATATTTCCTAATGGGTATAAGTATGTGGAAAAAATTCCCCATGTACGAAAAAGTCGATAATTACGTAGATTTTAGATTTACTTTTTGTGAATAAAAAGTTCGCAAAATTTTTATTTTATGAATAAAAATCATTTCGAAATTTTTTTTATATCAAAATTCATGATATTGATAACATAAATAGAATTCTTAAAAAATGGACTGACATATAGCAAAAAAAAACGTTAGCCCTCGTCACGAGCTTGCGTATTTGCGTATTTCGTAACTTCGTAAATTTGACGTTTCTTGTGATTGGTTTAAATTGTTTCCCCTAAATAAGCAAGAAACGTCAAAAATAAACACGTTCACAGGCTATTTTTCTTCAGCGTATTGTGACATTTGTGATTACTTGTGACTTTTAATAAATACAAATAAATAATATGGAACAAAATATTAAAAAACGAGCAAGAATATATCTGCCAAAAAATGGGAAGAAGAGGAAAAGATGGATATATTGAATTATTTTAAAAAGATAATCCAAAATAATTTAGAAATAGGGGTTTGTTTTATTAAGTGCCTACATTTATATGTAAATATTTATGTGATTTGTATTTTGATCCATATTATTTATTTTTATTTATTAAAAATCACAAGTAATCACAGTTGTCACAATACGCTGAAGAAAAGTAGCCTGTGAACGTGTTTATTTTGAACTTTTCTTGCTTATTTAGGGGAAACAATTTAAACCAATCAGAAGAAACGTCAAATTTACGAAGTTACGAAATACGCAAATACGCAAGCTCCTGACGAGGGCTACTGCAAACATTAAACATATTTAGTTGACTTTATTGACAATTGCTGCTTTGGTAAAATTAGAAAATTGCGTTGTATAAAATAAACCAAAACATCAATTATCAAAAATATATTCAACGCACTGAGTGGTGAATAAAAAATTCTGAATGATTCAAGAATAGGGTATTTGGTTGCATGTGGAATATACATAGGGAAAAATACCAAGGGAACTATTAAGGGAATTTTGACAGATGTCCGCATGTGGAAAATGTATGTGGAATTCGAGAATAGGGCCCCAGGACCCCGAAACATCGATTAGAAAAATGTCCTGTTCGTCTTTTCGTCCTTCCAGTCTTACATTTTTATTATTTTTGGTTTGCCTATCATTCTCACAAATATTGATAGTTTTGGTGAAATTTTGTACAAAGATAGATTTTAGTAATACGCAGCTTGTGTTAACTTTTAGTTCCATTCGGGTCTAGAATGAGTGGAAGAGAAAACTTCCAAACAGATTTTCTCAAAAACGAGAACAACAATTTTTTTGTTATGTGGAAGATAAATTTGACAATTCGTTTTCTACCTGTTCGAAAAATTTGAAGCCGATTGATGCATTGCGTGGGAGTCGTTTTAACAAAAAGAAGTAATATAAATTTGTTGACCTACATATTTCCGAGGTAATGTTGGAACAATTGTTCCCTTGGTGTCTGTAAGACCAAATGAATAGATTACCGTGTAATATGGAATTTAAATTTCTAAATTTACCTAAAATAGGTACTTTGCTGGCGGCCAATAATATCGTCAACGTTTAAAAATAAATTATATCTAGTAAGATTTTAAATATAAGTACATATTTAGCAAGACATTTGGGAATGTCATGACATTGAATTTTTGTGACACGTTTTATTGACATTTTAATGATTGATATTTCAACGACATGTTAGTCGATATCCATACATTAATTATGAAGTATTAAAATCGCGATTAAAGATTATTTTTGAGTAAAAAATTCTCTTGGTATTAAAGGTCGTATATAAATCTTAATAGCAAATTGTTGTGGGGCGCCTTTAAAATAATATCATTGGTGGAGCAGTTTAAGAGAAAGACGCTGGGAGATATATAAAATGAAATATATGAAATGAAATGTGACAAGGAGGTGGGATTCTTTAACAAAAGGTAATTAACGTTAATTCTCATTTTGTATTGTATGTTTTACTATTTTGTATTCTCTAATGGTCCACAGCGATGCCCCGTCCAGACTGAAGCACTGAATAAAGAATTATTTCAGCCAATTCTCACATTGCTCACCTAATATTATAATCTGAATAAACGGCACATATTTTCAATAAATAAATTTTCAACATTGTGGATGCTTTCTGAACGGAGTCAGGAAGGTCGAAGATGAGAAATAGCGAATGTGATTTAGTTTGATTGTTGTTCAACACATCTCCGATATAAATACAGTCAAACCTGTTTTTGTGCGGTCGTTTTTTATGCGATTTTATTTTGTGCGATTTTTTTGTCTGCGATTTTTTTGTGCGATTTTTTTATGCGGTATATGAATATCAAGATTCTGTCCGCCATTTGTACGTTCGCCGCGAGGTTAGGTCAATCTCAATGGTGTTGGCATCACTTTTTTTCTAGCAGTGTGTATATACATATTGGTTCAGTCATTTTCATACCTGTTGCATCAGCCAATTTCATTAGGCATGCTGAATGTTCTTATGTATTCCATATTCCAGCCAATTTCAATATGTAATTACCTATTATCTTGCACACAAAGAATATAATTTAGTTAAATGAAATGTTTATTTCACAATTAACGAAATGAATAGCAATAGCTACACTAACTGTTAACCTTGAACATAAACTAAAAAATATACATAACCAGACGGCTAACGAAAAGTCTCCTCGCGAGGTTGCTTTTCATTTTAGTTGTCATTTTTTATTGAGAGTGCTTGGATTTTGGACCACCTACCCGATGGATGGACGACATTGAGAGGGAACTATACACACTCGGTCACCGTGTCTGGCGTACTCTTGCGGCGAAAGAAGAAGAAGCTTGGATTTTACAGTTTATTATGAAAAAATTTAATTTCTGCCAAAAGTCTGATGCTATTATAATGATTATAGGAGAAATTTTCGTTTTTGAATTTAATTATTTGATTAATATTGTCGAATTGTCAGTGCGTGATCTTGGCGAGCAAGGGCATAACGAACAGCAAATTAACAATTATAGAGTAAAAGAACCTACCAGATTTATGCAAATCATCCCGTTGGGCTCTCCGTGATTGTGCTCTGAATCAGGATACGGTGGTTAATCTATAATGTGCAGTTAAATAACCATCTTACCCGTTTTTAGCTTTAGATAAATTTGGAAATCCGTAACATCAACACATTTTGTCAAAAATAATTCATGATTGTGAATATAATCTTTCCAAATCGAACCTTACTTATAGGGTGTTCGGATTAAACTAACTCGTTTCCGAATTTTTTTTTTTTTTTTTTTTTTTTTTTTTTTTGTAATAAATTTTTTTTTTTTTTTTTTTTTTTTTTTAAATATATTATTTATTTTATTTTAATTTAATTTAATTAAGTGAAAAATTGTGTGTAACAATTGTGAAATTTTTTTTTTTAATTTTTTTTAATTTTATATAAAAAAAAAAAAAAATATATAAAAATAGAAATTTAATATAAAAATTATAAAAAGAGGAACAGACCGGCTAATGGATTTAATGTCCTGTTAAAGCCACATGTTCCCCCTTAAATACAAAATATAAATTTAAAATTGTTAATTTGTATCAACTACTTCTATATACATAGGTGTTACGATTATTAGCTTATAAATATTTCACAGATAACTTTCGACGTTCGATTTCAAATATGATTTTAACATTTTCTTAAATTTAAATATATTTTCCGAGCACTTAATTAGTTCCGGTATTTTATTATAAACATACGGTCCTAAATATGATATAGATTTTCTTCCAAATTCTGTCCTAATATTGTGGCATGTTAAGTAATTTGAAGATCTAGTAGCGTGTCTATGAGTTACATATTCAAATTTCATGTTCGATAAACATGATGATACATGCAAGCATTTGTACATGTAAATAGATAAATGAAGTTCAAATAGGGCATTTATTGGAAGAATTCCACGAGCTACATTGCTATACAAATCAGATGTTGGATAAATCGATGGAAGCCTGTAAATTGATTTACAGCACTTATTTTGCATAATCTGTAAACTTTTTAATTTAGTTTTGGCTACTGATCCAAAAGCTGTAATGGCATAATATAAACGAGAGTGAATAAAAGAAAAATAAATCATTTCCAAGACATGGTTTGGAACAAAAACTGCCAGTTTTCTTATCAAAAACAAGAATGGACTAGCTTTCAAGCAAATTAAATTAATATGATCAACCCAAGATAAGTTCTTATCAAATATTACTCCAAGGTATTTATATTTATCAACACGTTCAATAGTAACATTGGAATGTTGCAGAGCCGGTAACTCATAGTGTGGCAAATGCGGCGAATGAAAAATAATAAATTTTGACTTATTAAAATTAAGTGATATTTTATTCAAATTAAAAAATTCAATCAAAATGTTTAAATCATTTTTCATATAAACCATCGTTTGAGTACAATCTTTGGACTCGTAAAAAATTGCAGTATCATCCGCGAACATTCTAATTTGACCAGCAATAGGTAAGCGGGCTATGTCATTAATGAAAATCAGAAACAACAGGGGCCCAAGAACACTACCCTGTGGGACTCCGCATTTAATATTCAGCATGGAACTTTTAATCCCGTTAATTTCAACAAACTGTTTACGATTGTCAAGGTAACTTGCCAGAAGATTATACGAAATACCACGAAATCCATACATATATAGCTTACCAAGGAGTAAATCACAATCTATGGAATCAAAAGCTTTGCGTAAATCTAAAAATAGGCCACACACGTATTTTTGATTGTCAAAAGCTCTGTAAATCAAATCTGTTATCTCAATCAACGCAAGATCAGTACCAGAACCCTGTCTAAATCCATACTGATAAGGATAGAAAAAATTTGAGGTATTTAAAAATTGGATCATTCGATTAGCAATTATTTTTTCTAGTATTTTGTCAAAAACCGATAAAATAGATATAGGTCGATAATTATTCACACATTTATTGTCACCTGATTTAAAGATGGGTACAACTCTTGCGATTTTTAAACAATTTGGATATAGTCCCGTTTCTAATACAACATTAAATAAAGTAGCCAGCAGTTGAGAAAAAAATTCCGCATTGTGCTTCAAAACAACATTACCAATTCTATCATGACCACAACCTTTACTATTATTCAAACTGCAAATGATATTATAAATTTCAGAAGATGAAGTCGGCGATAAAAAAAAAGAATTAGAAAAAGCTACAATTGTTCCAAATTTATTCACGTTCCCATCAGCTGCTCCCGTCAAAGATGAAGCTCTACCAGCATTAACAAAAAACCTGTTGAATATATCAACAATATCGCTATCGTCTTTATATTCAATATCATTATGCAGAATACAAAGTGCATTTGAATTATTACTATTCTTCATAAAACTATTAATTTGCTTCCAAATTTCTTTTTGACTCAAGTTATTGAACAGATTTGCAAAATATCGTTTTTTTGCATAATATTTTCCAGACTTAATTTTTTTATTGAGCAGATCTAATCTGCCTCTTAAATCAGTATCATCCAGATTTCGCTTACACTTTTGCAAAATACGATTTTTTTTTTTAATTAGGTCCCAAAGATCATAAGTCATCCAAGGACAATTATTTGAATTTTTTATTTTAATCGGCTTTTTTTTAACTATAGAAAATGTATCAACCAATTCATTATATTTATCAGTAACCCACTTTAAAGTAGAATCCGGATTCCGTAGATCAAACGCCAAAGATAACAAAAAGTTTTCAAAAAGCTGATTAACTTTTCTATAATTTACAATTTTTTTTTCTAATATTCTACTATGGTGTCTAGATTTGAACACGAGCTTTGAAAAAATAAAGTTGTGGTCACTGATATCAGAATAGATAGTCGAGTTAAGAACTCTCTCAATGTTTACAAAGCTACTTATTGTATGATCCAATATATTTTGGCTTAAAGACCTAGTAGTACAAGTGTTAGTAGTAATCATTCCATGGCTCAGTAAAGTAGAATTGTAATCCGCAACTATGTCCAAATTTTTATTGATAGGTATGTTAAGATCACCAACAATAACAAAATCGGAAGTAGTTTTATTCTTGATAAGCATATCATCCAAGAACTCAAGGAAAAATTTAGTGTCTGATGACGGTGGTCTATAAATCCCACAAATTCTTGTAGAATTAAATCCCTGAAGCTGAATACAGATGTATTGAAACGGCAGAGTACCATCATCCTTAGTCAAAATGTTATAAGAAATATCATTTCTAATATACATAGCAATTCCTCCACCGACTCTGTCATCTCTACATGAAAAAACAACAGTATAATTATCTATATTAAAAGAGAATATATTTGAGCTTTTAATAAATGTTTCTGTTATGACTAACACATGCACATCGGTTCGCAAACTTTCCATAAAATGTAACAAACTATCAAATTTCTGTAACTCATTCATGCCCCAAATATTGAACTGAAGTAAATTCAGACATTTTGAATTTAAAACTATATCATTCTGATTCAAGGGAAAATCATCAACATTATTAAAATATGTATTGAAACAATTACGTTTAAGATTCTTAAGGCTCATAAAAACTCGAAAAATATAATAAATTATTAAACAAATAGCATACTAACAAAAAGATAAAATAGTTATCAATGAAATTAAAAATAATGCCAACAAATATAATAGAGAATTCTAATAAAACTACTATGATACAACAAAATTTAAATAAAATCAAAAAAATAAAATTGAACATGAAAAGTTGAAAACTATGCATACAGTTATTACACAATACAAAATATCGATTAATACAAATTATAAAATGAGCTAAAAAACCACTCTGAATTAAAAAAAAGTATGTAATAATTACTACAAAATGCACTGACTTACAATGTGTTGGAAATTGCTTGCACCTCCAGTGATGATGATAATACTTAATAAGAAGACATGTAATGTTACAGTTCCAATTAATTTGAAGATGATTTATCCTCCAAAGAACGAAACCCATTCTGCAACCGGACAATATCGTTCATCGAAAATATTTGATGCACCTCAGAATTGCTTGATTTACGCAGAAAGATCTTGCCATTTTTACACCACAAAAACTGGAACTTGTAGGATAGCTGAATATTTTTAGCTTCTTTGTACAGTCGTGACTGGAATTTGGTGAAATGTTGAATAATATTGAAACCACTTACTTCATTTGGTGTAGACTTCGATGAAATTTTTTTGTTGGAAAATGTGGACATTATTTTATTTTTTATTTCAGAAGATCTCAACGCGACAATAAATGAATTTTTTAAAGTTGAACGGGAGTTTTTATTATGAAACATCCTTTTGATTGAGACGACATCATTAGATGAAATATTGATGTCAACTTTAGCCAAAGTGTCAAGCACTAAATTTGAAATTTTGTGACCTTGCTCATCATTACCCTCAATTGTAGCAATCGGCAAGCCACAAATAACAATATTATTACTGCATTCAGCTTGGTTGACGAGATCTAATTGAGCTTCCATCAGGTTTAATTTAGCTTCTTGCTTCGAATATTTGTCCTCAAGCTCCAACAATTTCTTGTTCGCTTCTATGTTAGCCTTCGTGAGTTCTTTGATGGTAATGTTTAATTCACCTACACTTGAGCATACGAAACTTTGAGACTTCTCCAAATCATCCAACTTATCAAGTTTTTGCTGCATGGATCTCAAAATTGATATAACATCATTTAAATTTGGATTCACTGGCAGCTTGAATGGTTCAATATCGTCATCACACACAATAATTGATTTACGTGTACGTTTTGGACACTTATTGCACAACCACGTCGATGATCCATTGGAAAGACCACTATACAGCTCATCAGATATATTGCCACAACTAACGTGATAGGCCTGATCACACTCAACACATTTAACGCCTGCTTTTTGGCCTCTAGTGACCGCTTTGTTACACATGGCACACAATACAGGCATTTTCACAGGATTTGAGATTAAATTAATATTGTTATAACTAATATAGTTAAACGAAGAAACATAAATTCACTAATTTTATTATTCAATATTTTCACATAGCACACACAGCCAATGTTTAAGTTAAATACAGTACAATTGTTTTCGAGCTGTTTACATAGTTGTAGGCACGTACATACAGTTCACAAATGTTCACAAATCAGCAACGGATGAAGATACACTAATAGGCAAGGCCGTCAAGGACAAAATATGTATTATTAGACTTTTTAATTTTTATATAAACAAATTTTCGTAGAATGTGTAATTTAAGATAAAATTATTAATTTAATTAATTAAGTTAACACCATAAAAGTTAATTAAAAGCAGTTTAGAAACTACAGAAGATATTTTACAGAAGCAGCAGAACAATTATTACAATGCAAATTGCAAACCAAAAAATACTGTTACTTATGCAAATTTATTTTATTTAATTATTTATTTGGTCTGTTGTTATCACTTCAAATTACGAGACAAGAATCAAGAGAAACACTTAAGAGAAAAATTAAGAGAAACACTTCCCAAATTCAAAGAAAATTTGTACGGAATGAATGAAACCATTTCCAAAATAAATAAATGTAAAGTCAACAAATGTACCTAAATCACTATACCTAAATCACTATATATTTTTATTTCATATTATACCGAAAATCAATGTTTACGTGATTGATTTCAGTCCGGAAAACGACTCATTACGGTACAGAAAAAAGTGTCCGGAAAACGAGCTATTACGAGATATATACAGTACAGAAAAATATAAAACCAAACAAAAAAAAATAACCAGAGAAACTTGATAGTTTGAAAATCATTTGGATTGATTTTCTTTAAATTTCAAACTCACGTTTTTACTTTAAAATTTAATTTTAAATGAAAAAATTGAAATTATGTCCCATGTATGTAGTATGAAAAAGGTTGTACTTTACACGTACGTTAAATGATCGTTACAATACTCGATCAAAATCGTTAAACTTCAAACTCGTACTGTAACAACTCATTTATCGCCCTTGTGACGTGAGAAACTATTATTTATTAAACAAAATACTTTTTTAGATTCATTAAAACTAGGATGAAATTGGAGTAGTCCATGTAGCTGCGACTTTTCCACCCGTACTTTCGTCACGCATTCTAAATTATATTCTCTCATAATACTTAATAAATTAATTTCCTTTGATCTTTGAGAATGTATTTTCTATCTTTGAGAATGCCTTTTCTATTAACTGATATTAAGTTAATACGGAGGACGAAATATTACACGGTTTTCTACTGCTTAGATCAAAGTATTCTGAATATATGGAGCTCCCATCATTTTTGCAGCGAATCTTAAAATATTCTGATATGTCCTCTTCGACCAGCTTCAACATTCTTATTATCAATTCCGCTATCGAAAAGATTATAAACGCAGTCATAAAAAGTAACCTGAAATGACATTTTAATGTCTGAATAACTTTATTGAGGTTAATTTTGGTTCGAGTGATAATTTTGCTTTATAATGTTAAATTAAATATTTTAAGGAAATACTGCTGAAAGCCACTACAAGAAAAAACAAACAATCGGGAAATGTTCGCCCATATTATTTTGCTGGCGGTATTTTTTAACTATCGAATAGATTACTAAAATAATAAATGACTTCTTTCTGGCGATGCAGCTCCTAAATCCAGCTTTTAAGCTCGGTTAATTGTTCCGGTAATAGCGGATCGATGACATTTCTTTCCTGTATTTACACACATATCCGCAGCTATTTTACTTGCAGATTTACGTGGATCAGCTCTGATTTTTGTTACAACTCGCTGTTCTTCGCGTTCATTAAGTTTATGTGGTCTTCTCGAACGTTGTTTTAATGCTACGAAACCATTTATTTCGTAAATTGTAATGATTGTTTATACCATACACTCACCCTTCTTAATAATTTTAGGTAATTTATTTAAGGATTTTCCTTCCTTCTTCAATTTAACCATCAACAAACGCAAATCCTTACACACCTCCTTTCATTTATCTGACATTTTCAAAAACTACTTGTGAATGTGGTATTTTTCGAAATATTCGGTAAACGACAGGTAGAACTTGAATTAATTATTAATGTATACTAAACTAAATGTAAAAGAAGAGTTAAATTACCAAAATACTGTTATTTGAAACAAACGACTTTTTGTTTTAAACGGAAGTGGAAAATATAAAAAATAATAAAAAGGATATCCTAGCCAATCCCGTTAAGCGCTTTGCCCATAGGAAAACGAAAACGAAAATGGATTTTACTTTGTTTACAAAAACTTCAAAATCTTTAACATATTATAGCTTAAAGACTCTCAAACTTGTTTATAAACAAAATACAAAAATATTTTAATTTAAAAAAAAATTTAAAAATATTTAACATTCCCAGAAAATTAAATTTTAAATTTTTCTGTCAGAAAATTTAAAATATTTTTTCAATTTTTCGTCAGAAAAAGTACACGAAAATATTTTTCGTGTTGTTTTTCTGTTATAATTTTTTATTCTGTTATAATTTTGTAATGTCGGCTAAAATATAAATGACTTAGCAACTTCACACACTAAACACAAAAGCATTTTCTTTTCTTTTTTAATGTTATTCTAAGGATTCCGTTTTCTTTTTCAATAAATTAAAAAAAAAATTAACTCACAGATGCAAACATACAAGTTTTGATACTGGAATTTTAAACGAAAATAGTTTTTCGGTTTAGTAATGGGCAAGGCAAAACGAAAAAATGCTAAAATTTGTCAAATTTTTCGTTTTTTCTGTTTTTCGTTTTCTATGGGCAAGCTTTATAGGTACGATTGTTTTGTGACCCGAATGTAATAGTGATTGAAGGGTAGGTGGACTTTTGCACGCAAGTGTAGTTGTTGTATAGTACATTTTAGCCATAATCTTTCCGCTGTTTTCTTTACGTTTTGTGCGATTGGTGTTTTGCTCCTGATTTTCACGTTTATATACTTATGCCGATGTTAACTTGAAGCAAGTTCTATTGAAATCCAAGTTCATGCGATTTCTTTTAATTTTGCGATTTAAATTATAATATTTTAAAACTATTTTGGTTGATTGACCGTTTATATTTAATTTTTGAAAGAGGTCCATTTTAGATGTCAATACCATTAAACAAATAGATACACACAACGGTTTTAAAAGCAATATCATCGATAACATGAATAGAAAATACATTTAACAACGTGAATTGAGATATTATTACAACTTAACGAGAGCTGAACCAATAAACAAAACATACATAACCATGGAGTATACCAGAGCCTACTGTATAAATAAGAGCTTCCACTATCGACTCTAAATTTTACTAAGCATAAAATAAGGTCATACAATTTTTTCTTTACTATGAACTACACGGGGAAACGCTTATTTTTATTTACAGTTTTAATTTATTAGAATGTGAGCTTTTGTTTTGTTTTTATACGAAAATGTTCATGAAACATGTACATTTATTTGATTGAAAAATCGAGTCATGAAAATGTTTATTTCCTAGTGAAAATCGTTATGAAAAATAAGGTATTTTTGAAATTGCCAATATTGTTGTTTTTGTAATATACGTCATAAACTCGTAACTCGAAATCTATAAATAATAAAATATAACAATACAATAATTATCTCTTTCATTGCCTCCATTCTAGTTTGAATTCGAGTAATCTTTCTAATGTTATTTTGAGTTTGCGAAGCTTGCTAGATCGATTTGATGTTTTGTTTTCTTCGCACTCATTGAATTTGTATTGGTTTAATTTTTTCTGTTTGGCTCTCTCTGATTTATTTTAATTTTGGTTGTTGAGCGAAGAGGTGGTGTTTTATGTTTGGTAAAACATTTAGGGTACTAGTTTTGGGTTCATGTTACACGCTGCGTTATAATGTTATGTTAAATGTTGCGTTAAAATGTTGCGTGTCATGTAAAATGTTATTTTAAATAAAAATATTTTCTTTCTTTTTATTTAACACATTAAAATAGAAACAGAAAATACAAAACACTTAGGAATAGTAGTTCCAGTGTTCATGTTACATGTTTGCTGTGTTAAAATGTCATGACGATATCTTTGAGGCTAAATATTTCTGTCCGCCCGACTTTTCTCAATGTTATATAATTGCATACCATAAATTTTCAATGATCATCATTTTCAAAAAAAAAAAAAAAAAAAAAAACAAATCATGTCATATAGCAAAAATATTGTTACGAACCGGGCTACTGAGTTCGTTCGGATTTTGAAATTAAAAACACTGTACTTTTTATTTCACTCTACTTTTATACACTTTTATATTTGCTTTGACTTTACTATTTAATTATGTCCGCTTGCTACTGGTGGTGGCTATGACAACAGATTTATTTCTTTATTTAACGATTTAAAACAAACCAAAACTTTCTCTGCTTGCCATCGGTCGTGTTTATAACACTTAACCATCTAAGCTATTGCTGTTCATAACGTGAGCTTGTTGTATGATGGCCAAAATCGCCACAATATTTACCTCTATTTTTGTACTTATGTTTTACCAAACATTTGCGGTACCGTACAGGTAGAACTTGAACCCCGTTACTTTTTTTTCTTACCATTGGTTTTAGTTGTGGACAAATGATGACGTCATTAAATTGAGTTTTCTCTTTTTAATACATATTGTTATTGTTGTAAAATGATTTTTAATTTAATTTCCCTTATTTTCTTTTGATAATTGCTGGAAAATAGGGAAATTTTAGAATCTGTGTTTTAATTGAGTTTTTTGTTAGCGATTACAGAAAAAATATTTAACTGTATTTAAGTTTTAATTCATATTTTATCGTCAATCGAAATCGCGTTTCCCTGATCAATTTGAAATAAATTAAATAGAGCGATTTTATTAGGGCGCAATGTTGACCATACAATTATAGCAATTAGAAAGACGGTAGCGCGAAACACTCCATAAGCAAACTCAGCATCGTTTGCATTAAGTAAAGAATTATATCAGCCAATTCTCACGTTGCTCAGACAATGTGATCTGAACAAATAGCGTAAATTTTCAGAAAAGGAAATTTGAACATTGTATACCTAAACGGAGTAATTTAAATTCTTAAGAGTTTTCAACAGTATACTGAAGATGTATAGATGTTGTTAAATCCTTTTTGTTTTTTTACATTTATTTTAATAATATAATTAAATAAAATAAACGTTCTACGTTTGTATTGATAAATTAAGTTAAAATGAAGGAAAAATATTTTATAACATTATGTGCTCAAAGTATAAATACCATTTTATTATTTTTTCCATTGTTATTCGGCGAATAAACAAAAAATATTTTCTAAACATGCATTCAACCCTTAAGAACCCTACATCTAAACACCTATAAAATTAAAATAAATAATGGGCAATTTCAGGTCCCACAACATGTTGACTTTGAAAATTTACTGATAGAAAAATAGACGTTCGATTCGCCATGAAAATCCCAATAAATCGGAGGCATTAAGAAAACAATAAGTTTATTTAAGGACAGATGGCGGACCTGAAAGCGCCCAAGTACTATCAATTTTTTAAACTTTAAATAAGAGAAATAAAAAAAACGCTATTTCAATAGTAGTCACGTGTTTGGCATTTGTAGAACAAGCATTTCATTAGGCTCGAGTTTTTATACAATTTACTGGCGCCTAAATGAAGACGCCACTTCTCCATATTAAATCCTTCCCCTTCACAAATCTCCTTGAATATATGCACAAAAGTTTGCCCAAAGTTATTTATTTTAATTTTATAGGTATTTAGGTGGTTTTAGTCCAGAAAGTATCAATTTTTCTTCTTAAGGGTTGAACACATGTTTAGAAAATATTTTGTGTTTATTGATTCAATTTCAATGATTTAGTTATTTTGTAACGACGCATAAATGCGCCGTCACTCGTTAAGCTCTTATGTAGGTACTTTTCTTTTATACATAGTTGATAACGCAGACCGATTGTGAATAAGCACAACCTGATAATTGATCGGTTTGTTAATATGTAGAGGCCGCATGTTGGCTGGTGAAGAGAGCGATACAAATTTTTTTAAGCAAACCAACCAATGAAAATTGAGCGCGCGAAACTATGTTTTTTGGTGGGGTCAAACGCGATTATATAAGTGGGCCGGTGATGATTATTTTTTTGTAACAGTTTTTGAGATAATTCTTAAGAAGAAAAATTGGTGATTAGTTTAAAAATTGAAAAATTAGTAATTTGAAAAAAAAAATTGTTCTGGCGGAGTAAAGAGGAGGAAAAGTTATTTTTTTAAATAAATTAAAATTGAAAGTTGCGTTTTTTTTCGTAATATGTATTACAATTTAAAAAGCTGCATTTTTTTTTCTTCTTGCCAATGAACATTATAATAATGAAAGGCTAAGTTCGAAGCCGGTTGGATGAATTAGTGCGGGGGTAAGTGTCAATACGGGTAGATATTCAGAATCATCCTTTCCCGCGGTTAAACCAGATCCACGCATACTCTTAAAACCCCACGCCCATAACTCTGATGCATATCCGGCAACAACCGCGTAAGAGTCCCTGCGTGGATCTAACTTTCTGTTAACACGATGGCATGATTTGGAGGATAATTTTCGTAGTTTGTTTTGTTTTTAATTATTTTTTTGTTTCAAGTAAAGTAGCTTCAATTTTCTTGTTTAGTTTTTAAATTTTTTTCGGTTAGATATCCTCCAGACCATGCAAAGTGTTTTTCAACTTCAAGCTGTTTTGGGGTAGTTTTTACTCAAATTATCATCATAAAATGTGTTTTTTGCATTAACCAACCCTTAATGCCGACATATTTTTATTGAGCGTCCCAACAAATGTAAAGTAAAGGTAGCCAGAAGTGGGTGCACTCGTTTAACATAAACGAGATAGTTCACTTTTTAAGTTCAAACTGACCATTCTTTGAAAATTTTCAAATTTCAAATTTTCGAATGAAAATGGAACAAAATTATTTTTTTTGTAATTATCGAATTACTATATATGTTATGTAAATTACATGAAAGAGTTAATTGAAAGCGTTATCTACTATAAGATATTTCAGTTATCCTATCATTATTATTTACATACTTTAATCCTTGAGTAATGAGCTACGCACAAATATCAACATTAATTATCTAAAAATCTGATGTTGTTGAGTTACCATGTTCTCTTTAAGGCGGTCGATATATTGTATTGTATATTAATAAACTAGACACTATAGGAATCGAACCCAATACCAAAATTACTGTGAAAAACATCAACAAAAACGAAAAATAGTGAAATATACCGTATTTACTATAGGCTGTTTTCGAACACAAAATAAAAATTATATTTTATTTTCTATTTGAAATAAGTTATAAATTACGTAAACAAACTAAAATAGAACCGTGCGTATATTTATTATTTTTTGTCTGTTTTCACTGTCGCCTAAGATTTCTTTTTTTCGTAGTGTTAACATTTTTTCTTGTCGTCGCAACTGAGATCCTACGTTCTTTAGAATTTTGAGGAAAATTTGACAAATATTAAAGAAATACCTATTTTATTTTTGTAATTAATGTGCAGGTCATAATTGTAAGTTACTGTTAATATTGCTTTTATTTTAACTGTTAATCGTTATACCGAGAATATAGATTTGGACTAGATACCTAAATGCGCTAGATGGATGCATGTGAAGTTTATCCTAAAAATTTCTTAAAACAAGAAAAACAATAATTTAGGAATAGTTTAAGAAACAATTCACATGCTTATATACAGATGTAAAGTTTATACTATAATTTTCCTAAAACAACAACAACATTATATTTTTAGAATGTATTTGTGTAATGTAAACATTCAGGCGGTTTAAACAAAATATCAAAATGCTTGATATAGAATAAAATATTTTTTATTTATCAAAATAAATAATCATAACAATTTTTTTTGCTGAATTTTATCATGGATTTACTTCGGTCTAAAAAGACCAAAGTACTGAAATCTTGTCAAAAATGACGAAAAATTTCGTTGGTCCAAAACCACTTTTCTTGACGTTTTGAAAGTCCCGGAATCTCAAAAAGCAAAAAAAAAAAAATGTCCATACGTCTGTCTGGACATCTGGATGTCTGTACCCATGGTATCTCGAGAACGGCTTGTCCAATTTGAATTATTTTTTCGCCAATCAGGTCAAGGCGGAGATTTGAAAAACTATTGGAGACTGTACGTCAAGAGGGTGGGGTACCTGCCATACGAATTGACCCAAAACACCTGGTTATATAAATATTTACCATTTTTTTTATATAATTATGCTGGTAATTATGCTGGTTTGAGGGGCTAATTTGCGGGTTGAGTTGAAGTTGAGTTGGAGTTGAGTTGAGTTGGATTAGGATGTAGTAAGCAGTTAACCAGTTTTTTATATATCCTGGTTTGAGGATTGAGTTTGGCGTAGAGTTTGCGGTTAAGTTGAGGGTTGAGTTCCGTTCCGTTTGCGGATTGAATTAGGGCTGGGTTGGGGTTGTATTAGTGGTTAGTGAGCAGTTAAACTGAGGATTTGTGATTTTTTTTATAAACATTTTATTGGGATTTTATATCTTATCCGATTTTGATTAAATTCAGTATTTCCAATGGAAATAGGATTCCCAAATAATTTTTAGATGAAGCTCTGAAATATGGCTAAATAGGATGTCATGGGGTTCTAATATTATTGTTAGATGAAGTTCTCGAATATTAGCTAATAGAGGAGGAAGTTGGCTACTTCTTAATCGGTTTTAGTGAAGTATGACGTCCGCGATGAAAATGGGATTCTAAATTAATTTTCGGATAAAGTTCTGGAATATGGCCAAATATGATGGAACTTGGCTATTCCTAACCGATTATTATGAAATTTGCTATATGTCTTGGAAATGGGATTTTAAAATGATTTTTAGAATTTAAATCTATAATTTTTAGAATTCGACAAATGGGTTGGAAACTACAATCTTAAATGGTTTAAAGATTAAATCCTGGAATATGGGCAATTAGGACATAGCTTAGCTGATTTAACCGATTATGATGAAATTTGACGTTTCAGAAATTAGAAGCAAATGTGACACAAAAATTATTATTGGATGAGGTTGTAAGGGATATGTCAATATGGCTTTTAAATTGTTGTCTGATTAGGTTTCTGTAAATCATGAAGCTATTGAAGTTTCTTTGAGACAGCATAAACGTCTATTTTAATTGCCTTACGATCGAAATTATCTTCGAAATAATATTTTAATCTCGCCAAACGCCTTGAAATATTTTGGTATGTTTCCTGAGTATTTACTGTCATTTTAATTTAATTGTAATTGATTTTAATGATAAAACCATTATTTGATATGATCCATTGGCGCCAGAAAGAAACAATCCAAACTTATCTAAAAAAGCGCAAAACTCTGTAACCCAAATTCAACAAGCTTGGAGCGATATTTCGCTAGAAAAATTTAGAATCGGCACAGCAAGACAGTTTTAGTTGTGGTCCTCAAATTGTATACGCTGTTGATTTAACCAGGAACAGCAAGTTTAGAAATGACATTCACTCTACCGATGATCGAAAATATGAATATGGAATGTGTGAATATAGAAATTATTTAAAACGGATAATAGCACAAAATTCTGAATCGGTTTTAAACCACTGCATAATATGTTTCGAGATTTTAGCGGAAACCGAAGCAGCTTTACAATGTAAAGAAGGCAAAAGCCAGGTTCATATAAATTGCAATCAAGACAAAGTTATTTTGTCGTCGCTTGTCTGTAATTTTTGTGAATAATTAAAATATTTAAAATAATTAGTAAATAGTTTAAATTAAAACAAACAAAAATTAAAATAAAAAAACCAAAACAAAACAAACAAAAAAAATTAAAAAAATACATACAATAAAATAAAAATTAAAAAAAAAATAAACATAAATTTAAAAAAAACAAAAAAAATTAAAAAAAAACAAATTAAAAAAATGAAAAATAAACAAAAATTAGGTAATGAAAAAAAATATGAGAAAAGAATTTTTGAATTACAATGACCAGCATCGAAAACGGGCCACCCAAAAAAACAATTTTTTTTATGCGAATATCTTTTGAACCGCACTAGCTAGGAACATGAAACAAAATCCAAATTCAAGGTCATTCAAAACAGTCTTAGAAAATATTACCATAGCATACTTTGTCTAATCATGTGGCTGAGTTTTTTTAATTATCTCACAACATGTTTTATAACTGAATATTCAAATGTGAATACCTCTTAAATCGCACTAGCTGGAAATATCAACAAAAACGAAATCCTAGGTCATTCAAAACAATCTTAGAAAATGTTATCAAAGCATACTTTGTCTAATCATGTGGCTGAGTTTTTTTTACTTATCCCACAATATGGCATATAGGTCTACCACATTAGGGAAACCGATGAGAACGACTTAAGTATAACCCTGTTTAGTATTACGTCAAGTTCAACACTCTTACCAAATAAGAAGTTACACAAAAATGGTTATTTCTATATGCAAGATCCATGATAAAATTCTACAAATCGCTGATAAGTTGGCTTATGTATGCATCTTACTACCCTGTTAGGGGAACCGATGAGAACGACCTATAACCGCGTTTAGTATTACGTTATGTTCGACAACCCCTACCACATAAGAATTTTTTACGCAAAAATGCTTATTTCTATATGCAAAATCCATGATAAAATTCTATAAATCGCTGATAAGTTGGCTTATGTATGCATCTTACTACCCTGTTAGGGAAGCCGATGAGAACGACCTATTACCATGTTTAGTATTACGTCATGTTCAACACCCCCTATCACATATGTAAGAAGTTGTAACGTAGGCAACTTGTGGTTGTCTTAGTTAAACAGAATGCCCCGACGTCACCACCTGCAGCATTTGATCCGGCTATCGCGCAGTCTATCGTTGGTTGGTGGTGGTGTCCATTCAGGGCCTTGACAGCTGCTTTAAGGTCATTCACATTTCACCCAGGCACGCACACTACCCTCGTGCCTCCCCCCTCCCCCCCACCCCTCCTGAACACAATAATTTTTAACGCTTCATGTTTTTACTTTGATGTGGCATAACCAAGATTTGTACAATATTTATTAACGAAACACAAAAAATTAATGAAATCCAAATTGTATAAAAAAACGGTATTTAATGATCAATTTACAGAAACCAATCCCACTCGAACTAACGGCGTAAACGGGGACATTTTGTGGATCTTCGAGCTCTCCGTATCCAAAAACAGAATTTTTGACTGAAAATTTAGACTGGTAATATATAATGATAAAGAAAAACCTTGGTTATACCGACCCTTTTAGGTAGACACTTATAATAGATTCTATATAATCCGCTCCTACGTGCGGCACGCAGTGCGACATGTTTGCTTATCCCTACGCCCCTCGAAATTCAAATTTAAAGCCCCTCGGAGGGCAAAGCGGGGGGCAGCGAAGCGACCTCCCGCGTGCCCGTGAGAGTTACAGAAGCCGTTAGCCTCTACAATTCTAAGTTAAATTAAGGATCTACATTTTCCTGAATATTTTAAAACTAATTTCAATTTTTTAATTTTTAATTTATTTATTTATAAATTTGTTACCAGTTAATTATTTTTGTCAAACAATAATTTTTTGTATACCCTTCCAATAGTGCCAAAAAATTATAAATGCTGCCAAATTATTATATTTTGTTCCAAAAAATTAATTTTATGATACCAAGAAATTTTTGTTTGTTGCTCATTAATTTGTGCCGTTTTATTATTTTTTTGTATCTCAAATATCAATTTTTTGTGTGCCGGTTTATTGCCAGCCATTTTAATTTAGGGATCACTAGTTACTACACATATGTATGTGTACACTGTACATGTTTGTCTGAAAAAAAAATCTACAAATTACTAGAAAAAAGTTCAGCAAAAATATTTTGTTTAAAATAAATAAAAATGATTATTTTAGTTCTTTGTCACAACTTAAAACATTTGTAGAAAACTATCAGCAAAAGCGATAGGAGCGATAACATTTCTTTGATCTGTGCCTGCAAGGTTGACGAAGCATTTTTCAATTTAATATCCAATTCGCTTCAATATATTCGTCGATGCTATACTAACCCAACGAATTAAATTAACCAAAACGCAATTTAGAAGCGATAAGTGCGATATAATTCCTTTAAAATAATTCATTAAAAGAATTTTACCTTTACTTCAAAATTCAACTTACCGCATGAGAAAATGAGCAAAAAAGATAAGCGGTAAGTTAAGTTTTGAAATAGCCTTATAAAATAAATCCCAACACCAATTTTATTATGTAATTTAAATAGCTTAAAGCTTTAGTTTTATTTATTATTATTATTTTTTTTCTTTTGATTTATTTATTTATTTTATTTTTTTTATTTTTGGGAACATTTGATATATATAGTATGTAATAGTTTTGCTGTAAGCTGTATGGTTTTTGAGATATGTATTTGCAAAATAATTTTTCTGACCCAAGGCAGTGGATACTTCCGGTTGGTCGAAAATTCAAAATTCACAAGGAACTCCCAATTTATGAAAAAGCTTAAATACAAATTTTCAGTTCGATTGCTGAAAAAAAAGTAACAAGTACCATCGATACTAATTTTTTACGAAATTTTATAATAGATGGAGAAAAATTTGGTTGTAATTTTGAAAAAAGATGAGGAAAATCAACTCCGTAGGAAACCATTAGAAGTAAAAAAATAATCGCCGACATAATTATGTGAAATGTACTATAACACCGTTAACAGTATATAACGGCCCATGAACTAGTAGTATAATAAGCAAAATAAATGACGAAAATTTGTATAAAAAATACGATTGTAAACGTTTATAAATAAAAATAAATCGTGCAAGTTCATGTACGTATATGTAGTGAAATCATACATTTACTTCACGAGACTAAACAGCCAAACCTTCATCCTAGAAAATAGCCTGACATCTGTTATAAGGGACTATTCACACTAAGCGCGAATTGCGAATGCGAGTAAAAAATTTTTATAAATTTATGTATGATAAAAAAAACACTTATTTCTAAAATGTTTGTCTAGTTACATATGTATAAGATAAGTACGATGTTTTCAATCAAATTAAATTTAATTAGGCCCGAAAATTATTTCACAATTAGAGAAAAATGAAATTCGCGTAAAAAATAACAACATATTATATTTTCATGATTAGAATTACATAAAACAAAATAAGGTTAAATATTAAAATGAATTTTCTTTTAAATAAATTAATTTTTAAATTAGTAATTTTTTTCTTTTCATTTAAGAAGGTGCTTTGTTTGAAAAAAAAAATATTCCTAACTATAAGGATGCCTTTGCGAATAATTGCAATCTGTTTTAATTTTTTTTATTTCATACTATACCGAAAAACAATGTTTGTCCACGAATAACGTATAATATGTTCATTATACGTTTGTTTCATCACTTATAATAATATCTATTATTCACTGCTAGTTTATCTAGTAGTCTTTTCTTTCATTTTTCAATACTTCCAAGTAAATTATTTGATTTTTGAAATTTTATCTAGTAGTCTCTTGCCATTTTCATTATTATTAAACTGTGACGTCAAAATGTCGACGAAAATTATTTGAAGAGTTTTTAAAGGATTTGATTATAAAACATAACGATATTTGTCGGTCGTGGACAAAGTATCGTATTCTACTCGCATATAATGGCTGTTATTCACTCAGATGATTTACGACACTCGCCTATCGGCTCGTGTCGGCAAACTTCATCTTCGTGAATAACAGCTATCATTATATGCTCGTTGAATAATATACTATTTTCTACGATAGTGCAGTAACTTATGCTTTCGATGATGATTTTTGAATTTAAATTATATAAGAAAATGAGCCTTTGCGCCGTCTAGTAAAATCGTGTGAAAATTTTCATTACACAACGATTTTTTAATACATATTGCAATACTCAAGTGAGTACAGCCCTCGCTATCGCTCAGGCTGCAAATTTCACTTTCGTATTCCAATCACTCGTTTTCTCCACTTGTTATACAATATACTACTACGTGATTGATTTCAGTCCGGAAAATGACGCATTACAGTACAGAAAAAAAGTCCGGAAAACGAGCTATTGCAGTACAGAAAAATATAAAACCAAACACAAAAAAATAACCAGAGAAACTTGATAATTTGAAAATCATTTGGATTGATTTTTTAAATTTCAAACTCATGTTTTTACTTTAAAATTTAATTTAAAATGAAAAAATCGAATTAATGTCCCATGTAGTATGAAATGAAACGTTGTACATTACACGTACGTTAATAGTATATTGTATAACAAGTGAAGAAAACGGGTCATTGCAATACGAAAGTGAAATTTGCAGCCTGAGCGATAGCGAGGGCTGCAATCACTTGAGTATTGCAACGACTCATTTTCACACGAGTTATACACGCTATTTTTTCTACAATACAATAGCCCTGTAACATTTATAAATAAGTAGAAACATAAAAAATTACAAACTTGTACGGATCAACACAAATTTATTAAACCATTAAAACATTTGGGTTTTCACAAATCGTGTAGCAATATTAAGAAATCGTTGTGTAATGAGAATATTTCCACACGATTTTAGTATACGACGCAAAGGCTTCTTTTCTTATATAATTTAAATTCAAAAATCATAATCGAAAGTATAGATTACTGCACTATCGTATAAAAATGATCGTTACAGTACTCGTTCAAAATTCTGGACTCGGCTCCTTCATCGCCTCGTCCATAAACGTCGAACTCGACTGTAACAACTCATTTACCGTCCTTGTGACGTAAATTACTACTACACGGACAGGATACATTGAAAAAAAATACATATCGGTATATAAATTTGTTTACGCAACACTAGACAAATTTACAATACGATTTGCAATCAAAAGTATTCATGCCTACATCTGTTTCCATTGCAAGCTGAAATAATTTTCCTAAGTGAATACTTTATTGTTTTTATTATGATTTTTATTGACGTTTAGAAATGTTTTTGACAAAATTATTTGGTAATACAAATACAAAATATCCGTAACACAGTGACATGAAACAAAAATTTCCCTTTGCGATTATTCGCAATCTACTTTATGCGGAAACTTAATAGTAACATTATTCTATTGACACTAGTATTAGGCTATTTCTGTTTAGACAATTTTATTTATGGGAATAAATTTAATTTAATAATTTAGAAAAATGTCACGTATGAAACCAAATGTAAAGAATATTTAAAAAACATTAATTTTCAATTTTGTTAAACTATGTATGTATGTTATATATGTATGTATTCGAATATCGGACCAGATGACTCCTTTGAAGTTTATCCTAAAACAATTTTTATTTTTTGTGCGGAAAACAAAAAAATAATCGGAACAAATAAAACTTTTCATAAAATATTTGTCATGCCAAACAATAAAAGAAAAATAAGAACAGGAAACCTCATACCACACCAGTGGTAACCAGTTCCAATGGTTAAAAAAATATTTTATTGTACATTTAATCTGAAATCTTTTAGTTGCATTTGAATTCAGACATTTACGTTTTTTGTATTGTTTTTAGTCAAATACTTTAAAAGCTAATTCTGTAACGAGATTTCTATTTATACCAATAAAAACACAAATGACATTTTTGTTTGTCGAAAAGCGAACATTCATACATATTCAATTATTGAAAGTAGTTTTAATCGATTTCTGATGATTGTCATAAAATTTACGAAAATACTGGAAATAATTTTAAAGTTTTTAAGGTTACTTACCTCGGTATAACTCGTGATACCGATTTTCCTGATTGTACCGCAATCATTTGACGATTAAACATTATATGAAATGGAAATACATTACAAAATGTTAATGGTGATATTAAAGCTCGTTCCGATATTAAATTATAGTCTTCGTGTATTTCATTTTCGTCGACCGATGCTTTTTCATTTTTGGATGGTGAAATTTCCGTTATTAGAAATTGAAAATGATCGGAAAGCTCAACGGTTTTACTCGATCGTCGATTAGAATCGGCTAAACTATTAAATTGATTATCACTATCGTTTTGTTGTTGGTGTAATATATCTAAATTTGTTATAATATTATCGTATTTTTCACCTAAATATGAATTTTCTATGTCTTTGATAAGTTTATCTTTATGACTTATTTTATTGCTACTTTTATTGTACAATAACTTTCTTTGGTTTAATTCGTTTTTTTCCTCCCACTCCTCGATTTTTTGCCGAACTATTGATTTTTTTACAGCTTGTGTTTGATTTGATTGCGATTTTGTTTTGTCCTTGTTATTATTTATTACTTGTGCTTTTTGATTGTGTTCTTGTAATGGTAATTCGCCTTTAACAATTGGTTCTCCTTTTCGTTTAATAATTTTTATATCAACATCAACGCCATGTAATTTTGAGGCAACTTCTCTTACAATACCTATGACTATATGTTCTAAACCGCCGCGTTCCGAATAATAATGTAAAATAAGTGAACCATTTTCTTCAGTACATCGAAATGAAGGCGCTCTCATTCCAGGATATAATGTTGCTAAGTGGTCGTGTAGAGCATCTAAATTCTACAAATAGAAACAAACAAATAATATTAAGAATATTTGACTTTGTGTTTATTAAAGTTATGGGTGGATTTTATTGTATTTCTCAATTATAATCTACATACACATATGATATCATATTTCGACGAAATATAAAAAAATTCTACGTATATAAAAAAACTTTTATTTTATGACTAAAGTTCTGAAAACTAATAACATCAACTTGAATAACTAAATTATAGAGTAGATTACTATAAGTAGATTTATTATATATGAGTAAACACATAATAAAGAGAGTTAAAATTCAAAAAACAAATGAAAAGTCATAAACAACACTCAATTGAAAGTGTTTAATTTATTGAAATACCAGCACAGGGATTTTGGTCGCAAAATGAGGATTGAGGATTGAGAATTTTGTATATGTACACGGTGTATAATATACATTTTGCTATTGCGTGTCATCAAATATTTGTATTGTATTGTATTAGTGTATTTTCTCATGCGTTTTCTCATGGGGTAAGTATCAAAAACAAGCCAAGCGGGTGAATCGGTTCAAATTTTTGGTGCTTACGCTCGCCTTGAGTTATTTTTCCCTTTCTTCTTACTAGTGGAATTCATTCGTTAATAAAAAACCAAAACAAAATAAATAAACGTAACCAAAACAATTTCTCGCAAATAAAAAACAAAAAAAAACAAAAAGCAACATAAAATAAATGAATGATTTTTAATTTATGTATTCTTCGTCGCCTCCATTCGTAATATTTTTAATTTTTAAATTTTGAACAAAGGAACCAAAACAGAAAGTAAGAAAATAAAATGATTTTGTTTATTTTTTTAGTATTGTGTTCGTGTTGCCTTGCAACTCGTGAGGGTTGTTCCTTTACGATGTTATGTCGAAGTGTGGGGAGATTTTATTCTAAACAAAAAAAAATTGTATATAAAAAAAGGTTACGCAAGTTAAAAAGGAAAGTAATAAAATAAACCATCTCGCTTTTTTATTTGCTGTGTATATGCTAGAATAAAATTTCTCCAACCTCGGACATAACATCGTATAGAAGCAACCGACCATCATGAGTTGCAACACAATACTAAACAAAATAAACAAAATCGTTTTGTTTTCTAGCTTTTTTGTTTTTTTTTGTTAATATTTTTTATTTTGAGTCTCTCTCGCTTCGTAATATTTTTAATTATTTTTTCTTCGGTACCTAAATTTTGTTCGCAAACCGAGAATTGAGAGTAGAATAACCGCAAATTTTTAGTAGTGGTAGATTGTGTGTATATTAGTGGCCACGTGAGTGTTGTTTAGTTTTTTATGAAATTGACGTCATTTAATTTTCTTCTGTCTATCAAAAGTGCTTGTACATAATATGTAACATATTATGTTAAAAATCATTAAACAACCGAAAATATTTTATTTAAATGTTTTTTTAATAACAAACACGAAAAATAATTTATCCTTTAACTCAAAAAAAAACATGTTACTCCATAATCAAAAACAGCAACAAATCAAGTCTCTCAAAAATTATTTTGTTTGTAGAATGACAAATCTCAACTTAAAAGCAAGAGAGAAGTATAAAACACGAGAAAAGAAACGAACATAAGCACCAAAAAATTCAACCGATTTTACCCGATTTAATTATTTTTGATGCTTACTGTCCTAAAAAACGCACAAATACAACAAACAAAAATAATACAACACAACCACAAAAATGTATACTATACATCATGGTATGAATACAAAATTCTCAATTCTCGTGTCTCGGTTTGCGAACAAAATTTACGTACGGAATTTGTTGTTCTGTCTCAGTCTCTCTTAATACTTTCTCTCAATCGTTCTCTTCTGAGCTTATTCCTCTTATTTGTATCATGTTATCCCTATTACTCGCGTCATTTTATCTTTTTTATTTGCATCATATTAAACGAAAAACTGAAAGAAAAAATGTACTTTCAATTCCAATACAATTTACCAATACTATTGCCTTCCGGTAATCCTCAAATCAATCCTCATTTTGCGACCAAAATCGCTGTCCAGAGCAATAAATATGCTACCTCGCATTTGAGCAAATTTTTAGTTAAGTTTAAACAATAAACTTTATTATTTGAAATCGAGAAAACATTTAATTTTCAAGAGGTTGTTTTTTTTTAAATTAAATTGGACCAAAATGTTCATAAAGATTCAAACTATCTTTTGTTAAATGTTGGTATTGCAAGTGGTTTGGAATGCCGGTTGGCATTAAGGACATACGGAAATACGCAATACTCTTACAACAGAAACCTTCTTAAATAGATGCTTTCAAAATTTCTGTTATATTAGGGGAGAGTCTCCGGTTGTGGGCACTCTCCGGTTGTGGGCACCCCTGCAGAACTTTTGACAGAATGTAAATATGGCTGATCTGACTTTTGTCGTACTCGTATTTTAACAGTACGCAGTTTTCTACCTAATATCGAAGTGAATGGACGAGCTTGTTCATTTGCTGGGATCACATTAAAAAAAAAGTCCGTAAAAATCAACGCAATTGTAATTTTCCAATGTTTGAAAAGTGCGATAAATCAAAGTGAATAATCTCAAACAGGTAAGTGTTAACGATATGTCTACAGTATTTTCGTTGTGATTTGGGATGCCACATCGATTTATATCAAAATTATGACGCATCACATTTTTTTGGGTTACTCCGAGAACGGTCGTGATTTCCGGTTGTGGACACTTAAATGTAACCGGTTGTAGGCACCCTCTTTTTTAATTTAAAGCGTCGGTCTTCCTCCCCCCCCCCTCCCCCCAAAGAAGAATAAAAAAAGAAGGCAACTCGTCGGCCAAACGCTTAAAAAAAAGAACTCTCCATCATCTGATGATGATATCGACTTTGTATTATCTGTTTGAGGCTTCTGCCATCGAAGTTGACTGAAGTTGAATAATTTTGTAAAAATCTTTTTTTTGTTATGTTTGCCACTGAAGGCCTTTAATAAAATTAATAAACTGAGAAATTCTTTCAAATTAGGGCGTTTTCCTTAAAATATTCCCATTTTCAGCGAATTTTCGAAGGGTGCCCACAACCCGCTACGATTTTTTTTTTTTGCCAAAAAAGATGACTTAACAAAATTGGTCGTACAAATTTTCTAGTTGACGGAATCAATATATGTAGTTACTTTAGCAAACAGTTAGCTAATGTCTCTAACTTTCCACTGATATTCATATCCCCGCATAATATGGACTCAAAGGAAAATTATGAGTGAAAAACAAAACTCTGCCCACAACCGAAGACTCTCCCTTACTAATGGCTCTTTTCTCCCAACTTTTTCGGTGACTAGAAAAGACAAATGAAGTGAGAGAAAAAATATATACAAAATATTTGTGCAAGTGAGTGTAGTCCATAGATTTGAAAAAAATATAGAAACGTCAAAAAAAAAAATGGTAGCTCAATTTCTCTAGCAGTTAATCGAGCAAATATGGCAAAAAAAGAATTGGATTTGATTCTTTTTTTTGACATTAGATATTTTTTTCTGACATCCACCTTAAATTTTGATGAAAGTCTGAGCTGTGTTCTGTGGAGTTTGCATTACTGTTCTTGGGTCATTTTGAAGTTTAGCTTCAAAATTTTTATTTAGATATCTTATTGAAGGTTTAAGAGCAGCTTGATTAATATTATATTGGTGTGTCCATGATTTTAGAAATTCGTTTAGTGGTATAATTTTCATTTCTGCCAAAGAAATTGGTAAATTCGCCATTGATTTCGGCAGCGCTATTATCTTTTTCGTCGCCGGTTATATTTTGATTTAGACTAAAATAACTATCATAATCATTTACATCGATTAGATCACTGTTTGTACTTCCACAGTCATACTATTATTTTCGCTGATATTAGAAAAATGTTAAATTCCCTCGGATTCGGCGTGAATAATATTATGGTCTGGCTCTGGATTATATTTAACAACGTAGATGGTTATTAGCGAGACTACGCATTTGCCAAAGTATGATAAGTTTTCGGTAGGTATTTTTCGAAATTGCCTTCGATACTTTACACTTTTTTCAGCTTTTTCCAACTAAACAAATTGGTTTTTGAGCTGTCCATTTTGTGTAAACAATTAAATTACTAAAAATCGGGGTTGATTATGCCTTTGTCGTCAAATGAAATGATACAAATGAGTTATACATTACAATGGTTAGTTGTTTCTACCAGTCATACAATATTACCTACTAGGACTTTTTTTATGACTCTTTAAATGAGTTGAAACTTTATTTTGATCATTTTATAAACTTTTTGATAAAGAATGACTAATCAATAATATGATTGAAAAAAGAGGTCACATCATGTATCATAGATACAGTAAAATGATCGATATGTTTCATTATGGTTTTGCACCAAGAAAAAGCTAATATGTGACCTTTAAAGACATATGGGTCAGTTTAATGATCATTTTATGACGTCATCATTATCAAACTAATGAACGCCCAAATGCAAGCATTTTATTTTTAAGAATTATTCAATTGATCGACTAATGATTCGTCATGACTGCGTGTCATACAAAAAACTAATTTATGACATTCTATGGCTAATTAGCCACGATAATGACCGGTTTGTGATGTCCAAGCTGTGAGCTGACTGACTTACGATCGTTATATGACTTTAAAAAAAATATGTATGACTTAAGGTTTACTGGGTTCTACATTTATTGACTTCAATTTTTGTAATTATTATGTTAATATTTGTTTGGAAGTTTATGATGAATTTTAACATAATTACTTTGTTGTCATATTAAAAGTCATCACAGATTCCCACAAAAATATTAATATAATAATTAAAAAAATTGAATTCAATAAATGTATAACCGGTCATTTGACCGGTCGGTAGTTCTAGTGTTAAATTGTAATTTGTATCAAAAACAGTACAAAATATAAATAACTAACACTTTCGAAATATTATTACTTACTAGTTTATATCAATGCCGTCTACTTTATATACATTCAAACAAAATCATTTTCATTCATTGAAAGGAAAAAATTAAAAAAAATTTTGAACATGTGTTCTATTATGTACTTTCATTGTTTTTTTTTT
The DNA here is from genome assembly GCA_963556165.1 of Tipula helvola. NCBI lineage: Eukaryota > Metazoa > Arthropoda > Insecta > Diptera > Tipulidae > Tipula > Tipula helvola. The sequence goes on from OY744483.1 coordinate 235,515,452, forward strand.
TTGTTTTTTACGTGAATGTATTGCAAAGGAAATCTTTACGCGTCTATTACTTTGGAGTCCGACTACCTAAACGTCTTAGTTATACCATTTTTTCTTATCTGATCAAGGTCAATAAGTTTGTCTTTGTTTCATGAAAATCGGATAAATACTTTTCGACTTAATACTTTGTAGTAGACAACAATAACGGGGATATAAGGCATTTTTCTCGCTCTAGCGCTTCGCTTGAGCTGAGATGCTTAAAAATTAAAAATCTTTATAATTCATTAAAATAAAATTAAAAAACAAATGGACAACATTTTTGTGCCTCATATTTTTGGCACAAAATTATTTTTGCAGTATGAAAAAAAAAATCAAAATAAAATAGTAAATCAATTAAATTTAAGATTATTTTTGGGTAATTACATAATGATAAAGTCACTAATGTTGTGTATGCAAATAATCGGTTTTTGTTTAGTCTCTTTATGATTTCGCATCTGGTTCAACAATTTGTTCTTAACATTACGTAGAATCTTATACCACTCGGTTTTCTTGGTACCTTGCTACAAATTTTTGGTCTTGTTAGATCATGAATATCTTCCACTTTAACTTAAACATCTGCAGGCGTAAATCGAAACTACACGCTGGCCAAGTCAAATAATTATGTTCAAGATTTTTGGATAATTTTGTGGTAATGACTAATCTTATGTAAGGGGGCAAAACTATGCCGAAGGACATATTGAGGACCGACTGGCTTATTAACAACCAGGGATGTTGCCTCATAAAGTAAACCGAAATTGAACATCTTTCTTGAATAGTTCTGTTTATACGCAACTAACCTTTTATGTGGAATCTATCCGAGGCAGTATCCACACTAATTAATGCACGATGTTTATGTAATAATAGAAATTTTACCGATATTATCCAACTAAGACAAAAACGCACTAATTTGGGTATAAATCAGTTCTTCATATTGCAATGGGTTTATCTTATGTAGCCGTTCACGTTTTAAGCCCTATAAACTACAACTGTTCAAGGCCATAGTTCAATTTCGGTTTATTGAATTATATAACATTCCTAGTTGACGATAAATTAGTTGGTCCCTAATTTGCTCTTTAACGCAATGATGCTACCATACATGAGAAGCATCATTACATTACCATGAAATTAATAATTATACAAAAATCTTCAACGTAATTATTTGACTAGGCCAGTGTAGGGTTTCGATTTACGCTTGCAGATGTTTAAGTTAAAGTGGAAGATATTCATGATCTAACAAGACCAAAAATTTGTAGCAAGGTGCCAAGAAAACCGAGTGGTTTAAGATTCTACGTAATGTTAAGAACAAATTGTTGAACCATATGCGAAATCATATAGAGACTAAACAAAAACCGATTATTTGCATACACAACATTAGTGACTTTATCGCCTTCGGGAATTTCAGTCAAAAACAGAAAGGAATTTCAGTCAAAAATTAAAAGGCAACTCAGTCAAAATAGTTTTAGACTGATATGCCTTTTCGGAAGGAAGTTCAATCAAAAAACTAAAAAGGCATTCAAGTCAAAACTATTTTGACTAGAATTCCTTTCGTATTTATGACTGAAATACTTTTTGAGAAGGTGATTCAGTCAAACAATATTATGACTAAAACTTCTTTTAAGAAGGAATTTCAGTAAATAAAAAGGTATTTCGGTCAGAAAACTGTTTGTCTGAAATGCCCTTTGTGTTTTTGGACTCAACGACCTTCTTGAAAAAAATTTTAGTCGCAAATTTTGAACTGGAATGCCTTTTGTTTGGTTAGTTTTTTTGACTGAAATGCGTTCGTAGCCCTATATGTTGGCTCCGGGCTCCGGCGCTCCAGTCAAAATAATTTTAGACTAAAATGCCTTTTCAGAAGGAAGTTCAATCAAAAAACTAAACTTTTTTGACTGAAATTCCTCTTGCATTTGTGACTGAAATACCTTCGGAAAAGGTAATTCCGTAATTCAGTCAAACAATTAAAAAGGAATTCCAGACAAAATTGTTCTTGGGGAATATAGTCAAAAACAAATCAGTCAAAAAACGAAAGGAGTTTCAGTCATAAAATTTCGTATACAAATATTATGTCTTAAACTTCTTTTATAAAGGAACTTCAATCGACAGAAAGGTATTTCGGTCAGAAATCAGTTTGACTGAAATACTCTTTGTGCATTTGGACTGAATTACCTTCTTGAAAGGCGTTTTAGTCACAAATTTTTGGACTGTAATACCTTTGTGTTTGGTTTATTTTGTTAGTCGCATCGTAAACAATTGATCGTGTTACAATTGAACGTAAACAGTTGATCGTAGGTACAATTGATCGTGGAAATAATTGATCGTTGATACAGTTGATCGTATGAACAATTGATCGTATGACCAATTGATCGTGGAGACAATTGATCGTATGTACAATTGATCGTATGGGCAATTGATCGTGAATCCATGGTCAATTCCACGTATAATATTTGCAATTACAAAATCTTGCTTAACAAAATAATGCAATTATTTTTCTTTTTAGTAGGTGTCATTAATAAATTTTAAATAATCCGCTCCTAAGTGCGGCACGCAGTCCGACATGTTTGCTGATCCCGGCTCCTACGTCGCTCGAAGTTCAAATCTAAAGCCCCTCGGAGAACTAAGCGGGGAGGAGCGCAGCGATCACCCGCGTGCCCGTGAGAGTTAACGAAGCCTTTAGCCTATACAATTTATAAAATGTCTATCAAATTTTTTTTTTTTTTTTTTAAATCATTACCAATTTTATTAAAACATAGTCAAAAAAAAATACAAACTAACAAGTTATTGGTAAGATAATTGCACCTTTAGTTTCGAACAAACTTGTGTCAGGTTCAATGGTTCTCTCTAATAATATTACAATAATTTATAATTTAAGGGCTAAAAGTAAAAGTTAATACAATAATAATTTACAATTTTTTTTAACATTTTTCAAGTAAAAGTAATAAATAATAAAATAAAAGACAAAACTACACTAGTACAAAAAATAGATGCTCAATTGCTATGTTTAGTTTAAACCATATTTTGAGAGCTTTGGAGAAAGCGGAGAAGCTGCTGCACTCTCGTATTTCCAAGGGTAAGTTGTTAAAGATAATAGGTGAAGCCACACTGAAGAAACGTTTACGCAACTCTAAATTAACGTTGGGCACATACTTTATAAATTTAAAATTTAAACGAAGATTATAAACCGAAAAATTGAGAAAGTTATTCCCGCTGATGATATAAAAAAGCAGTAACACCATGAAAACATACATGTGTTGTAGAGGCAAAATATCCAGCTCTTGAAATATAGGCCATGATGGTGTTTGCAGTGATTTAAATGTCATTAGTCGCAAAACATGCTTCTGTCGCACGTACAGAGAATGTAAGAGGGTTTTACAAGCACCGCCCCAACATGCTAAACCATACAATAGGATAGAATCAACTAGAGCAAAGTAAACCAATTTCAGTAGATATAATGGACAGTATAATCGTAAAACGACAATTTTCCTGGAAACCAAAAGTATTCTCGACTTAAGGCCTTCAATATGCACCTTCCAGCTAAGTTTCTCATCGATCGTAACTCCCAAATATCTAATTTCATTAACCGAAGTAATGGTGAAGCAACCATTAGAAGAACAAATTGGACTCTTATTACAGCCAAATTCATGATATATAATCGGTAATTGAGACCTTTGACTTTCCCTAAAATGCATAACTTTAGTCTTGTCGCTCAAAATCAAATTATGGGCTCCCAGCCAAATCGCTAATATAACTAAGTCATGGTCAATATCACTTAGGTTCGCATGATTGTTGATGCCAGCATAAACAAATGAGAGATCATCTGCATACGCAGTGACGGTTCCACAGAAATGCTGGTTGAAGATTCCATTTATGTAAATCAGAAAGAGAAACGGCGCAACACCGAACCTTGAGGAACTCCAACCCTAATGTAACTCTCATTGCTCAATAGATTATTGACGCGGACTACTTGAGTTCGATCACATAGATAATCACAAAGCCACTTGTGTACCATTCCACGAAAACCGCAACGATATAGTTTTAAACGTAGAATTGTATGGTCAACTCTATCAAATGCTTTGGTTAAGTCAACAAACATTGCTGAAGTCTTAAATCTACGATCAATGCTACGTTTATCTGTTCTAGAAATTCTAAAATCGCTTGTTCGGTATTGTTATTGTTACGAAATCCAAATTGTTTCGGAGAGAGAAATTGATTTTTATTCAAGAAATCAATAATCCTGTTCTTCATAGCCTTTTCAAATATTTTGGAGAAGATAGAAAGAAGAGATATTGGTCGATAGTTGTTGACACAAGCTTTATCATTTTTCTTAAATATAGGGACAACAACAGCTCGTTTCAAGGCTCCAGGAAAAACTCCTGTTTCTACACTTAAATTAAAGATAAAAGACAAGACGTCCACAAGGTAGCAAGCCATTTTTTTAACAACACTATTTGAAATTTCATCTATCCCACCCAGGAGACGATTTATTTTTTAGGGAGTTAATAATACTATACAGTTCCCCTGGAGAAACAGGTGAGAAATAACAACTATTCGTAACATCATGTTGCTCGGTAACTATTCGATTTCTATCAAACACATCCATCACAGTTGGACCATTGGAGTTCCCTATAGAAACAAAGAAATCATTAAATTCATTTGCAATAGCTACAGAATCCGAAATAGTAACATCATTAAGACCATTATACCAAAATAATTGATTAATTTGAGTTTTCCGTAAAGTTCTTAATATTTATGATAATAGAAATTGCTTCGTCAACCTTTCAGACACAGATCAAAGTAATCGTATCGCTCATATTGCTCCTATTGATAGTCTAAAAATGGGGTTGGCCACGTATCACTGTTTTTCAAAAGACTCGCTGTTTACAAAAGACTGTTTCTAAAATCTTTTCTCCAAAATCTTGTTACCAAAAATCTCTTTGGAGAACATCAACAATGTTTTTATTAATCTTTTATAGATTTTACTTTAAAATAAAATACCACCTTGAAGTTATCCCAGACTTTCACCCCAGGAAAATTTAAAATTACCTCCGACAACACAAGCGTAAAAACACATCCCAGACTTTTTTTCTACACTATTAAAGTGTACAAACTTTAAAATCCATCCCAGACTTTTTACTAGAGCGAAAAAATCCATCCCAGGATTTTTATTTATTATAAGATTTCTTCTGGTATAGTTAAAATTGAATAAAAAAAAACATAAAAAAAATTCTTCTGATCAGGATTATGGTAGGCCTGCAAATTTAATATGTTGATTTAGTTAAGGGTTCTATTGGCTACCTCTTGGCCAATTCTGAACGCGATTCGCTTGTTAGTATTTTTACTACATTAATAAATGTGTTCCTTCCCTTAGTTAAAATTGAATAAAAAAAACATAAAAAAAATTCTTCTGATCAGGATTATGGTAGGCCTGGAAATTTGATATATTGATTTAGTTAAGAGTTCTATTGGCTACCTCTTGGCCAATTCTAAACGCGATCCGCTTGTTAGAATTTTTGCTATATCAATAAATGTGTTTCCTTCCCTTAGTTAAAATTGAATAAAAAAAACATAAAAAAAATTCTTCTGATCAGGATTATGGTAGGCCTGGAAATTTGATATATTGATTTAGTTAAGAGTTCTATTGGCTACCTCTTGGCCAATTCTAAACGCGATCCGCTTGTTAGAATTTTTGCTATATCAATAAATGTGTTTCCTTCCCTTAGTTAAAATTGAATAAAAAAAACATAAAAAAAATTCTTCTGATCAGGATTATGGTAGGCCTGGAAATTTGATATATTGATTTAGTTAAGAGTTCTATTGGCTACCTCTTGGCCAATTCTAAACGCGATCCGCTTGTTAGAATTTTTGCTATATCAATAAATGTGTTTCCTTCCCTTAGTTAAAATTGAATAAAAAAAACATAAAAAAAATTCTTCTGATCAGGATTATGGTAGGCCTGGAAATTTGATATGTTGATTTAGTTAAGGGTTCTATTGGCTACCTCTTGGCCAATTATGAACGCGATCCGCTTGTTAGAATTTTTGCTATATCAATAAATGTGTTTCCTTACCTTAGTTAAAATTGAATAAAAAAAACATAAAAAAAATTCTTCTGATCAGGATTATGGTAGGCCTGGAAATTTGATATGTTGATTTAGTTAAGGGTTATATTGGCTACCTCTTGGCCAATTCTAAACGCGATCCGCTTGTTAGAATTTTTGCTATGTCAATAAATGTGTTTCCTTCCCTTAGTTAAAATTGAATAAAAAAAACATAAAAAAAATTCTTCTGATTAGGATTATGGTAGGCCTGGAAATTTGATATGTTGATTTAGTTAAGAGTTCTATTGGCTACCTCTTGGCCAATTCTGAACGCGATCCGCTTGTTAGAATTTTTGCTATATCAATAAATGTGTTTCCTTCCCTTAGTTAAAATTGAATAAAAAAAAACATAAAAAAAATTCTTCTGATCAGGATTAGGCCTGGAAATTTGATATATTGATTTAGTTAAGGGTCCTATTGGCTACCTCTTGGCCAATTCTGAACGCGATCCGCTAGTTAGAATTTTTGCTATATCAATAAATGTGTTTCCTTCCCTTAGTTAAAATTGAATAAAAAAAAACATAAAAAAAATTCTTCTGATCAGGATTATGGTAGGCCTGGAAATTTGATATGTTGATTTAGTTAACAGTTCTATGGGCTACCTCTTGGCCAATTCTGAACGCGATCCGCTTGTTAGAATTTTTGCAATATCAATAAATGTGTTTCCTCCCCTTAGTTAAAATTGAATAAAAAAAAACATAAAAAAAATTCTTCTGATTAGGATTATGGTAGGCCTGGAAATTTGATATGTTGATTTAGTTAAGAGTTCTATTGGCTACCTCTTGGCCAATTCTGAACGCGATCCGCTTGTTAGAATTTTTGCTATATCAATAAATGTGTTTCCTTCCCTTAGTTAAAATTGAATAAAAAAAAACATAAAAAAAATTCTTCTGATCAGAATTATGGTAGGCCTGGAAATTTGATATATTGATTTAGTTAAGGGTCCTATTGGCTACCTCTTGGCCAATTCTGAACGCGATCCGCTAGTTAGAATTTTTGCTATATCAATAAATGTGTTTCCTTCCCTTAGTTAAAATTGAATAAAAAAAAACATAAAAAAAATTCTTCTGATCAGGATTATGGTAGGCCTGGAAATTTGATATGTTGATTTAGTTAAGAGTTCTATTGGCTACCTCTTGGCCAATTCTGAACGCGATCCGCTAGTTAGAAATTTTGCTGTATCAATAAATGTGTTTCCTTCCCTTAGTTAAAATTGAATAAAAAAAAATAAAAAAATTCTTCTGATCAGGATTATGGTAGGCCTGGAAATTTGATATATTGATTTAGTTAAGAATCCTATTGGCTACCTCTTGGACAATTCTGAACGCGATCCGCTAGTTAGAATTATTGCTATATCAATAAATGTGTTTCCTTCCCTTAGTTAAAATTGAATAAAAAAAACATAAAAAAAATTCTTCTGATCAGGATTATGGTAGGCCTGGAAATTTGATATGTTGATTTAGTTAAGGGTTCTATTGGCTACCTCTTGGCCAATTCTAAACGCGATCCGCTTGTTAGAATTTTTGCTATGTCAATAAATGTGTTTCCTTCCGTTAGTTAAAATTGAATAAAAAAAACATAAAAAAAATTCTTCTGATTAGGATTATGGTAGGCCTGGAAATTTGATATGTTGATTTAGTTAAGAGTTCTATTGGCTACCTCTTGGCCAATTCTAAACGCGATCCGCTTGTTAGAATTTTTGCTATGTCAATAAATGTGTTTCCTTCCCTTAGTTAAAATTGAATAAAAAAAACATAAAAAAAATTCTTCTGATTAGGATTATGGTAGGCATGGAAATTTGATATGTTGATTTAGTTAAGAGTTCTATTGGCTACCTCTTGGCCAATTCTGAACGCGATCCGCTTGTTAGAATTTTTGCTATATCAATAAATGTGTTTCCTTCCCTTAGTTAAAATTGAATAAAAAAAAACATAAAAAAAATTCTTCTGATCAGGATTATGGTAGGCCTGGAAATTTGATATATTGATTTAGTTAAGGGTCCTATTGGCTACCTCTTGGCCAATTCTGAACGCGATCCGCTAGTTAGAATTTTTGCTATATCAATAAATGTGTTTCCTTCCCTTAGTTAAAATTGAATAAAAAAAAACATAAAAAAAATTCTTCTGATCAGGATTATGGTAGGCCTGGAAATTTGATATGTTGATTTAGTTAACAGTTCTATGGGCTACCTCTTGGCCAATTCTGAACGCGATCCGCTAGTTAGAAATTTTGCTGTATCAATAAATGTGTTTCCTTCCCTTAGTTAAAATTGAATAAAAAAAAATAAAAAAATTCTTCTGATCAGGATTATGGTAGGCCTGGAAATTTGATATATTGATTTAGTTAAGAATCCTATTGGCTACCTCTTGGACAATTCTGAACGCGATCCGCTAGTTAGAATTATTGCTATATCAATAAATGTGTTTCCTTCCCTTAGTTAAAATTGAATAAAAAAAACTTAAAAAAAATTCTTCTGATCAGGATTATGGTAGGCCTGGAAATTTGATATGTTGATTTAGTTAAGGGTTCTATTGGCTACCTCTTGGCCAATTATGAACGCGATCCGCTTGTTAGAATTTTTGCTATATCAATAAATGTGTTTCCTTACATTAGTTAAAATTGAATAAAAAAAACATAAAAAAAATTCTTCTGATCAGGATTATGGTAGGCCTGGAAATTTGATATGTTGATTCAGTTAAGGGTTCTATTGGCTACTTCTTGGCCAATTCTGAACGCGATCCGCTTGTTAGAATTTTTGCTATATCAATAAATGTGTTTCCTTCCCTTAGTTAAAATTGAATAACAAAAAACATAAAAAAAATTCTTCTGATCAGGATTATGGTAGGCCTGGAAATTTGATATATTGATTTAGTTAAGGGTTCTATTAGCTACCTCTTGGCCAATTCTGAACGCGATCCGCTTGTTAGAATTTTTGCAATATCAATAAATGTGTTTCCTTCCCTTAGTTAAAATTGAATAAAAAAAAACATAAAAAAAATTCTTCTGATCAGGATTATGGTAGGCCTGGAAATTTGATATATTGATTTAGTTAAGGGTCCTATTGGCTACCTCTTGGCCAATTCTGAACGCGATCCGCTAGTTAGAATTTTTGCTATATCAATAAATGTGTTTCCTTCCCTTAGTTAAAATTGAATAAAAAAAAACATAAAAAAAATTCTTCTGATCAGGATTATGGTAGGCCTGGAAATTTGATATATTGATTTAGTTAACAGTTCTATGGGCTACCTCTTGGCCAATTCTGAACGCGATCCGCTAGTTAGAAATTTTGCTGTATCAATAAATGTGTTTCCTTCCCTTAGTTAAAATTGAATAAAAAAAAATAAAAAAATTCTTCTGATCAGGATTATGGTAGGCCTGGAAATTTGATATATTGATTTAGTTAAGGGTCCTATTGGCTACCTCTTGGCCAATTCTGAACGCGATCCGCTAGTTAGAATTTTTGCTATATCAATAAATGTGTTTCCTTCCCTTAGTTAAAATTGAATAAAAAAAAACATAAAAAAAATTCTTCTGATCAGGATTATGGTAGGCCTGGAAATTTGATATGTTGATTTAGTTAACAGTTCTATGGGCTACCTCTTGGCCAATTCTGAACGCGATCCGCTAGTTAGAAATTTTGCTGTATCAATAAATGTGTTTCCTTCCCTTAGTTAAAATTGAATAAAAAAAAATAAAAAAATTCTTCTGATCAGGATTATGGTAGGCCTGGAAATTTGATATATTGATTTAGTTAAGGGTCCTATTGACTACCTCTTGGACAATTCTGAACGCGATCCGCTAGTTAGAATTATTGCTATATCAATAAATGTGTTTCCTTCCCTTAGTTAAAATTGAATAAAAAAAACATAAAAAAAATTCTTCTGATCAGGATTATGGTAGGCCTGGAAATTTGATATGTTGATTTAGTTAAGATTTCTATTGGCTACCTCTTGGCCAATTCTGAACGCGATTCGCTTGTTAGTATTTTTGCTACATTAATAAATGTGTTTCCTTCCCTTAGTTAAAATTGAATAAAAAAAAATAAAAAAATTCTTCTGATCAGGATTATGGTAGGCCTGAAAATTTGATATATTGATTTAGTTAAGGGTCCTATTGGCTACCTCTTGGCCAATTCTGAACGCGATCCGCTTGTTAGAATTTTTGCTATATCAATAAATGTGTTTCCTTCCCTTAGTTAAAATTGAATAAAAAAAAACATAAAAAAAATTCTTCTGATCAGGATTATGGTATGCCTGGAAATTTGATATGTTGATTTAGTTAACAGTTCTATGGGCTACCTCTTGGCCAATTCTGAACGCGATCCGCTAGTTAGAAATTTTGCTGTATCAATAAATGTGTTTCCTTCCCTTAGTTAAAATTGAATAAAAAAAAATAAAAAAATTCTTCTGATCCGGATTATGGTAGGCCTGGAAATTTGATATATTGATTTAGTTAAGGGTCCTATTGGCTGCCTCTTGGCCAATTATGAACGCGATCTGCTTGTTAGAATTTTTGCTATATCAATAAATGTGTTTCCTTCCCTTAGTTAAAATTGAATAAAAAAAAATAAAAAAATTTTTCTGATCAGGATTATGGTAGGCCTGGAAATTTGATATGTTGATTTAGTTAAGGGTTCTATTGGCTACCTCTTGGCCAATTCTGAACGCGATTCGCTTGTTAGTATTTTTGCTACATTAATAAATGTGTTTCCTTCCCTTAGTTAAAATTGAATAAAAAAAAATAAAAAAATTCTTCTGATCAGGATTATGGTAGGCCTGAAATTTTTTTAAAGAAATAAGGAAAGAATTTTTTCATGATTTTTTTGACGTGATAACGTTTTACACCGCATGTTCAGAAAGCTGACCCGAAATTCAGCCCTTGGTCGGGGGAAATTACTCATCAACTATAAGCATTACCTTTAATTTACAGATATGATAGCTTAGGTTGGTCCTTCGGCTTTATGTGTCACGCATAATATTATTGCAATGACGTCATCCGGGGGCAAAGGAACCCGCGCCGCGAACCTCTGATTTCGACCGATTTAAATGCTTGAAACAGTGTAGCGGGAGAATGGCCCATCCGATCGAAGATCCGATGGTGTAAATTTTTGCATAAAAAACCAGTGGTAGCTAATTAATTTTAAATTAAATTAATTAATTTCCACTTAAATTTTAATTAATAATTGAAACTACAAAATAGGGATTTATAGAGATGGAGGGCACTATAGCAAGAGAATGCCTCATCAGATCGGTTCTGATCAGAAGAATTTTCTTATTTTTTTTATTCAATTTTAACTAAGGGAAGGAAACACATTTATTGATACAGCAAAATTTCTAACTAGCGGATCGCGTTCAGAATTGGCCAAGAGGTAGCCAATAGAACTCTTAACTAAATCAACATATCAAATTTCCAGGCCTACCATAATCCTGATCAGAAGAATTTTTTTTATGTTTTTTTTTATTCAATTTTAACTAAGGGAAGGAAACACATTTATTGATATAGCAAAAATTCTAACAAGCGAATCGAGTTCAGAATTGGCCAAGAGGTAGCCAATAGGACCCTTAACTAAATCAACATATCAAATTTCCAGGCCTACCATAATCCTGATCAGAAGAATTTTTTTAATGTTTTTTTTATTCAATTTTAACTAAGGGAAGGAAACACATTTATTAATGTAGCAAAAATTCTAACAAGCAGATCGCGTTCAGAATTGGCCAAGAGGTAGCCAATAGAACCCTTAACTAAATCAACATATCAAATTTCCAGGCCTACCATAATCCTGATCAGAAGAATTTTTTTATTTTTTTTTATTCAATTTTAACTATACCAGAAGAAATCTTATAATAAATAAAAATCCTGGGATGGATTTTTTCGCTCTAGTAAAATGTCTGGGATGGTTTTAATGTTCGTACACTTTAATAGTGTAGAAAAAAAGTCTGGGATGGGTTTTTACGCTTGTGTTGTGGGAGGTAATTTCAAATTTTCCTGGAATGATAGTCTGGGATAACTTCAAGGTGGTAATAAAATGACATCGAGTAATTTAACTTCGAATTGTAAAGGCTAATGGCTTCGGTAACTCTCACCTCCTTATAGACCTCCGAGGGGACTTAGATTTGAACTTCGGGGAACGTAGGAGCCGGGATCAGCAAACATGTCGCACTGCGTGCCGCACTTAGCAGCGGATTATATAGAACCAATTAATGACACCTACTAAAATGAAAAATAATTGCACTATTTTTTTAAGCAAGATTTTGTAATTGCAAGATTTTAAAATGCCATATTTTATATCAATCCCAGAAAAACCATTTCCCTAAATTAAATATTCATTATTTCACTATAAAATAATCAAAATAATTATTTCGGAAAACAATTTAAGAATTCAAAAAACAAGATTGACGGCCAAACAAGATTTTGTCTTGCAGCCAAATATCCCGATCCCCTAAAAATGGGAAAAAATTGATTTTTTTTCGACCAATTCGGATTTTCGATATTCGGCCTTTCGACACATTCGGCCATTCGACGTTCAGACTTTCGGCATTGGGCCTTCCGACCCATTCGGCGTTCGGCCTTTCGACATTCGGCCTTCCGACATTCGGCCTTCAGACATTCGGCCTTTCAACATCAAACGATCGGTCACTAAACCAAAAGAAAGTAAACCAGTAGAAAATGTTTTGACTTGAATGCCTTTTTTGTTTTTTGATTGAACTTCCTTCTGCACGGAAAAAAAATTATAGGAGACATTTCTATAATTTATAGGAGCCCACAGGATTGTGGCCTAATATAGGAAAGCATTTTACTATAACACATAGTAAATTTAAGAGAAATGCGAATACAAATTGTTACCATTAAAATAGTAAAATATACCATAAAAATAGTCAAATGTACCATATAAATAGCAAAATTGATCATAAAAATAGTAAAATGTAGTATAAAAATAGTAAAATGTACTATTTTAGTAAAAAGCGCTTCCTATTTAGTAAAGGAAAATATGCATTTCAACTTAGTATTTATTGCCATAAAATTGGTATTTTCCCCAGCAAATTTTTGTAGCGATTACAATGTTTAATGGTGTTGGTGCAGCGTGCAGGTCGTCATAGCAAATATATTAGTAGTAATGACATTCACATTCACAATTCACAGTAGTATTTTCGATTTGGCAAATCATAAAAATGCTAATCACTTCATCATAATATTATATCTACTGGAAAAAGTAGGAATTTCATTTGCCGTTACCCCCCCCCCCCCCCCCTCCCCAACATTTTGACGTACAGTTTAATAATAACGAAAATGGCAACAGACTACTAGATACCATTTCAAAACTTAAATAATTTATTTGATAGTTTGTATTGAATAATGAAAGCAGAGACTACTAGATAAACTATCAGTGAATAATGGATATCTATAGTTGATGAAACAAACGTATGATGGGCCAATTTTCACGTGTATTTTTTCGTCACTTTTTTTTCTCCTTTTTTACATTTTTACCTATAAAGTAATTTTGAAGAGGGGAAATTTTTGATGCGCATGTTCAACAAAATTTATTTTATCCAATTTTGATGTATAATAGCCCGATAACTAGACTGATTTCAAATAAAGAAAATGTAAAATAACCCACTGTTATTGTATAACCCACGCTGCTAGGGGCAACGTGAGTTATATTTTGTATAACAAAATATTGAGTAGTCATTGGAAAATTATTCGTATAGATTTTGTAATTTACGTCAAAGAATCACGTCACATAAATTTAAACAACGGTCACTATGATAAAATTTATTTCAAATTCAATGCTATAGTGTGAAAACACAAAATGAAACTATTTCTTATTAATTTACGATAATATCTCGTTTTGCTCACTAGTACCATAAATAACTATTTATCTATCGTGTTGTTACACACTAACTCATACAAATATATTCTCATTTTCGTTAATTGCAGTGAAGAAGAACGAAACTCTACGGGAAAATAAAAATCATTTTACAATACATCGACAAGTAATGTACATGATACAAAGACTTAATAAGGTATGCTCAATAGATGTAATTACGCCATCCGGTGACAGAAATTTGTTTTTTATTTTTTATTTTTTGTACAAATTTCTCTATTTTGTTTTGTTTTTTAGCACGTCATTCGATGCTGCACCACGATACTAGCGAATGACGTGCTAAAAACAAAATAAAATAGAGAAATAACAAAAAATAAAAAACAAATTTCTGTCACCGGATGGCGTAATTACATCTATTGAGCATACCTTATTAATTCCTTGTATCATGAGTAATGTAATGCAAAAATACACGTGAAAATCAGCACTGTTGTTGTGACAACATATCACATATCTAGGTGCTGAAAAAATACTCGTGAAAATAGGCCCAATGAGCATATTATACGTTATTCGTGGACAAAATTATGTATGGGTATGTACATATATCACTGACTCTGATTGAAACGGGAACGCTCGTTTTCTGGAACATTTGATTACATTTTTTTGAATTGGGGAATATTTTTCCTTCGAACGACTAACTAGAAATAATTCTCTCATTCTCTTTCATTAAATTTTTTTGTGTTTTCGTGTTAAGCTTAGCATTGAAATTTCTGTAATTGTGTTTTACGAGTAATGGCTGATAGGGATGACTGCACAAATATGATAGTTGTTTGTACCAAACAGATTCATGCGACAGTTCAAGGAGTCAGTTCTAGATTTTACAAGCTGCGCCTAACCGAGATAACGTTAAGATACAACAATGGACAAAGTGTTTTAATTAAGAAATTGCGAAACAATATCTCGTTGCTAGCATTACAAAACAAATTGTTTCGTTATTACTTAATTAAAACACTTTGTCCATTGTTGTATCTTTTGCTCAGCAGGCACTCAAATAAAATTTTGTGATAGCATCTTATTGTTTTTCAAAGTAGCGTAAAATAACAAAATATTTGGTCTGACATGAGCATCAGAATTTCTTGCTTATCCTTCCACTTGTTACTAACACACCTTTTCATGTCCGATGATTCCGTTTTGTTCAAGTTTGACTATTGTTGCATTTTTGAAT
This sequence comes from Tipula helvola, assembly GCA_963556165.1. Classification (NCBI taxonomy): domain Eukaryota; kingdom Metazoa; phylum Arthropoda; class Insecta; order Diptera; family Tipulidae; genus Tipula; species Tipula helvola. Next base: position 235,530,605 of record OY744483.1, read on the forward strand.
TGCCTACAGTATAGTTACGCAGAGTTTTTATAAGGTGCATTTCACAGTCAATCAATAATATGGGGAATGTCGTGGACGTATAATAGTTGTTAGCCGCGATTTAAGTGATTTTCCGGAATTGATTCGCCCTTGCCATAGAATAATGTTTTTATCTACTGCCAAAAACTCGCAAGGGATCTTAACATTTAAGATTGTTTTTTTTTTTTCAAAAAATTCTAATAAACCCCTAACTTTCTGTGTTGCCAGCAAATTGAATACATTTTAGAAACAACTGGAACCTGTTGCGAGACATAATTTTTGTGGAAAATAAGTTTGTGTAAAAATTGTCAGTTATACTCCTGTATAATGAAATCGATAGATATTTTACAATCTCAACGTACACTACAGCACCAAAAAAAAATGTATAGCTTTGTTTGCTAAATATTGGTATGCGCAAAAAATATTTACATATAGAAATGACACCGGGTAATTTCGCCGCTACGAGTTCAGTATGTCGCTGCAATCGCATTTTTTGGTTTGTTACTTTACTACTTTTTTTTACAAAAAAGTGGGGCGTGTTTACGCATTGTTGTTTATTGATTTTCTATTTTGCTTATTTTATACACTAAATACCGTAATTCTTTAATGTTCAATTCATTCATACTCCATACACAATGAAAAAAGGATAAATTACGTTTTTGTTTATGTATTTGTAATTAGTTGTATGCTAATTTGAATGTGGTTTACAATTTTTGTACCAAATTTTCTTATTTTTTTTTTTTTCGCCGAAGCATTTATAATTTTGAGTTTTGCACGAATGAGCACTCGCATTGTATGCATAATTGAATGGTTCGTGGATTCGAAAAAAAAGAAACCAACATAAGTACATATTTGAATACTGTTAAAGTTAACCGAAAATTACCAGCCGAAAGTAAAAAATTAAGTCGTAAACAGTCGATAGTGTTTAGCCGAAAATTACTATGGATGCATGGATAGCATTGAAAATGTTTGTCAATATTCTTAAGTGACAAAACCTGCTCAAAAATCAGCCTCTAGCGTGTTATGTCAATAGCTATCGCAAGAAAAAAATTCAATAAAAATTTCTCGTTAGGAAATCTAAGAAAATTAGATTTTCCAAAAATCATTAGAAACTTTCTATAAAATCAGCTTCTAGAGTGTTATATCTTGATATGGATTGTTTTCATGTGATTTGTAAATCGAAAGCAATATTCAAAAACGTCTTGGCTCCACTTAGTTTACAAAAAGTAAACCATGATTTCGATGATGCCAACTTTATTACTGTTTTTACTGATGCTTAGAACCACAAAAACATTAAACTATTCCCAGTTCTTATGCGATATTTTAATGCCAGTAATGGAATTCAAGTTAAATTACTTGAACTTGCGTCACTCCCAGGAGAAACTTCCGAATTAATTAGGGAATTGCTAGTAAAGGTTCTCGAAGAAAATCAACTTTCAAAAAGCTAGTGGCATGGTTTTTCTAGAATCAGAGGTTCAAGGAATTTCATTACATTTCGCAAGAATAAAAATCTAAACTTATTTCAGATAAATTGCAAAACGATAACATCATTGAATTTGAGTGTGCGGTCCACGTTGCACGTTGTGAACAATGCGTTACAATTTGATGTTGATTTATTGAGTTATGACATTGTCAACAAATTTGTGGTAATGTGGTAATGAGCCCCAAATGCGACAATTTTGCTTGTTGAATAGCCTCTGAGGTGAAAATGAGCTTCGTGACCTTTTTCGGTAAAAATGCTCATTTTCTTCCAAGCGTTCCACAATCCAATTAGCGAACCAAAAACTTTGCTGGTGGCCATTTTGTTTCAGCTACTGTACTAATTGAACTTTGTACGCTTTTATACCGAGGACTTTATGCAAAATTCTCATCAAAGAACTGCGTGAAATGTTCAATTCTTGAGCACGATGTTGATGGATGCTCAGACACATTCTGAGCAACAGCTGCAATGTTCTCGGCTGTATGTGCTGTAAAGGCGCGTGCACGTGTTGGTTTCTCCAATAACAATCCAGTTTAACAAATTGATAAACAAATTGCCTTGTAGGCATTTATACAACTTATAGTTAAAATAAAAAAAGTGAAATCCCAAATATGTTCGGTTTTGATTATTTACTATTTTTTGCAGTTCTCTCATTGATTTTACCTCATTCACTATTTTTTTTTGTTGTTTTCTTTTGTTTTTTACTTTTCTTTCATACTTCACGTCTTATGACACATTTAAAACCAAAATAAGGATGACTTATTCGTTTAGTTTCAATTAAGTAGTCAAAGAGTTAATTTTAAAATGGGTCGCTCTAGATCAAATCCTGACGAAAAAGCCAAAATTTTGCAATTAAAGGCAGAAAAGGACACACATTCACAAATTGCAAGAGAGTTGGTTCATGTTCTCGGATGAATCCAAGATCAATACCTTTGGACCCTATATGTAAGGATAAGTGTTCGGCGAGGAAAAAGCAAAATGTATTTAACAGAATGTATTTCGCAAGTAGTAAAACTTTCACCATATGTTATGGCCTGGGGAGCCATAACAGCCTTTGTTTGATCACTACGCCTTCTGGATAATTCAGTAAATGGAGAAAAATATAAAAAAATTATCGAAACCTGCGTCGTCACTATTGAGGACCCGACTCAATACATCGGTATTCCACTCTTCCACGACGATTCAGCTCCGTATGTTACAGGGCGCTCCATTGTGAGTTATTGACGTTATTTGTGACGTAAGAATGCTTAATTTTAACGTCTAATTTTTGTAGGTAGCCGAATTTAAAAATAGCTTGGGATTGAGTTGTTACCCTGAACAGGAAATAGTCCTGACCTCAATATTGTTGAAAATATTTTGCCTTTCATGGGAAAGAAGATCAAAAAATACAAGCTGGAAAGTGTTAAAGAGCGGAAAAAACTTATAGAAATAGTCTGGCTTGAAGAAATAACAATATATTATTTAACCAAACTCTACAATTCAATGCCGATCCGGATTAAGGCCATCATAAAAGCCAAGGGCGATATCATTAATTATTGATTTTAAAAAGTGCAATTTCTCTTAAATTATTTTGGTTGAGATGAATTATTTTATTTTTGTTAATCCTTATTTTGAATAAAAATTACCATTGACAACAACAAACTCTTTTTGAATTGAAATGACTTTGTTAAAAACACTGTAAAGACCTACCAAATTGTTACGAGGTATCGGACCGCCGTTCTTTTTTATTTGAATATATATATTTGGAAATGGTGTAAAAATTGTGTTGATAATCAGGATCCATCATTTCTGCCATCTACTTTTGAATCAAATGGCGGTATTTCCAAAATTTACTTTAAAAATTCAAACCAAACATTTCAATGGCGCAGGGTGTATATGTATTTCTAAAGCTGGAAGTTAAGAAACCCATTTAATAGGCTAGTGTTTGATTAGCTCCCTAAACTCAAGATTACAATAACTCTGAAAAAACTAGCTTTTCCCGTCCGTTTGCTGATTTAGTGAAAGAAATTAAAACAATTTTGCATAAAATTATCGAAACCAAAGGACAGCATATTTAAGCAACGTTTAAAAGAATTATGGACGACATTGCTATAACAATTCGCTTTTAAGACATACGGATTCAACAATTTCAAGTTTTGATACAGATAATTGTTTTTCCGAAATTAGAATTGTATTACTCGTGCTGAAAGCTGAAATTTTCTCTAGAGATAAACATAAGGAATTGAACGATTCATGCATTGCACTAAACATACCACCTGTGGTTTCAAAAAAATCTATAAGCTAATTTTCAATTCCGTTTCCGAACGTGTAATATTTTAATACTGTAGGATTTTCTATTTTTTTGATTCGAAGCACCTACTTTCAATAACAAATTTTGTTAGAAATTATTTATAACGTCTACCGCATATTTCTTCAGGAGCCAATATGTCTGTCACAATCGCCTCAGCTTTGGTTCAGCCACAATTCACTTTATTTCCAATTTTGGTGTTAAAATATTTAGATTTAATTCATTTTATGCAGCAATCTTTGATACAATATTAAATATGGACAAGTTCCAATGTAGGACCTATTCCCTTAGTCGTATCGTTTATCACACCAAGTAACAGTCAAATTTTAATATTACTTCTATAAAAAGTATAGGATTTTTTACTACAATTGTTATTTGAAAAGCTTTTTTTTGTCATGATATATTTTTAAGTGATCAGGAGCTGTACTGGTAGTCACTTGAAATGATTGTCGTAAAAAATCAGTGCAATGCTCTGTTTTGCATAGAAGCCGTTAAGTTTTTATAGAAGTAATATTAAAACTTGACTGTTACTTGGCGTGGTAAACGATGCAACTAAGGTAATCGGCATATTATAGATTACAGCACTGCAACCGGCATCCGGTAATTTTGTCTGCGGTGATTTTTGGTTCATTCATGATCTTCTAGGGCCCGAAAACTCTTATTAGAAACTAATATTTCTACACTACATAAATTACAGCACCATTTATCACTTGAAATTTTTATTTTAACCATCTTTTCAATTGCAACCAAGAATCACTAAAGTTCATTGCTTGTTTTCTTTTATTTTTTCCAGGTTCATTTGAATTTGATGACATTATCATTTGATGACAGTTAATAAAAAAATAATGAATTTATAAAATTTTTCCAAAAATCAAATAGTCTTAATATAAATATATTATTTAGTTATAAACGGCTTTGAACTTCAATAAAAAGTAGAATCTTTAAACTGATCTCTTTTAAAACACAACGTAATAAAATAAGAAGTTATGCCTCTTCTTATTTAAACAAGAAGTTACTTTTCAGTTTAAATAAGGTTTCTATTGCTTGCTATAATCCGTAAGTAAGTTACAATCGCTACCATAAGAAAATTCATGTCAAATTTAAAGTCGTTAGTGTTTATACAAGTAATAATTAACCAGCAAATTTTATTTAGAACATTTTTTTGTACAGATAGGCAAACAAAAATAATTAAGAGTAATTTATAGAAAAATACATTGATAATTGCTAATTGCCCAAACTTAAATGTATTAAAATTGTATTACAAGTAGAGATGAGAAATTTATATTTAAAAACCATTTAGTTCTAGCTTTCTTGTGATTTGATTAGCTGAGTTTACAGAGTTGTTTTTTTAAATAAACTACACAATTTGTTACTTTTTTTACCCAACCAATAATATTGAAGGGATAAATCTATTTTATTAAATAAATAAACAACAAATATTATTGGCCGTTTAAATCTATAGTTTAAATATGGTCATTTTGGTTTTAATCATCGATAAGAACACAATTTTTTAAATGACGAGGATTTTTCAGTATCGACGAGGACGCGAGGACAAAATAGTCAAACGAGGACAATCCTTGCCAAACGAGGACGAGTGGCAACTCTTGTATGTACTTATGCAAAAAACAAGAAAATTGAAAATCCCATATAATTTTTCATTTACTGATTCTCAATTCTTTCCTTATTTCGTTTCAACGAAATATGAACTTATGTACTTTAAAAATAAACGACCCATATTGTAAATCGTTTTATGTTTTCATTTCATTAGATTTGTTGTTGGTTTTGTCATTGTGAAAACAGATGTTGAAGATGAAACAAAAAAAAACACAAAAAAGACGGTAAAAATTTTTATGAATGAAAATATATTCTTGGACACAATAACCAAAGACTCAATCCATTTGAGATTTTTGGTACTATTTTTAGACACTTCGGCTGGTATGTCGCTTTGAAATTTGCGGTGTCATACTCTATATATGTTTACTCAATGGTATGCGTTTAAATTTGTTTGGCAAGCTATTATTCGTTAACTTCGTTAGTTCCCATTTTATCAAAAAGATCAATTATTGGACGTATTGGCAACCATTGGATTCTTCTTCTGAGCACTGAAAATCTCCGATTATATCTGAATTCATTTCCGGATGGTATATATCATCTGAATTTGATTCTTCATAATTGATTGCATCTCACTTTCTGACTCCATGTCGTGGTGTAAATTTCCATAAAATGTATTTGATAGTATGAAAAGTTCTTGAGTCAATTCGTTAGAAAATTTTTTTTATCAAAATAATTATCGGTAATTTGAAAAAAAGTGTTGAATGAATTCCAAATACTTTGTTATTATGTTTTGAATAAATCACAGAAAAAAATGACCATGGACCCGTTCGAATTCATTCTAAATCGACTAAAGTTGTGCCACTTTTTTCTGCGAGGCAATTAGTATCGTACGAAAGTCTCGTATTCAACTAGACGGTGAATTTTTTTAACTTTTCAATATTTCAATTATTCAATATAAACAGCCTAATATTGTATAATGTTATCTGCGTATTAACTGAAACATTACGCTCGGACTTGCACTGCGACAAATTCGGATCTTAAATTCGGTATTTTTTTTAACAGTATGTGCATCAGGTCGATTTTTGACTTTTGTTAATAGTTGGCCAGTTCATACTAGTCATAGATATATATATATGTAGGTTCAATAAGACATGCTGACCTGTCTGTTTCATGCACTAATCTTACAACTACAATTTAAAAAATTAGGATATCCATAAATTGTCGGTACAATGTCAAATCTACATCTGTGGGAACGATTAGAAAGAGAACGCACCGCTTACGATAATTTTCGTAAAGGAAAAAGTTGGTATACTTAGCATAATTAAGCCACACAAAAATTTCTAGATGTGTATTTATCAACGGCATCATATGCTAACGGGCACCCGGACTATAATTTATGTACGTTGTGATATGTACATGTGATTTGTGTATTTAACGTAGCATTACAAAGTATATTGTTCACATGAATTATAACTACAACAAATAATATTTTGTTAATAAAATCATAAATTACTTGCCTGTAAAAAATCGCGTGGTGTGGCACCCAAAACTTGTAGTATTTTATCATATCCAGAATCTTGACAAAATTCGAAAAATGTTTTACCAAATAATTCTAAAATATCGTCTGCAGGAATTTCTGTAATTTAAAGAAAAATGTAAAATGTTAATTTATTTAATTAATAAAAATTATTTTGTTTTACGTTCGTACAATATAATAACAAATTAAAGGAGACACATTTTTGCGCATTTAATGTTTGTTGTTACCATTTTGTTTTTGTCAAAGAAGGTAAAAAAATACGGTAAAACAAGCGATTGGTTTATTTCTGCTGCTGCTGCTGATGATAGTATCTTTACTGTTAATTAAATTTTTTGTTGTCATTTTATTATTATTATTATTCTTTTATTCGAATGGGAAAATATTTTGATAGCGACTATTAATGATAAAAACGAAAATACTCAAATTGAATGAATAATGTTGTAACAACGATAACGGCGAGATTAATATATAAGAATCATTATTATTCATTTAAACGTATTAAATTTCCTTAAAATATGTTTAATTCATTATTTCAATTAGATATTATTCTTATCAGAGAAAAAAGAATAAGGTTTCACTTTTATTTTCAGGCTTAAGGTTAAATAGAATTTATTAAGATAAAAGAGTTTGTTGTTTTTGTTACATAAATGTCAAATAGTTAAAAAATTGAAAAAAAATGTATTTGACTTATTTTATTTAATAAAGGCAAAAGCTTATTTTTATACCTTAATATGTATTTAAGTAAACTTAAAATAAATTAGAAGTACACAATACCTTTGATACCAAAACAGTAGAAATTTGATATTTGTATGGCAATAACTTTCTAAACACAAAATAAAAATTTAGGTGCGGCGGCTGCATAACTTTTCTTACGAAAAGGATCTACGGTAAATTAAACTTCTAGAAATGTTTATTTTTTATCTCACGGGGTTCGAAATTTGAACCGTATAAACATTTCAGTCATAATATATCCCTATTATAATTTGTAAAATTATATTCTGCTGAACGTATTACATTTGAAAAATAAATATTAATGTGTTGTTAGTTTATCATTATCTATAATAATAATAATAATAATATTAAAAAATGAGTTTTGCAAGCCATTACAGCCGTGTTAACAATCTGGGCAGCGCTTTTGGTCGCAAAATGAGGATTAATTTGAGGATTACCGGAAGTGTTGATTGAATATATTAAGATAATACCACCGCGATTTTCGGCGCTACGATCGAGTAACGTCTCCACTGTCGCTTATAAATAGAGACAAAATTGTTTGAAACTATTTTAGCTCTTCTAGCAGCTTAGAGACTGCAAAATAGTTTTTTCCTTATAATATTTGTATTAATATTGGTGTAAATGGGTGTGGTGTATCTTTCGGTTTTCGTTATTTTTTCGTGTGTTTTGTTTTTGCTTTCGTTCCACAATTTAATTATTTTGGAAAATGTTACTCAAGGCGAGTTTATCTCGTTTCTGTGTCGTAAAACTCCGCAGTATTACTACTGAGAATATCAAAGAGAGTAAAACTTCATATAAAAAAAATTTCATTTGGTAAACAAACTTCTCCTGCGGATTGAAAAATTTTCATTTCGCGTCGTAATACTCTCCAAGATTGCAACCTCAAAACAATAAATTTACAAATTATTTGTGCTCATTATGTATGTTTCGCTCAATTGCGTTTTGCTAATTATGATTGTCCGCCATTTTACAACAACAACAAAATATTGTAATAATTTTTATTAATAATTTTTTTTTTATTTCGTAAATTATTTAAAATTAAAGTAAGATACAAATAAATTTTGGCAGGATTTAAGAAACAATTTATTTGGAAATAAAATACATATGTTTCGAATTATGATCGAAATGTAATGGAGGATTTTTTTTTTTGGCAAGCATCACATGAATAACATCTAACATCAATCAAATTGATACAAAAACATTTCTGCTAAAACATTAATAAAAATGATGCACAATAACAAAAAAATGGCGTAATATTGTATTTCACCTAAAAACCTAAAATCTATAAACTAATGCTCCAAACTCAATCATCAAAGAACAAAGGCAAACTAAAATGTTACTGAAATGAATTTATTTGTTTCGCTTTGACATAAATATATTGAGCGAACGTTTATTTGGAGATGGTTGCTCAGTTTATACCAATTTAATAAAGACAAAATCAACGATATTCGGCTAACTTCATTTCAAACTGCGGAGTAATACTCCGGAGTTTTATGACACAGAAACGAGATAAACTCGCCTTCACGTTTGATAAAAAAACAACTGAATACAATAAAAAGGAGGCTACTGAAAACGAACAAAACAACACATCAAGTGATGCAATTGTTTTTACTTTTCGTTTTTAAACATCTTGAAGCATTGGTTTATACATTTTCCTTAGGATATCGATATTAGTGAAATATTATAAAACAGACTATTGTAAATTGAACTTCAACGTGTTAATATTTAATTTTTTAATTTTTTTGAAACTTCAAGGAAAAATATATTTTTCTTTATTGATTATGAAAGAAAGAGTAAAACATTTGATTTTTTTATAAAGCATGATTTTTTTTGGTTTAGTGTTAGTATAATAAAAACTAAATAAACCAAAAATTGTTTTTATTCCTTTCAAGCTGCATTGTTTTATTGAAACCTGGCTTTGTTCTTCTTAAACTAAAACCAATATTGATTTGCTCTTCGTTGGCCATGTGAAAGATGAAACAAACAATTTAAGTTGTTGTTGTATTCCGCAGTGATACTATCTTATCTATAATATATTCAATCAACGCCCGAACGCCGGAAGGCAATAGTATTGGTAAATTGTATTGGTGTCGACTTTGCGTTTTTTTTAGTTTTTCTTTTAATTTGATGCAAATAGAGGGAGAACATGATACACATACAAATAAGATAAATAAGCTCTGGAGAAAACGATCGAGAGCATATATTAAAATTGACCACACTTTATTATGTTCTTATATGCTAAATTTCAAATAAAATGCTTAACAGATACAAATACACAATAGCATGCAAAACCAAAAATAACTTGCAGAGAAAACTGAGCACAAAATAAATCTGTAAGCAAGACAGCGGTATATACAAATTGACAGGTAAAAATTGTCCGAAATTTTATGTAGGCCAAACTGGGAGATCCTTCTCGAAACGATTCAATGAGCATGAAATAAAAAACACAACAACAAACACAAATTTTAAGTCAGGGCCTCTATTCACAAAATATAAAAATTCTATAGCTGTAACTTTACAGAAATTATTTATGTAGCAAAAGTTACAGAGTAAACTATAAGAACTTCGCCAATGTAAATAAATACATTTGAATTCGCCGCTGTGAGAAAAATAATAACCTTTGATAAAACGAAATGTCAAAAACCGAATCATAACAAGTCATTCTTGCTTGAAACTTGAAGGAAGAAGAATGAATGAGAATATTTTCAGGCACTTGCTCGAGTTTAACCAGAAAAATAATACAAAATAAATCTTTTGTACTAGTTCGGTAGTATCTACTTTCACACTCACATACGATAAATGGGGTGATCACTTTAAACCTTCAGCTTGTCGGCATATACAAGATATTTATTTTGACTTCCATATAGAACGTAAAGGATTGCCGGTGGCAAGACGATCATTGGCACTAGCTCCGCACCGTAGTTATGAGGGATAAGAAATCTCAAGAATCTGAACATTTTCTCAAATGTGTAGTTATATGAGTTTGAGCTGTCAGATATTCTATTCTGGACTCATTGACAGTTTCACTTCACCAAAATTATGAATAAAAAGTTACTTTCAAAAGAATTTCAAACAACATCAAGCACATGAATATCGGTTCCATAAGAACAAAAATTCTAATAGAAAAACTTTCTAGTGAAAATCAAAAACTACAAATTAAATCATCTTGATTTCTTGCAAGAACTTCTTGAGTTATGGTATCTTTCGGCGGCACAAATTACGCTCATCACATTGCAACGGAAAAACACAACTACACCGATATCAATACATATGCATATGCATATATCGTGCATAGAATTGTGAAGGGGAATGAATACAATAGACCGTTTGGAAGAGATTACAATATACAAAAATCGCAACAACCCGCCCTTATAATTCAATAAATCAACGTAAAAACAAACCAAATTTATGATTTTATATTGTACAGAAGGCAAAAATAATGTTTTTTTTTTAAATTATTTTAAATTTATGGCAATTAATAAGCGTAATGTTTTTATGTATGTACTTTTGTTTGATATCATTCGTGAAATAAAACACATACACCAACATTTGTATTTAAATAACACTTTATTATAAACCTTATTATTATTACATTTAGAATTGAAATTTTGGATGTCCATTCAGCTTGAACCTGAAAAAAAAGAAGAATAAATTAATCACCTGAATTGACATCTAATAATTTTACTTATCTTGTAATCTATGTATACATTGTTACGTCTTGATACAATAGTTCTGAAACAAATTACAGTATAAATTTAACATTATATAATTTAGAGAATAGTTTACTTACCTGAATATTTATTTGTATACCACAATATTATTTATTATTACTTCTGTAATTAATTTTTGTTGTCGTTTGTTGTTGACAGAATCACTAATGCCAAAATCATTATAGTAGATTTAGTAGGTGATTAATTATACCAATTGTAATTGTATTGCAAGATGCATATTAATTAAGCAGTACTTCATACTCGTAAATTAAGTCGTGTATTGGTATAACTTGTTTATAATTTACCATTTTTATTTTTTGCATTCTTTGCATTTTTGAGACTACAGCTATTCACATCAGTAACAAGATTCTACCAAAAATCATAATTAAATAAAAAAAATCAAAGTGTATTGTATAAAAGAAATCAATAATAATTGTAAACAGTTTTTTAAGTCGCTATTTGTTTTATTATCGTCATATCGTCATCGATAAGCAGTTTTATTGTGCAGCCAAGCCGATTAAGAATTACAGTCCACTTATTTGTGCTCGATTGATTCATTGGTCCTTCGAGCCGGATCGCGCAATAAATATTAATCGACACGAGGAGACATTTTGCAAATTTTCTGGAAGCAATTAGCGTTGGCTAACGGAAGCTAATTTACATTCAAGGACATACATACCGTATTACCTGGAATACAACGAGGAAGAACGTAAGTGGATTTTTATTGAAACCTATAATTTAAATCTAATCCGAATACTTGCACCATAAACCGTACTAGTGCAATATTCAACCCAATTATACGTTCCGTTGTTACCGTGCAGTTATATTGATTTTCTTTTTCAATAATATCGATTATTTAATTGTGAATACCCGCAATTGTGAAATAATTGTTAACGTTACTGAAAGCCAATAACCACGTGCAACCTTTTCCGGAAATTTTATCTAACGGTTGCACAAGATAAAAAAGTGAACAGTGTTGTGAATAATGCCTAAGGTAGACGTTTTGTTGAAACGGCGATCTACTATCAAAGGATTGCTGACCAAAATAGTTCGATATGCCACCGATCAAAAGGAAATTGAGGGATCTCAACTGGATATTGAACAATTGAAAGTTCGATTGCGACGAACAGATTCATTGTTATTGGAGTTCAATGTGATTGAGCAAGCTATCTCCGAAATGAAGTCAGACGATGAAGGTCAACAAGACGAATTTGAAGACAATTATTATAACGCTGTTGCCGACTTAAACAAACTGATTCGAAAAGCAAACTTGGCTGTCGGGAATATATCTGTGGACATGAACAACACGCAAGCAGATCAAACACGGATTTCCAACGTCGAAGTAAAGCTCCCAAAGATTAATATAGCTCCTTTTTCCGGCAGTTATCAAGAATGGCAATCATTTTTTGATTTGTTCGCGTCAACAATTCACGAAAATCCTAACCTACACCCAGCACAGAAGTTTCAATACCTTAAGGGGCTCCTAAGAGGCGAAGCGGCAAACCTTTTAAAGCATCTTCCGATTTCAGACGCCAATTATATTGAAGCGCTAAATAAACTGAAGACCCGGTATGATAGAAAGCGGAATACGGTACAGTCCTTCATCAAAAGTTTCGTCGAGATACCAACCATACATAATCCAACATCCAATCAAATTCGCAAATTAATGGATACCGCAGATGAAGTGATTCGTGGATTAAAAGCTATCGGACCAGAAGCAGAGACTCGAGATCCATGGCTATAGTGTACCTTCTGATGCAAAAGTTGGACGAAGAGAGCAGAGAAAAATGGGCTACTGAAACTGGAGACATCGAATTTCCAACATGTCAGGCATTACTTGAGTTTCTGATGAAACGAGCAGATGCCTTAGATGCAGCAAGAAGTTACACTCGAAAGACTAGTCCCCAAGTGAAAGCCGTACCGAAAACTTTCACTAATGTTGTTGCGTCATGTGCGGTTTGTAAAGATAATTACCATCCTTTATTTCAGTGCCCTAAATTTAAAGAATGGACAATCGAGGAGAGACGCGATTTTATGAAAAGCGACAACCGTTGTTTCAGCTGCCTAAGCAAGACACATAGAGTGAATCAGTGTCTTTCGAAGAAAAGATGTCACATATGCAAAGGGAAGCATAATTCATTACTGCACCTCGATACCAAGGTCGACGGTTCGCCCAATGAAAGCCAACCAGACAATGCCAATCAGCCGGGACCTTCCCAAAATTTCCTAGCAAGCAATTATCCTCCATTAGTAACCGTTCAATCCTGCATAAAGTCAATCCATCAACCAGCAGTGTTACCTACCGCTACAGTACGTGTTCAAGGTAATGGCGGCCAGCATCAAGTATGTCGAGTTTTACTTGACTCTGGGTCCCAGAGTTCGTTTATAACGGAAGCTCTCGTTCAAAAGTTGGGTCTAAACCGCAGACATGGAAGAATCTCCATTCAAGGCCTCGCTAACCAGAAGTTGATCACCACACGTGGAATAGTTGAGATTATTGTTTCACCTCATTTTGAATCTACATTCGCAACCGAAATTGCTGCTCATGTTGTACCCTTCATTACCACGGTTAAACCAATTAACGAATCCGATCTTATAAAACACCAGGACATTCCACTATGGCCATTAGCTGACACATCTATAAGATCGACAACGAAAATTGATTTGCTTATTGGTGCCGACAAATTTTTTGAAATTCTGAAGCCAGATCAATTGAGAGATTCGACAAGAAAGATTTACGCCCACAACACTCATTTCGGATGGATTGTTACTGGGAATATTACACATACCGACGAATCCAGTCAATGCAATACCGTGGTGGATAACAGCACTCTAGAGAAGCACCTAAGAAAATTTTGGGAATGTGAAGAGGTGTTTAACAGTGCACCATTGCTACCTGAAGACCAGATTTGTGAAGACCTGTTCCAAAACACCACCAAGAAATTAGCAGACAACCATTTCATGGTGAAGTTGCCGTTCAAAACCAAAAGATGTCCGTTAAAAGAGTCTTTGAATATTGCAGTCAAACGATTATACGCTGTCGAGAGGAAACTTCATAGAAATCCAACATTACACAAGCAATACGTCGAATTTATGGAGGAATATAGCAACCTCGGTCACATGGTAGAAGTAAAACCACCACAACAACCGTCTGAATTTGTTTATCTACCGCACCATGCAGTTCTGAAGGAGACATCCACCACCACAAAACTTCGCGTGGTATTTGACGCGTCCGCCAAAACATCATCAGGGTTCTCGTTGAACGACAATTTGCTGACCGGACCGACGCTGCAAAACCTAATTGGAGATATTCTGCTAAAATTCCGAACCCACCAAATAGTTTTTACTGCAGATGCGGAAAAGATGTATCGCCAAATTTGGATACACCCTAACGATTGTAGATATCAAAGGATAGTGTGGCGCAAAACTCCGGAAGAAACCATCAAGCATTATGAGTTGAAGACTTTAACGTACGGTATGTCCTCCGCACCATATTTGGCAACTAGGGTAATAAAACAAATTGCTGACGATAATGCTAATCGATTTCCCAACGCTTCTCAAAGTTTACTGCGGGACATGTACATCGATGATTTGCTAACCGGAGCAAGCGACGAACCTAAAGCAATTAAATTGGCTCAGCAGATTTCCCAGGTAATGGCCCAATCCGGGTTTAACCTCCGTAAATGGTCTTCCAATTCTCCTGAAGTCCTCTCCAAACTAAACACCTGTGAAACCTATACATCCACACCAAAACCATTATCCGAAGATCAACACGAAGTAAAAGTATTGGGGTTACAATGGCAACCAATAAGCGATACGTTCACGTACCGCGTCACAATGGAAGATAAAATACCCACCACCAAAAGAGCGATATTATCCGAAGCTAGTAGAATCTTCGACCCACTGGGGCTGTTAACACCGTTCGTCGTGAAAATTAAAAGTTTTTTTCAAATGTTGTGGTTATTGGACTTGGGATGGGATGACGATTTACCACACACAGTTCGAGACCAATGGTTGAAACTTCGAGATGAAATCTCCGAAATATCAATTTTGAAGATACCCCGATGGCTGTTCATGAATCAAGCAGAATGTCAATTGCACGGTTTCTGCGATGCTAGTGAACTTGCATTCGCAGCGTCAGTTTACCTTCGCACCGTTTACAACGACCGCACTGTCACCACATTGATAGCAGCCAAAACGAAAGTTGCACCCATAAAAAATATTTCACTGCCACGACTCGAATTAAATGGTGCCTTGCTGTTATCCCGATTAATGAAACATATCCAGTCAGTATTCAACTTTACAGCTACGCAGCTATTCTGTTGGACTGATTCTACCATTGTGCTGGATTGGTTGTCAGATCACCCACGAAAATGGAAGACTTATGTGGCAAACCGAACTAGCGAAATCCTAGAAATACTACCACGAGACAAATGGAGACACGTCATATCCAAGCTCAACCCGGCAGATTGTGCAACACGAGGATTAAGCCCAAATGAATTAGCAAATCATCTGTTATGGTGGAATGGACCTGAATTTTTGTTAGCAGAACCCGAACATTGGCCAGGTTTCCTGAAGCCAGAAACGAGCAATCTAGAACGTCGAGAGAAACTGCAGGTTATGGTCGCAGCCTGTCCTAAACCCACACAATCACCATCAGTAATTGAAGAATTAATATCCAATTACTCAAGTTACGATAAGATCATCAGAATTTTAACCATAATTCGAAAATTTATTGTGAAATACTTTAGAAAGTCAAAAGTATCTTCGAGAATTACCAGTAGCTATGAGTGGCGAGATGCAGAGGCTGACATACTAAAATATACGCAAATTCAACATTTTAAAGAGGAAATTCAAGCCATTGAGAAGGGTAATACTCTACCACCGAAGAGCACGATTAAGTCATTAAATCCATTTCTGGACGAAAGGAAACTGTTACGAGTAGGAGGTCGCATCGAAAGGGCTGTTGCGCCTTACGATACGCTTCACCCGATAATATTGCCCTCAAAATCCGCGATTACAACGAAGCTGGTCATCAAATACCATATAAGCAATCTACATTGTGGTGCAGCGTTGCTACTAAGTATCATCCGTAGGAAATTCTGGATCGTCCATGGTAGAAATTTTATAAAATTAACGATCCGGAAGTGTGTGCAGTGCATTAAACAACGGCCACTAACCGAAAAGCAAATAATGGGAAACTTGCCGAAGGAAAGAGTGGAACTAATCCGCCCATTTCTGAAAATTGGCTTAGATTTTGCAGGCCCTGTTAAAACATATTTGAGGCGAGGGCGAGGACAACGGGTTATCAAAAGCTATATCTGTTTAATTATATGCTTAAGTACCAAGGCTATCCACCTAGAACTCGTCGGAGATATGACGACCGACTCATTTTTAGCCGCGCTGAACCGATTTTTTGCACGAAGAGGTGTCAGCACAGATATCTTCTCGGATAATGGCACAAATTTCCGAGGCGCAAGTCAAAAATTAAAAGAATTAAATTTATTTATTAAAACCAATATTAACCTAATATCTAATTCTGTATTTAAGAGATACCAGGTTACGTGGCATTTCATCCCACCACAGGCGCCCCATTTTGGAGGAATTTGGGAAGCGGGCGTCAAATCGGCCAAAACGCATTTAGAGAGAGTAATTGGAAGTAACACTCTAACCCAAGAAGAGCTGAACACCTTGTTGGTCCAGATTGAAGGGCTACTTAATTCCAGGCCATTATGTGCGCTATCAGATGATGAACGTGATCCATTAACTCCAGCGCATTTTCTCATTGGCCACCCTATTACCACCATTCCGCGGCCAGATATCACTGACATACCATACAATAGATTGTCACACTGGAATGCTATTCAACGAATGACACAATTATTCTGGAAACGATGGCATCTGGAGTATCTAACCTCCATGCAAGCTCGCGTGAAATGGACCACTACCAAGGAAAACCTGAAAATTAATGATGTCGTCCTTGTTTTAGAGGAAAATCCGCTAATCAATCAATGGAAAATGGGTAAAATTACCGAAGTGTTTCCGGGAAATGATGGTCGAGTTCGTGTTGCTGAAATACTAACCAGTCAAGGGAAAATCCGAAGACCAATTACCAAGCTTTGCCGTCTACCAGTACATTGAAATCTGGCGATATTCAAGGCGGCCGTGATGTTTGATATCATTCGTGAAATAAAACACATACACCAACATTTGTATTTAAATAACACTTTATTATAAACCTTATTATTATTACATTTAGAATTGAAATTTTGGATGTCCATTCAGCTTGAACCTGAAAAAAAAGAAGAATAAATTAATCACCTGAATTGACATCTAATAATTTTACTTATCTTGTAATCTATGTATACATTGTTACGTCTTGATACAATAGTTCTGAAACAAATTACAGTATAAATTTAACCTTATATAATTTAGAGAATAGTTTACTTACCTGAATATTTATTTGTATACCACAATATTATTTATTATTACTTCTGTAATTAATTTTTGTTGTCGTTTGTTGTTGACAGAATCACTAATGCCAAAATCATTATAGTAGATTTAGTAGGTGATTAATTATACCAATTGTAATTGTATTGCAAGATGCATATTAATTAAGCAGTACTTCATACTCGTAAATTAAGTCGTGTATTGGTATAACTTGTTTATAATTTACCATTTTTATTTTTTGCATTCTTTGCATTTTTGAGACTACAGCTATTCACATCAGTAACAAGATTCTACCAAAAATCATAATTAAATAAAAAAAATCAAAGTGTATTGTATAAAAGAAATCAATAATAATTGTAAACAGTTTTTTAAGTCGCTATTTGTTTTATTATCGTCATATCGTCATCGATAAGCAGTTTTATTGTGCAGCCAAGCCGATTAAGAATTACAGTCCACTTATTTGTGCTCGATTGATTCAACTTTTTTTAAGCAATAGTCAAGGAACTGAGGAAGGATGAACATCTGAAACCGGTCTCCATTTTAGAAAAATTAATGAAATTTGTAATATCGCAAAAAGAAAATTTGATTTCGTTTTAATATTTTTTGTACTTGTGTTGTTTTTTATAATAAAGTGTGTACCAGAGCAAGAAAACTTTTAAATAATTTATCCAAAAAAAAGAACAAAATATGTGTTTTGTTTTAATCTTTGATTTATTAACTTATTTTTAGGTTGCCAAGGACTGAAAGCTAATTTAATTTTATTTTATTTTAAAATGGGTACATGGGCTTTAAAGGGAAAAAAGCATATTTTCTCTACTTTTTTTAACTTACTAATGCTCGATTTCAGGGGCCCTATTATGAAATTTTCGATAGTGTTTATTTTCGATAATATCGAGTGTTTCAATAGCGTCGAAAATACCTATTATGAAATTTTCGGTAGCGTTTTTTTTCGATAATTTCGAGAGTTTCGATGATGTCGAAAATAGCTATTATGAAATAATCGATATCGAAAATCATTTTTATTTTAGTTTCAAATCACATACATATGTAATTATTTTTAAATTAAAATTTTTTAACAAAACTAATTTTATTATTAAAAATAAACTTTCTAAAATCTCGTTTATTTATTATTATATCCAAGCAAACTGAGTCATTATTTTAAACTTTTAGTGTAGGCCTGTTAAAAATAATTGTAAACAAATCGTAAGAACTACAACAACAAAATTTATTTTGTAGTAAATATGTAATAATTTTAAATTAAAAGAGCACTTTTATTATCACAACTTACTATATTAACATCGCGATTTTATTTGCGTTCTAAATAACCTTACTCTTTTCCTCTCATCGACGGGGTTTTCTGGAGGACCTGCATAGTTCAATCATTTACGAACGAAAGGCCTCGCTAAGAGGATAAAATAATTATGCCATAGAAAACAAAAGGCATCTATAAGAGGACATGTGAAGTAGGGCATAGAGCATGCAATTTGACATGCGTCTTGAAAAAGGGATCCTGAAATGATTTTTAAATGATTTTTTGGAATATTGCCAATTAGGATGGAAATTGGCTATTCCTTAACCAATTACGAAGAAATTTAATATGTACATATGTGCGTTGGAAATGGGATTCTAAAATGATTTTTACTGAAGCTCTGGAATATGGTGAAGAAGGATGGAACTTGGCTGAGAGTTCTGGAATATTGCCAAGTAAGATGGAACTTGACTTTTTCTTAACCAATTTTAGTGAAATTTTTTATTGGCGACGGCAATGTGATTCTAAAATGATTTTTGAATGAAATTCTGGAATTTGGTCAACTAGGATGAAACTTGGCTATTTCTTAACCGATTTTGATGCAATTCGACATTTACGATGAAAATGAGATTATAAAAAGATTTTTAGATGAAGTTCTGTAATATGGCCATAACTAGGATGGAACTTGGCTATTCCTTAAACGATTTTAGTGAATTTTTTTATTGGCGATGGCAATGGAATTCTAACATGATATTTTGATGAAATTCTGGAATTAGGCCTACTAGGATAAAACTAGCCTACTCATTATCTGATTATGATGAAATTCGACATGCATTTCATATTTCAGAACTTTATCCAAAAATCATTTTAGAATTCTATTTCCATCGCGCATGTAAATTTTTACTAAAATCGGTTAAGGAATAGCCAAGTTTCATCCTAGTTGGGCATATTCCAGAACTTCATCTAAAAATCATTTTAGAATCTCATTTCCATCACACATACCAATTTTTTACTAAAATCGGTTAAGGAACAGCCAAGTTCCGTCCTAGTTGGCCATATTTCAGAACTTTATCTAAAAATCATTTTAT
The DNA here is from genome assembly GCA_963556165.1 of Tipula helvola. Taxonomy (NCBI): domain Eukaryota; kingdom Metazoa; phylum Arthropoda; class Insecta; order Diptera; family Tipulidae; genus Tipula; species Tipula helvola. The sequence goes on from OY744483.1 coordinate 235,550,710, forward strand.
AATCCCATTTCGATCTCGCATCCCAAATTTCACTAAAATCGGTTAAGGAATAGCCAAGTTCCACCCTAGTTGGTCATATTCCAGAACTTTGTCCAAGAATCATTTTAGAATCCCATTTCCATCGCTCATCTAAAATTTCACTAAAATGGGTTAAGAAATAGCTAAGTTCCTTAATAATTGGCCATATTCTAAAACTTCATCTAAAAATAATTTTAGAATCCCATTTCCATCGCGCATGCCAAATTTCACTAAAATCGGTTAAGGAATATCCAAGTTCCATTGTAGTTGGCCATATTTCAAACCTTAAGAGTATTACAAAAAAAAGCTCTCATTCTTTAAGGATTAAGCGTTCCACCACTTCAGTCCACAAAACTTGTGGCTTCCTTGAATTGTAAGGAATTTCAATAATTTTTGGCAATGCCTACGTTTTCCTCCATAAAATCCATTAAGATTTCAAATTGTTCATTGTTTGTTGCAGTCGTATTGGGAAAATTAAAAAATTAATAATAATATTAATATTAAAATATTAATACGATATAACACAAATTTAATTTAAATATAAAATAAAGGTTTATTTACAACTCACATTTTTGAAAAAAATATTTTTATTTATTAAATATTTCAGTTTAATTCTATTAAATTACGTTGATCAAATAAAATGGTCGTCACCTCAAGAGCAGTCGAAAATTTTCGATATTATCGAGAAAAAAACACTATCGAAAAATTTCGTGATCGCTCATTTTCGATAGTATCGAAAAAAAAAAAGAAATCGAAAAATTTCGTGATCGCTCATTTTCGATAGTATCGAAAAAAAAACGAAATCGAAAAATTTCGTGATAGGTCATTTTCGATACTATCGAAAATTTCATAATAGGGCCCGAACAAAACAGCAATTCTCCAGTTAAATAATATTTCGTCTCTTTCATCTTTTATGAAATTGTAATTTGTTTCATAATTCAAAATCAATGCTATCTGATTATATTTCTTTTTTAGGTGAGCATTTTAAAGGCATAATTAAATATTTGACTTTTCAATATCACTCGAATAAATATTTAATTCTCCCTTTAAAATGCTCATATAATAAAGAAATATAATCAGATAGCATTGATTTTGAATTATGAAATAAATTGCAATTTCATAAAAGAAGAAAGAGACGAAATATTATTTAACTGGAAAATTGCTGTTTTGTTCTGAAATCGGGCATAAATAAATTATTTTATTCAAACGTTTAGCGTATGAAAGAACAACATTCCAATAAAATTTCATAAAATTTTCATCCGTTGAGAGCTGGCTTTCGTAGACCCCTTAGAAAAAAGTATCCTCGCGGTGACCAGGATAACTCTCATGGCCGGTCTCCACTTGTGTATTTTTCTCTTGACAAAAAATAAATGACATTCGGCTCATGACATTTTTTCTACAACTACTAACGTAAAAAATATAACAAATTTCTCTCTTTGAGAATAAGAAAAAAATTTGAAGTTGGTTCCTTTTTCGATTAATAGAATTTTTCGCATATTATATTTATATTCCATAATTTATTATTTATGTTAATTTAATAATAAAATTTTTATTTTATTTTCACCTAAAATTTATTGAAAAGCTAAAATTTTCTCAAAAAACAGAAAAATTTCATTTTAATTGTCAAAATATTAAACATAAAATGACAAGAAATTGAGCATAAAATACAAATTATGCTCAATTGACCTTTTTCCTCCAAAATTTTTGACAGATAAAATTTGGTGTTTTGTGAACGTGTAGGACAAAGTATAAATTTGAGCTGTGGAATTTTTTGTGTTTTTTAATTAATTAGTGTGATTTTTAATTTATTTTAAACTTTGATTTATTTTTAAACTTTATTAGAATTAAAAATTAATAGAAATTTATAAAAATTTGTTGAAATGTAAGTAGAAAAGAGTGTTTTTTTAAAAGTATTAGGTTATGTTCTTATAACAAATTTATATGTTTTCAATAATTTTTTGTAAATTTCTAGAAATGGATGATAACAAGAGGATCTCGGTATTATCTAAATATGCCATGAGCCTTTCGGGACCTGAGAGACAGCGGTACGAGGAGAAAATTTCAGGATTCAAGAGTGACCCATACTTGATGCAGTTTGATGAGCAAAGTCTGCCAACAAATGTGACGTTTTTCCAGGTGTGAAATGTACACTTATGTGCGCGTATTCGCTTATTTAGCGAATGTAAGCGGATAGCGAGCATGACATTCGTCATGTGAAAACCATCCACAAGACGTTTACATTTGCTAAATGCGCGTATAAGTGTATACATTTCACACCCCGCGTGGATGCGTCTTAAACAAGACTCCCCGATGACACCGGTCCCTTCATACACCCTTTACGCAAAACAAGACCGAAGGAAAGGAGAGGTGTGTTGATATTAAGATACGACCCTGTTCCAGACACCTAAGTAGTAAGTCGATAGTAGTATTTTTTTTTTTTGACTCGTTAATCACAAGGCAACACAATTTATTTTAGTACAGTATTCCTTCTGTTACAACCGCAAGTTCTGAAAAGCTGTTAATTAATTGTTAATTTTTTTTTTTTTTTCCACTATTTTTACCATCGGCGGTTGGGGGGAGGGGCGAGATTTCGTTCCATCATCATGTTCCCATGCGGTCACCCAAATTTACACATGGCAATTGCTTAACGTTGTTGTTGAAGTTTTTGCGCCTCTTCTTTCTTGTCTACTCGCCCCCAGCATGCTACGAAGTTTATGACACGAAAAAAATTGTTTACCGGAAAAATCTCATTGATTCCTATACTACAACTCATAATACCTATAATAGTTTTTATATAATTTGTAGTAATGTTCGCAAACAATAAGTCTAATCATAAACGCGTACCACGTATTTGTTTATGTAATTACTGTAATAACTATAAAGCGCAGTTTTTAATTTAAAGTGAAATATTTGGTCATTTGTTGCATCATTTGTTTGTAGCGTTTTCGTCAAATTTAATAGGTGTTCAAGTAGAAACTCGGCTCTGAAGTTAGTTGCATTAAACACATACTTGAACGCATCCACATCGCCTGCCGTTTTGGATATATGTAGCTTAGTCATTGCTGTTTTTATGACATAAGTTTCAGTTATTTACAAGCTGTCATTCCGTGTGTATCAATTTAACGAGATAGCTGGTGTCAATAAGCAACATTTAAGCCATTGCATTCTTTTCTGTTTTCAAATGGAAGAAATGTTGCTCCAGCTAATTGATTAATTCGACTTTGGGTTAACATTCTGTGAGTCATTCAACAGTAAAAAAGTGATTTGCAAGATTCGTTATGGCAATTTTAGTCTTGAGGACGATCCACGTCCCAGGTGCAGTAAAACAATTTGAAGACAAACAACTTAAAGTTTTACTGAATGAAAATCCGTGTCAAACTTCAAAATAACTTGCAGAACAGTCAGGTGTTTCTCACTCACCAAGCAATATCACTTCGATTGCATGCAATGGGGAAGATATATAAGGAAGGAAAATGGGTTCCTCAAAGACTGACCGAAGAAACCAAAAATCGAGGATTTGACATCTGCATGAATCTTCTTTCTTGGTTAAAAGAAAGAATTTTTTGCACAAAATCATTATGGGTGATGAAAAGCGGATTTTGTACGTCAATCCTAAACGCAGAAGCCAGCCGTCAATATCAGTTGCAAAAATGAATATTCATGCAAAGAAAGTTTTACTGTATGTATGGTGGGATTGGAAAGGAGTAATTTGCTATGAGCTTCTGGAACCTGGTCAAACTGTTACAGCTGAACGATACCAAGCCCACTTGATCTAATTAAGTTATGCTAAGGAGAAAAAAAGATCATTTACTGGCCAAGGAAGCCTGTGAAAATCAACACAGGAACTCATCTTCTCCTTAGGCTGGGAAATTTTACAGCATGCGGCATATTCTCCAGACTTGGCTCCCTCTGATTACCACTTATTCACGTCGATGTTATCATATTTGAAAGACCAGTGGTTCACGGAATTTGAAAATGTGCGAAAATGGCTCGATGACTATTTTGGTTCGAAACCACCAAGTTTCTATCGCGAAGGCATTCATCATCTAACCGATAAATGGCAAAAGACCATAGATAATAATGGCGAATATTTCGATTATTAATCTTTGTAACAAGTATCTTTTCATTAAAGTTGAATTTTACCAAAAAAGGCCGAGTTTCTACTTGCATACAAACCTATTTTTTAGTGTACTCGAGATAGTTCATTTACTTAAATAATTTTTAATTTATCTATGATTGAAATGTGAAAAAACTTAAAAAAAATTGAATTCATTAAAATTCTTAATTTTTTTTAAAGTTTATAATTTTGAACTGGTAGGCCCTTCATCAAATTTAAATTTAAGTGTAGAAAATTGACTGCTCCGCTTAGGATCTATCCGGTGCTAATAAAAAACGCACTAAATATTAGCATTGTTAAAATATGGAATATTTAGTTTAGACTTTAATTCCGCTCATGCTGTTGGTGGGTTCGATTACGGGGAGCTTGCTAATAAGGTAAGTGCACCCAGCGCCATAAAAATGTGCGAGTTGGTTTATTCTCACTTTGTCTCTTTTGTTTATTCTATTGTATAGGTATTTGTATGTTTTTGTTTTTTGCGCTCATTTATTTTTCTTTGATATTTCAATTGTTGTGAAATAATTTATAGTGGTAAGTGGTAATCGAGATAAATATTAGTTAGTTCCTGTTATCCATTAAAGAGTAAATTTTACAATGGGTCGTTGTAAACTAAATATTGACGAAAAAGCAAAAATTTTGCAATTTCATTCTAAAAAATACACAAATGTGAAAATAGCGGAAATGATTAATCAGGCTCCACGAATTAAAAAAGGCTGAATTAAAAAAAGTGTTCATTAGTCGTATTTCCATGAGAATTTTACAACAACAATTGCCCGCGATACGAATTAAATAATTCAAACCAAAAGTTTGAATTATTTAATTCATTCCTAATTTTAGTTACACCACCCGACACCAGACGCCAACTTGGTCTTTCTACTTGTTGTTTTATTTCAATTCGAAAAAATAATTCGCGACTTGTTTCCATGAGAAAAAATAATTCAAATATAATTTGAATTCATTTTTCTCATGGAAATACGACAATTAATGAAATAAGAAAAGCCAATATTGTATGAAAAAGAATACATTTTTTATTTCAGAAAATTTGTGAAAACAAATGAATTAAAAAAAGTAACAAGTGTTCATACTTTTTCATACAATATTCGGTTTTTTTATTTCATTAACAACACTTTTTTTAATTCAGCCTTTTTTAATTCGTGGAGCCGATTATTCATATTGAGTCCGGAATAAGACAATTTTTAAAGCGATATAAACCCTACTATTGCAAGAAAGACCGACCTCCGATCGCTTAGATCGAGTGTTAAACCGATTAACGGTAAGGCACAGATTCAATACTGCTGCTGAGCTAACAAGAGACCTTTTAGCAATAACTAACGGCTTAATTTCGGTTCGTACTGTACAGAGAAGGTTAAACGAACTAGGTCTTTACGATTGTCGACCGGCGAAAAAACCGCTCCTTACCCTCAAAATGAGAGCTAAAAGATTAAAATTTACAAATGAACGGAAAAATTAATATGTTATGATCTGGGGATCCATAATAGCTTTTGGAATGGGAACCATCCACCTTCTAGAAAGTTCTGTAAATGGAGTAAAATACAAAAAAAATGTTGTAACCTGCGTCGTGCCGATCATTGAGGATTTGACAGAAAATATTAAAAATTCAATATTTGAAGATGATTCGACTCCATTTCACAGATCACGCCTTGCAAGATATAGCCGTTGTAGGTAATATAAGAATGATTATTTATAATGCCATTTTCCTTTAGGTAACAGAATTTAAACAAATTTTGGGGATCGAGTCACTACCATGGCCAGAAAATAGTCCAGACTTCAACATTACAGAGAATTCTCGGGCGTTCAAGAGATACAAGATTAGACAATATAAGCCGAAAACTATTAAAGTACAGACAAAAGTTAATTGAAAAAGTATGGTTCGAAGAAATTTCAACAGAATATTTGCAGAAATTATATGATTCTATGCCGACTCGGATTAAGGATGTCATCAAAGCCAAGGGAAGGCCCACTAAACATTAATTTCATTGGTGAACCTTTTATTGAATTTTTATATGTTTTTTTTAATATATGTATTAGTTTTAATCATTTTCATGCTTAACTTTAATAAAAATAATCATTTTTATAAAAAAATTGTTTTGTAGATTTTTATTTTTGTATAATAAAAAAGCATTTCAAACATACGCAATATTTTTTTTTTTATTAGGCTTGGCTCCTACATAACCTAGAGCCATATTGCCAGAAACCCAAATTTACAAATTTCTTATTACAATTTTAACTTCATAATTCAATTTTTTAGTTACAATTTTTAATTTTTTTTTTTAAGTACCAGATTTTTCCCCACACATATTCCGCAGTTTATTATCTTGTCTTAAATCGTTATCCCACTCATCCTAATAAATTCATACATTTCCTTATAAACCAATCCGACCTCATTCATTAAATCACTTAAATTTCTTGCCCCTGTATTTTAAAAGTTGAATTAAAATTACGGCCTTGCGTATCTGAATTTGAAATAATTTTGGCAGCAAACGAACTCATTTGGAAACATGAATTACATTTTCTTATTTTCCTCAAAAATAATTTTGAATCTGAAGTTTGACCCAACTGCAATGATTGTAATGGTTCGGGTGGTGAATTTAGCGGTGGTAAAATCACTTTTCCGGGTACGCAACACATTCCAGCAGACTCATTATTAAATTTCAGTGCATAGCAATATTGACATTCAACACTCATATCACCAATATTAATTTTGGCATTTGCACTTTAATTGATTTCAGAATCATAAGCGAAAGCAATACGATAAAATGAAGACAAAGTTGATGCTCTGGATAATTGCATTCTAACTCGATTTTGCAATTGTCCCAGGTGTCTATTTGAATCAGTAATACTTCCTCTACTATTTGCTCGCATTGTTTCTAAGTGTGCTGCGTGCTGTTCAACACTTGATGCAGCCATACGAATTCTATCTGCTTCATTGCGTTCTAAAAGTTGTGCAGGCGTTCGATTTTCGCGGGTGGATCTTTAATTTCGATTACGTCGAGTATGTCTGCCTACGTTTGATCGTAACCTCGGCATTTCTCTAAAATTGAACTGAGGAAGAAATATAAAATAACTTCAGTCAGTCAGCTCATATAATCAGTCTGTCAGTCAGTCTAATACAAAAACATTAAACACTTCCAACAAATTGTTAAACAACAATGTAAATTCCTATTCACGTACTCTGATATATTAATCAGAGAACAATTGATATATTAATAACATTCAGAAACTTAAAAAAATAATAAATGGGACGAACATTATTTATTTGACAGGAACACATGTTAGTTATTATTATTTTTTTTTTTTACGTTGAATAGTGTGATTATTATTGTTGTGATCGCGATATGCATGCTCTAAAAAATCCAAATATTTTTAATTATAACTCGATAACAGCGCCATCTATCGGGTCCAAATTATCAAGAACCTGTATTAGGGTCAGATTAACATATGACCAAAATATGGTGTCATTTGGTCCATTGGTTCCAGAGAAATAACAGTTTTTCATATCTCAACTACAGTGCCACCTATCGGGTCCAAAATTTAGAAAAACCCGCTTACAGCGAGGACAAACATATATCAAAAATCTGGAGTCAATTGGGCATGTAGTTCCTGAGATTAGCGGTATCGAATAAGTCCACCAACGCTTTTATACCTATATATGTATACATATATTGTTCTTTTTATTTGTTGAAGAAGTTCTTCCTTCTTTGGCGAGCCGGCATATTAGAAGCACCAAGCGCTATTAATTTATTTTTAAATATTGTCTCATTTTTATTTTTATTGCCGAATTCCTTTTGAAAAGTTTCACACGTCCTGCAGTTACATCTTTCGATATCAGAAGAAGAAATTTTCAGAAGTTCTTGAGGAGGTTGGATGCATTACAGGGTTAATAACTTCATATTTGACAACATAATGATTCCTATGCCCGAATATATGCAGCGTACCTGTACACGATAATTTGTGTTTAATTGACATATGTGGGGACTATTTTTCGTGTCAGCCTCCTCTTGCATGAAGGAGGAGTTATAATGGATGATTTGTCTCATCTGATGATTGGCAACTTCTTAAACATAGCAAAAGTCATAATCAGGTTTAAAGTTCTCCTTTTTAATACAATAGTTTGAGCACAATAGCAGGTTTTAGCTTTATGTATGATTCGTTTTTATTGTTGAAATTAAAGGAAGTAAAATGTATCATAAATAAAAATGTAAGATACAATTTACTCTCCTTCAGTTTCATAGTATTCGAATGATTATTCTATTATATTCGGTTGTGAATACAATGTTGAAAACATAAACATCCGCGTTAATGTATCTTTCGAAAACGTGATGTTTTTTAACAATATACTACTGACACTAACGAAAAAACTAAGCCTACAATAATTATTTTAGGTGCTGTAGAACCAAAGATCTGATTTTTTTTCATTGAAAAATAAGATATCCATAAATTTTCAGTTCAACGTAAAATCTACGTCTTTCGGAACTAATAGAAAGAGAACGCACCACTTACGAGAATTTTTGAAGATAAAAAAGTTGGTAGATTTAGCGTAAATAAGCCACACAAGAATTTCTAGAGGTGTATTTATTTATCAACGATAACATAATCTGACACATGAAAACCCAGACTATTTTGTAAGTTGTTTGTGAACTCGTTGATTAATTGCCACAGTTTACTTTGCTGAAGTTATAGTTAAGAGATTGTGTAAAAACTAAAATTTTGGTGATTACCAAAACACCTAAATTTTATAAAATCCAATCTATTTTGCTTAATTTAAATCCAATTTATTTTGTTTAATTTTCGCATTAAATTAAACATAAGCGTAAACAAACAAAACTTCAAATTTAAACTCAAACATCATTTGTTAATTGGTTAGTTAGTAATAATAAACATGGTTCAATGCCTCCGGTTTATTGTGTTACAAAATGATAAAATATAATGAGGCACAATCAAACGAAATGATACAACATTTTTATCAGTCTTATCATATTATACACAAGAAAGGAATTGTTTAAATGTGGGATGAGTATCATATTGTTTAATCAATACATTCATGTTTTATACATTTTCAAGTAAAGCGTCATCCAAAGGACCAACCCGAAATTTACTCCTATAGAATATGAGTACATACATATTTGAAAATAATATTTGTAAAAGAACAGACCAATGGCATTTCGGGCGAATATTTTTATATTACCGTATGTATTATAATATAAGCCATATTTTGTACCTGAGCTACTATTTTAATATTAGATTTGCAATATTAAATAAACATTTTAGAGAATACCAAACATATAGAAAATGTGCTAATAAACTTCATAAAATTCATACATTTCCTTAACTTCTCAATCGCATCAAAACTTGTTTGAGATTTATCCTTTAACGCATAGTACAGCGTATATGCACCATCTCGCCATACACTGTCTCAAAAAATTGTCCGTACATCACTCGGGTAAAAAGAAAAACAATTATAAATCAAACAAAAAATTCAGTTTTTATTTTTTTAAACTCAAATTACATTTAACAACCTGAAAATAATAATAATCATAATAAAAATTAATTTACTTTTACGTTTGATATAATTTCCTATTTAACAAGCCTAAAACGATGTCTAATAATTGTCCGTACACTTGCACTTTTGTCAAAATTAACACTAGTCCATTAACAGTTGTACTCCTATTTTCAACTAACGGTAAATTACGAAATTGTTTTTTTCGTAAAAGTTTTAGTCGTATTTTATACATAGTGAATGAAATATTGTCCAATTAATTAAAAAAGTGCTATTCTCGTACCAAAATTATTATTTTTTTTTTTTCAATTTATTTTATTACGACTGAGACTGCGCTCATCTAGCAGTTTTTCTTTCAAATACAAATTTTTATATATCTAGTAAAATTCACGTTTGTTGGGGTGTAACCCACTGGTTAGCCCCATAATCAATTAAAGCTATTTACTAATTTTAGTTTGGTAAGTTCACTAAGTCAAGTGGCCTCGTTCTTTGGAGTCTTCTTTCATCGACAGGGTTATCTATCATATGGCGAATATAGGGGTTTCCATGTCCCTGGAGCCTTATTTCGTCTTTTGCGGCATGCATTTTTATTTCCTCTTTTATGTATTCCATCCGTAGGTCGCTGTGAAGGTCTTCATTTCTTGCGTACCACGGAGCATTGACGATGCTACGAAGAACTTTAGGTTTTGAAAAGTCTGTATCATTTTGGCGTTTGTTTGCTTGGTACATCCCCAGAGTTGAATACCGTAGGTCCATATCGGCTTCAAAATTTGCCGATATAGCAGCAGCTTATTGTGAATTGTAAGCTCAGAGCCTCTACTTATGAGCCAATACATTTTTCTGAACTTTATGTTAAGTTCTTTTTTTTTCTTTTTGACATGCTCTCTCCACTTAAGCTTGGCATCGAGGGTCATGCCAAGGTATTTAGTTGTATTTGCATATGGCACGAGTCGCGAGTTAATTTCTATAGGTAGGTGGTAAGCCTTTTGATAAGTAAAGTTAATATGCGTGGATTTTGTCTCATTAAGTTTGATTCGCCAACGCTTTGTCCAGTTACAAACCGCATTGGTCATCCTCTGGAGTTTGATCGTTGCATCAGCGACATTATTTCTAACTGCCATAATTGCTGTGTCATCTGCAAAGGTGGTAAGACACTCCCCTGCGGGACACCGGCAGAGATTTTCTTTAGCTCAGAGTATTCAACCTCATATTTCACTCGAAAGTGTCTATTGAATAAATAAGATCTTAGTATGGCATAGAATTGTCTCGGTAGATCTCTATGCAGCTTGTATTCCAGACCACTGTGCCAGGAATATGAATGAGCATACTTTTTTACGTTCTAACGTTCTTTCAATTATGTTGGTGTTTCTATGGACCTGTTCAATTGTAGAATGCTTTTCTCTGAATCCAAATTGATGTGAAGGAATTAGTTGTTGGTCCTCAATTATTGGTTTAAGTCTCTTTAGTAATAATTTTTCAAAGAGTTTTGACATAATTGGCAGCAGAGAAATTGGCCTGTATGATTTTTTATCGTTAGGTGGTTTATCAGGTTCAGATTCGGAACATATTTTAACCCAAAGGTCGCATTGATTATGTGTAGTAGCTTACGAAATCCTTTGTCTGGTAGAGCTTTGATAATTTGGCAAGTAATCAAGTCATACCCTGGGGCTTTTTTAACATTCATGTTACTTTTCACTTCTTCTTTTAATTCTTTGAGAGTTACTGGTCGTATTTCAAACTCATCCAGCTTGTGAATAGATATTATATTTTCATTGGCAGTTTGTCTTGGTAGTGGTTGGAAGGTTTCCTGGAGATACTCCGCAAATAGATCAGCCTTCTCTTTGTGGCCTCTTGCCCAGGTTCCATCATCCTTTTTAAGTGGAGGCACTTGCATTTTGGGTCTTTTGAGTCTCTTTGTCACCTTCCACAGTGAGTAATCAGAATTTTTTTCATCAGTTAGGCTAACTAGATATCTGTTGATTGATTCATTTTTAACTCCTTTAAGAAGGGATTTGAGGCTGTTACATAAATTGTTAAGAATTGTTTTGTTCTCCGGTGTTCGATTAATCTGCCAGGTTTTACGAGCTCGTCGTTTTTCTCTTACCAACTCTCTAACTTCCATTGGGTAGGATATGTTAAGCGTCTTCTTATTTTGCAAAATGGGAGTGCTTGCCAATGCAGCATAGTGAATTATTTCATTGAGTTGTTCCAATTCGTCTTCCAACTGTCGAGAATTTCTTATCGGTACCTGGAGATTGATTTTGTCCTCCATTATTTCACGAAAGAAATCCCAGTTTGTTTTTGAATTTGTTAATCTGGGTGCACTTTCCCTTTGAATTACAGTTTCGCTGACTGTCATGATAACCGGTGAGTGATCCGATACTAGAGAATTGCTGTTTTCAATGTGAATATAGTTCTGAGATATACCTCTTGCCACATAAAAGTCTCTTAGGTCAGTTATCTTAGCTTCGTCACTGGGCCAGTATGTTGGGGAACCACCAGAGAAAAATTCACATTTTGCTGTCTGCGCTGCTTGAAACATATTTTTACCCTTTGACGTCGTAAGCCAAGATCCCCAATAGGTGTTTTTTGCATTAAAGTCTCCTCCAATAATAAAATCACGTCCTAGCGAATTAAATAGTTTAATGTAGTCCTCCCTTTTCAAGTTATGCCGGGGAGGACAGTATATTGCGGAGATAGTAAGCCGTCTGTGTTTAATGTGAATCCTAACAGTGGTGACTTGCATTGTTTCTTGAATGATATGAGTTATAACCCCGGATTTTAACAAACGAAGATTTAACAAAATGGCTTTCGGATATTATAAAAATGTCGATTTTTTCTGTACATATTTAAAAATATTTCTATTTCTGGAATATGTTCCATAAGTCCATTCGCATTCCAGATTGCTATTCTGAAAGTTGAGTTCTTACTTAACATTTTTTATCGGATTGCGTTGTGGGAGTTGCATTTTCTTCAGTTGATCAAATATCATGTTGTTCAGCATCGCGTGGAGCTGCTAGTCTCCCATCGGGCGCGTCACCAGGTGGCGGATAGGGGGAAACCCTAACCGACTTGTCGGAGGGTAAATGGGAAATAAAATACCATTCGTGGACCAAAACTAGCTAGGGGTGGTTCCCTGAATATAATAACCAATATGGGGGACTCTAATGGAGAAAACCTTACGGCGCAGGGAAACGGATACGCAGTGCCGGCGACTTTGAGAGGTGAGCAAGCGGGCTCCCAGTCGTCGTTATCCAATGACCGCAATACTTCAACTTGGCACACACAAATATTAAACAATAATAATAAACATATTAGTTAAAAATAAAAATGTATCCCGAATTTTAATACCTACGACTGCCTATTTCCAATTTATTTTGATTTGTGAATATCCGGGGGGATCCATCCTCTTCGAAGGCTGGCCCTATGGATTTTGAGGAGGGCCAAACACTGCATGAAAGAAGTGATGCCAGCGGAAATTTTACAATGCGAGCAGTAGGATTCAGTGAAAGAACTGTTGACCTAGAAAAGGAAAATATGAATCTCTTTGAGGGGCTACAGAAGATAAAGTAATCATTTGCCAAGCTAAGCGAAGAAATTGAGTATCTAAAGCGAGAAAATGAACTTCTAAAAATGAATCGAGATGCTAAAGCACAAAGCGAATTAGAAAGTATTGAACCAGAGAAAGTCAACTATCTTACTAATGAGGATGAATTAGAAAGGGAGACGAACTGGATCCTAAAGAAGAAAAAAACATTCCAGTTCGTCTCCCTTTCTAATTCATTTTTAATTCACAAGGGAGACGAACTGGATCCTAAAGAAGAAAAAACATTCCAGGAAGGATAAGAAAAGAAAAGCTGAATCGTCACCTGAGGTTGAACAACTAAATGTTAGTGGAACTACAAGTACCGAACCGGAAGTTGTCCAACCTGAGGCCAATCAACCGAAAGGTAGTAAATCTACCAAGAACATTGCACCAAAACTGGTGCAACCGAAATAAAAACCACCCCCACCAATAAATATCGTGGGAGTAACCAGTTACGCAAAAATTCAGTCACTGATGAAATCGGTTACTGACAAAGAATATAAGGTAACAGCGCTAAACAATGACGTCTGGAAAATTAATACTCTGGACTCAGAAACCTATAGAACAATATCTATGAAGTTGAATGCTGAAAAGTATTAGTGGTTTACCTATGAGGACAAACAGGCTCGGCCGATAAAAGTTATGTCAAGAGGTTTGCATCACACTTGCTCAAGCGAAGAAATAATGGAAAACTTAAAAAATAAAGGCCTTCAAATACTAGATGCAGTGAATATGATTAAAAAAGAGAGAATAGAAAATCAAGAAGGAAACCCAACTTTCAATAAAAGGGGACTCCCTCTTTTTATGCTAGTGTTTGATAACTCAGAAAATGTTCAAAATACTTATCGTATAAAAGCAATTCTTCACATGAAGGTAAAAATTGAACCAATGAGGAGCACCACTACACGCATACCCCAATGCAAGAAATGTCAGGGATTTAACCACACCCAAAAATATTGCAGCCGGGATCCAAGATGTGTAAAATGCTCAGGTAAACATTTTACCCAGGCATGGACAATAGGGAGAGATGTACCAGCTAAGTGTATAAATTTTAAAGGCCAACATCCGGCCAATTATCGGGACTGTGAGGTTGCTAAACACCTACAAAAATTAAGAGATAAATCACGAAATCAATCGCAAAATCATGAAATTCGAAGGACTCAACCATCAAATCACATGGATCAAAATCCACAACCAAGCAACGCAGGGCAAAGAAGAACATTTGCTCAGGTAGTGAAAGGCTCGGGTTCAACCAAATATATGGACTCTGAAAATAATCGAATTATGGAAAACATTATGAACAGCATCGAAGCTATTACAAAGCGGCTAGATGACCAAAATTATTGTAGAAATTAAAAAATTGATCATTAAATAATTGAAGAGTGAAGGTAAAAGTTTATCGGAAATTTTCAAAATAATAAACCGCCCGCGATTTTCGATTCAATACGTCGTTGAGAACTTCCAAAAAACAAAATCCCTAGAGATTGCTGGGCATGGTCGCAACCGAAAGCTGAACGAACGTCAAAAATACATCTAATAGAGAGGGAAATAAAACAGAATCGAAAGCTTACTGCTCCAACGATCGATGCCAAAGTTTAACAACGCGAAAACGTATCGATAAAACCGCAGTAATAAATGCACGCAATAAATGTATTTGTCGAAAAAAATATTAAAAACCGCTTGGAATATGCATTGAGATATGTTAGTGAGCCCGAAGAGTTCTGGGAAAATGTTATTATGTCGGACGAAAGTAAGTTTAACGTTTTTGGTTCAGATGAGTGAGTTACGGTGTGGGTGGAGTGAGTTGGGAGCTTTTAGCTGAAGGGGTGTAGAACATTTGACCTTCATTGAAACCATGATGAATCGGTTTGATTATTTGGATAATTTGTTAACCAGTGCTGAGAAAATGGGACATGGGCATGATTTTCTCTCCGTACCCGAAGCTCAACGTTGATCAAGGAATGGTTATTATTCAATGTAAAGTCAATACTCCTTCATCTTCCCCAGCCACCAGATCTCAACCTCATTGATAATTTATGGTATTATTTGAAGCGAAAGATTCGTGAACACGAAACTAGCGGTAAGGAACAATTAAAACGGGCCATTGTGGACGAATGGGCCAACAATTGCCTCGAAATACTTCGGAAGCTGGCTTTCTCAATGAAAAGAAGGTTGCAAAGTGTCATTGGATGAATAGATGTGTGTCAATTTACAAACTGGATATTATACATGCATTCACTGCGAACCGGATTGATTGTATTGGATTTTCATAAGATTTTTTCATAAAAATTGTCTCATTTTTCTTATTTTCCATCTTGAATAAAAAATAATTATCAAAATATGTCATTTTGATTGTTTTTAAGTAGTGTCTCACAACCCTCCAAAATTTTCGAACATTCGGAAATTAATGTTTCTTTCGTGTAATTTAAATTTTGTCAAAAATGATTATTTTCGATGAAAAGAATGAACTAATAGCTACCATTACTGTCAAACTAGAGTTTAAAGCTTTCAGATATGAAGAATATTATGATTGTGGAGTAGTTCAAGTTCAAAAACAAAACCCGTCTCACAACTCCCCAATCTCCCCTATATATGTATGCAATTAAAAAAAAAATTCGAGCGGATGTTTTTCTGTTTGGTCAAAATCGACTACAAATTAAACCAAAATTCACCCCCAAGAGGAAATTTGATTGTACCTGAACCTTTCAATTAAATTTGGTTAGAATCACCGTGCATATTGATATTGTTCATGAAAATATCGATTTAGGAGCAAATTTGATGTACATAACAACGCTTTTTTCCAAAAATGAAGAAAATTTCGACAAAATGAACATGGAAAATATTGTTTTTTGTAATTTTCTGAACAAAGGTTACATTATGGTTAAATATTTTGTAGCATCAAAATCAATAAAGGTCATGAATTTTTAGGTTAAAATTACGTATTTTATCGTTTACAGTTTTTTATTTTGTTTTCGTACTTCTTAACATTGCTAAATGTTAAAATTTTAATTTTATGTTCGTAAATGTACATGTTATCGTTAATGCATATGTTAAGTATGTATCGAGATGACATTTTGCAAGAAATCAACAGTTGAAGTTGTTTGTAACAATTTCAAAATTTTTATACTAACTGTTTTTTTTTTTGTTTATCGTATATTTATCTAAAATTTTGTATTAATGGACCATTTCATATTTAACTCAATGAGAGCAGTAATAATCTTATTTCAATGTCGATGGTCCTTAAAAATTTAAATTTTAATTGGTTAACTCTAAGAGATACTTGAAATCTGAAATTTATAAGAAAAAATATATTTCCAAGGCAACGAAAAAGGCTGGCAACGTTGGACGGTTTTTCTGTCATAATTATTATTATTTTTGTTTCTAAATTTTAGCTTAATCACCTATGCTCAAAATGGAGTGTACGAATAGATACATTGAAGTAATTTTTGCCGCCCCTTTCTGAAACATTTTTACCTTCCCTGTTATCTATGTGATTCGCTTTTGATATAAGACCTTGGTTGGGTGCGTTATTATTTACGAATTGTATACGAATACAATCGAACCGAACATCAATGTGATGATTAGGAGATTGGTTGTCTTGCGCTTTGTCATAAAGACAAAAAAAATGACTAACAAATTTACTCTACTATCGACTGCATGGGTCGCTGAAACCGGGTCGGTCTCTAATACTAATATTCCTTTTCTATCTTTCGGCCTTGTGGTATGGAAAAGGGTCTACGGTGAACCGGCATATTTCGGGAATTTTGCTTAGGCTTAGTCGTACATCTCAATCAATTAAATCACCAAAATAACAAGAATTTAATTGTATCGCCTTCGTCACATCTAGATGTGGTTTACCATTGAAGTTACATGTAAAGTACAACCTCGTAACTCAAGGTTTTAAATCGTTTTGAGTTACGTTGTTTTTAAGTTACTTCGTTTATAAATTACTCCCTTGATTTGAGTTACTTTGTTTTGTACTTCGAGTTGTGTAAATAATTTTAGTTTCTATTGTTTAAGTATCTAATTATTTAGGTTTGCGTGGCGAGCCACTAGGACCAGGTATAGACACAAAAAGGTCCGTCTAATCTAATTACTTCAATACATAATTTAGTTCTTTTGTTTTATTTTTGGTGTGAAAACAGATTTATCGGGACGGGACGGGGGGGGGGGGGTGAAGGGGGGGGGGAGGGGGAGGGGGGAGATGGCTAAGTACAAAAATTTATATTAAAGATGGGACAAAAATTCCGGTAAGAATGAAAACTAAAATCACATACGAAGAAAACACAATTGATTTACGTATAGTCATAGTAAGCTACTCGCAAAAAATTAAATTTAAATACAATATATTTCATACACACATTTTTTTTTTTTTTTTAATTTTTTTTTTTACTGCAATTTTATTACAACAAAATTTCTGATTTCATTACAGAAAGCACCGCATTAGAGCTCAATAGAGATCCTACTAGGTCATTTAAGACTTTGGTCAGTAAGTGTATCAACCACTGCCCAAATGTCTTTGATGGCACTGGTAGGAAGTACACGGTTATGAATCCATCTGCCCCAATTCTTTATGGTTTACCTAAAATCCATAAAGAAGGCATTCCAATTAGACCAATAGTAGCGTATTGCAATGCACCTACCTACAAGCTATGTAAGGGTTTCATAAACTTTTTCAACAGTCATACCAATTTCGTTTCGGCTTTCTCGGTTAAGAACTCGGTAGAATTGATTAGCAAAATTCAAGATGTTGATATTCCACTACACTCAAAACTAGGTTCGTTTGACGTTGCTAGTCTTTTCACTTCTATTCCAATTAACATTTTGTCTCAAATAGTTTAAACTCTTACTTAGATAGGGATGTTGCAGATGGAAGCCTTCGGAATGAACTGAAGCTGATATTTGAAACTTGTATTAAACAAAATTATTTTTGCTTTGATAATAAGTATTTCAGATTCACTGATGGTCTACCGATGGGCTCCCCTCTGTCACCTTTGTTAGCAGAAATTTTCATGAATTTATTCGAACAAACGATTGTATCAAGCAATAATCCGTATTTCCGTCATGTGATCTTTTGGTACAGTTATGTTGATGACATACTATGTCTATGGAATGGAACTGATAGGCTATTAATCTCATTTCTCACTTGGTTTAATTCTCAATATCCCACCATTAATTTTACGGTAGAAAAAGAAGAAAACAAATCTATTAACTTTCTGGATATAACAATAACCAGAATTAATTCTGCATTAGAGTTCAAAATTTATCGAAAACCCACGTATACTGACGCCACTATACCTAACTCTTCAAACCATCCCCGTAATATTAAAATGTCAGCTTTCCACTCATTCTTAGATAGATTAATAAACATTCCTTTGACCAAATCCAATTATAACAAAGAGCTTAATAAAATTTTAGAAATAGCAGCGAATAACGGTTATGCAGCTAAGACTATATTAAAGCTATTAAACAGAAAACTGAAACATAAAGCTTTAGGTAACATTTATCCACCTGATAGCCCAATGCCGAAAAATTAGCGCCGCTTAGACTATATAGCAAAAACTAGCCAACGGATTAGTAACATCGTAACACAATATACAGATATTAGCTTTGCTTTTTATAACAATAATACAATTAAGAAAATGATTTTTAACAACAAACCAAAAATTGATCGCCTTTCCAAGTCTGGCGTTTATAAGATCAAATGCAATGATTGTAGTTCCTATATAATCAAATAAAAAATAAACAACTTTATATTTTATTATTTTTTTTTAATTTTATTACTGTTCCTTATTGTGATAATCTTAAAATTAGTTATTATAAAACTTAATTTCGGAGATAACTCCTTCTTCAGTTTAAATATAATACTATTACATTTCTTAAAATTACCTTATGTTTTTATACTATCTCTACATGTTTACGTTAAGCTACTCCTTTTTGTGTGTTTTTTATAATTAAGTCGTAGATTTTATTTGGCTTTGTGTTGATTTTGTCATTTAGTAAATTACTATTGTTCTTTTGTTTGCATACTTCAAGTTCCTCGAGTCTATCTAATTTTTGTCCTTTTTTAGCTCTATGTAAAATTGTTAAATTTGTGTTCATGTCAGTGTAACTAACTATGGTTTTCAGTTTTTATATGGAGAGCGTAATTTGATCTTGTCTCTTTTTTATTTATGTCCTTGATATGTTCTTTGTATCTTGTTTCAAATTTTTTCCCAGTCTGGCCAATGTAATATTTGGGACAGTCATCACACGATAGTTTGTATACTCCTGTATCTATTACTTTAGTGTTGTCTTTATTTCTGAGTTTTTGTTCTAGTTTATTGTTGTTTTTATATGCTGTTGTGTATCCAAATTTATTAAGTGTTTTTTTTGTATTGCCTTATGAGTTCTTTTATTGTATTCTACGCTAATGTATTTTTTATCTTTATTATTGTCTTCTTTTTGTAAAGTGGCTAGTGGTTCTCTAAGGTTTCTTGCTTTGACTTTTTCATTGATTCGATTTATTATTGATGATCTGTACCCATTTCTATTGACTATGTATTTTATTATACTGAGTTCTTCTTCGTAATCTGTCTTGCTCATTGGAGCAATTTAATTTTAAGAAATGTAATAGTATTATATATAAACTGAAGAAGGAGTTATCTCCGAAATTAATTTTTATAATAACTAATTTTAAGATTATCACAATAAGGAACAGTAATAAAATTCAAAAATAATTTTTGTATTTTTTATTTGATTATATATACCTGTGATAAAAGAACACTAAAATAAAGTGATATAGTGGATATAAAAAAAACACATATTGTAGTTCCTCTTATATCGGACAGACTGGGCGCAATTTTGAAGTTAGAGTTAAAGAACATTTATCTGGTAGCCATGAATCATCCCTTTATAATCATTTACGTTAGAAAATCACACATCCAGTTTAAACAATTTAGAAATATTACATGTACAACCAAAAAGCAGACGTTTAGACAACTTAGAATCTTACGAAATCTGAAAAGCTATATTTCTTAACCAAAATATCCTCAACGAACAGAGAGAAATCCGTTTCTCACCAATTACCGACCCCGCATTGTTTTATTCACATACTCATACCATTCCATAAAATTACTAAAACGTCGGGTTATAATAAAATAAAGAAGGAAAAAAAAATCAACATCTGGAATTGCTTATTCGAACGTTGACTAATCAATAATCATATACCTGTGTTTAACTCACCCCCTTTTAATTTTTAATGTTTATAGCTCTCACCAATTTTATTATTTACCACTCCCACATTTTTATTTGTATACTTTTGTTTCATTTTTTGCTTTTTTATTATTATTATTATTATTATTAAGTTTATCTTTATTTCAGTTAGTTTATATACATATTGATATTACACAAAATAATTATAGAATCAATTTATAGAAATAAAGTAAAGCTCCATTAGATTTATATTAAAATCTATGGTGGAGCAACAATTATACAATTCAATAAAAGTAAACTAATGCAAATTTTTTTTTTTTTTCCAAAAGTACAATAACAAGCTCAATTTTAGTTTTATTTGATATACAACAATTCAATTGCACTAAAAGTATTGTTCAATGTTCTCTAAACCGAGCAACCAGGATCAAATTTCACGTTTTAATTTGTATTTCCGCACAGTGCTGAGACTTTTGATATCGTTAGGTAGCATGTGGAAAAAGAATGTAGTCGTATAACGATAGAATCTTCTAAATTTTTCACTATTGCAACGAACACCGGCAAAGTTATTTGGGTTCCTCGTATTATATGTGTTTACAGTGCGATTGTGAAAACTGTTACTTCGATTAAAAAACATTTTGAGGACTTTATATAGAGATATCTAAATGGCAATAAATTTAGTTCACGAAACAATGGAACTGTTGGTGTTGCTTGAGGGCGCCTGTAAATTAATTTAATGATTCTTTTTTGTGCGATAAATAGATCCTCAATATTAGTAAAGTAAGTACCACCCCAACTGGATATGCCATACATAATTATTGATTCTACTAGGGCATGGTATAGTTTCCTTAATGTAACCCTTGGGCAAATTTTGCTAAGATTATAAAATTTATGTATGGCCCAGATTACACATTTCCTAGTATTATTGATGTGCGACTTCCAGTTAAGTAGTGAATCTATTGTTAAACCCAGATATTTAAATTCATGTACAAACTCAAGCACAAAGCATTGTGGCGAGCATATATTTCTATCGCATGTATACATGTGGTACGTTTGAGGGTGCGCTAGAGAAATGGCATTCCTTCGCCCAAAATGCATAAGTTTTGATTTGTCGCTAACAATAAGTCGATTATGAAAAAACCATTGACTTAGATTGTCCAGATCCTTTTGAAGAATTTGACTAATTTCCCGGGTACTATCCGCTATAGGAATAGCGTAGCTAAGTGCCAAATCATCAGCAAAAGCAGTCGGATATCCTATGAGATCAACATCAAAAATCGAATTAAAATAAATCAATAATAATAATGGACCCAAAACTGATCCTTGGGGAACGCCATACCTAACAGCTCCTGGGTTACTTAATGTTTCGCCTATTCTATCATAACAATTTGGCGCCGATTTTGAAGGTAACTTGTAAACCAATCTAAAATTGTACCTCGAATACCAATATTACATAGTTTAGCTAGCATTATTCCATGGTTGACTACATCGAAAGCTTTAGAAATGTCCACAAACATTGCTGTAGACTTTTGCGAACTGTTCACAGCTGTATACTTATATCTGACTAAGGAAATCAATTAGTGCTTCTTCGGTGGATTTACCAGCAGTAAAACCATATTGTCTATTGTTTAAAAAATTAATTTTCTCAAGGACTTTCGATACGGTGCTTAGAAGAGAAATCGGCCTATAATTGTTCAACTGTAATTCATCGCCTTTTTTGAATATTGGAATTACAATTGCTAATTTTAAATTATTTGGAAATATTCCATTATCAAGGCTCAGGTTATACAAGAATTTTAAAACATCCACTAAGTACCAAGCGCAGTTTTTAACAAACAAGTTATCAATTCCATCAGCACCTTTAGATCGTTTGTTTTTTAAATGATTAATTTCAATAATAATTTCCGAAGAAGTTATAGGCTCAAAATAACAAGACGAGACGTAATTATTTGACTGTGAGCCAAACATAAATTTATTAGGTTCAGTATCATCATTTCTAGTAGCACTAAATGTGGAAGTTAATTTTTGGGAAATGTTTATAAAAAAATTATTAAATTCATTAGAAATCGACTTAGAACATGTAAGGATATGTTCAGTTCGGAGTTGGTATATTTGCGTTATTTTCTTATTTCGAGAATTACGTCCCAACACTTCATCAACAATCTTCCAAGTAGCCTTGGAATTATTAATGGCTGAATCAAATTTGTTCTTATAGAAGACTTTCTTTGCAGTATGAACATCCACTTTTACCTGCTTTGAAAGATTGACTACATATTTTTCCAGTTTCTTATTGAAAGGATATCGTTTTAATTTCTTTGAAAATTTTTTTAATTTGTTCATCTTGCGCAAAAGATTACAATTCATCCACGGTTTTAATTTTGTGATTTTGTGACTATCAGTGATAAAAGTGGATGATGCTATGTGAGACCTTAGAATATCGACAAAATTTTCAAAAGCACGATTACAATTGGATTGAGAATACACAGAATTCCAATTTTCAAACTTTAAAAGATCATATAGAGAGAGTTTTAAATAACCTGATGATGAGCATAGACGCTCGAAACTAGTCGTTATTGGTAATTTTTATAATTAATAAAAAAATATTTCACAGTTTAAGAAAGTATAAATTTAAAACTTAGTTTTTTAATAATTGAAATTTATTTTTAAAAGATCATTTAGTTTGGTGTAATTCACCTGTGAAATATTTGATCTATAATTAACTGTACCTGAACTCAATATTGATGCAGATATATCGACTATAATCAAATTATGGTCAGAAAAATGAATAAGTAGGTTTTTAATGATAAAATCAAATATTTGCTCACTTTTCAGGAAGACATGGTCCAGACAAGCTAACATTCTAGTTGGTTCATTTAAAAAGTTTATTAAACCAAGCCAGCATTGTTTGGTAACCATACGACTCATTGTTATCTAAAAGATTTAGATTAATGTCTCCCAAAATAGCTAAGTTTCTTTTTGTAAGTGTACGCAACAAATTTTCCAGCTCATCGTCTATCGCAGAACCAATTGACCCATTATTAAATCGGTAGATACAAATGAATATCCAATTTCTTCCTGCAACGTCAAGATCAAAACGAATAACATCTGCAGTGATCCAATTGTAAACTTGGATTAAGTAATTCACAATGTTATTGCGAATAAAAACACCAACACCCCCAGAACGGTAACTATCATTACAACAAGCCCTAAAGTTGTAACCCGGTAAACTAAACTCACAGCATTCTTTAGAATAAATCCATATTTCAGTCACAAAAATTAGATCGGGAATTTCGTTAAGGCTTGCCACATATGTATAAACTAAATGTATTAAAATTTGCCCGTAACTTCTAATGTTCTGCACCAATATGCTAAAATTACAGTTTCGTGTCTTACACATAAAAAACTAATGAAATATAAATAATAAAATGTACAAGTAAAAACAAGATTATAAAAAAATGTTGATACTGTTGTTTACGAGTAAAAATAAAATATGTAGTTAATAAATAGTGAGTTACGAGTAAAAATAAAAAAATTGTAATAATTGTAGCATTTGATTCTGCAGAAAATTGGGTACAGCATTAATATAAAACATATTCCATGCTTCGAATTAATCACGTTAATTGTCAGTGCTATCAACAAATTAAAACTGAAATTAATAATAAAAAATATTGCTGTCAATCATTTATAAACAAATACAAATGCGATTTGTTTTGTTGAAATCAAAACAAAAATGGCAGAAAAGTAAGTAAAATTAACCAATAAATATTGAGCTTGTAAATAGTAAAGAAATTTGCATACCTAATAAATTATAAAATATTTGGTTTCCGGATGATCTCTCAACAATCATTTTTACTCCCAATTGGATTGTGTGCTTGATTAAGCCGAAAAATATCATTGAGTGATTGTACTCGATAAACATCAGAATTTGCCGATTTCCATAGGTTTATTTGTCCATTATTACACCACAAATATTTATCATTGAACGTTGTTTTAATTTTCTTGGCTTCACGATATAACTGAGACTGGAATGCTGTCAACCGGTGCATAATGAAAATGCGTTGCTCTGGATGGCCTTGCGGCAACATTACATCCAAATCCTTAGTGAAAAGCGACTTCTTTTTCTTCATTTGTAGCAATATGCTATTCTTAATATCTGTTGTCGTGAATTTGACAATTAATAAATCGTTAGAGAATGCTTTAGGTGTATTTCCTTTAGATGAAACAGTGCTCGTACTTTTGGGAACTGCATGAATATTCACTATGTCATCATACTTAATTTCCACTCCTATTTGTTTAACCGTGTTGATAACTACATCACGAATATCATCATGTTGAGTGGATAGACCGACAATCGTTATACTACTAGAGTTTAATTTCTGGCTTGGTCTGTCAGTTTCAGCTTCTAGTAGTTGAATCTTGGACGTCTGAATAGACATCAGGTTTTCTAAGGCATTTACTCTGGATTTGAGTTTTTCCAACTATATATAAATAACTACATTTTTATTTTTACAGTTTAGTAGATACTCCTGATAATGGCCTAATAAGCCGAAATCGATCGAGTGATTTTTTAAACCTTTTGTAATTTTTCAAAATATTTAACAAGTGTTTTTAAAAAAATTTAAAAATGTGTGTATTAAGTGTGTTTCGCGAAGTGCCTACGGCAGAAAGTGTGAAAAGTACAATATATTTCTATATATACATACTACTATTCTAAAGAAAAAATGCATCACACATACATATGTATAACAAAGATTGAATTGCAGAAAAATGGTGCTGTTTCATATATGACTAGAAAATGAACAAGCTAAGGTGTAAAAAAAACTGTTCAATTCATCAAAAATATTTGGTTGAAAGAATAAAACAAAAATAGCAGAATCGGCGTCAGTTATCATTATTTATGGAAAAGGAGCAACATATTTTCCAACAAGCATCCTGTTGTTGCCCAGTTTAATTAGTTTGTTTTGCAGCAAACATGGCTATGAATCTTCTTCATGTTCAGAGTTGCATTTACAAATATTATTTAGAACATGGAAATCATGACTTATAATTTCAATTTATTGCTGCAAATTGCCAGAGAAACTGAATTTATTTAAAATGAAAATCACAAATGAAAGCTTGAAAAAATTACACTACCGTGCAAAAATGTTTCCCCTGGGCAATGAATAGTTGTTTCCTAAGTAAGTTTTCATGCTGAAACCGAATCCGGGCTCAGAATTGCTTTATCACGTCAGGTTTATGAGAAATTCTAACCTAAAAGTGCAAAAAACACTGTGTATAGGTAATCTAGCACCGCGATTTTTTTTTCAAAAAGCCATGAGTGAAATCTTATTGAACGAACAAGTGTTCCTCTTTCAAGTGCCGTTGAGTTTGCCCAAATATCTTTTTTTCGCCGAGATATCGCATTTTCGAATTTGCATGTTCGTGAAAATTTAATGATCACTTTTAACACACTACGATTTTGTATTATATAATAAACTGTGAATAGGTTTAAAGTGTTTCTTAATTTAAATATACCATTAATTTTCCAAAATGTTCATCAAATTCAAATGAACCTGGAAAAAATAAAATAAAACAAGCAATGAACTTTAGTGATTATTGGTTGCAATTGTAAAGTTGGTTAAAAAAAAATTTCAAATGATAAAGGGTGCTGTAATTTATGTAGTTTGGAAATATTAGTTTCTAATAAGTTTTTTTGGGGCCTTAGAAGGCCACGAATAATAAAAAATGGCCAGACAAAATTAACAGATGCCGGTTACAGTGCTGTAAATCACTAATATGCGAATTCCCTTTGTTGCATCGTTTACCACGCCAAGTAACAATCAAATTTTATTATTACTTCTATAAATACTAAACGTCTTATTATTTACAATTGTAGTAAAAAATCCTATAATTGTAGAAATTACAATTGTAGTAAAAAATCCTATAGTTTTTATTGAAGTAATATTAAAATTTGACATTTACTTGGCGTGATAAACGATACGATTAAGGGAACAGGTCTTACATTCTTTAATATGAAAGATACAATATTGATGGAGCACTACAGTAGAAGAACTTGTCCATATTTAGGATTGTTTCAAACATTGCTGCCTAAAATAATTTAAAGCTAAACTTTTCGACACCAAAATTGGAAATAAAGTGAACTGTGGCCGATCCAAAGCTGAGGCGATTGTGACAGACGTATTGGCTCCGCAAGAAATGGTATAGACGTTATAAATAAAACAATTTCTAACAAAATTTGTTATTGATTGAAAGTAGTTGCTTAGATTCAACAAAATAGAAAATGTTTTCCTGTATAAATGTGTACACGTTCGAGAACGGAATTGAAAATTAATTTGTCGATTTTTTTGAAAACGCTGATGAAACCTTTCCGTTTAGTGCAATACATAAATTATTTATTTTTTTCTTCTTAGTCTATGGAATGTGGATGTATTATTATTTGTACAAAAGTCTCTCATAAATAGTAAGAGAAAGTGAAATTGTCATGGCATTGCCATGTATGTATTTGTTTATTACTATATTTACGATGGTCTCGTTACTTCATTTTTGTAATATTTAAACGATATTTCTGTTTATTATGTAAATTTCGAATGAACTATTCGATACATTGAAAATATAAATTAGTGTTGCTTGGCAAGAGACAGTGCAGTCAAGAAAGGCTTGAACTTTTTGATAGCGTTCCAACTCCAGAGACATCGGACGAAGAGGATGTTGCAAACGATAAAATAGATATTGCGTTTTCGGGTTGTAATGAGGGCCACCTAGTGGAGCAGATAATCACAAACTTAGATAATATTGATGGCGATGAGGACGTCGAAGATATCACTGATGAACAAAATGATAGTGAACTTACCAACGATAAACACCTAGAGGAAGATAGTGGCAATTGTTATTATGCCCAAAACAAAAAATTTACAAGGAAATGTAGTGCAAATAATTCTAATCAAGAACAGGTGATTTTCTTATACATATGTATGTAGAGATAAAGATGGCTTGACGTTTCAAACATCACAAAACACTTATCCACTAGCATTTCAAAAACTTGTAGCAGAAACGTTAGTGAACATTATTGTAGCTGAAACCAATAGAAAATCACGGCAATATTATACGTACATACCTTGAAAAGCAGTACAGTGAAACGACAATGTCTTTGGTATAATACAATATCCGAGGGAATCATGCTCTCATCGGTATTCTAATTTATACTGGCATCCATAAAAACTAAGATGAGCAATTGGTTGAATTGTATCGGCTTGATACAATTCGTATAATCGTCTATTTTATAGAGCTGTAATATCGCTAGAGAGAGTAATCACTAAGGTTTATGCGGTTCAATCATTTTCAAACCAGACTAGCACGGTTGAAAACTGACAAATTAGCAGCATTCCGTGAGAAATTAACAAACAAATTTGCATTTATGGGATTAAAATAGTCAGTTGGTTTCTGGAGATTAAATTAGAGACAATAATTAAAAAAAAATTCATTAAAAAAGAATAAAAAAAATCCTCATGCAATGCGGATTATCAAACATGGTTTTTGGAAACATTGCATCGTAAATTGGATCCGCAAAATTAACTGGTTCCCTTTGATATATATTTAATAATTTAAGTTTAGTTAAAAGGTTATTGGTAATAGGGTTATTGGTAAGGTTATATAGAATTATTAAAATTTAGTATAAGTTTCTCAGTATAAATACTTCTTTTATAACAAAGCATTTTGGATTTTTTTTATTATTCATAAACCTTTGTTCATAATTTAACAAATTAAATTGATACCTAGTATTATATATCTTTTGCTCCTTTGTTTACAAAATATGAGTGAATTGTTCTATTAACATTTCATTGGTGGTGATGTACAGTGTATGGCCGAGCAATGACTCAAACAAGTATTTTTTTTTTAAATTATTAATTGAACAAGTTCTGTTGGTATGTATGCTTCTTCGTGGTTCCAGAGAAGAACCTCCTAACACGACTGTAAATTAGCCGGCTGAAAAACGCTCTCTGGGGTAACTACGAGGGAGTCTGCAGGAGGCTTCTGGTCCATTATTTTAATGTAATCAGACTGTTAAACACAATGATGACTATTTTGCTTACCCACAATTCGTGATGCTTCTACGTCACCCTTTACAATCAAAAATATCATTTTATATTAATAAAATTAAAGATTCTTAGAAAATTAAATTTCTATTAATTATATTTTTTGTGGTTTTGTGATATTTATGTTAAAAATGTTTGTATTTAGATAGATATATGTATATACAATGGAAATATCAAAATAACTTTTGCGAATAACAAATAATCCTTTGCCTATTGTTCAATTTGAGGCTTTAAAGATGCGGTTTTATACACAGTATACACAGAAACCAAAAATAAAAATTAATAATTAAAATGAAAATTTATAATATTTTCTATATCTCCTATCTCTAATATTAAATGATTTTAAGTTTTAATTACATTAAAGCTATTAAATAATAAATTATGAGAAAATATAATAAATTAACAATTTTCATCACGATAATCGTGTTGTAGAAGTTTTAAATATTACATTATTAAATTCAAAAAAAAAATAAAAATTCTTACTTAATATTTCAACAGCGGCACCAATTAAATTATAAGTGATTTCGTCATCATAAATTTGTCGCACTAAAAATTGTCCATCCATATTTACATCAGCTTTTTTTCTGTAATCGAAACAATAAAACAAATTGTTATGCATTAGTGTGACACTAAAAAATTCATGATTATAATAATAATGGTTTAATTATAATAATTATATTAATTAAAAAACAAAATACAGCCATCATAAATTTGGTGCGAGTAACATTGGTATATCGTACTATTTCATATTTTCATATTTTTAGATTTTAATAATGAATGAGTTTTGTTTTTATCAAAGCTCCCATAAATTTAGTATTGAAAAGTATGGGTTTAACATGGAAAGCAATAGTAACTAAGTTTTGACAGGTGTCCTACGGACAAGTTAGGCTTTATTGAACTATCAATGCTTATCATCACGTCAAATTCTGTTGAAATGTTGATTAAATTGACACAAAGCATACATCTAATTTGATTGTTGGATTATTGATTGAGGTGTCAAAAGTGTGATTATTATTTTGTTTTTGTGATGTTTCCATAAGGGAGTTTATTTCACAAATATGGAAATTTCAAAGTTGGTTTTTCATATTTATCGTACAAGCATGAGGAAAGTTTTAGTAAAGTAATATAAATTCGGAAAACACAATCAAAGCAACCTTGATTATACAAAGCCAAAGCACAAAATAGGATAACCAGCACCCAGATTCTCTAAAAATTAAGATAACGGGTAAACGTGTAAACTCGTAAAAGGCAAAGCTTTCTTTTATTAGTTTGCAATTTTTCGATTTTATTTGATGTAGTAATCAAATCAAAAAAATGTGGTATTCATTAAAGTAGGCTTAGCTTTTCGCAAGTTTACACGTTTACCCATTATCTTATTTTTTAAAGAATCAGGGTACAGAGACGTAAGTTGTATGAAGGCATGATGAGCTTACTCTCTACAGAGGCATGATGCAAAAAAAGATTTAAAATTGCTCTTTTTGCTTACTCTCTACAGAGGCATGATGAGCTACATGAGCTGTTATTTATGAACAGTATTGGACGAAAGGGAAATATGTGTTGCACCATTCGTTGTTATAGTTGATCACATGACTGTTGCTTTTATTTTAATTTTCAAAACAACATATTCTATCTGGAAAACGGATTTTTTATCTAAAATAGTTTACCTAAAAACAATTTATCTAAACAGTTTATCTAAAAACATTTCGTCTAACAACAATCGATCTAAAAACTATTTACTTAAAAACAATTGATCTAAAAACAATTTACCTAAACACGATTAATCTAAAACAATTTAACTAAAAACAATTCGTCTAAATACAGTTCATCTGAAAACAATTTGTCTAAAAACAATTCGTCTAAAGCAATTTAACTAAATGCCGTTTTACTTTGGTAAAAGTTATTCCTATCCGGATAGGAATGAAATTTTGCCCAAAGTAAGAACAATTCTTCTTCAGAATAATTTTTTTTTTTTTACTTTCAACAGTTGGTACTAATCTCTAAAATATAATTTAACATATTATTTAGAATTTTAACAAATATAAAATAGTGATGACAAATTATTGAATAAAGTAGAATAATTCTAAATGATAATTAACAAAATTTAAAATTACGAATTTTCGAAAAATTGATAATTGTTATTTAATACCAACTCATAAAACTAAATATATTTAATATATTTACTCTAGTGGTAAACACTGCAACTAGGTGAAGAAGAGAATTTTTCTATTCCTACTTCTCAGCGGAATGAAATATGAAACTCTTCATTCCGGAATGAAAATACACGGCATTGTTGTTGTAAAATTGCCAAAGTAAGACTACAATAATCAATTCATTTAACCCCTATTTATCTAAAAACAATTCGTCTAAAGGAATTTAACTAAAAACAATTCGTCTAAACACAATTCATCTAAAAACAATTTCTCTAAAAAAATTCGTCTAAAACCAATTTATCTAAAATTAATTCATCTAAAAACAATTCGTCTAAAACAATTTAACTAAAAACTATTTACCTACAAACAATTCATCTAAAAATAATAATAATAATAATAAAAATAATTACCGACGTAAACTTTGCTATTCCAAAAAAAAGTTTTTAAAAATGTGTCCTCACTAAATTTTAGAAATAGCTGCTTACCGGTAGTTCCCGCTATATCAAAATTTTTGTCTTTGCTATGTACAACTGGACATAACCTAAAATTATTTTTTGAATATTATCATTCAATAAATTATATTTTTTCTATGATTTTAAGTCGATACATACAAGACGTGTTTTTTATTGTGAATTTTTTTAACAGTGTTAGTGATTATTAAAAACTATTTCTCTTTGATTTATTTATATAGAGAAAAGTCTACAAATTTGACTTGAATTTATAACATATTGAACGGCTAGAATAAAATTTAAATTAAACAAAAAAAAAAATTAAAATTGACATAAAAATATTTTTAGGTTGGAGCATAATGTTGCTTCAACCTACGTTTAAAGCTGTCTTTACTTAAGTAAAAGTCGAACAAATGGTCGATTTTATTAAAACTCTTTGACATCATGTTTACCGGTTCATTGTCACCATAGTTTGTTCTGTGTTTATTCAGATGAAGGAACTCATGATTAAAAAATCTAAAATTCTAAACGATTGAAATTAATAAAATTCTTAAGCAAAATATGACCTGCAGCTGTATTCTGAAAAAAAGTAAAAAAAACGTGGCGGGTAACTCGATGTTCTTTAACGTGAACGTTTCTTTTTTGTCAAATTCCTATTCCGATAAAAAAAAAACGTTCAAGAACATCGAAAAAACATAGAAAACTGGAAAACAGAACAAATGTTCTGTCAAATTATGTCATTTGGCAACGATTTTAACATTATACACGTCAGTTTAGTATTATAACAGGAAAAAAATATATCTTTTGGCAAACTGACCATTTTATGAAGGCCGCCGAACTCATTATTTATTTATTCTAAATTATATGGTACAATTATAGTGATGGTTTCACCGGATACAACAAAAAATTACAATTTAGTAATAATAACATTGCCGGATTGGCCGAACCCTGCTCGAATTTCTTGTGAATTTTATATACGAAATCAAAAAAAAAATTCAAATAAATTATTTGGTAATACTATATACTAATAAGGGAACAGCTTTAGCAGAGCATACCATTTTTCGCGCATGCGCAATTTTTGCAAGCGCCATATTTTAAAATGTGGAATTAAGGTAAACTACATTTTGGATTAAGTCTTGACTAAAAAAATCACTTACTATTTGACAGCAAATACCTTATTTAGTTTGAGTCTTGGGTTTAAAACACTTATTTTGGGATGTGTATTTACTAAAATAAATTTTGAAAACTTAGTATGCTTGTTGTGTTTAGATAAACAAAAACCGTCTGTTTTCATAAAAATGAACTAACTTTTGACATTTGCGTAGAAATTTGATTTATAGCAAATGCCAATTTCAATAATTATTGTTAATCTTTATTTATAATTGTTGCCGGATGAATTTAAGCAAATGATGAGGCCCATCGTCACGGCCTATTTGTGTTATTATATGTTGTACTATTTGTGGTATTGTATGTTGTGTTATTGGATGTTGATTGTTGCTAGTAAAAATGTCCAAGACACGTGACAACGAGTCTAGGCTATATTATCCCACGCAATTCATCACGGATTAATTCATCCCGCACATTGTATCCCCGTTATCAATTCAACCCGCACAATTCATTCCCTGAAATTCAAATCTAACGCAACTCGGAGGGCTAAGCGGGGGGTCGCTACGCTCCCCCCCGCTTAGCCCTCCGAGTTGCATTAGATTTGAATTTCGGGGGACGAAAAAACTATTATTATTATTAGATTTTTTAAAAACAAACAAAACTGAGGATTTAAAGTCGCTAAAAATTCTGGAAAAGGGAGTTTTAAAATTGCTCTAAATTCTGGAAAAGGGAGATTTTAATTTTAAAACGAATATAAATAAAAATTATAAATTCTGGAAAATGGGGACTTGAAGTCCCTATAAATTCTGGAAAAGGAAGATTTTAATTTTAAAACGAACATAAACAAAAATTAGAAATTCTGGAAATGGGGACTTGAAGTCCCTATAAATTCTGGAAAAGGGAGATTTTAAGCCGAGGGGCTTTAGATTTGAATTTCGGGAGAAGTAGGAGCCGGGATCAGTAAACATGTCGCACAGGGTGCTGCACGTAGGAGCGGATTAACTATATAGAATCTATTAATGATTCATATTAGTGATAGGTGGCCAACCTCTAATTTAATTTAGAATTGTAGAGGCTGACGGCTTCGGTAGCCCTCTTCTATAAAATTATTTTGGGAAAAGGGGGGAATTTACTGCTCTTTCTAGTAAAAAATTGAGAAAACTTCTTTAACAATTTCATTAGTTTCATCTGAAAGTCATTAAAGAATCCCGTTTCCATTGTACCTATCGAATTTCAAAATTTTCGAATTTTAAAATTACAAAATTGCGTTAATTTCATCTGAAAATCATTTTCTATCGTACCAAAATATTCGAAAAAAAATGCATTACATATTTATAAAAGTAATGCATTACCTGCAGTTTACAAAAAAAACACAATCGCTTTTTTTAGAAAAGTGGCATTTTTATTTAGTTCATATTATTGCTACATTTTAAAATATTACATATTTTAGTTTTAAAAATAAGCACTTTATTAAATATGGAGCTATTTTCTAGTTGAAAATATTTCTACCATTGTAAAAATTGGCGCTGTGTGACATGGTATGCTCTGCTAAAGCTGAGCCCTAATAAGACATTAACATTACATATTCGTTTACTTAGTTCAAATCATCGCAGTACTTTCTCTATCCCGCTGTGTGCTTGTCTCTGTTGCGCGTCGCATTTTCTCTTGTCTGTTCTCTAAATTACTGTTAATTTAATTATGAAATTCTAAAATGTAACGGCACCCAAATTATATTCGTTTTACTAATTCAAAATACAAATTTTTTGCTAAATTATTTACTTCTTCGTCATATAAATCAGAATAGGGAATAACGTCAATTTTGCGATTCACGTTTTTAACTGTCATTAAAAACGTAAATCAAAAAGTTACGTTTTTTCAGAATACAGCTGCTGGTCTACACTTATCCGCTTATTGTGGCATGTGGCACCGCCTTATGGAAACCACGTATTGCCCGCCTTTATATCATTCAATTCGGGCCATTAAAAGTAGCAATTATGCCAAGATGTTCCAGAGGGGCAATTATGCCAGAATGTCATCCTAAATTTAAACAAACGGATTGAAATGAGCCGATGAAGCTGTGGTGAACCAGCCGTAACAAAGAAATCAAAATCATTCCAACGCAATAATTTTTTATTTACTATTCACAATCGTGAATAGGTAGTCGCTAGGTAGTGAAATGGTGGTCGCTTAGACATAAGGCTTAAAGAAACACATTGACTGCTCAATTGAAACAATTCTTTTATTCGCCTTTTAACGCAAGTTGTCTGACATGGTGAACGATTTTAAAAATAGAGCTTGAGGGATCAAAAATCTAAACAAATATAAAATATTGCATTTTATTTCAAAATAAAATTATGATTCTCTACGGTTTTATAGTCAAAATTCTATTTATCTTTCTTAAAAGACAGCGAATCGTTCTATGTTTGTCTATATTATATTGTGCCATATTCTGAATTGGAACAGATGTATATGAAAAAATAAAAAATATTTTTTTTTTGATTTTATCATTGCCTACTACATATCAAAAAAAGATTCGCGGACTTTTGGTCTAAAGTAATTTATCTAAACCAATTTGACTAAAACAATTTACCTAAAAACAATTTGCCTAAAAACAATTTATCTAAAAACAATTCATTTAAAAACAATTCGTCTAAAGAAATTGAACTAAAAACAATTTACCTAAAATCAATTCGTCTAAAGCAATTTAACTAAAATTAATTCATCTAAACCCAATTTATCTTAAAACAATTCGTCTAAAGCAATTTACCTAAAAACAATGTGTCTAAAAACAACTTACTTTCCAAATTTCACGTAAGAATTCAGAGCGAAAAACCGTCACTGACTGGACTAATTAGTTTTAATAGGAATTTGGGAAAAGTAGCAAAAGAGACAACGCATATTTCACTTTAATCCAACACTGTTCGAAAAAATATAACAGCTCATCTAGTAGGTATCATGCCTTCATACAACTTACGTCTCTGGTTATCCTCCTTTGTGGCCACAGTCTAAAATGAATCTTTTATAAGAGAACTAGCTGTACCCTGCGCGCGTTGCTACGCTACCAACTAAAATAAATTTGAAGGAAAGACATTATACAAATATTCAATTCATTTTGAGTCATTTTATTGATTTTGTTCATTTCGAAAAAATTGTGACATTGCAGCGTTCCGTTTCAATTCGATATTTATTGAAGTGCTGTGGGATACACAATATTTCTTGTTTTTCCATCTGGTGCGTAAACGAATAAATCAGAAGGTTTTCCGACGCGTGAGTAGGCCACATAGAGCTGCCCATGTGAGAAGCATGGATTCTCCAAATTTAATCCACACCCTTGCGACGATTGTCCTTTTCATATTTTTGGTAACGACGTCGAATAAGTCTGGATCAATATCTTTATCTGGTATTCCTGCTGAGATGATTTGGTTAATTTGATCTGGCGTAATTTTGTTGATTAACCAATCCAAAATATGTGCATGTGGCAATCCTCTTTTCTGACATTCAATGGAATACATCCAGCAGCGTGTCTCTCCAAAAACGTGATGCTTGCTAATAAAATCCATCAAAGATTTCAATTTTTGGTTAAATACGCGTGCGGTAATGTCATGGCAGTCCGAAGATGATTGTCCAGCTAACAGAAGTTCTTTAATTTCATCCCATGTTGGATTGCATGTAAATGTGATGAACAAATCTGGACGACCATACGCGTGAACGTATATCATCGTATCTTGTGCGTATTCATGCATGTGCAGTGGACTCCCCGTGAATGTATAGACGGTAATATGACCATTCTTTCCAATTCGTTTGGATTCACGATACCATCATTAACGATTGCGTCTCGTAAATGGATGTACTCTTCAGAACGCAACTCGGTTTGATTCAATGGAATAGGAGTCGCTCGGTTTCAATCTTCGCGTACATGTCGACGATATATTGATGGAACAACTGTCAACATTTCAGAATGTGGTTCTCAATGTCTTGATGAATCATCAATCGATACGAATAATAATGCATGGCACTGACTTTCTTATTCGTTTCCTCGTCTGTTTGTGGATTTCTCATTTTGATGTTGAAATGATATCCATCTTCTCCTCGCCAAAACAGAATCGGATACTGCAATCCGTCGTATGAGCGATGAGTATCGGAGACTCGCTGAACGTCACCACTTCTGCGATGAAGAATTATGTCGCGCGATTCGAATTCCTCGCCAACTATCACGATCGCCACTTCATCAGTTGTTGGTGCATTGAATTGTCTTTCGTGTTGGCCAATGGGTCTTTTGTCTGCTCGAATTACAACTGCGTAGTCATCGGCTGGCATTCGTTGAATGGCGGTTTTAAACAACTGAACTAATTCATTGTGTTGATCGAAAAGGGTTTATAAAGCAGCCACGATTTCTCGTCTAGTGCCCGAATTATAATGACATCGTTGTTCAATTTGTTCATCACTGTTTGCCATGAAATAAATTTGAAGAAACTTGTGATCTGCGTCCGGCAATGGTAGAAGCGATCCGGCACGATGATAAATTGGCCCTTGGACTCTGAATGTTGGCATGTAATTTTCGCGCACGATATTCGTTGCACCGAACGATGTCATTTGAAAACATGAATTGTATTTGCGGATGTTTTCCAAGAAATGCTTCGACTCACGTGTAACACCTGATAGCAACGTTGATAGTGGTTCGGGTGGTGGATGTAATTCGGGCAGTTTAACTTTTCCATTGGCGCAGCACATTCCTGGCGTTTCGTTCTTAAATTTAAGGGCGCTACAATACATGCAAATTTTATTCATTTTTTCAATGACGACACTTGGATGAAGACTGTAATCATTATTACTATCATAATGGAATGCACCAAGATTTAAATCAGCGTACAGTGTTCGTCTTGATCGAGCGGTGCTTATTCGAACATTTTGCAGCCTTCCTTCCCGTTGTTCAGTTGTCTCAGACGAACGGGCCTGAGTAGTACGTATTCGATCAGTTTCTAACCTCACTTCTCGTTGTTCAGATGATTCAGACGAACGGGTCTCAGCGGCATGTACTCGAAGATTTAGCAGCCTTAATGCTCGTTGCTCGTCTGATTCTGAGGCTCGTAATGCTCTTTTCTTTCGTGCTTGAGGTGTAGATCAGCCAATTGCTTGTCGCTTTGGAGGCATAATTGTACGGGAACGACGTGAAAAATGCGTTTGAATTTATTAGATGTCAATCAGCAATCCAAATCTCACAATGTATCCAATCCAATCGAACCGGCTGTTCACACACGGATGGAAATGTTAATATTGACGGTGATCACCAATTCGCTGAGGGAAATTTGAAGTGAAAAAAAATCAGCATTCGAGAATTGTTGAAATCGATTTTAATTCCACTCACGATGATATCCGAAAAAAAACTGCACAGCAAATGCGTTCGGAACGTCAATCAGCAGTCAGATCCTTCACATACACAATCGATGATCTTCGTGAATTCATTGTAGAGAATGAATAAAATCAGCTCACGGAAACTACGAAAATTCAATTCGATTGAATTATGTATCTAAATTATTAATTTAACTCACAATGAAATGCACAAAACTATTCGAAAAACGCTCCCAAATATTAAAATACGCACAATATTGTCTGTTCAATGTGAGCCGGACATGAATTTCACAATTTACATAAATTCTTATGTCACCCACAACTCAAAACGTCATCATTCGTTCGCTGTTTTCGTTTCAATTCAAATCAGCATGAACTGTCACGGCAATGAAATTCATTGGAATGACAGTGGCGCCATCTGTGGAAAATTGATCGTACTCACTCAGAAACCTTCTTGGGCTCATGCACAACAACTTTGCTAAAGATCATCGAGGCTTTTACACGTAGAAGGTAGGGTTAGACGAATATCCCACTCACGTTCAATAAAAGATCAGGTGCCAGAATTATCTGACAAATTGGCAAGTTAACTTTAAAGACGCGGACGAGACAGAATTGAATAAAACTTTATCAGAACTTATCATAGAGGAGCCAACAGAAGATAATTTTGATTCCGAATACGAATCAGCTTCCGAAAAAGAATCCAAGAAACAAAATGGAACATCTTCTGAAATTAATATCCACTCATCCGGGTCCAATGCAGGCGAACTTGAAAATTCTATTAAACCTTCATCTTCGAACGATCATAGTCATACAGTTCCTTTAAATACGAACACCATAATTAATCCTCCGAGTATACTGAATGTTGAATCAGATAAGGTTAATAGCTTGAAACAAACTATTACCGAACGAATAAAAACCTTTGGCAATCCGTACCTTGATCCTAATTTACAATCAGCAACTGAATTAGGGCAGGTATCTCAAACTGATAATCTCAAGGGTCAGGAACTACCAGCATTGAAATTATGTTATGGTCATAGTCATAAAGAAATAAATCAAAATCCCGAATCGGCATAGTTCCCAAAGCTAATCTATGGTGACAAATTGCTCCAGTTACGTCTGACGATTTTAAATATTCTAGTTCTCCCTCTAAAATGTTGTACAAATGGAATTTAAGTTTCGATGGTTCTCCTTCCGAAAAAACCGATATAGAACGTTTTCTATATCGTGTCGAACGCTCCACCATTCGTTATGGGGTTTCACAGGTTTATTTAGTCGAGGAATTAGGTACCATTTTGAAAGGAGAAGCATTAGAGTGGTATTGGCTCTTTCTCGAACGGAGAATGGATTAGTGTCGTGGTCATAATTACGTGCGGAGTTGATTAGACGATTTCAACGACATTTGTCGGAAGAGGATATACTTCAAGAATTAGACAATCGAAAACAACGGCTGCCAAAGGAATCTTTTTATGATTTTTACAGCGCCCTACTAAAAATTGCCATGAAGTCACCAACTATAATCAAGGAAGATGAACTATTGCGTTACCTAAAGAAAAATACGCGCCCTGGTCTTCAATTTCAGTTAAAAATGACCGATAAGAAAGTTAATTCCATAGATCAGCTCGTTTCTATGTGTGTTAGTTGGGAACAAATATGGTCCAGAAACGGTTACTGTCCCGAAAATTTTCTACAAGGATACCGTAAATCAGTGCATGAATTAGCTGCTTCGTTCTCTCAGTTCAATCCCTCCTCTTTGTCAGAAGATGACCATACCCTTGAAGCATTTGAGGGTTCTAGCAAAGACAGGAGGTTCCCCCGAGATAATTCTAATTTTCAAATTAAAAGTCAAAATAAACTAGTAGCTAATGTTATTTCACCTAAAGTAAGATTTGAAGAAGCGCCCGATTATTTATAGGGAAAATGTCACTAAACCAAATTGTACGCAATGTAGTCCTATGAAATCGGGAAACTTACAGAAGGAAATGTGGACGACTGGGCGAACACATTTCCCAACACCCGTTTCACCCAGACGGCAGCATTCAAATCAAATCAGTCCCCCAGAATCGGGAGCGAAGAAATAAAAACCACTATTCATTCAAAAAACCATTCAAATTTAGCAGACAAGATTATCTCAGTCTCCCAATTAACATTCCCGCATCTAGAATCTTATTCTCGTAATTCTCGATACCGGTTTCAACGTCGTTCAATTAAATCAAAATGTTTAGCAACAATAATATCAGATAAGTCGGATGGAAGACCTTATGCGGAAGTGTGTGTTGGTGGACATATTATACGTGGATTATTAGACAGTGGTGCTAATATAAGTGTATTGGGTTCCGGTAGTCATGATTTCTTAAAATCTGTAAATTATAAATTTCATCATCTACCAACAAATGTATTCACGGCCAACGGCCAGAAAACTTCAATTTTAGGTCACATCAATATCCCTATCACCTACTTAAATAAAACGCGAACAATTCGGTTACTACTCCGGATTTACAACAAAATTTATACTTGGGTATTGACTTTTGGCGAGAATTTGGAATTGTTCCCTGTATCATTAACGATTTGTATCAGTCAGTTACTACACCAGAAGATCCTCATAAACATGAACTCACTGATAGATATCGTCTCGAACTTGACGAAATAATTTCACTTTTCCATCATTCGATAAAATTGGGTTAGGAAAAACATCATACACCACACATACTATCGACGTTGGGTCCGCTTATCCGGTAAAACAACGATACTATGCGGTCTCACCGATCAAACAAGCTATCATAAATAAGGAAATAGATCGAATGCTTTCGCTTAGAGTTATCGAGGAGAGTAATAGTAGTTGGAGTTCGCCCATCACTCTAAATGTAAAACCTAATGGTAAAGTGCGACTCTGACTAGATGCGCGAAAGTTGAACGCGGTCACAGTTAAAGACGCCTATCCCCTGCTCCTCATCGACGGCTTATTGGGAAGACTTAATCAGACTAGGTTCTCAAATCCCATTGGATGAAAACTCGAGGAAATAAACCGCATTTACGGTTCAAGGTCGGCCGTTGTATCAATTTCGTGTGATGCCATTCGACTTGTGTAATGCGCCGAAGCGCATGTGCCGTCTCATGCACAAAGTTATACCTTTTCATCTGCAGGATAGAGTTTTCGTTTATTTAAACGATCTCTTAATTACTTCAGCGAATCTTGACGAACACTTTTCATTGCTTCGCGCAGTGGCTAAATTGCTAAAAGAAGCTAACCTCACAATCAATATAACAAAAAGTGAATTCGTATTAAAACAAATTAAGTATCTGGGATACATTGTTGGTGATGGTTGCGTGAAAGTAGATCCTGAAAAGATTTCAGTTATTGAGAATTATCCTATTCCACGAACTCTGAAACAGATCCGCAGATTTCTGGGCATAACGGGGTGGTATCGGCGATTCATCGATAAATATGCCTCAATCAGTTCTCCTATTACTGATTTGCTAAAAAAAGAGAAAAAATGTATTTGGAATGAAGAGGCTCAAAATGCATTTAATACCTAAAAAACAGCCTTAAATCGGCTCCTGTTTTGCATAATCCCGATTTCACTAAAACTTTTTATGTGCAATGCGACGCCAGCTCCACTGGAGTTGGTAGCGTATTGTTTCAAAAAGGCAGTGACGAAGCAGAATTGCCAATAGCATTCATGTCAAAAAAACTGAATAAAGCTCAACGCAATTATTCGGTCACCGAGCTGGAATGCTACGCGGTTATTTTAAGTATAAAGCAATTCCGCGCCTACATAGAAGGTTTTCACTTTGTGGTAGTTACCGATTATTCAAGTCTCCAGTGGTTGATGTCCCAAAAGGATCGCTCGGGTCGATTGGCACGTTGGAGCTTGAAATTGCAGGGATTTGATTTCGAAATTCAATATAGGAAAGGTTCACAAAACATTGTGCCAGATGCGTTGTCGCGGATAGAGATTGATGAAATCATCAAAGCAGGATGTTCGGAAAGGGATTTACCGTTGCATATAAACATGGACGCTCCTGAATTCTTAACCGATCAAGATTACGTTGGCCAACTAACTAACTTTCAAAAGATGAAAGATATTAATTGAATCGTTTATTCTTGAAAGGGTTCATGTCCACTTTTTCAAATTATTCAGGAAATAAAAAAAACTTTTTTGACATGAGACCTTTCTAGAAATAAATGATTTTTTTGTTGCAAGGTAGATATCGTTCCATTAACCATATGGTAATTTCGTCTTGTCATAAAACGTATATACGTGTCTGTGATACAAAACCGTCATAATACTAATTTTGACAAAAAGTGGACATGAGCCCTTTCAAGAATAAACGATTCAATTCAAATCTTTCCTCTAATACAAGTACTAATACATTTGAAACAGATTTACCTCAGTGGAAGCTGGTCATACCTTCATCTCTTACTTCTACATTACTGGAACTGGCCCATTCTCCTCCCCTATCTGCTCATTTTGGATTCGTGAAAACATTAGACAGACTGCAAAGGTATTTCTATTGGTTTAATATGGCAAATGATGTTAAATCTTATATATCAAAATGTGAACTTTGCAAGACATGTAAACCCATTAATTATGTAACTCGACCTCCAATGGGATTGTTAACTGAAGTCAATCAACCCTTTTAGTGGTTGTATTTGGATTTTTAGGTCCGTATCCCCGTACCAAACGTGGGAATTCTTATATATTAATAGTTTTAGACAAATATTCCAGATTTGTTTTTTTAAAAGCTTTGAGGAATGCAAACGCTGCTAGTTTAGTGGAATTTGTCGAAGGTCACATATTTAACCTTTTTTCGGTCCCGGAAACTTTTTTAACGGACAATGGCAAACAGTTCAAGTCTGGGCAATTTAAAACGTTATTGACTAAATACGGCGTAAAACATATGACTACTCCTAAATGTACCCCACAATCGAATGCTTCTGAACGTATGAACCGCTGTATTCTGTCGGCCATTCGATCTTATATGAAATCTGATCAGCGCGAATGGAACATTAATTTAAACGAAATCGCGTCAGCTATGCGAAATGTGATACATGAGTCGAGTGGTAATTCACCGCATTATCTAGTATTTGGCGAACATAAAAAAAATCATGGTTCTGATTATAGTTTGCGTAAATTGTTAACTCATCATGGGGACAATGTGATATTGATGGATTCTAAACCCACTAGGTTAAATTTGGCCCGAAAATCTGTCTTATCTCACTTACGAAAGGCTTATTCGAAAAACATGAGATCCTATAATCTCCGCAGTCGAGTACGAACATTTGAACCAGGACAATACGTCTTTGTAAAAAACTTTATCCAAAGTGATGCATCCAAAAGTTTCAACGCGAAGCTTGCTCCAAAGTCAATTCCCGCTATTATATCAAAATCTGTGGGACAGGGAGCTTTTGAGTGTAAAAATTTAAATGGTGATGTCTTAGGAAATTATCATATAAAAGATATTTATCATTAAATTCTTCCCTTTCACGAAATTTTATTATAGCCCGGCTTTTTTGAGACATCTCAGCGGTGTGAGGCGGCCCCACGACTGTAACGACTCACATTTGTCGTCGATTACATTACTGATGTTTTTTTTTTATCTCAATTATTTTATATATTGATCAGATCACAATAAAAGCGTAAACTTTTATTGCCTTATAAAACGGTACGGTTTTTTTTCGCGTGAAAAAGATCCGGAAAATAAAAAAATAAAGTATTTATTTTTATAAAACGACATTCAGTATCAAAAATTCGAGAGGAACACAACAAAAAGCCAAATAAACTCTGCACATGAAAATTGTAAACTAGATATTTGCTTACCACTAAAATATAAAAGTTAATTTCATATAAATCTGTTTGAATAAATTAAAGTTCACCAAATTATAAATATATTTATAGTAAAAATAATTAAAAGTTTTTTATAGTATAAGTTACATACAACTGTATATTTTTTTGTTTGTAAATAAAACCTTAATAAAATTATAAACAATAAAGAAATTTATGAATTACAACAAGAAAAAAAACTAAAACAATACAGTGTCTGTGTGTATTATTTTATGGTGAATAGATATTTAAACCTACAAAAATACCATCTTATACAACAATATAATCATCGGAACGATAGCCCATTGAAAGTTGTGGTAGACACGGACGTTTTAAAACGTATGTATATTTAGTGAAATACCAAATCATTTTTAGTCATATTTACTGATAGTACTGCAGTAAAACAGCGGATTAAACCAAGAACCATTAAAATCAACTTGTCGGACATCTTATTAAAAGTGATCAGCTTGCGGTACAATAGTTTCATAATTGCACGTGAATATAGCAATCTGCAGCTTTGACCGAGGTTTGGAAACATCATACATTTTTATAAAATAATCAATCAGTCTGGGTAAACAAACAATTTTTATTTATTTTGTTTTATTATTATTTTAATTATTATTTCTCTTAAAATTTTCTAAATTTAATGGTAGATTGTTCTACAAGTAAAGAAAAGTGATAGTTTTCCAGCGAGTGTAATTGTTTAATTCACGAGCGAGTGCTAGTGAGCGAGTGGATTAACAATTTAACGAGCATGGAAAACCACTTTTCTTACGTGTCGGACATGCTATTTTTTCGTGTATATGACGACAAACCAAGTAAAAATAGAAAACGTAGATCCAGTTTGGATGAAAGTATGTATGCATAGCGTGTACATAACAATCGCAGTAAGCAAATAAATAAAAGTCAAAAATTCAAAAATCATTTGGA
This sequence comes from Tipula helvola, assembly GCA_963556165.1. NCBI lineage: Eukaryota > Metazoa > Arthropoda > Insecta > Diptera > Tipulidae > Tipula > Tipula helvola. Next base: position 235,595,040 of record OY744483.1, read on the forward strand.
AAAAAAGCGTTTCTATGAAGAAAAGTGATTATAGTGAAGAAATGTGTTGCTAAGGAGAAAAGTAGCTGTTTTCTTTACTGTTTTTAGCCAAGAAATGACGCTCTTTGCCATTAAGTACACGAAAAATAATTTTTTTGTGTACTTAATGGCAAACAGTGTCATTTCTTGGCTAAAAACAGTACAGAAAACAGCTACTTTTCTCCTTAGCAACACATTTCTTCACTATAACCACTTTTCTTCATAGAAACGCTTTTTTTCCAAATGATTTTTGGGGTGTTGGGTGCGTCTCAATAGGGTAGGGGTTGACCGTCTATAGCCATGTATCTCGTGGTCTATATTCCAACGCTGCAACTATGTAGAAACCACCAAATGTGTCTAGAATACCTCCAAGTGGTAACACCCGGGCAACGATGTGAATACGTCGGCTAAATACTAGATGCGAGTGTAGTACACTATAAATGAGCAATGAGCGCAACGAATATGGAAAATGATACCCCAGGTGGTACACCTGTTAATCAGGTAAATCCACCCTCTTCGGAGGTCGGTCTCGTGGATTCTGGGGGAGACCTGCCATTGCTATACTACAATTATTTTAACCAATCCCAAGATATGTTGGTGAATAAACAAGCTCAACTGAGCGAATCAGAAAATAATACTATACATCCCTTCCAGAGGAGTAAGAAAGTATCGTATTCTCCTATAAGAGGCGATAGTCCCTCTATTGGGGCTAGCAACAAGAACATTCGTTCTACAAACGAAGAAAAGCTTCATTATAAATTGTGTAAAGCTAATAATGCACTAGTTGAAGCCAACAATATTAACAAGCAACTGAATGATACAATTGCATGGTTGCAGAACCTTTGAAAACACTTTTTTTTTTTTTTGTTAAAATAAATTGTATTTATTTATTTAATGTTGTAATAACATCTAGTCTCCTGGACTAATGAGCAATTTGTGTCTGACTTAATTTACTAACTTAATATTAATCTATGGCTTCTTCCCATTGGCGTTCCATAGAGTCTGGTAAATTGAATTAAACCACATCTTTGTAGTGGGCTTTACACAGCACAATGCTGTTTAAGCTAACAATTACACCAACTCAAAAGGTTTGGTTCTTTTAAGTCTGCGTATTAAATTCGCGTTGATTAGAAGCTGAGTTGCCTCAATGTTCGCATGATGCCGGAGCCTCTCTTCATGTCTCCGCGCTTTCTCCTGAATTTCATTTACGATGAGGTTCACTTTAAGGTCCCTATGGAGATCATTATTCCTGACATACCAAGGTGCATCGACGATGTTCCTTAATACCATATTCTGAAATCTTTGGATGATATTTACGTTGATCTGTTTAAAGTAGCAGCTTGTTGTATGTTGATAAAGAAGAGTTCCTTCCCATCAGTCAATACATCTTTCTGTATTTAATTCTTAGTTCTTCACTTTTCTTCTTGACATGTGCTTTCCATCGCAGTTTAGCATCCAGGGTCATGCCGAGATACTTAGCTGTGTTCGCATACGGTACTATTTCTTGATTTATGGTAATCGGGATATGTTCGAATCGCCTGTTTGTGAAGTTGATGTGAACGGATTTAGTTTCATTTAGTTTTATTCGCCATCTTTTTGTCCATTTATAAATTTTAGTTATTACTGATTGTAACTTTTGTGTTGACTCTTCGCTGCTTGTGCCAACAGCTAAGATCGCCGTGTCATCTGCAAAAGTCGCCACTGTATTGTTTTCTAATGCAGGAAGATCATAAGTGTACAGTAGGTATAAAACCGGCCCTAATACACTGCCCTGTGGAACTCCTGCGTTGATTTCTTTCAATTTAGAGAAAGTATCATCTAACTTAATCCTGAAGAATCTATCTTTTAAGTAAGATTCCAGTATATTAGCAAATTGGATTGGTAGAAGATTTCTTAATTTATGGTTAAGTCCTTCATGCCACACTCTATCAAATGCTTGGGCAACGTCTAGAAATATTGTTGAACAGATTTTTTTCTCCTCTAGTGCTTTCTCAATTATACTGGTTATTCGATGAACTTGATCAATTGTTGAGTGTTGGTTACGAAAACCGAACTGATGATTTGGGATTAAGTTTTTACTCTCGATTATCGGATTTAACCTTTTTACCAGAAGCTTCTCAAAGAGTTTGGATATGACTGGCAATAGCGAAATTGGCCTATAAGATGAGGTTATGTGTGGTGGTTTCCCAGGTTTTGGGATCATGATTACTTCTGCAATTTTCCACAAGCTTGGTACATATTTGATTCTAAATGCTGCATTTATAAGATTGGTGAGCTTCACCAGAGCACACCTATTAATCAGGTAAATCCATCCTCTTCGGAGGTCGGTCTCGTGGATTCTGGGGGAGACCTGCCATTGCTATACTACAATTATTTTAACCAATCCCAAGATATGTTGGTGAATAAACAAGCTCAACTGAGCGAATCAGAAAATAATACTATACATCCCTTCCAGAGGAGTAAGAAAGTATCGTGTTCTCCTATAAGAGGCGATAGTCCCTCTATTGGGGCTAGCAACAAGAACATTGGTTCTACAAACGAAGAAAAGCTTCATTATGAATTGTGTAAAGCTAATAATGCACTAGTTGAAGCCAACAATATTAACAAGCAACTGAATGATACAATTGCATGGTTGCAGGAACGTATGAAAACACTTGAAAACGAAGTTAAAGCTCTTAAGCCCAAGGAGGCAATCTATCCTACTCCTAGCCAGACTACAACTGAACAAGAGTACCATACGGATGAAGACGAACTAGCTCGAGAAACTGAGTAGATAAGAGTTAAAGGGGTTAGAAAAAAAAGAAAATTGAATAATACGCCCTGCCCACCTCAATTAAAGGATGATGTTCCTAATATTATCCAGAAACCATCAAAAAAATACCTCCACCACCACCAATAGTAATAGATGAAGTCAAAGACTATGATCTACTCTATGAGAAATTAAAAAAAAATACTACAACTGATAAGTTTAATGCAAAGGTGATGAATGGAAACACCATCAAAATAAATTTGGAAGATGGTGAAACTTACAGAAAAATGACAAGTATGTTAAATGAAGAAAAACGTGCTTGGCACACGTTTGAAGACAAACAAACCAGACCAATAAGGGTTATGGCTAAAAATCTACACTCTACGTGTAAACTAGAAAAAATAATTGATGATCTGAAAGCAAAAGGATTTAAGGCTACTGAAGCATCAATTAAGCTAAAACGGAGAGGCAAAGTACCTCTCAACATGTTTATGTTGACCTTCGATAATGATGAAGATATCGAAAAAAATTATCAAATTAAGTACATCTTAGGGTGCAAAGTAGTTATTCAGCCTCTAAGACGGTCTAAACTTATACCACAATGTAAACAATGTCAAGCCTATGGACATACACAAAAATATTGCAGCAGGGAACCCAGGTGTGTCAAATGTTTAGGTAAACATCATACCAAAGATTGTGTAAAAGATAGAAATGTTCAGCCTAAATGCGTTCACTGTGGAGAAAACCATCCGGCTAACTACAGAGGATGCAGCGTTGCCATTGAACTGCAAAACATCAAAAATAGGAATGTGATTGCGAAAAATCCAAGATTATTCAGGCAGCAGGCAGTTAAGATGAGCCAACCCAAAGTAAATCGTAGAGCGTTGGGAACTACTCATGGACAATTGGGTAAAATGACTTATGCCCAAATAACGATGAGTAACGGAAATCCAGGGAAAACTAGTCAAAATGACGATATAAGTCAAACACTTAAATTAATTTTAAGCAGGCTCAATACATTTGATGAGCGATTACAGAAATTAGAATACAGCACTAAGGGAGCCATCCCTAAACAGAAAAATGGCCGGTGATCTTACAATCTTATGTTGGAATGCCAATGGACTTATGCAACATCAACAAGAATTGCAAGTGGTCCTATGGACACAGAAAAAATCGATGTATGTCTCATCACGGAAACACATTTCACTAGACAAACAATCATTAAATTTAAAAATTATCATATATATCATACCATTCATCCGGAAAACACTGCTAAAGGAGGTAGTGCTGTTATAATCAGAAATAGTATTCATCACTATGAAGAGTTAAAATATGAAACAGAAGAAATACAAGCAACTGCTGTTAACGTCAAAACCAAAAATGGTTCTATTTGTATTGCTGGTGTTTACTGCCCACCGAAGCACTCGTTGAAAGAAAAGGATTATCTCGAGTTCCTCAGTAAATTAGGAAAACGGTTTATACTTGGAGGAGACTTTAATGCAAAAAATGTCCACTGGGGCTCCAGATTAACAACAACTAAGGGTAAAGAACTCCTAAAAGCCAATAGGAAATGCAGTTGTGAAGCTCTCTCAACTGGAAAACCAACTTACTGGCCTACTGATCCAAATAAAGTACCAGATCTGATTGATTTCTTTATAATAAAGAAGATATCTGTAAATTATATACAAGTAGATGAAAGCCACAACCTAAATTCTAATCATTCACCGATACTTTTAACGTTAAGTGAAAAAATTATTCAGAAAGAAAGGAACCCTTTTCTAGTAAATAATCACACCAATTGGGAATGCTTTAGACTATCGCTAGAAGAAAAAATTAACTTAATGGTTCCATTAAAGACCGAGGAGCAATTAGACAAAAAAGTTCACAAATTTGTAAACGATATACAGCAATCAGCTTGGGAAAATACCCCTGAGGTTAAAAAGAAAATCAAGGGAAACAACTACCCTTTGGAAATTAGGGAACTCCTAGCAGAAAAAAGAAAGCGAGAAGAGTATGGCAACAAACAAGGGCCCCCCAAGATAAAACTAATTTGAACAATCTCACTCAACAATTAAGAAGAGAGATCAAAGAATTGAAAAATGAATCAGTCAGCAACTATTTAAGAAAATTAACTAATGATAGCAGTACTGATTATTCTCTTTGGAAAGCAACCAAAAGAATTAAAAGACCAATAATACAGAACCCTCCAATAAGAGTAGCAGGTGATAAATGGGATAGGAATAATGAAGACAAAGCTCGAGAATTTGCTGAACACCTTGAAAAAATATTCCAGCCACATCAAGATGAAACATTAGAAGCCGAGATAATATCTGAACAAGCTGTGCAAGAAAGTAAAGAAATCCTACGGACAACACCAAAAGAAGTCGCGTGTGAGATAAAAGCTAATATGAATATGAAAAAAGCTCCTGGCTACGATCTTATTACTACAGAAATCTTAAAAGAACTGCCAAGGAGAGCTCTGGTGAAGCTCACCAATCTTATAAATGCAGCATTTAGAATCAAATATGTACCAAGCTTGTGGAAAATTGCAGAAGTAATCATGATCCCAAAACCTGGGAAACCACCACACATAACCTCATCTTATAGGCCAATTTCGCTATTGCCAGTCATGTCCAAACTCTTTGAGAAGCTTCTGGTAAAAAGGTTAAATCCGATAATCGAGAGTAAAAACTTAATCCCAAATCATCAGTTCGGTTTTCGTAACCAACACTCAACAATTGATCAAGTTCATCGAATAACCAGTATAATTGAGAAAGCACTAGAGGAGAAAAAAAATCTGTTCAACAATATTTCTAGACGTTGCCCAAGCATTTGATAGAGTGTGGCATGAAGGACTTAACCATAAATTAAGAAATCTTCTACCAATCCAATTTGCTAATATACTGGAATCTTACTTAAAAGATAGATTCTTCAGGATTAAGTTAGATGATACTTTCTCTGAATTGAAAGAAATCAACGCAGGAGTTCCATAGGGCAGTGTATTAGGGCCGGTTTTATATCTACTGTACACTTATGATCTTCCTGCATTAGAAAACAATACAGTGGCGACTTTTGCAGATGACACGGCGATCTTAGCTGTTGGCACAAGCAGCGAAGAGTCAACACAAAAGTTACAATCAGCAATAACTAAAATTTATAAATGGACAAAAAGATGGCGAATAAAACTAAATGAAACTAAATCGGTTCACATCAACTTCACAAACAGGCGATTCGAACATATCCCGATTACCATAAATCAAGAAATAGTACCGTATGCGAACACAGCTAAGTATCTCGTCATGACCCTGGATGCTAAACTGCGATGGAAAGCACATGTCAAGAAGAAAAGTGAAGAACTAAGAATTAAATACAGAAAGATGTATTGGCTGATGGGAAGGGACTCTTCTTTATCAACATACAACAAGCTGCTACTTTATAAGCAAATATTGAAACCGGTTTGGACGTATGGTATTCAACTTTGGGGGTGTACCAAACAGAGCAACGTAAATATCATCCAAAGATTTCAGAATATGGTATTAAGGAACATCGTCGATGCACCTTGGTATGTCAGGAATAATGATCTCCATAGGGACCTTAAAGTGAACCTCATCGTAAATGAAATTCAGGAGAAAGGGCGGAGACATGAAGAGAGGCTCCGGCATCATGTGAACATTGAGGCAACTCAGCTTCTAAGCAACACGAATTTAATACGCAGACTTAAAAGAACCAAACCTTTTGAGTTGGTGTAATTGTTAGCTTAAACAGCATTGTGCTGTGTAAAGCCCACTACAAAGATGTGGTTGAATTCAATTTACCAGACTCTATGGAACGCCAATGGGAAGAAGCCATAGATTAATATTAAGTTAGTAAATTAAGTCAGAAACAAATTGCTCATTAGTCCAGGAGAGTATTGTAATAAAATTAAATAAATAAATGATTTTTGAATTTTTGACTTTTATTTATTTGCTTACTGCGATTATTATGTACACGCTATGCATACATACTTTGATCCAAACTGGGTTTACCTTTTTTATTTTTACCTGATTTGTCATCAAATTCACGAAAAAATAGCATGTCCGACACGTAAGAAAAGTGGTTTTCCATGCTCGTAAAATTGTTAATCCACTCGCTCACTAGCGCTCGCTCGTGAATTAAACAATTACACTCGCTGGAAAACTATCACTTTTCTTTACTTGTAGAACAATCTACTATTTCTACATTTATTTCTTTCATTGATGTTAATTCTGTGTATGATAATCTTATTGTTTATTAAAATGAGTGTCTAATTTAATTCTAATAGCGAGTGAGGGTTTGTGGAATTGGCTGACGAAATAGTTTGTTTTGTTATACATAAGCACTGCTAATTAAATCTTATTGAAATCTGTACCAACCCCGCCCACGCCGTGAGTCATATAGCCGGAAATGCTGTGCACAGCTATCTACAATAAGATAAGTTTTGTAATGATTGTTGAACCAATCGTTACAGTATAAATCATAAAAACAGCAGTCAAGATACAACTTAAATTATGATGTGTGAACATTACCATTATGCACATTTGAAAATAAATCGAAAAAGATATGCTTTGGTGAATACATTTTTTTAGTTGCATTTTGCATAAGAACCATCGCTCGGAAATATAAAATTCAGTGAGATAATAAATAATACTGTAGTATATAAATATAAAACAATAATTTTATTACTTGTCGGTATCGATTGCAATTTATGAGATAAAAAAATATTGTCCTATTTATAGAAAAATGGCTGGTAGAAAAGAATTTTCAAGAGCGGAATTTAGTCGGTAATATAGGTACTATTTTTATCGTTTTATGTGAATTTATAATAATTTTCAATTGGGTGCTTAATTGAATTGTTGGTGCATTGTGGGTTTTGGTGAAAAGTATCATAATAATTTTTTGATTGGATCATATAATTGTATAGGTGGTGAGTTTTAACTATGTTATTTACCTTTTTTCTTTTTGCAGATAGGTAGGAGATTGCTGCCTAGTTTGAATTTATGATTGATTATTTGTTTTTAACGTTTTGTTTTCGTTTTATTTTTAAATTTGTTACAATTTATAAGCGATTGACTGGCTGGCTCATGATGCCTGTAACGAGTAGAGCAAGTGGTGTGAATTTGGATTGTGGCTTAGTAATTTTTGGGTTTCTAAACATTATTTGGAACTTTTGGATGAGAATTGGAAGGTATTCATGGTAAATGGACCTTTTGCATGCTGTGTTTGACTAAATGGTTGGTGATGGCTAAACTTTTGCCGAGGGGTTCCAGAATAGTCTTTGAATTGGAATGTCATAGTCATATTGGTAGTAATTTTGAACGTTATGAATTTTTATTTTTCCGGTTCTAAAGGGAGCTGCTAATTGGTTTAGCTGTGTGGGGATTGTTTATTTATTTTGATTTTATTTTTGGCTTTATACCTTGTTACATAGTGTATAAACTGCCAAGTGGCTGAATATAGGATAGTTATAGCTGAAGATTTATTATATTGTTTTTATTCTGATATTTGGTTTGTTCATTGGTATTTTTTTGGTTAATGAAGGTAAATAGAGATCTATTGTTTGGTTACTAATAATTAAGTTAATTTTCAGTATAAAATATAGTTCCAGAATTAATGACTATTGTAGGGTTAAAATTTAGCCCGGATTTCAGAATATAATTCCAGACTGAAACAACCTACACTGAGAGAAATCGTATTCTACTATTATGAAAAGTATATTCTCAAATATACAAATTCGAGATTGATGAAAATTTAAGAAAATAATGCGCGATTTTTAGAATCAATTGCATAAATATAGACGAAACGGATAAATTTTTACATAAATATGATTTTATAATTTGACACTTATTTGCTCTCTTTGATAGAATTTGAAAATACTTAAACCAAATCATTTATGCACTTTGGGGGGATTATTATTTTTGATTTATGAATTGTATACTTCAATTCATATTTTTACAAAATTCAAGCAATTGTGTAATGTTTATTCTCAATTTTACTAAATATATTGCATTTAAATTAAGAAAATTGATTTTCTTGAAACATTATCACTAACAAAGGTTAGTTTTGAAGCATCTATCCTCAAATTAAATAAATCTAAGCTAAACAACATAAATAGTATTTTAGTAATAAAATAAAAAAAAATTGCAACTGATTAAATTTGTTGATAGCTCATTATTGCTGTTTCTACTGGTTGACTCCAAAAGTCTTTACTTTGATTCCAAAGCAATTGATTATGTTCAATTAATTATGTTTTGTTCCAAAAACAAACTATATTGTTGACCCCACTATTTTCTGTAAAGTCATTTGTTGGGTTTGAACTTTAACGTTCATATAATAAATAACACATTTTGCGAAAATTTTCCCTTACAAGGCCTATGTATACTCCTAACAAGATCATTTCTAATGAAAAAAAATACACTTAAAACAATTATTGAGATTTTATCCTGTGTTTTGAAATTACCAATTCAATGCATTAAAATGCAACAACAATTGCATAATGTAATGACTTCTCGATTTATGTAAGCTGAAATACAAATGCTTCAACTAAAATATACACAATTACGCGTTTATTGTAATTCACAGTTACATAGTTTTGGTGTTAAGAAAAATACAACATCAAAATTAACGTGAATTGCAATAATCCTCAATTTGTGTATATTAGTTTATATTGAAGCACGGTTAAACCCAAACTAAATTTATAAATATGCAAGATAATTCTCAATTCTTGTATATCAATTTCAAAATCTGAATAAATCTACGATTCGTCAACATTTTTATTTAATTTTCATAATTGAAGAATAATATTGATGGATTGAGTATAATTGCTGTCACAATTTTGAGAATACTATTCATGAAAATAGTTTAAAATGGAAATAACATATACTTTTTTGTTTGATTGTAACAAATCATTTACAACAACTTGAGACATTCCAACTCAACTCCGCAATCGGTTCAAAATTAGCCAAATGTTTTGTTTTGCTTTATTATGTATTATCAGAAAATCCAAGGAAATGCTTCATTTTCTGTATCGACTGGGATGTTTGAGGGATAAGCAAGATAGTTTATATCATGTTAACAAAATCAATCTGTTAATGTTACAAAAGAAATCCAGTGGAAATTGCAATTCCAGCGAGAATTAGTATTAATTTAATTTAGGTAATGTAGGAACGTAGTTTTAGGTAAGTATAATACAAAATAATTGTATGGCTTATCTGTAATATTAAATTTTATTGAATTTTTGTTTCGACACTTGCGATGTATCTATGAAATGAAAACCGGCAAAGGTAAAATATATTGACATTTATTGGTTGTACCTCAGTAAGCTTTTGTTATTAAATAAGTACAAAAGGTGCAGTAAGGGATTTCTACATAATACATTTTATAATCCTTTCTACAAAGAAATAGAGCAGCAACCATGCGATGTTCATTTACGATTTATTTATAAAATGTTGCCCACCTATTTTCCACAAATTGACGCATTCTACATATTTAATAGTTCGGTTTCGGATGTACACTTGAAATTGAGTATTTGCGAAAGTGTCACTGTGAAAATAATTTAAATTATCCAGGTCGGCTGGAATTTATTTAAATCTTATCTGCGTACATTCTGAATAATACTGGTCCTACTATTCTCTGTAAAGTCATTTGTTGGGTTTGAACTTCAACGTTCATAGAATATACGTAAAATTCCTTTACAAGGCCCTATACTCCTAATAAGATCATTTCTAATAAAAAGACACCTAAAATAATTACCAAACTTAATTGCATTAAAGTGCAACTGCAATTACATAATGTAATTACTTCTCGATTCATGTAGACTATAATATAAAAATGCTTCATTGTAGACTATTACACACAATCCAAGCATTATTGTAATTCAAAGTTTATTTTGTTTTCAAAAATAATACGACATAAACATTACGTGTGAACTGCAAAAAGCCTCAATTTGTGTATATTAGTTTATATTGAAGCATCGTTAAACCCAAATTAAATTTGTAAATATGCAAGTTAATTCTCAATTCCTGTATATCAATTTCAAAATCTGAATAAATCTACGATTCGTTTACACTTTTATTTAATTTTCATAATTGAAGAATGATATTTATGATTTGAGTATAGTTTTTGTCACAATTTTGAGAATACTATTCAGGAAAATAGCGCATTATAGTTTAAAATGCAGATATCCTATATTCCTTTTTAGCAGATGTTTTATCCTCAGTTTGTGTTCAAAATTCAACAAGTGCAGACGTGCGTGCGATTGCTGCATAAATTTAATTTCCGAAAATAAATTTTACGGATTGTGGAAAGTGAAAAGTATAATACACACATTTTAAAATTTTTTTAAAAACACTTGTTAAATATTTCGCAAAATTACAAAAGGTTTAAAAAGTGGTTTTTAAACCTTTTGTAATTTTGCGAAATATTTAACAAGTGTTTTTAAAAAAACTTTAAAAATGTGTATATTAAGTGTGTTTCGCCAAGTGCCTACGGCAGAAAGTGTAAAAAGTGAAAAGTATAAGTTTTATGTATTGCGAATTAGAGTGTTGTTTATGAAAAGTGTAAATAGGTTGTTTTATTAATTAAAGAAGTTTGTAGTGCGGCATAATTTTTTTATGTTGAACTACTTCTCCAAAAATTTCATTATCATTAATATTAATATTATCATTAATTTTTTTTTTTGCTGCACAAATACTAATATTTAGGTTTTTTCAACGTTTCTGGAAACATCGAATGGGAAAAATATATTATCTTTATTTAACAGCCAAAGCCCACCGAAACTTACTGATGAAGCACGACAATATCTTGTCGATGAAATAATTCAGGAATTCATGTCAAAAGCACCTGTATGGAGATTGTTGACTTTAAAAAAAATACTAAAAGTATTACAGTCACTTTTACATCAGAAGAAAGTCTAAGTTATCTGATTCAATAGGTCTTCAAAAGCAATATTCAAGCGAAGGATGAATAACGGCAAATCCTTATTTTTACATATTTTTCATTCATACATTTTTTTAATAAAGTGTAAAGGATATTGCAAAACCATTTTCCTCGTATGAAGTTACGGATCCTATATCGCAGTAACAATATTGTTATTATTAAATTTATTCATTTTTCGTTTAATTTATCTTAGGAATATTTATTTAACCTGCCTTCTAAGACATAGAAATATGCGTCTGGATGCTTGTATAATAAATACAGGAATTTTTCCAGTCGTCTAAGGAATAGAGGAATATTTACCAGCCGAAAACACCGAAGCAGCTCAAAATCTTCAGGAAAAACTACTAACTAGTTCTTAGTCATGATAAACCGTTGTGTATATATAAATGATTGTGCATTTCATTAGCAGATGAAAGCAGCGAAAGCCATGATGTGGGGACTTTAAATGAGAACCTTCTAGCTAACAAAAGCTGGCTCAACTGTTTTCACGAACCGTGGGAAGCGGTTGAATTCAAGTGGCAATCAATCTTTTTCGGTAGGCTGCATGAATTAAACTCCATAGGGCCTACAACAGGATTCGGCAAATGGTTTCAAAATGGTAAGTTCGGAATATTGTTTTTGTACAGAATTAAAAGTTATTTTTATATAACCTGTTTATTTAAGGTATATAGACTTTGAAAATAGATTTCCTGAACAAAGTAACTTATGAGTAAGGCAGTGACAACAATTGCGTGAAGTAGCAGATCAACTCACCCAACGACATATTGAAGACATCAGAGTAAAGAAGGATGCTTCGATATTAAGTGCATCTACCATCTACGACATAGATAAAATAAATTAAATTAAAACGTTAAATTTTAAATATTAATATTACGTCAATGCAGATAACCATAAAATATCACCATCATTAAATTGCTGCATTTGCGTTACCGCCGACTTCAAGAGTCAACAAGCGTAAAACAAAAAATAATATGGAAGCCTTCAATGGCAAGCTCGATATCATCATTCTTTCAATTACGTGTTTTTTAGTTGAAATTGATTTATTAAAACATTTTAATCATGTATGTGCATAACTATTTATTTAAAATTAACCCAGTAATATGTTATTTCTATAAAAATAGTTATCAAATTATATTATATCTAAAATTAAACTCTGTAAAAGAAAATTAAGTAAGGAAATTTTACAATATAAAAATAAAATTTTATTCAAATTATCAATAAAAATTACTATACAAATTTAAAGAAATATGTATTTTATTTACTTAATTTGAGATTTGCTGGAATTGATAATATTCTCGAATTGTGCATTTCATTCTCAAAACAAGAATTACCGACTGAACAAAATTCATTCATGATAGGCTTAATTCAAACTAAACATTTTATAAACTGTGAATTTCAGTCTTGAAGTGATACCAATCTCCTACTCAAATGAAACCTTACACGCTCAAATTTTTTCATGTTTTATGAATATTTGCATCAATAGGAATGTAGTTATACTTATTTCATGTGTAGTTCTAAAAAATATCAAGAAAACATGATTTGAATTAGAGAAAAATCTTACTTATTCTGAGAAAGATTGATAAAAAACATTAACAATTTTAGAGTACACTACTCTTCGATTAAAAATATTATGTTCTTAAACAAAGGAAATCTAAACACAAGGCGATTTTAAATTTGAAAAAAATGTTAACAATTTTTTAGTTTTAGATTTATCATTTCGAGAATTGGACAATTGAAAGAAGAAAGCTAGTTGGCTTGAAATATACATAAAGTTCTTAATTTCATTATTTCTCAAAATTATAAATCATCATCGCTTTATTCTAAATTTAAGCAAAATTTCGCTTAGCGCATATTGAAGCAGCTTTATTGCATAAATTTATACATTTACTGCATAAAATGAGTAGTCTTTTTTTTTTCAGTGTACCAGTATCAAAAAGGAGTATATTAGATATAGTTTAAAATTGTGTTGTCTGGTGCTAACCATTTACTATATATTTACTAACAATTTGACTAACTATATTGGTCGCTTAGGTGTCTGTAACCGGGTCGAGTCTATCCTACCTCACAATCCTATCCTATCTTTCGGTTTTGTTATATGTAACCGGGTGTACAGTGAGCAAGGCGTATTCCGGGATCATTGCTATAATGCTTGGCTGTGCATTCTTATCAATCAAATCAATCAATCAATTTTAACGTCCTCATGCATTGTTTAAACACAATAAAATTGTAATTATTATGAGTCTAACATGTATTACGAATAATTCACTAAAACTTCGATTACGTGGTTACCTTTATATAAATAGGAAGCACTCTTAAAAAAAATAACTCAACTCTTAAAAAAAATCTGGCTATGAACCGGAAGAACCTAACATTTCACATTTTCTTTTCCTTCTAAGTCTGTTTTCTATTCGTTGTCTTCATAACATCTTTCTTTAACATTTTTGCACCGACAAATTTAGTTTAGTCTTATTTTTACTCAAACCTCACACTCATAGATATCATATTTCCTAATCCTATCTAATTAATTACAGTTTATCTTTTCAGATTTTTTGTTTTTAGAATAGGTTAGAGTTACTGGTCCATCGCTAAAAAACAAACAGAACAAGGAAAACAAAGTGTGAGAATAATTCGTTATTACTTTATATTTATAGCAAACAAATTTAAATAAAGTTATTCATTACATTCAGGACTAACAGTTGCCGAAAATATTGTGTATGTTTACGTAGGGTAGGTCGTGAACGGAATTTATCTTAACTCAAAATTATTTCATTTACCATTTAAATATTTTACGATATTTCGTGGCACATATTTTCCAATATGTATAAACACTCAATAAATTTCGGTTTTACAAATTTAGACTGAGGATGTAAATATTTACAGTGAGAATATCGGTGCTTCCTTTATGATTAACATTGATCTAATAAAAATGTAATTTTTTAATTAAACGTTTTGTCATAACCTAACTGTTTTTGATAATAGGGAGTATCGCCAAAAAGAATATCAAAATATTTTTGGCACTGGTGATAGTCACCAATCACTTTTATGTCAACCCGGGACCTGTACACGCCATAGCTGCAAATTGATAAGGGCGTCCCAATTAATATTTCGAATTTAAATTTCGCGCCATTTATTCTATATGGTTGGCTTACACCTCTATAAACTTCATAAAATGCATCTGAAATTGTTGTGATAAGTAAATATGGTTTGATACATGAAAGAATAACGTGTCATTTTATTAAGACTCATTATAAAAATGGGTAAAGTTTTTCCTAAAATAAATGTAGGTCGAAATAATGCTTCAATTTAGTCACCAACTCGAAGATACATTAAAAAATTGAAGAAACTGGTTCGACTGTGGACAATAAGTCGTACATGCGTCCAATATAGCGAACATTCAATTAGAATTGGACGTTTCAAGAAGGTACGCTTCTGTTTGTCTACAAGGACCTCTACAGACTAAGCACTCAAACCAGCAAACCATTTCAAGCGAAGAGAATTTCTTAATTGGTTGATGAAACGACAATTTTGCTAAGAAAATCATCTTTAGCAATGAGGCACATTTGCAACTCAATCGCTTACATAAATAAGCAAAATTCGAAATTGTCGTGCGAAGAATACAAGAGTGATCCTAGAGAAGCTAATGCATCCCCATGTCATCGTTCGCTACAGAGCAGAATTGCCCAGAATTGATGGATATGAATCTTGAAATAATTTAATTTTTTAATTTCGAAATTACAGCATTTGCAAAATAAAAAAAACACCAGTGCCGTCTTTTTTGTTTTGAATAAATTTTATTTATTGTTTTATGTAATTACAATATATTACTGGAGTCTCTTGGACTATATACCAGCCTCAAAGGTTTGGCTTTTTAGTCTGCGCACCATATCCGTATTGTTTAAGAGCAAAGTTGGTTCAATATTCATTTTATTGCATTTTTTTTAAAACGGGGTGACCATAAGGTCCCTATGGTGGTCAACATTCCGGACATGCCAAGGTACCCCAAAGATGTTCCCTAATTATTATTATTGTTGTAGGGCCATGTGGGCATCTTTTGTGCTCCAAGCCCTGCTTAATTATCCGTCCAGTTAATATTCAGGCTCTTAATGAACCTGTTGGTACTGCCGGCCGATACGTGATACATACTATCTGGGCTGATTGCTCTCCCTTCTAGATGTTTACTGTAGCATTTACTTCTGCTAGAAAAACGGTAGCACTGGGACCCAAGGACATCGAGAGGGCAGTCCCAATTTCGTACATTCCTAGCCCTGCCCCGACTTCCGTTTTGATTTTACTCTTACGAGTTGCTGGGAATGGATAGTCGCCTGTAGGTCAACCAACTTTACTACAGGAAGGCTAAATAAAACTGGAGGGTGCCTGGTATCCAGAGTTCGCATACTTTGTACTGATTAACCTGCAAATTGTGATCAGGTTACCTAATACACAATTGTACCCGTCTCGCAGCTGCCTAATACATGGCCAGAACAGCTCACGTAATGCGCACCCTACTGGAAGGTTATGGAGCTGGTAGATTAATCTACTCAACTTTTGTCCCTCCCTCCAATAGACGTCAAACCACCATGTTCCCTAATACACTGATCTGAAGTCTTTGGATGATGTTTACGTTGATCTGTTTGGTGCAACTTCAAAGATGAATACCACATTTCCAAATCGGTTTCAATATCTATGTATGTACGGGGTGTAAAATATGTACCGGGACGGTCGAATATTTTGAATGGTATACACCGCATCGAAAAACAAAATAATACGTATTTAATATTTTTGAAAAAGCTATTCAACTATACTAAACGCGACCCCCCACTCCCAGCCCCTATGGTGGGGGTGGGGCAACTTTGATATCTTACATGGAAACCCCCATTTTTTATTACAGATTCGGATCCTACGTCAAAAAATACGTAAATTTTATTTGAAATATTTTTTTGTTTTCGGTGCAGGTGGCGCTGTAATTGATGTTGGAAAAAGTGAGAATTCGAAAGACTAATCCTAAAAAAACAAACGCCATTGTTTTCCGTTTTTTATTGTTTCCCGTTAAAACAGATTATTTAGAATAGAAATAATGGTTTCTCTTGCGAGAAACACAAATCATGCAAAAAATTTGTACACATTGTAAATTTTTTATTTTATTTTCGTACAGCAATTACAGCGCCATCTGCACCGAAAACAAAAAACATTTTAAACAAAATTTACTTATTTTTGAATAGCTTATTCAAAAATATTAAACACGTATTATTTTGTTTTTCGATGCGGTGTGTACCATTCAAAATATTCGACCGTCCCGCTACATATTTTACACCTTGTATATAAAAATCAATTTCTGTCAGTATGTTTGTTCCTAAAAATCTCAAAACTATACGGCCGATGGACATGAAACTTTCACACAATGTGTATCTCGGCAAGAGGAAGGTCGTGAGTATAGTTCGATTTTTTTACAATAGATGGCGCACAGTCACGATACCAAATCTCGCGAACCGCTCAACCGATCGTCATAAAATTTTTACCATGCATAAGTTGCATGTCCAGAACCAAACTTACGATATTTTTGAAGGGATTGGACTCCGGAGTCTAGGGGCCCCGGTACAAATTTACCTAAAATTAAAATTATTTTAAAATTCTTTGACGGGAATGAGTTTAGGAAAGAGCTTTCATGAAATTAGTCATATGCTTGAATCCGAGGAGTCTGTCCACTGGATCAATGGGACCCTCATTATGTTTCCACACCATTCATCCAATAGGTTTCAAACTTTTAATACTGATTTTATACCAATGAGCATGGTTTCGTAATATTTTTGAAGTGATCGGGCCCCTGGGTTGTACGTGTAAAATTGATTTAGTTTGAAAAATATATTTTGTTCTTCGTAATGTAATCTTCACGACACAAATTAATACTGATTTGTTTATATCCGAATGTCCGTTATTCCCGATTACTTAGGTAAGTACTGTGAAATAAAATAAGTGTTGCTGACTATTTTTCAGGTATGTACATATTAAATATTGTTTCAATAGAATATACAGTGACTCACAGCTTATTTGATCCAGCTGCATTTCCTTAACAAAATTGTAAATATCTCGTGGTCTTATTTTGATTGAAAAAAACTGAATGTCATATGCAATTTAACTTTCATAGAAGGAAATATGAATAAAGAAATGTACAAGTAAATCTTATAAAAAAATTTAATCGAAAGTGCCACTAAATTGGGCATCAACGAGAATTTTCGGTTCTATCATGACAATAACCCCAAACATAAGTCGGGGATTGTGCAGACTTGGCTCATTTGGAATTGCCCACATATCATAGAACCCCCAGCACAATCGCTGGATTTGAAGGTCATTGAAAATGTAAGGGCTGTGCTTAAACGAGAAGTTAAAACCCCCAGATTTCAACTGTTACAGATATGAAAAATGCTTTAAGGGAAGAGTGGCAGAAGATAACTCCGGAGTACACGCACAAGCTGGTCAGTTCAATGCCAAAAAGGCTTAACGATGTCTTAAAAGAAAACAGAAAGGCTATCCTACCAGGGGTGAGATGTTGGAACCATCACGTTCTTCGCTTCGATGCATTTTCGATAGAATAACTGTACTTCTTTGTTAAAAGTATAAAATTTTAAAACAATTTAGTTCTAAAATACCATTATTCTATCGAAAATCCATCGAAGCGAAAAACGTGATGGTTACAATATCTCACCCCTGGTATTAATATCTTAAATGCCCAGTTTATTAACAATAATATGAAGTGGACCATTTAAGCTGTGAGTTGGTTATGAGTTGAAATAAGGAACTTTTTAATATAATTTTGATATGCATTCGAAATATTTGTTTTTTTTTGTGTGTTTTGTAATAAAAATAAATATACCTTGCAAATGGCATTTAGTTTTTTTCAAACAAAACAAGACATCACGAGATATTTACAATTTTGTTAAGGAAATGCGACTGGATCAAATAAGCTGTGAGTCACTGTATATTCTAATTTAACATATGTGTTCAGTTTAAAATTTGTCAATCTGTGATTACTTTTTGTTTGTAGTTAACCCCCGAAGAAAAGATCTATTGGGCAGGTAAATATACGATGCCACGACGACGATTTATTGGGGGAAATACACGTAAATCGCTCAGAGTTACAGCCGCGCGAGCAACTGAGATCCAAGAACAACGCTCACAACGAATACGATGCAATCGCGCATAAATTTGGCGCGATCACGAGCACTGCAAACGGATGATGAGCGTGAACTATCGCTATCAAACGTTACGAGCCAACGAACAAGATGACCAACGTGCAACACGTCGGCAATCTAATCGAGTGTAAACTGCACAATCACGATCCAGAGAAACAGCCGAACACCGGCAACAACGACGTGCAAGTGATCGTGCACCAGTTATTCACAACAGAGAAACACAAATCGTTTCAAGTAAACCAACGAATTTCATTCAATAACGGCGCAAGACGTGACATTGTCGCATCTCTACAAACCTTCTTCAATAATACAAACGAATTGATTCGACTGTTTAAAGTAGCCATAGACATGATGATATCGAATGATCACATCATTCGGACAACATCAAAGACGATTCAATGCACCAACGATCGATGAAGTGGCAATTGTGATTGTTGGTGAGAAATTTAACTCACGTGACATAATCCTCTATCGCCGCAACGATCAAGTTCAACGAATTTCAGAAATGCATCCCTATCCACTGGGATATCACCTTAATATTAAACAAAGAAATCAAACAACAAGTATACAGGGTGTCCGGGATTGGGATGCTGATCCGTCAAGGGGTGATTCCTTGGTTCATTCTGAGAAAAAAATCGTATGGGGAGGGCGGGGGTCCATTTTTGATATCCTTTGAGATACAGGGTGTTTAAAAAATTTGGTTCAGAAAAAAAGTACACTCAAATATTAAATTGTAACTTCCAAAATATTTATCGGAGAGCAACCGACTTAGTCTTATTTGACTGGTAATTGTATAGGCTATTATTAAGATCTAGATGGTTATCTTGCATCAGTATCCGTTTGAGAGCTATGATGCTTTAAAGTAAAAAGAAAATATTTTTTTTTTATAAAATTGAGTTTTTCTCAAAAAAACCCGTTATAATTTTTTTATTTAATTTTAATTCGCCATGATCTCCCCTACAATCTCCCAATACATTATTTGTACCCATATACCATAGTTTTTTACGTATATCGATTATTCTCAATCTAATTAAAAGATGTTGAAGTGTTAATATTGTAACAATTTTTTTTTTGATCACTAAAACAGTAGGCGATTATCACTTCCTTTGTTTAAATGTTGAAAAAACAAAAATTAAAGATTTTCATACTAAAGTCTACACCTCCATGCATTGCTACGCAACACTTCCTCGTTTCTTACCTCTTTGCCTACAAACTTTGTGGGAGAGGTCGCGTTCCTGACGCAAAAGTATTTACAAATATTCATAGAAGACTGCGAGATATCGTAACAACATCAAATACCCGGGCGGAGCCCCTTTAAGTCTCACCAAATCATTTGGATGTCGACGAAGATATTATTCGTAAACAGCAAATCCTTCTATTAACATAAGGAAGTTCGCAGTACAATTGAACGTCTCTTGCTACCGAATTCATCAAGTATTACACAAGGAGAATCTTCATCCATACCATATAACACCCGTTCAAGAACTATTAGCGATAGACCGCAATAAAAGATTGGGGTTTATTAATTGGTTGATGGAAAGGAATTTGGACAATGATAGTTTTCTGAAACGTATCCTGTGGCGGGATGAATCATAATTCACAAGAGATGACATAACAAACTTTCAGAATCTACTCGAGTGGGCTGCTGAAAATCCTAATTCGAAAAAACAAACATTATTTCAGCACCGCGTATTTACTGGTGTAATTGGGGATAATTGTACCATTCATATTACCATTGAGATTAAATAGTGATCGTTATTTACAATTTTTACGAAAGGATTTGCCACTCTATTTTAAGTAGAGTCTCGCACACATACCAACATGATAGTGCACCTTGTCGCTACGATAAAAATGTTAAGAATTGGTTAAACCAAAATTATCCAAATAAATGGATTGGAAGAAATGGTCCAATTCATTGGCCGAACGAACGGTATTGGATTTTTATGTATGGGGAACAATGAAGGCGCTTGTATACTCCAAAAAATTGAAACAAAAGCAGA
This sequence comes from Tipula helvola, assembly GCA_963556165.1. NCBI lineage: Eukaryota > Metazoa > Arthropoda > Insecta > Diptera > Tipulidae > Tipula > Tipula helvola. The sequence goes on from OY744483.1 coordinate 235,615,946, forward strand.
ACTCATACAACGAATTCACATAGCAGCACCCTAGATAAGGAAAGAATTACCAAGAAATGAAATAACCAAAGGTATACTTAAACGAATATTAGCCGATATTCAATCAAAAGGAGGGCAATTTGAGCACTTTCTATAACTCCTAGGCTCAAACTTTGTATTGGAGGATTGTAGGGGAGATCATGGCGAATTAAAATTAAATAAAAAAATAAAAAAAATATAACGGTTTTTTTTGAGAAAAACTCAATTTTATAAAAAAAATATTTTTTTTTTACTTTAAAGCATCATAGCTCTCAAACGGATGCTGATGCAAGATAACCACCTAGATCTTAATAATGCCTATACAAATACCAGTCAAATAAGACTAAGTCGGTTGCTCTCCGAAAAATATTTTGGAAGTTACAATTTAATATTTGAGTGTACTTTTTTTCTGAACCAAATTTTTTAAACACCCTGTATCTCAAAGGATATCAAAAATGGACCCCCCTCCCTTTCCGATTTTTTTCTCAGAATGAACCAAGGAATCACCCCTTGACGGATAAGCATCCCAAACCCGGACACCCTGTATATGCCAAAATTGAATCAGAACGAATTTTATTTATACGATTGAATCAAGTTGAACTGCGATCAGATGACTATATTCATCTTCGTGATGCCATATACACTGCGCCAATTAAAAAACGGAACAGAAATTTTCTTCGAAAAAATACCCAGATTTGATCGCTTGTATCTTGGTGAAATGACACCTTTCAAAAAAAAATTTTGTTTCTAGTTGAAGAAAATTTTGTTTTCTTTTCGATACTGGAAACCGTTTTGTTTTATTTTGTTTTTTTATGACTTTTTTGAGTAAAACAAAACGTGTCTAAAAAAAAAAATTTGCTGCTGTTTGAAACTGTAAACGAACTTGCTCGATATTTCATTCAAAAATCCAAATCGGCCATTTTATAGAGAATTTAGAATCCTTGCAAAATGATACTAGGAAAATTTCTGTGCGGCCACTCCTCGTCGAGTTATTGCAGTTTTAGAGAAAACGTATCCGAAAGCGTAGAAGTAAATTTTTTTATCCTGGAAACTTAGCACTCTACGATAAAATGTTAAGTCACTGTAACACTAAAACTGTAACACACTAAAACTTCAATAACTCGACAAGGAGTGGCCGCACAGAAATTTTCCAAGTATCATTTTGCAAGGTTTCTAAATTCTCTATAAAATGGCCGATTTGGATTTTTGAATGAAATATCGAGCAAGTTCGTTTACAGTTTCAAACAGCAGCAAATTTTTTTTTTTTAGACACCTTTTGTTTTACTCAGAAAAGTCATAAAAAAACAAAATAAAATAAAACGGTTTCCAGTATCGAAAAGAAAACAAAATTTCCTTCAACTAGAAACAAAATTTTTTTTTGAAAGGTGTTATTTCACCAAGATACAAGCGATCAAATCTGGGTATTTTTCGAAGAAAATTTCTGTTCCGTTTTTTAATTGGCGCAGTGTAGAATGACGGCAATGCCAATGATTTGGGAATGATGGTCATACTACCAGCCACATTCACAGGCAGCCCCCGCCACATGCACGAGTATACGCAAGATGCCATGACATATGTACGTACATATGGTCGACCCGATCTGTTCATATAACGTTCACATGTAATCCCACATGGGATGAGATTAAAGAACAATTATTAATTGGCCAATCATTTCCGGATCGACACTATCTCATCGCACGTGTATTTCAACAAAAGTTAAAATCACTGATGGATTTCATAGTAAAATATCGCGTATTTGGAGAGACACGTTGCTGGATGTACTCGATAGAATGGCAGAAACGTAGATTACCACATGCACACATTTTGATTTGGTTAATACACAAAATAACACCAAATCAAATAGATCAAGTGATTGTAGGCTGAAATACCCGATCAACAACTCGATCCATACTGATTTGAAGTAGTCATCAAAAATATGATCCACGGACCATGCGGAATCATTAATCCAACGTCTCCGTGCGTGGTAGATGGAAAATGCAGCAAAAAATACCCAAAGGAATTATTTAAAGAAACGTCACTGGCAACGATGGTTATCCATTCTAGCGACGTCGCTCAATTGACGATGGCGGACATTCGTTAATAATAAAAGTGCGAAACAACGACATCGATAATCGCTAGGTGGTACGGTATTCGCCATTGCTCTCCAAAACATACAAATCGCATATTAATATGGAATATTGCAATTCGGTCAAATCGATTAAATATATGACCAACTGAAACCTGGAAATCGCGAGATACCAAATGGGATGTTAAATATAGTAGAAATGAGGCAATTTGGGGAATTTTGGCGTTCCCCATACATGAACGTCATCAAACAGTAGTTCATTTGGCTGTTCATCTGGGAAATGGACAGCGCGTGTATTTCACTGCAGAGAATGCACGACATCGAGCAGACACACCACCAGCCACAACATTGACAGCATCCCTCACATTAAACCAAGAAGATGAGTTCGCTAGGACTATGCTATACTCAGAGGTGCCAACATAATTCACTGTAGGTGATAAGGAAAAACTGTAGAAGGACACAACAATTTATATTCAACCGATGCATTGAGTAGATGGTATACCGTTCGTCCCAACAATGCAGAATGGTTTTACTTGCGATTATTGTTAGTTAATGTACGCGGACCCGCATCGTTTCAACAATTGAGAACAGTTGATGCACAATTATGCCAAACTTATCGTGAAGCATGCCAGAAATTAAAATTACTGGAATATGATACACACCGGAATACATCACTAGCGGAAGCATCACTCACTTGCCAACCGCCCCAGATTCGCACATTATTCTCCATCATTTTGACAACTTGCTTCCCGTCTAATCCGAAAGATTTGTGGGAAAATACAAAGATCAAATGAATGAAGATATTTTACATCGAGTGCGCCAAGCCAGTAACAACGCCAGCATACAATTCTCAACGGAAATATTATAACGAAGCGCTAATCATGATTGAGGACAAATGTTTATCAATCGCCAACAAAACGCTCATTCAATTAGGAATGGTTGCATCGAATCGATTAGCAGACGATGTATACGATCGAGATTTGCGCAGAGAGCAACAATTCAATGTCAATGAGCTGCATACATTAATTCAAACAAATCTGCCAAAACTGACGATACCACAACACAACGCATATAACCGTATTATAAATGTAATTTCACAACAAATCGGCGGTTTGTTTTTCATCGATACAGGCAAAGTACAGGCAAAACATTTCTCTTATCAATGATTTTGTCGACCATTCGTTCACAAAATAATATTGCATTGGCCGTTCGTTGCATCTTCTAGCATTGCAGCAACTCTTTTGGATGGAGGTAGATCAGCGCATTCTACATTCAAATTGCCATTGAACATGCAATTTACTGAGACAGCCACATGCAACATAAAAAAGAATTCAGGAATTGTAAAAGTTTTGCAAACATGTAAACTAATAGTATGGGATGATTGCACAATGGCCCACAAAAAATCGTTGGAAGCACTCAATCGGACGCTCCAAGATTTAAGAAGTAATACAGGGCCATTCGGAGGTGCACTCATTTGGCTGGCTGGTGATTTTCGTCAGACGCTACCAGTTATACCACGTTCCACGCCAACCGATGAACTAAACGTATGTCTCAAATCATCTGTTCTTTGGCATAATAATCAGAAAATTAAGTTGACTACCAACAAGCGTGTCCAACTGCAACAAGACGAATCCGCTGCTCGATTCGCCAAACAACTTTTAGGTCTTGGAAAGGGAAAGTTGCCAATCGATGACACCACAAATTGCATTACCATTCCACCAGATTTTTGTAACTTTACACAGACAATTGACGAATTGATCAACAGTATAGAATAGAAGCTTGTTACATGTTGACAGAGAAAGTTTCTTAACTTATATTTAAGTCTTAGGTCATCATTTTTCTTCTAGACGCTGCTTTCTATCGTATAGTTTAGCATCAAGGTTCCTGCAAAGATACTTAGGCAGGGGGTTGATAATTTGTGGCGGGTTGAATGTTTTAAAAACTGAATAAAATCTTCAACTCAAAATATGTTTACAGAATAAAAATACTAAAAGTATGTCGAAATGAGGGAGGTTAGCAAAAATGGTATGGAAGGCGAAACTTCGTTTGGTAGTTTTATGGATTATGATTACTTCTGTAAATTTCCACAAGCTGGCACATTCGATGCTAATAGCTCGATTTATTAGATTGATGAGCTTTACCAGAGCTTCCCTTGGTATCCCGTTTAAAATGCCTGCAGAAAAATGATCGTAACCAGGAGGTTATTTTGATTTCATATTAACTTTTATTTCACGCATGACTCCATTTGGTCGTATGGTAATGTGCGTTGGTTGTGGTTCTTTAGCAGTCCAGAATTTAAAATTTATTTCGGCCCATAAATTACAATTAATTGCAACATGCAACGCTCAATAAATCGACATAAATAATTTATCATCTTTGAGCAACATGCGAAGTAATATTAGTTCTGGTAACAATTAACAGAAGACAAAAATTAAGAAGTTATATGCATATTTTATCAAAGTTGGAAGAGGCAACCATAATTAAAAGCAGTCTATGGTTCAAAATTGTAATAAATAACTTTATAAACATTACAAAACAAGCATGAATTTTAATCAAAAACTTATACTTTAATAATAAATTTGTTAACTATTCCAATTTGTTTGCCATCATTTTCGGAAAATGTTATTACATACATAATTTAAAATTTTACTAAACGAATAATGTCTGCAGATTTATCTTCTTGATGCTAATTTAGAATTCACAACGAACAACCAATAAATAAATTACGGTTTGGTCGGTTGGCCGTAAAAGTTTATTTAATATTCCTTTTTATGAGATACAAAACAAAATGATTGCCCTCTACTTAAGATAAAAGCACAATAAATCTACTAATGTTACATAACATTATAATATTAGACCTTGATTTGAAACAACTGCGTCTGTGAGACACACATAGCTTTAAAGTAATAATGTTGAAATATCGAGGTAAGAGTAAGTACAAAATTAATGTGTCAAATGGCTCACAGATTTTATCGTCAAAATTTAACTGAATTGTCTACAAAGTTAAAACAAATTATCGCCATACCATTTTATCGTATTCATAAAATATAAATTTCCCTTTCCCCATTGCAAAACGTGGTAATGTTCTCGTTTGATAAAATAATATTTTCGTATTTACGAAAAGGTACTTACACCTTGTAACAAAATCCCCCAAAAGGGATTTTGTTAAACAGAACATAGCAATAGAGGTCTGGTTGCGGTATTGCACTGGCTGAAGCTCGCCGCTAGGCGTGGGGGTTACCAGACATATTACTATGCTTGAAAACCGCATAGAGATAAAACGAAGGGGACAAGAAAATTATCCTACCGTGCCACGACCACAGTGGTAGATAATCATAAATGGGAGCGTTCGACAAGGACGCCGGTGCCACTCCGGCGACCCTGCTCAAGGCCTAGGTCAGCACAAGGCCGCCCATCCTCACGCGATCACAAAGAACTAATTAGTTACACATCACTAAAAAATTAAAAAATGATAAAAAGAAAAAAACTGTAATTACGGATGGAAATCGAACGGTAAGAAAAGCAACGGAGAAAATGAAATGAAAGAAAAATTTTGAAAGAAAACGTTATCCAAAAATCAAAAAAAAATCACAAAAGAAAACGTGGTGCGAATCGATTTGGGGTGTCGCATATGACGCCACCCGGAACCTGTAAAACCCGTTAAAAAATTTAAATATATAATAAAAAAAAATATAATAATAAAACAAAAAAAAAACCCAAGTTTGGTTCACAAAATTTAATGAAAAAAAACCACACGGTGTGAGCGGCGTTCTTTATCTATTTTGGCCTCACACACCTTACCTGAATAATAATAAAAATTCTGGCCCGTCCGACCACAAAACAGCTACCACAGCGCCGACGCAGGATACCGTCCCAGCAGCCCCCTCGCACCGTCCTCAACCCACCGCAAGGTTAGCTGCCACAATATCAAATCGTTTACAGTATTTTCACACAAAAATCACACCACCAAGATAGATTTTTGACCATTCACAAGGAATTCACGTTGAACAGCAGATTAACACGTGGGTTGGTTTTGCATTACTCAAAAATTATCGAAGGTAACCCACAGAAGATAATCATTTAACCACACCCGATTTCAAATAGCTATGCATTACTGGTATTTACTCATGTATTCCAGTTGTAGTGACATTAACGGAGCACAATACTCGTGACAACGGTGTCTTGGTGGATTATTGTAATATTTCCCAGGGAAAATTGCACCAGGCGCACTAGTTTCAGCAACACACAAAAAAACACCACGTATTTCAGGATTCAATGAATAACACACAAAAGTTACTTTATGGTAGATTGATAAATATATTTTATTTTTTTATTTTTTTTTATTAAGTTTTAATTTAACAGACTTATAATTTTCCAATACAAGAAAGTTCCACCACTTTGGATACAAAAAAAAAATATATGATATAATTAATTAAGATCAACGCTTTATTTTATTTTTTTATTTTTCAAATAGACAAAAAAAAACAGAACTGTCTTGGATAAATCTAACACTCTACCAAAAATTCACTACTTAATTCCAAACTATATACATAAACGTTTTTTTTTTTTTTTTATTATTACTGGACTTCTGTCCAAAATTAAAAATTTTTTTTTTTATTTTTATACAAAAAAAAAACAATAAACTTTTCTTATTTTTATTTTTTATTTTTTTCCAACTTGACTTTTTCTTCATTCAATATTCAAAACGAGACTATCAAAAATAAAATTCCCGACGCGTAACAAACATAATTTTTCCCCCACCCAAAAAAATATTTACATATATAAAAAAAAAACCGACCGATAAATTTCGGGTGACGTACACATACGACATCACCCAAAATCGACTCGCACACACCAATACTATTTAATTTAATCACTGGAACATTCCATTTACATGGAAAATCCACGCGCTAACCAAAACAAAACAGATGAAGCAACACGCCAACCACTACACGTCATTACATACCATCAAACAAAAAATGATAAAACGAATCGAGTAACCGACCAAAATACGGAGAAGTATAAAATGCTAAATGGTACACTCTACCAAAAAAAAAAAAATATTTTCTATTACAAATTAAGCCAAAGAAAGAATGACGTGTAGTGGAAGAGATTTTATGCAGCGCAGTGGATAAACATGCAACCTTGTTGGGATTTTCAACCGTAATTACAGATTTAAATTAAACAGATCATAACAACCACAAGCGGTTGTTACAGCGTGGGGACGACTCACACCCGAGAAAAGATCTCAAAGCCAGGCATGAAAGTAAGAGGGAAGGAGAAAAAAAAATTTCACTAATAATTTGTCACAATCGTATATCCTTGGCATGATAAACTCCCAAAGGTTTTCCATCAAGATTTCTGATATTATAAGAGACTGTTCCGATTTTATCAGTGATAAAAGCAGGAATAAACTTAGCAGCTAACTTTGCAGAAAATCTATCAGGAGCACTACTTTGTGCGAAGGATCGGACAAACACAGGTTGATCAGGCAGGAAATTCCTATTGGTACTTCGTAAATTATAACGAGCAGCGGATTTCTCATGTGCAACTTTCAGGTAATGAGTTATTTGATCACGAATAAGATTTAATCTATTAGACTTGGACAACACATGTATTTCGTTATCATCCTGAGGAGATAAAAGTTTACGTAAAGCATAATCTGAACCGTTTAAGGACATGTGTTGACCAAAGACCAAATAGTGAGGAGAAAAATTCGTGACGTCGTGTTTAACATTTCGCAATGCCGCAGTGATTTCAGACAGATGGCAATCCCATTCATTATGTGCATGATCATCAAGATAAGAACGAATACTAGACAGTAACGTCCGATTAACTCTCTCAGAAGCGTTGCTTTGAGGAGAGTAAATAGGAGTACGTATATGATCAACATTATATTTTTTCAAGAGATCTTTAAATAAGTTAGATATGAATTGTTTGCCATTATCAGAAGTAATCACTGCAGGTACAGAGAAAAGTAAAAACACATCATTTTCCAAAAAGTTACACAGAGAAGAGGCGGAAGCTTCACGCAATGGTTTGACTAGAACAAACTTTGAATAATGATCCAACACTATAGCGATACAGGTATTACCTCGTTTGGAGCGAGGATAAGGTCCAAGGAAATCAACGAACAATTTTTCAAAAGGTCTAGTAGACTCAGTTTGAGAACCCATCAAAGGTTGAGTGCTAAAATTTACAGGCTTATTCATCTTGCATTGTACACAATTAGAGATGAAAAGTTTGATTTGTTTAGTCATACCAAACCAGAAAAATTGCCGCTGAAGTCGTTCTACAGTTTTTTTAATACCCATATGAGCAGAAGTAGGAGAAGAATGAGCCAGTTCAATTAAGTTTGCAGTCAAGGACAACGGAACTACTAACTTCCATTCAGACAAATCAGTGGACGTATAACGAGAAGCGTAGGAAGGTAAGATCAAGAGTTTATTATCACGGATTTTGAAGTTGTGATCGCAATCTTTTAATAGTTGTACTCGATTGATCTGTTGTACATATTCATCGTCCTGAAAAGCTGAAGAGTTAAGATCAATGTGTAGAACCGAATTGTCACTTGAAGAATTTAAACTGGACACATTTTCTTGTATAACAGGAGAATTACAAGGTAAGGAGGAATCATCATTCAAAGTAGTTTCAACAGGAGGAAAAGGTTGATCATTACTTACATCGTCTGTGGGCTCACTATAAAAAGCTCTGGAGAGGGCATCAGGTACAACATTCACCGTTCCTTTACGATATCCGATATCAAATTTGTACGCTTGCAGTTTTAAACTCCAGCGGGCGAGTCTACCAGATAGATCTTTTTGGGACATCAACCAGCGGAGACTAGCGTGATCAGTATAAATCGTGAACGGGTATCCCTCGATATAGGGCCGAAATTTTTGGACGCTAAGTACTGCTGCGTAGCACTCCAACTCAGTTACAGAATAATTCCTCTGAGCGGCATTAAGTTTGTGCGAAAAGAATTCAATGGGGTGTTCAGCGCCATCAGGATCAAGCTGAAAAAGTACACTACCCACGCCAACAGCACTTGCGTCGCATTGGATGAAGAAAGGGCGCCCATAGTCAGGATTAGCTAAAACAGGAGCAGACGATAAAGATACTTTAAGAGATTGGAAGGATTCCTCAGCGTGAAGATTCCATTTAGACTTAGATTTTTTCCCTGTCAGATCGGTTAGTGGAGCAGCTAAAGACGCGAAGTTTTTAATAAAACGCCTATACCACCCACATAAACCCAAGAAACTACGTATTTGTTTAGTTGTTTTTGGTCGAGGAAATTCTCTAATTGCCTTACATTTTTCTGGGTTGGTGCGAAGGCAACCATCACCCACTAAATAACCCAGGTATTTAACCTCCTTCAAAACAAACTGACTCTTTTCTAAATTTATGGTTAAACCAGCCTTTACTAGCAACGAAGCCACAACTTCCAAAAGTTCCAAGTGTTCATCAAAAGTGGACGAAGTAACCAATAAATCATCAAGGTAGACGAATACTTTGTCGTGCAGTTGATAAGGAATCACCCGATGCATAAGGCGACACAGTGTTTGGGGAGCGTTGCACAACCCAAAGGGCATGACCTTGAAGTGGTACAAGGGACGACCAGGGACAGTAAACGCCGTCTTATCTCGGGATTGCGGGTCAAGAGGGATCTGCCAAAAGGCATCTTTCAGATCGATGGTAGAAATATACCGTGTTTGATCCAATCGACCCAACAATCCGTTGATAAGGGGAAGCGGATACGCATCCCTGACCGTCACCTTGTTCACCTCACGGGCATCCAAACACAAGCGTACTTGGCCATTAGCCTTATGCACCATGGTGACAGGAGAACACCATGAACTGTGGCTTTCTTCAATCACATCCAGTGATAACATCCTATCTAGCTCATCGTACATTAGTTTTTGCTTAGCAGGAGAAACAGAGTAAAAACGTTGCTTAACAGGCTTGGATTCACCAACATCAATCTCATGAGAGATTAATGTAGTTCGTCCAAGACCCATTTTAGCACTTGACGGAAATTTTTTAACTATTGTAGAGAGCTTTAAGTTATCATCTGGAGAGAGAGAATGGAATTTAGGAGAACAAGATATTTCTGCGGAGTCCGATAATTCACTCAACGCAGGTAATTGCAAAGTAATGCCGAATTTATTCCAAAAGTCAATCCCTAAATAAAGAGATTGCTTTAGAGAAGGTACTAAAAAGAATCGCATGTAATGAGATTGGGAGTTAAAGCTAACCTGAACATTTATATACCCAATGACGTTCTGAGATTGACCACTCGCAGTCTGAATAGAAGTAGGAAAATTATGAATATGAAGATTATTGTCCGCCAACAACTTTTCAGAACCACAACCCAACACACTTACACTCGCTCCACTATCTAATAGACCTCGGTATGGAACATCATTGACAAGAATATCAGCATAAGGCCGTTTATCGCTTGTCTCAGAACCGAGTACTGAAGAAACAACAAAGGATCGCAAAATCCGACGTTGCTCCCAGTATTTTTTTGAGCGAAGTAACTGAGCTGAGATGAGTTTCCCAAAAGTGTTGGGGAGAGACGGAACGGAATCAGAAAAATTAGAACTATTGTTAAATGAAGAAGTTGAAGGAATGGAGTGTTCCAATTTGGAAAAGGAATTTACTCGACATTCAGGTGGAGAAACAGGCAAGCAAGAGTCCGATACCATTAGGTCGGAGCCAGCTGAACCAGATCCAGAAGAGATTGCGGAGTCAAAGGACTCAACGCGAACTTTCACTGGTTCGACTGATTCTTTCCATCTGGCATCAGTCTCTTCCGAAACTCTGGGTCGGTATTGCTGACTGCATCTACTTTGGTAATTATGGTTGGGGTTGAGATGGTCTGTGGTTCCTGGTTCCCCGATCTCCATGAACCACTGATCTGGTTTCCCGCACAACGAACACAATTTGTTGAAATGGTGCCTTTGAGACCACAACGATAGCAAAAGGCACCCAAGTGAGGACGAGGACAGTCTCGAAAACCATGCCCTATATCAGAACAATTATAGCAAATGTAATTGCGGCCAGATCTGGAGGTATTGTTTACATTAGGTGTAGTTGAAGTAGAAGGGAATTTAAATGACGTAGAAGTTGTAGCCGATGTTCCCATTGGGACACGGTAAGAGTGACTTGGGCTAATCGCAGAAATATGTTGCACAGATTCGGACGTCGGAACAAAAACACCAGATGGCACGCGATATGCGGTTCCTGACGTATCTGCGGATAAAACTGACGGATTAGAAGTTGGAACGACTGGTTCTGAATCATACATACTCTCAACACCGAGTTCATTGATACTACGACGAGGGTGCATCGAGTAATCAGGTGGAGAACGAAAACGTTTTAGCGAATCTTCCCATGAAGTACAACTTTTGATGAGCTCATTGATATGTGAGAAGTGTCGATCAGTAAGTTGATACTGAAGGACAGGCTTCATATTGTTCATCAGTAGTTGTATGAATTCATCGTCGCTGTAAGGGGTATGACACTGCAGGGCCAAATTCCACATGTGATGATAAAACTCCAAGAATGATTCGTTAGGTAACTGTTTACGAGACTCAACCATACGACGAATTTCGTAGGGAGTACGCCTATCTTTAAATCTTTCTTGGAAGGCTAATCGGAGGCTATCCCAAGGTGCTGAAGGATTATACCTGCGGTAGGTCCAGTACCACTGCAGTGCCACATCTTTCAGGACAAGATGCAGATCCAGAAGTACAGAGGAAGGTGATAGATTGTTGGATTTCACTACAGAGTCCAGCTGAAAAAGGAACATGTCCACAGTTATGCCAGAAGGTGAACCTGTGTAGGAAATCCCACATCGAGATAAGGAACGTCTATTGAAATCGGAGTTGAACTGAACAGGTGGATTATGAATTGCTGAAGGCACGGGATTCAAAATACTATTATGAAGATCTCTAGCATCTGGTGCTGACTGAAAATTGGAACGTTGGGTAGCCTGCTCCGGAGATGAACGCTCTTTAGAGACAGGTTCCATGAAAGAATGAGTTAATTCAGGCAAATTATTGTCCTGCGGGTTTATCGCCGTGGAAACAAGTGGATCTCTTGCAGGACCAGCAAAATCAGGGTGAGGAGGTGGCCCAAAAGACACCTCCGGAACAGGAATTTTTAACATTGGATTTAACTGACTATGCACACCGGCTGCTTGTTCCGCATCCAGCTGTATTCTCACTTCGTTGGTCAGCAGTTGAACTTGAGCCGTCAATACTCTCATCATTTCCGCCTGATCAATTGAATTAGGATCCACATTAAATGCCTTAATTAATTCGTCCATTATGAAAAGATTGAGTGAAACAGAGAAGAGAAAAAAAAAAAAATTTAAAGCTACAAAAAAAATTTAACCAAAATTGAATTTAAACGTGATTTTAAACGTAATGAGAGTTAATTTTCGACAAATGTAAATTAACAATATTATTTTAAAAAATTTCTAACTTATATTTACTTTATAGAAAACTGAATAAATTATAGTTATAATTAAAGTTACCTAAACCAAAAGTTAGTAAAATTTAAAGCTACAACTGAATACCAAATGAAGACCAGCGATACTGGCAATTCCACAAAAAAAAAATCAAACAAATTATTTAATTGAAGCAATTACTGAAAAAAAATAAATTTTACCCATCAAAAAAAAATTAACTATAAAAATATTTGAATATATATATATATATATATGAAAAAACAAGATAGAATTACTTAATTTAAAGCAGAAAAAAAAAATTTTTAAATTATTAATTAATTATTTAAAGAAATTTATTGAAAACATATATTGAAGCACCAATCTCAAATTAGACTCACTATGACCAAGTAGATATCCACAAGCCGGGCTGTTTGAGGAGCTGCGAGCACAAATTACTATCCACTGGACCACTCGCGTCAATACTGAACTAGCGCTCAACTCAAAACCTTTTTCTCATCCGTACTCGCCAGTCTATCCCAAGGTAATGTGTTGGAATCTAAAGTGTTGCTTAATACCTCAATATAATTTAAAGGACAAAAAGAATTTATGTTTACTGAGTTTACTATTGAACTGAATGTGAGAGACAAAAAAAATAAAATAAAGAAAATGAATTATATTTATATATATATATATATGTATATACACAAAAAAATTACCGAAAGAAAAAAATTAATTTAACTATCAATATCCCAAAACCGAAAAAAAAATTAATGAAAATAATTTGACAAAATAATGAAAATTAGAATGAACTTTTTAAATTATAACTATAATAATCACGTAGATATCAACAAGTCGGAAGGATTGAGGAGCTGGAAAATTACTATGGTTATCCCAAGGACTTATCCGCGGTAAAGCACTACTATCACTCGACTCAAACACTGTATGAACAACCGCACTTGCCGGTCTATCCCACGGTAGATTATTATTGCCTGAATTCATTCGCACGCAAAATATAACCAAAAACAAAAAATCAAAATACCGAAATAGAATTATAAAAAAAATGAACTGACCAAAATTATTAATAGTATTTTAGCTGCTCCATTAACCAAAACTGAAAACAACCAATAATCAAAAAAAATTCCCAAAAAAAAATGAAAAAGCAAAAGAAAAATAAGTAAAGCGTATTACTTGTACAAAAAATACAAAATGTGATCACGCGAGAGATGATCACGGCCCCATGCTGAGCCAGACACGAACGCTATAATAATAAAAATAATAAAAATTACCACTGTGGTCCCAGTAGTTTAATTAGAATTGAACAAAAAAATTTGAAAAATAAAATTTTACCTGAAAGTAGAAATTGACTAAAGATGTGCCAATGAGTACTGCGATCACGAACTGTCCAATCAACACCACATTGGTGGAAACAACAAGTTCGCGATCCCAACACCCATGACACATGGAACCAACATGACGAGCGATCCAGCAAGATCAAATAACCAAAGGTTAGAACATGCTGTGATCCCTCCCCATGAAGGTAGTCGGACTGAAATAGAAAATTACGTTAATTAAAAGGTACGAAGACTCTAAAAAATTTAATAAGACTAAACTCAGAACGAAAGAAGAATGAGCTTAACCACAATCAATGCCACATGGCAGAAATGGTAAGCCCATTCATCAGACGAGCTGAGAATAGGGATCAACATTCTCATCCGCATGCAATCAAACAGCTTACGCTGGTTGCCATGCAGATTTGAATGTTGATCGGGCAGAAAACGTTGATGTGAGCACCCGTGCAAGCTCAAACAACGCAAGCGTCGGACTTTGCACGTGGCACTCACAACAAGTAAGCTGAAAAAAAAAAATTGTGAAATTGAAAAGACGAAAAATGCAAAAAAAAATTAGCCGAAGGTTTGGGCGCCACTGTAACAAAATCCCCCAAAAGGGATTTTGTTAAACAGAACATAGCAATAGAGGTCTGGTTGCGGTATTGCACTGGCTGAAGCTCGCCGCTAGGCGTGGGGGTTACCAGACATATTACTATGCTTGAAAACCGCATAGAGATAAAACGAAGGGGACAAGAAAATTATCCTACCGTGCCACGACCACAGTGGTAGATAATCATAAATGGGAGCGTTCGACAAGGACGCCGGTGCCACTCCGGCGACCCTGCTCAAGGCCTAGGTCAGCACAAGGCCGCCCATCCTCACGCGATCACAAAGAACTAATTAGTTACACATCACTAAAAAATTAAAAAATGATAAAAAGAAAAAAACTGTAATTACGGATGGAAATCGAACGGTAAGAAAAGCAACGGAGAAAATGAAATGAAAGAAAAATTTTGAAAGAAAACGTTATCCAAAAATCAAAAAAAAATCACAAAAGAAAACGTGGTGCGAATCGATTTGGGGTGTCGCATATGACGCCACCCGGAACCTGTAAAACCCGTTAAAAAATTTAAATATATAATAAAAAAAAATATAATAATAAAACAAAAAAAAAACCCAAGTTTGGTTCACAAAATTTAATGAAAAAAAACCACACGGTGTGAGCGGCGTTCTTTATCTATTTTGGCCTCACACACCTTACCTGAATAATAATAAAAATTCTGGCCCGTCCGACCACAAAACAGCTACCACAGCGCCGACGCAGGATACCGTCCCAGCAGCCCCCTCGCACCGTCCTCAACCCACCGCAAGGTTAGCTGCCACAATATCAAATCGTTTACAGTATTTTCACACAAAAATCACACCACCAAGATAGATTTTTGACCATTCACAAGGAATTCACGTTGAACAGCAGATTAACACGTGGGTTGGTTTTGCATTACTCAAAAATTATCGAAGGTAACCCACAGAAGATAATCATTTAACCACACCCGATTTCAAATAGCTATGCATTACTGGTATTTACTCATGTATTCCAGTTGTAGTGACATTAACGGAGCACAATACTCGTGACAACGGTGTCTTGGTGGATTATTGTAATATTTCCCAGGGAAAATTGCACCAGGCGCACTAGTTTCAGCAACACACAAAAAAACACCACGTATTTCAGGATTCAATGAATAACACACAAAAGTTACTTTATGGTAGATTGATAAATATATTTTATTTTTTTATTTTTTTTTATTAAGTTTTAATTTAACAGACTTATAATTTTCCAATACAAGAAAGTTCCACCACTTTGGATACAAAAAAAAAATATATGATATAATTAATTAAGATCAACGCTTTATTTTATTTTTTTATTTTTCAAATAGACAAAAAAAAACAGAACTGTCTTGGATAAATCTAACACTCTACCAAAAATTCACTACTTAATTCCAAACTATATACATAAACGTTTTTTTTTTTTTTTTATTATTACTGGACTTCTGTCCAAAATTAAAAATTTTTTTTTTTATTTTTATACAAAAAAAAAACAATAAACTTTTCTTATTTTTATTTTTTATTTTTTTCCAACTTGACTTTTTCTTCATTCAATATTCAAAACGAGACTATCAAAAATAAAATTCCCGACGCGTAACAAACATAATTTTTCCCCCACCCAAAAAAATATTTACATATATAAAAAAAAAACCGACCGATAAATTTCGGGTGACGTACACATACGACATCACCCAAAATCGACTCGCACACACCAATACTATTTAATTTAATCACTGGAACATTCCATTTACATGGAAAATCCACGCGCTAACCAAAACAAAACAGATGAAGCAACACGCCAACCACTACACGTCATTACATACCATCAAACAAAAAATGATAAAACGAATCGAGTAACCGACCAAAATACGGAGAAGTATAAAATGCTAAATGGTACACTCTACCAAAAAAAAAAAAATATTTTCTATTACAAATTAAGCCAAAGAAAGAATGACGTGTAGTGGAAGAGATTTTATGCAGCGCAGTGGATAAACATGCAACCTTGTTGGGATTTTCAACCGTAATTACAGATTTAAATTAAACAGATCATAACAACCACAAGCGGTTGTTACAACCTACTGTGTGTCATTTGTGAATTAAGCTTTTTTTGTCAGTTTTCCTTTTCTCAATACATATGTACATATATAAAATGATCGTCATTTAAAAGGAAAATAAAAATGAACAAATTTGTTTAACTCTCCTTTTTTACAGCATTACACAAAATAATTTTAAATTATAAATTTCAAGCAAACTATTTGCCATTACCAGCGACAATGTGAAAATATATAATATTTCTATAAAATAAAATGTAAAAAAAAAATATCTAAGATTTTTGTTTATTTTCTTCTCTTTACGGAACACAAACAAAAAACTTTTTATCTTTTATATTGTGAGCTTTTTTCATTTTCTATGAATATGGAAAAGCTCAGTATTATTATAATAAATGCTGTTGCTTTTATTTTCTTTTACTTTCTGAATTTAATTTCGATTTGAAAGCAATATTTCCTTTTGTTGTGCTTATTTAAATAATTTTTTTATTAAATAATATGATTATTTATTAATGCAACATAGAATACATTATAAAAAATAAATAAAACAAAACAAAAAAAATAGAATTTATAATCCAAATTTTTCCACTGCAATAAATTTTTTAAATGAGATTTTAAAAAGGCTTTATTTTCCCGTTGTAATTTGTGTACGAAGATGAACTTGTATGTATGTAGATAGGGAAACAAATATAAAAATAAAAGGAAAATAAATAAATTAAAAATCAAATGTGTTTTTATTTTTAAAGTGCTTTCTTTATCTGCACATGAAATATATATTTTTTTGAATGGAAGAAGTGTAATTTGATTTTAATAAAGGAGGCGAAACCTAAGGAGTCGTGAAATATTTCAAAGTCACTAGATTTGTGTACAGCACAAGGGATAGGATATTTAAAAAGAATTTATAATCAGTAACATCCGCAAATTTATTTCCATCCTAATAAGAAAAGTAATTAAATTGTGTTGTATATTCCAAGAAGATTATAAATTTTAAATAAAAATGTCGAAAAAGGAAAAGGATTATAAGTCTTTTGGAAAACATTAAATTTTTTAACAGATTTAATTCTCGTCTAATCTCGGCAATTTGGCCAAATTATAATGTTATTACGTCAAAGAATCTATTATAACTTTTATAATTTTATTATAATTATTATGTTTAGATTTTGTTGCGGTTAACTCTGCGAAATTGTTAGTATATGTATGTGTTTAAGTACCCAATTGTGTATCCATTAAATTGTTTTACGTGAGATTGACTTTTAAAGCACATGAAGAGAGAGAAACAAAAAGATAACCTAAAGACTTCATAATCGATATTTATGTAGTTTTTGAACTTTACATTTTTGTTAGTCTCAAAAAATCGTCTGCTTAACTAAAAAGTACTTAAATTTAACTAGAAAATATTATTATTACACTCTTCGTCGGGTTGAATTCATTGATCCAGAGATATTCTACTGGTGGTTTGAGAGCCGAGTAAGGCATTAAGTATTTAATCAGCCCCACAAAGAAATTGTGTTGTACTTTCTGACCTATTAATTTTTATTCCATGCCAATAATCGAGGTTTCTATAATATCCTAAAAAAAAGAGTTAAACCGCGGACTCCGAAGCTTCTAAATGATTTTTGATGAAAACTTTTGTGATCGGTTTTAAATGCGATCTAAACCAAAGTCTACCTAAATGAAACTGCTTAGTTTTTCGAAGTGAAACTTGTTTAAGCAAGGTATGATTCCAAAAAACAAAAGAATGTGAATCGAAATTCTGTAACAATCGTGTTACACACATTTTTATATTCCAAAACAAATCGTATATTATGCATTCATATACGAGTACATAAGTATGAAAGTAAGTTTGTAAATAATTTGCTTGCCTTATAATATCTTTCTAGTACTTTCTCGAATAATATATCGCATGAGACAAAGAAAAGTGACACAACTCAAGATTTTAAATTTGTCAGGAGAGCATAAGAAAACATCTTATTTGATTTTACTACACTATTCTTTATGCGGGCATCAAAAAAGGAAGATTGGAAAATTGAGCTGTCTCTCGCTCTGTAAAATAAATATGAAAACGCCGCTATTTCATCAGACGAATTATCTCAAAAACTCAATTTTATGAGTTGTGTCAATTTTCTTTGTCATGTGCACAGTTGAAAATTTTTGTGATATACGATGCTATTAGCATCGCATATTGATCCAACTTAAGTTTACTGTTTACATCATTTTTTGATACAAGCCTTGTTCGAAATCTGTTTAAACATTATTGGCATCGAAAACAGAATTTAGATGCAACCATTATATCGAATAAAATTTAGTTACTAATTAGATCGAAACAGCATTTTCAATGCAAGTTTTGCATCAAACAAAATTACGACATTATTAGTATCGAATACAATGGCAATCAGCGTTGTTTTTAATTATGGTGCAATTGCATCAAATTAAGGTGCTGCATGTATCGCAAATTCTTTAATTAAAAATAAAAATATCATTTTAAAACAAATTTTCTTTTTCTTTCCTGTTGTACAACTCACGATTAACGATAATATGCTTCTTTACTACCATGTGGAATTGCAATACCAGATATTGTGTCTTCTTCTAGGTAAACTCCTATCTTCGGCAGAATCGGTGAAATAATCAATTTCATTAGTTGTGTGCCAGCAAGGATTGCGCAGCTATCCTTTCGATGATATTGGCATCGTATAACATTTATAGTTGCTAGTTGTAATTAAGGTGAAAGATACAAGTATTTCTAAAAGAAACATCATTTTTTTTGGCTTAAATCAACTTTTTGTATTAACTTAATTTTGAGAAATATTTTTAATTTGTTTGACTAACAAAATACAATATAAATTTTGCGGTGAAATTTAAAGCCTGTTGGATGCTCGATTTCAGAACAAAACAGCAATTCGCCAGTTAAATAATATTTGATCTCTTCCTTTTTATATGAAATTGCAATTTGTTTCATAATTCAAAATCAATGCCTACCTGATTATATTTCTGTTTTACATGAGCATTTTAAGGGGAGAATTAAATATTTATTTAAGCGATATTGAAAAGTCAAATATTTAATTCTACCAGTGTTGCGAAACGAAAAAAAATGTGTAACGTTACACGTTTCGTTACACTCCAATAAAAAATTTTGGTATCGTTCCGTTTTCCGGTATTGTAACAAAATATTATTTCGTTACGTTATGGTATAACCAGAGACAACGTATTTATCATAGATTTCTCATTTTTTTAAAAACTATGAAAAAAAGTAAACTTCTGATATTTCCCAAGTTATTGTTGTATTGCATATACGTATTATATATACAACGCATTTAAAAATCATTGCCATATAAAATACACCAACACAATGAAATATCAGAAGTTTATTTTTTTTCAAGTCGTTGAAGTTAGCCCGAAATCTCAACCCGAAAAATGTGGTTCGTTTCTTGGCTAAAGTGTAGTTATCCAGAAAAAGTGTAGCTATTGTATAAAATGTAGTATTATCATGAACAAATTTCAAATTTTGATAATTTATGACTCGAGAAATATCAAATGTAAATCAACTAAATTTGCATAATATTTAGATCATCATCCAAAAAATTGTTTATATTATATACATAGGTACCTGTAAATTTATGATATTGTAAAAACATAGTACTTTAGAACAATTAAACTAAGTGTATCATATTAAGGCAAAGTAAACATTTATACAAAGACATACCTAAAGATAAAGCTAACTAGTGGCCACTAGCTGGCCATATACAGCTATAGGCTAGGGTACCAGCTAATATATGGATACCAGCATATATGAAGTTATCCCAAGATTCAGCCAGAAATAATTTGGTCCATTTCTTAACTAAAGTGTAGCTATCCAGTAAAAGTGTAAATGTTGAAGAAAATATGAAGCACTAACCCAAAAACAAATTTAAAGTAAATTCAAATTTTAAATTATTTATTTAAAAAAAAAAATGAAAATTAAACTTGAACATTAAATTGTAAATTACTACAATATAAAATATTAAGCGTATTATGCTAACGCATTAAATTCTATACCGCCACTATTAGAGCCCTATAGTGACCGAAATAAACATCTACCGGATTAAGACTAGAGAGTTTTGAAATTGGCATACTAACACCTTATCTCTCGGATCAAGGCTATCGGGTTTTGATTTTGGCATACTTACACCTTACTCCTAACAAGAAATGATCGAAATCGTTGAAAAACGAAAATGGGCTGGGAATACGCTGTACGGTATGAACATTTTATTTCACTCCTTCTGCTGTATTGAGTAATTGACCGAACTAAAAATCTCTCGGATTGAGGCTATCAGGTTTTGATATTGGCATACTAACACCTTACTCCTGACAAAAAATAATCCAAATCGTTCCGTGACAACTTGTTGAAAAACGAAAATGGGCTGAGAATACGCTGTACGGTTTTAACATTTTATTTCACTCCTTCTGCTGTATTGAGTAATTGACCGAACTAAAAATCTCTCGGATTGAGGCTATCAGGTTTTGATATTGGCATACTAACACCTTACTCCTGACAAAAAATAATCCAAATCGTTCCTTGACAACTTGTTGAAAAACGAAAATGGGCTGGGAATACGCTGTACGGTATGAACATTTTATTTCACTCCTTCTGCTGTATTGAGTAATTGACCGAACTAAAAATCTCTCGGATTGAGGCTATCAGGTTTTGATATTGGCATACTAACACCTTACTCCTGACAAAAAATAATCAAAATCGTTCCGTGACAACTTGTTGAAAAACGAAAATGGGCTGGGAATACGCTGTACGGTTTTAACATTTTATTTCACTCCTTCTGCTGTATTGAGTAATTGACCGAACTAAAAATCTCTCGGATTGAGGCTATCAGGTTTTGATATTGGCATACTAACACCTTACTCCTGACAAAAAATAATCCAAATCGTTCCGTGACAACTTGTTGAAAAACGAAAATGGGCTGGGAATACGAAACGGTTTGAACATTTTATTTCACTCGTTCTGCTTTATTGAGTAATTGACCGAACTGAAAATCTCTCGGATCAAGGCTAGCGGGATTTGATATTGGCATACTAACACCTTACTCCTGACAAAAAATAATCAAAATCGTTCCGTGACAACTTGTTGAAAACCGAAAATGGGCTGGGAATACGCTGTACGGTTTGAACATTTTATTTCACTCCTTCTGCTGTATTGAGTAATTGACCGAACTAAAAATCTCTCGGATCAAGGCTATTAGGTTTTGATATTGGCATACTAACACCTTACTCCTGACAAAAAATATTCCAAATCGTTCAGTGGCAACTTGTTGAAAAACGAAAATGGGCTGGGAATACGCTGTACGGTTTGAACATTTTATTTCACTCCTTCTGCTGTATTGAGTAATTGACCGAACTAAAAATCTCTCGGATCAAGGCTATCGGGTTTTGATATTGGCATACTAACACCTTACTCCTGACAAAAAATATTCCAAATCGTTCAGTGGCAACTTGTTGAAAAACGAAAATGGGCTGGGAATACGCTGTACGGTATGAACATTTTATTTCACTCCTTCTGCTGTATTGAGTAATTGACCGAACTAAAAATCTCTCGGATTGAGGCTATCAGGTTTTGATATTGGCATACTAACACCTTACTCCTGACAAAAAATAATCAAAATCGTTCCGTGACAACTTGTTGAAAAACGAAAATGGGCTGGGAATACGCTGTACGGTTTTAACATTTTATTTCATTCCTTCTGCTGTATTGAGTAATTGACCGAACTAAAAATCTCTCGGATTGAGGCTATCAGGTTTTGATATTGGCATACTAACACCTTACTCCTGACAAAAAATAATCAAAATCGTTCCGTGACAACTTGTTGAAAAACGAAAATGGGCTGGGAATACGCTACGGTTTGAACATTTTATTTCACTCGTTCTGCTTTATTGAGTAATTGACCGAACTGAAAATCTCTCGGATCAAGGCTAGCGGGATTTGATATTGGCATACTAACACCTTACTCCTGACAAAAAATAATCAAAATCGTTCCGTGACAACTTGTTGAAAACCGAAAATGGGCTGGGAATACGCTGTACGGTTTGAACATTTTATTTCACTCCTTCTGCTGTATTGAGTAATTGACCGAACTAAAAATCTCTCGGATCAAGGCTATTAGGTTTTGATATTGGCATACTAACACCTTACTCCTGACAAAAAATAATCAAAATCGTTCCGTGACAACTTGTTGAAAAACGAAAATGGGCTGGGAATACGCTGTACGGTTTTAACATTTTATTTCACTCCTTCTGCTGTATTGAGTAATTGACCGAACTAAAAATCTCTCGGATCAAGGCTATCGGGTTTTGATATTGGCATACTAACACCTTACTCCTGACAAAAAATAATCCAAATCGTTCCGTGACAACTTGTTGAAAAACGAAAATGGGCTGGGAATACGCTGTACGGTATGAACATTTTATTTCACTCCTTCTGCTGTATTGAGTAATTGACCGAACTAAAAATCTCTCGGATTGAGGCTATCAGGTTTTGATATTGGCATACTAACACCTTACTCCTGACAAAAAATAATCAAAATCGTTCCGTGACAACTTGTTGAAAAACGAAAATGGGCTGGGAATTCTCTGTACGGTTTTAACATTTTATTTCACTCCTTCTGCTGTATTGAGTAATTGACCGAACTAAAAATCTCTCGGATTGAGGCTATCAGGTTTTGATATTGGCATACTAACACCTTACTCCTGACAAAAAATAATCAAAATCGTTCCGTGACAACTTGTTGAAAAACGAAAATGGGCTGGGAATACGCTGTACGGTTTTAACATTTTATTTCACTCCTTCTGCTGTATTGAGTAATTGACCGAACTAAAAATCTCTCGGATTGAGGCTATCAGGTTTTGATATTGGCATACTAACACCTTACTCCTGACAAAAAATAATCAAAATCGTTCCGTGACAACTTGTTGAAAAACGAAAATGGGCTGGGAATACGCTACGGTTTGAACATTTTATTTCACTCCTTCTGCTGTATTGAGTAATTGACCGAACTAAAAATCTCTCGGATCAAGGCTATCGGGTTTTGATATTGGCATACTGACACCTTACTCCTGACAAAAAATAATCAAAATCGTTCCGTGACAACTTGTTGAAAAACGAAAATGGGCTGGGAATACGCTACGGTTTGAACATTTTATTTCACTCCTTCTGCTGTATTGAGTAATTGACCGAACTAAAAATCTCTCGGATCAAGGCTATTAGGTTTTGATATTGGCATACTAACACCTTACTCCTGACAAAAAATAATCAAAATCGTTCCGTGACAACTTGTTGAAAACCGAAAATGGGCTGGGAATACGCTACGGTTTGGACATTTTATTTCACTCCTTCTGCTGTATTGAGTAATTGACCGAACTAAAAATCTCTCGGATCAAGGCTATTAGGTTTTGATATTGGCATACTAACACCTTACTCCTGACAAAAAATAATCAAAATCGTTCCGTGACAACTTGTTGAAAAACGAAAATGGGCTGGGAATACGCTGTACGGTTTTAACATTTTATTTCACTCCTTCTGCTGTATTGAGTAATTGACCGAACTAAAAATCTCTCGGATCAAGGCTATTAGGTTTTGATATTGGAATACAAACACCTTACTCCTGACAAAAAATAATCAAAATCGTTCCGTGACAACTTGTTGAAAAACGAAAATGGGCTGGGAATACGCTGTACGGTTTTAACATTTTATTTCACTCCTTCTGCTGTATTGAGTAATTGACCGAACTAAAAATCTCTCGGATTGAGGCTATCAGGTTTTGATATTGGCATACTAACACCTTACTCCTGACAAAAAATAATCAAAATCGTTGAGTAATTGAGTAATTGACCGAACTAAAAATTTGTAGGGAAGGTCCTGAAGAATTAAAATAAATTAAAAAAAAAAAAATTATAAGAGAAAAACTCAATTTCTTTTTACTTTGAAGCATCATAGCTCTCAAACGGATACAGATGTAAGATAACCACCTTAATCTTAATAAGAGCCTATACAATTACCAGTCAAATAAGACTAATTTGGTTGCCTTCTGATAAGTATTTTGGAAGTTACAGTTTAATATTTGGGTTTAGGAATTCAAATACCTTATTGCATTTTTTATATGAGCTGTAAGGCTCTTGTAAAAATTTAAAAAAATTAACAAATCGACGAATTTCGCATGGACACCTTTCCGTGTGCTCTCTGAAACGTTTCGTTCTCCAGACTTCACACTATCATTCATGTACGAGAGCCCTTTTATAAGGATCCTCGTTCATACAAACATTCATATGGAGCGCCCAAACCAATGGGATCCATTTCACTCACGACAGAGAGCCCGTTTATAGGGATCCTCTTTCATTTCCAAGAGAAACGAAACGTCTGGTTTTCGAGTAGTCAGTTCGAATCGTTTTAAAATTAATAATTAATAATTAGGTATTACATAATATTTAATTATCAATAATTAATAAATAACAATTTAAAACTTCCTTTTCCATGCGAAATTAGTCGATTTGTTAATTTTCAAAACATTTTTGCAAGCGAGTCATACGGCTCAGATCAAAATAACACTGAGTGATTTGAATTCGAGACAAATTAATAAAACTACTGTGCAGAATCTAAGTAAAGGCATCAAATTAAAAATTCGCTATGTATTTAGAAAATAATTTCTCAAATGTTTTAAACATAAAATCTTCTAATTAGAAGTCTGCTTTATGATAAAACGTAATGATAAAAGTAATTAAAATACATTTCATTTTGATTTTTGTACATTTATTGAATTCATTTTTAATATTCATTTTATCTTAATAAAAATTTGAATTTAATTCAGCTAATAGCTTAACACAACATTTATTAATTTTGAGGCGGTACGAAGTTCGCCGGGTCAGCTAGTTAATCTGATAAAAAAAAAATAATTACATTAAATTGAAAAAAAAAAAAAAGACGAAGTTACCGCTAATCGAACTCGAGGCCTTTAACTTCATAGCGCATCGCTCTAACACATGAGCTATTGAACTATGCCAACAATTCATATATGAAATGGAAATTTATAGCGTAAGAAAATGTTGAACATTCTTGTATTACTATACTATATACGGCGGTTGTCATGTGAAGGGCCAGTCAAAAATCAAGGCAGTCCTGATTTGTAAATTTTTTTTCCTGTAAACAGAAAAATTTTATTGTTTGATCGCATAAGTAGTGAAAATTGATGGATTTCTTTTCTCATTCTACCTGAAAATGTATAGAGAGATTTTCTTCCACGATTTTTCAATCATTAATTCTAAACATATTGATAACGCAAATTATCGAATAATATATTCAATTCGAGTAATTTTAGTTCATAAATATTTAAGTCCAAATGGCCAAATTTGCATTAGTTCTTATGGGAAATTAAAAGAAGTAATATATTATATGCCCGTATTACGGGCTTTTTTTTCTAGTATTATATATACTAGAAGGAAAAGCCCGTAATACACGTGTAAATATTACTTCTTTTAATTTCCCATAAGAACTAATGCAAATTTGGCCATTTTGACTTAAATATTTATGAATTAAAATTCACTCGAATTGATTATATTATTCGATAATTTGCGTCCTTAATATGTTTAGAATTAATGATTGAAAATTCGTAGAAGAAAATCTCTCTACATTTTCAGGTAGGATGAGAAAATAAAACACCATTTTTCACTACTTATGCAATCAAACTTTAATTTTTCTGTTTACAGGAAAGAAAAATTAAAACAAATCAGGACTGCCTTGATTTTTGACCGGCCCTTCACATGACAATCGCGGTATATAATATAGTAATAGATTACGGTTTCGTCGCAAATTAAACATTTCAAAACTGATTGGGCACTATAATAATTTAATAGTTTCAGCACAAATGTTGACACTTTAGTTATATTACTAGTGCAATCCCTTTCAATGCCAAATATTTGTGCTAAAATTGAGAATCGGAATTGCTCTGCCCTGGGCATATTATCTTCTTTTAATTTGTTTATTATAACTTAAGAAAGTCATTTTCATGTGGGAAATGGTTTAATGTCTTCAAATTCGAAATGCTGGTGGTAAATGAATCGAAAGCACGTGTGTTGAAGCAATTCTCCCCTGTAATCGAACCATTTCTTAAATAAGATACATATGGACTTTGATAGACTTAAGGAACTTTTTCGTTGTTGATCTGTCATTGAGTTTAAAAAAACTAAAGTCGGCCGATCAAAATTTGTCGTAGATTTTTTTAAAGTTCTATTTCGTTTTCTCCAAGTTTCTTCCAAATTTAAAACTGAAGTTTACGGCCTTTCTTCTGTATTACTAATATTTTCGTTTTTAATTGTATGTTGTCTAGATTTGACGTGTTGCTTTGGAATTTTCAATATAAATCTTTTTAAAATAAATTCATTTCGAATCTGCTGTATGAACCGAACTAAAAATCTTTCGGATTGAGGCTATCGGGTTTTGAGCCGAGTGTTCGAACAGATTTCTTCTGACAAGAATTAGTCGAAATCGTTCCGTGGCAACTTGTCTATGTTCCTTTTACAAGACTACGCTCCATGTGAACACTCATAGTAAAATTGTTCTTGCACAACCACTACACTATGATACGCTCACATTAACAAGATAACAGAGATAATAAGAATGTATCGAATGTTGACTATTAACCACTGCCTGATTTGATTCGCGTTATCCAGGTAGCACCACGAGGAGGATAAATTAGGACTTTGCTACCCACAACTAAACTAAAACTAAAAAATGTAAATAAAAAATAAACGTAAACAAATTAGAAAGTGAAGAAACAAAAAAGGGGAGAAATATCAATTCATGAAGATTAGCTTAATTTTATTGTGGTTGATTTGAAAATTGAGATTAATTAAGATTAGATCTTAAAGTCGAAATATTAACTTTTCGGTTTGAATGGCCTACGACTTTATTTTATTTTTTTTTATAAATTATTATTTGTGGTCTGATGTTTATTAAATTGGGATTGCGGATCTTTGGTACATAAGTGCATAGGTCATCATACTTCTCCTAAATATTATTTCTTATCCCAAAACAAATATAGTGACCTTCTGTGGTCTTGGGATACTGGGAAAGTGAACTGCCGTGACTGAAACTAACGACCGAGGCCACTTGATACTCTTCTTTATTAATTTTGATGTTAGTTGCTATTTCGGATAACTTTACACTAGTTTCTTTGACAGCTTCAGTATAAATACAGACTATTTCCCCATAAACTTCTGTTGTTGGATGCATTACCTGAAAACAGCTTTTGCACTTCTTTTGTGGAATTTCCTGAAAGCAGGATTCAATATTTGATATTCCTAATTTCTCATACAAGGATAGGTCCAAATAAATTATGGGGCGCTTTTCTTGTTCTTTATTAAAGCAATGAATATTTGAACAATCTAATGTCACTTCGATACTTGGAAATTCGTTAAATACATTTTTGCAAACATTGTAACTTTCCGTTGTGCAATCCGATCTAAACCCCGAAGTTTCGACTAAAATTTCCTTTCGGATTTCGTATACTGTACTTAAATCATTATTTATTAATGATTGCAATAAAAGTTTTATTCGACCATTTTCTAGATTTTGGAAAAAAATATTATTTTTATGTACAGATAAAGAGACTGCCTGCAAAACTGAGTCAATAGCACAAGTGTTCCTATAAAAGCTGCATGTATGAAGACCATTTCGAATTAATGGCAATCCATCAGTTATTATAGGTTGTTTATAAATGAATTTAGGTTTTATGCATTTTGCTCTTTTGGGTGTCTCATTATAATTTTGGCTTAATGTTCTCATTGCAGCAACGTCATGTTCGTTAGTTGTTAAATTATCAAAACATTTCACAAAGGCAAAGTCAAAGCTGTTTTTTTTCTTTTTGCAACTTGTAGGGGTTGAATAAGAATTTTTCCTTTTCCATACTGATGTGCTCTTTTGAATGTCCAACAGACTTTGGTCAATATTTTCAGGTGATTTTACCTTTTGATTATTTTTATTTCTTTTATTCAATGAAAATTTAGGGACGGAGAAAAAGATTTGTTTGGAAATTGTAGTGTTCCGTCGATTTAGTTCACGGACAAAGCGACCAACCTTTAGTGGCATTTTCCCTAATTCTTGTGTGCGATTTGTGATTGAGAATCTTCGCTTTAGGGACGCAAAGTAATTTTCTACGTGTCCGTTACTGTATCGTTTTCCATTATGCAGTATTCCAGTGAATAAGGGTAATATACTTGCGTACTTCTTCAGAAATATTGTATGAAAATTTAAACTATAAAAATTATTGAGAGCCTCATCGCAACTATCTGAATTAGAAAGTTGGATATTTTGACTTATTTCGTAAAGGTCGGTATAAAATGGACACGAATAATCCTTTTTAGTTAGTTCGTTTTCACTTATTGTGTCTGTGGGACCATCATATTCACTAACAACATTGGATTTTATTTCCAAAATATTAAGTGCAATTAAACCAATCAAACTATCAAATGCACGTTTAACATTAGGAGTTATGTATTTTGAGGTTAACAAAACTACAAATTCGCGCCAAATTTGCTTGACCTCCTCGTAATTGCTGGCCACAATTATAGAACCCATGATCTCCCTCACAAATTTAAAAGCTTGTGGAAATGTATGGTAATGTTTGTGTACATCTTTAGCTATGTTATGTGAAATGTGAGAAGAACACAAATGTAGCTTCACGACTTGAGCTGGTGATTTGATGGAATTTATATTGGTTGCCCATTTATGGGATATTTTCAAATATTCGAGTAGATCCATTCTATTAAATGCATCCAGAACCGAATGTATTTCTGCATAGCAAAAATCTACAACTACGGTGCTAAAAAGTGGCCACTTTTTTACAGTTTCTTCAACAAACAGACGATACTCTCGAAGCCAATTCCCTATAGTTCGAGTATTATGGCTGGAACTTACCATATCACTTAATGGATACGGAGTAGCGGTATCTTTTTCAGATGATTTAACCGGTATTATGAGGGCATAGTACATTATTGATTTACATGATGCATATGGTTTACGGACAAGCCCGCCTGTGGCATCTAAATATGCCGTTAGCTCGTTTCCATTCTTACACTTCTCGTTTAAATGTTTAATAACCAGACATTGCGTTTTGGAGCACGTCGTTACACAAAATGGGTTTTTACCCACCTGGTTAATATACGATTCATTTGGGTTTAAATCCGACTTTTGTCTCTCCAAATGAACATCTTCAATATCATCAGAATGATTATCGTTAGATAATAGAGCTTCCGATCTTATTTTGTTCAACACCCGTCTGTCCTTTAACAATTTTGACGTATTTGTTTCAGCAAAAAAATTTAGATCATCTTCGTTCGTTAAATTTTCCGAAACTATCTCTGCAGTATTTCTGAGCAATTTCTCTTTATACATATCTCTCTGACATTTAGAGGTATGCTGGAATTTTTTAAAGGGGTGGCAGATTGTATCGCTTGTGCTATACACATCAAAAGTTCCAAATTGGGGATTTTTATTTACCAATTTGAAAGTTCGGCATGATTCTTTTCCGTTTTTGTGACCACAATAAGCTCTAATTGTCAAGTGATTCCGAGCTATGTCGTATCCCTTAACGTTTATAAGACAACCTGATAAATGAACTAACTGTGTTGAAATATGGTATGTATAGTGATACGCGTCGAGTTTCTTATTATTTTTATTGAAAATTCTTTTCCAAATTTCATCAGCAATATGAACTTGATAATCCATTAATTGGTACTTTTTATTATTTTTCGAATGGAATAATTTATTTTTTGGTAGAGGATTTGTTTTAATTAATTGTGGATCGCGATCGAATATTTCAAACTCCTGTTCGCTACCAACGTCTGAATATTGAAGAGACAATGATGCTTCGTCTTGATTGTCTTCAATATTTATGCCGTCAATGACAATATCAGGAATTATATTTGTATCATCTAATGGTAAATTAATTATTGTAAACGGCGGTTTTAAAATTTCGACAGAAATAACATGCACTAATGAAGATGTTTTCATTTTAAGTTTAGGTAATAAAAAATTACTATCAAAAGTATCGTTCGATATAATTGGCAAGATATCTGTTCCAGTTCGAGCCATTTGTAATGTTTGGTGTGTACCTGCACAAGCTATTGATTTTAAAGCCCTTTCAACATTTTGAACAGAAACCTTTAAATTTGGCAGCACATCATATAAATCTGATTCTTGGTTTGGAATAGAATTGTGTGTTTCCCGCCTATTTAAATTTACCATTTGTTGTACTTCTACATTATTTTCGATATCTATATCTCCAGAATGATTTTTCTGTACTTTTTTGTTAAATCCATTTTTAAAATTGTCGTTTTTCAATAATTTTATTAGACACATTCTGTTAGAATCTGTACATTTTAATCCTGTGATGGATTTACAGATTTTAAAAAATAATGAATTTTTATCTGTTCTTCCGAGTTTTAAGTTTTCCAGGTCGCTTGTATATTTTAAAATGGTATCCTGAAGTACAGAATAATTTGACTCATCAAAGCAAAACTTTTGAAAACGCATTTTTAATTTTACCTAATTAGCGGACAATACAAACTTAAATTCAAAACTATAAATTATGCAACGAAAATAGAAACGGTAGTTAGAATATCCAAAAGAGTGCAAAGGTCAATAATGAAAACAGCCAAATTTCTTCAAAAATGTTTTAAAGGAAGTCCAAGTAAAGCAAGGGTCGAATCGATTGCTAACACAAAAAACAGTTTAAAACTGTTTATATGTAAGTAACAACAAAACAAGAAACGGAAAATAGAATAACCAAAAGAACACCAAAGTCGATATTAAACAATCCAAATAAATATATTAAGTTTTAAAGCAAGTCCTGGTAAAGTGGGGGTCGTTAGTTTTAAAAAAAACTTTTTATAGAGCACAAACAATTATTATAAAATGAAATCTCAAAAAACACTGTGAACAGCACGAAGAATGAAAACGCATTAAAATAAAAATGATAAAAAATTTCTTTATATACTAACGCCGAAATTTTTTTTCTCTCTTTATGGTTTATTTACACATTACACGTTACACATAAAAAAAAACCAAGTTACGAGATCACTCGTGTACACGAAATTTAGTGAAAATTATTTGTAAAATAAACACAATTGGACATTTCATTTAAAAATCTAAAAAGTGAAACGGAAATTCTTGGTTTTGCAATTCAAGACAACTGCAAAAAATAAAACAAAACATTACATAAATTGAAATTATAATTAACCATGTGTTTCTCGAATGAAATAAAATGTTCAAACCGTACAGCGTATTCCCAGCCCATTTTCGTTTTTCAACAAGTTGTCACGGAACGATTTTGATTATTTTTTGTCAGGAGTAAGGTGTTAGTATGCCAATATCAAAACCTGATAGCCTCAATCCAAGAGATTTTTAGTTCGGTCAATTACTCAATACAGCAGAAGGAGTGAAATAAAATGTTAAAACCGTACAGCGTATTCCCAGCCCATTTTCGTTTTTCAACAAGTTGTCACGGAACGATTTTGATTATTTTTTGTCAGGAGTAAGGTGTTAGTATGCCAATATCAAAACCCGATAGCCTTGATCCGAGAGATTTTTAGTTCGGTCAATTACTCAATACAGCAGAAGGAGTGAAATAAAATGTTAAAACCGTACAGTGTATTCCCAGCCCATTTTCGTTTTTCAACAAGTTGTCACGGAACGATTTTGATTATTTTTTGTCAGGAGTAAGGTGTTAGTATGCCAATATCAAAACCTGATAGCCTCAATCCAAGAGATTTTTAGTTCGGTCAATTACTCAATACAGCAGAAGGAGTGAAATAAAATGTTAAAACCGTACAGCGTATTCCCAGCCCATTTTCGTTTTTCAACAAGTTGTCACGGAACGATTTTGATTATTTTTTGTCAGGAGTAAGGTGTTAGTATGCCAATATCAAAACCCGATAGCCTTGATCCGAGAGATTTTTAGTTCGGTCAATTACTCAATACAGCAGAAGGAGTGAAATAAAATGTTAAAACCGTACAGCGTATTCCCAGCCCATTTTCGTTTTTCAACAAGTTGTCACGGAACGATTTTGATTATTTTTTGTCAGGAGTAAGGTGTTAGTATGCCAATATCAAAACCTGATAGCCTCAATCCGAGAGATTTTTAGTTCGGTCAATTACTCAATACAGCAGAAAGAGTGAAATTAAATGTTAAAACCGTAGCGTATTCTCAACCCATTTTCGATTTTCGACAAGTTGCCACGGAACGATTTCGATCATTTTTTGTCAGGAGTAAGGTGTTAGTATGCCAATATCAAATCCCGCTAGCCTTGATCCGAGAGATTTTTAGTTCGGTCAATTACTCAATACAGCAGAAGGAGTGAAATAAAATGTTAAAACCGTACAGCGTATTCCCAGCCCATTTTCGTTTTTCAACAAGTTGTCACGGAACGATTTTGATTATTTTTTGTCAGGAGTAAGGTGTTTGTATGCCAATATCAAAACCCGATAGCCTTGATCCGAGAGATGTTTATTTCGGTTACTATAGGGCTCTAATAGTGGCGGTGTAGAATTTAATGCGTTAGCATAATATGCTAAATATTTTATATTGTAATAATTTACAATTTAATATTTAAGTATAATTTTCATTTTGTTTTAAAAATAAATTATTTGAAATTTGAATTTACTTATGTTACATAAGTTAAATTTATTTTCGGGATGGTGCTACATTTTCTTCAACATTTACACTTTTTCTGGATAGCTACACTTTAGTTAAGAAATAAACCAAATTAATTCGGGCTGAATTTCGGGCTAACTTCACAGACTTTTTTTTTCATGTTTTTTATAGTCAAAAGAGAGATCTATGATAAATGTGTTGTCTCTGGTATAACGTTACAAAACATTAACTTTTTATTTTATTTAACTTGCTCTAAGAAAAAACAACCAGCTTGTCGCCTCTTCAGATGTGTTACTAAATTTCCAGTGTGACAACCCGGTATGATTGTGGTAACATTGTTATCTTGACAACTTTTACATTACTTATTTAAAAATTTAAATTTTTTTTTTTTTTACTACTTAATGATTTAAGAATTCGAATTTATAATTTACCATAATGTAACGAAATACCAAAATATTTTTTTTTTTGTTATGGTAAAAATACCGGTAAACACGGATTAAAAAATTTGGATATTGGTATTGTTAACGTTACTTGAAAAAAATCCGGTATACCGGTATTTCGTTCCGTTACAGGTAACGTTTCGCAATACTGAATTCTACTGTTAAAATGTTCATGTAAAAAAGAAATATAATCAGGTAGGCATTGATTTTGAATTATGAAACAAATTGCAATTTCATATAAGAAGGAAGAGATAAAATATTATTTAACTGGCGAATTGCTGTTTTATTCTGAAATGGGGCATCAATAATTTGTTTTGAAGTATGTATACATATATACAAATACTCCTAAAGAACATTGGTGATATTAACCCTTGTCGGTTGCACTGTAATTTCGATGTTTCCGTGGTCGCACTTGGCCGAAAAGGTACGCATACAGTTTTCAATGTGTTAGGTTGCATTTATTGTTACTCTATTACTTCATTTTCTAGTTTCAACAAAATGTGGACTTGCCCCACTTTCAAAATAAACGGCTCATTTATGACTTTTGAAGAATTTTGTTTTGTTTTCTTCACGAAAAAATATTCTTGCGCATTTGCATTTATTTTCGTTACAAGCTTCGCACCAAATATCGCATTAATTTGCATCAAATTTTGTTTGAATGCCTGTCTTACATCAAAATAAGGCTTAAATCACAAATCACATAATAGATTACGCCTTCGTGGATTTTGTTTTCGTAGTTTACTGCGCATTACGTCAACTGAGAGTTGCTAGTAAGATATTGCAAAGAAAATGTATGAAAAATAAGGAATTTGTCTAATAAATGTATAATATATGGATGTATTATGGTTGAATATTTCTTTCCTCTTAGAAAATAGGATCCATGCTTTCAACAATCTCTTATTTGTTGGAAAAGAATGAACACTATATGGACAATTATTTATATTGTTATTACAACAATTAAATACGGCGCACCACATTATTTATTTAATTTAATTTAATTTTTGAATTCAATTATATACAACAATATTGTGAAACAAAACTGTTCACTCTCATTTGACGTCATTATTTTATGCCGTTTATTTTATGATCCAAATTCGATTAATGGTAATTGCGCATGCGCGGTATTTAGTTGCAGCTTTAAATCGCGTTTGGTAGTAATTATATCAAATATATTTTTGATTGTTATGTCTTCCATCAGAATAAGATGTAAGGTAAAATCGCACACGGCTCGATGCAAAGCTTCCGTTGAAATTCGTCGCAATATTTTCAACTGTGTGTGATATTACCCAAATATTTCAAATTTAAGGTTTCTGTACTATTTAGAAATGTACATACTAATAGATAGTAATCCTAATTGAAAAATCAAAAAACCGTACAACCACTATGTGTGACAGAAGTAAACTTTTTAAAATTTAAACTTGTAAGCTTTTAAATGATCATGCAATGAGAGTTGCCATTGATATTTTTTGTACTATGGTGCCATATATTATTTGACAGATAACAAGTAGAAATATTCCGGTTATTAAAAACGGAGAGATACATATACGATTGCACAACTCGTATTTTTTGTGATAAATTATTTAAAATTTGGTGAAAGTTATGCAGATGTTGTAAGGAAATTTCATACAGAATATAACCATTCGATGTGGCCATTCGAAAAATTGATGCAAAATTTGTGAAAACTGGTTTGGTCAAGGATGAAAAAGAAAAATATATCATCGTAGTGATCAGTCAGAAGAAAATATTGCTGATATAAGTGCTAGTATTAATCAGAGTCCCAAAATATCAGTTCGTCATCATTCACAACAATTACACATTCCACCAAACAATTTTTATTTTTTTTTATTAATATTATTTAACAAATATTACAGGGAGGGGAGTAGACAAGAAGAAGAGATGCAACAAACTTCAACAACTATTGTTGTTTTGGTGCATACCTGTACAAGTTCAAGCACACTGATACTCCAGATTGTCCTGTTTGCAATGATACACAAGAAGATGTGGAGCACAATTTTTTCTAATGCCCACGGTTTGAGAATACTCGGAGGGAGCTGTCAACTGTCATAAGGCAGCGTCCAACACCAGAAAACATAACGCAATTAATGCTTCATTCTAAGGAATGATGGAATGCTGTAAGTCATATGGCGACAGTGGTACTGAAAAAGCTGAGGCGCTTAGAGCGTGCAAGAGAAGAACAACATGCCGTGATTAGATAGCGATGACAAACTCAACCTAAGATTGAGGCCCTACGGGGAAAATAAAGAGCCAAATGGCTAGTCTAAAGTCTATGTAAAGACTAGTCTATGTGAAGTAATGTCTAACGATAGTTCCGCATGGAGGATGTGAAAGCGGCGGGTGTGGTTTTTAGGTGGTAGAAATCCGCCACTGTTGCTGAGACGTTTGTCCCACTGATGTATCGTCTTCTGAAGATTTTTCACACATTACTCAACCCATATAAAAAAAACATGCACACACACACCCATACACAAATTTAATTTGTTTCAGAATGTAAGATTGTTCCAGAATTAATCGTTTTTAAAGGGATTAAATTTAATCCTAATTTTCACTAACAAAAAAGTTATAGCCAGGCTCAACGCTCCAGGAACAACAAGCAGTAGTTTAGAAATTGTGTTGTGTTGTCTTGTGTTGCGTTGTGTTGTTTTGTGTTGCGTTGTGTTGTCTTGTCTTGTCTTGTCTTGTGCTGTCTTCTGTTGTGTTGTCTAGTCTTGTGTTTGTTGCCTTGCGTTGTCTTATTTACTAACTATCAACTGGTGTCTGAAACCGGGTTGATTCTCTATTACTAACATATCTTTCCTTTCCCTGAATCTTGTTATTCATAAAAGGGTGTACGGTGTACCCGGCGTATTCTGGGAAACTTGCCTTAGGCTTGATGGTATACACTAAATCAATCAATCCAATCAATTATTATTTAACAAATATTACAACTGAATACAAATTATCTAGTAATTTATCTATATTAAATGCTGTTAACTGTTTAAGGAGTATAACCAGTGATGCTTTCCCAAATTTTACCAGCGGGTTCGCAAATTATTCGACTTTATCAGAAGATTATTCAAGACACGAAAAAATTGTAAAACTGGAAATTTTATTTAATTTAATTTTATTTACATACTTATTAACTGAACAAACCGCCATACAAAGTATGCCATATAATGAGTATGAATATGAATGCGCGAATTGTTGGTTGAATGAATATTTGAATTTTGTTTGTTCGAATTAAATGTGTGGTGTGCGTGCCAACATACATGATATTGTGGCGATGAACGAGTGTGAGTGAGTCGCTACAGGACTCCTAACCCTCCCTAGGGAATGATTGGAGGAATGGAAGCTATACGAACGGTTTTGTGTACTCGATGGCTTGATGTTTGCTCAGCCGAACTAAGTATTCCGTAAGCAGGTTTAAGTCGGTCGATTGAAACGTTGGAATTTTTTCCATTAATCGGTACGATGAAATGTTTCCTAAATCTTCGTATAACTTTATACGAACCTTCATAGAGAGGAGCTAATTCCGTGTGAATCTTGTCTGTTCTTATGAAAACAAAATCGCATCTGCTGAGCGATTTCGGAACAAATACGTCATTTTGTTTGGATGGGCGTGGTGTTTTTGGTATGGGGTTCCGCATGGTTTGTCGCAGTTGGTCGCCGATTGTGTCGGTAGTTGAAATTGGTGAAGGATAATTTTCGATAAAGAACTCACCGGGTAGTTTGATGGTTTGGCCGTAAACTAATTCTGCCGGTGGACACTTAAGGTCTTCATTCACTGTTGCTCGGATACCAAGTAGTATGTTTGGTATTTCCGAACTCCAATTGATTATATTGCTTCTGGCGATTAATGCGGCTTTGAGTTGCCGATGGAAGCGTTCGACCATGCCATTGGCTTGTGGATGGTAAGCCGTTGTCCGTGTCCGATATGAGCCAAGGAGCTTTGTTCAATCGGTGAAAAGCTTGGACTCAAATTACGTTCTTTGATCTGTTGTGATGTTAAGGGGTACGCCAAATCGTGATACGTAGTTGTTGATAAAGGTGGTGGCTTTGATTGCAGCAGACATATTGGTTATGCAGTATGCTTCAGGCCAACGAGTGAAGCCTGTCTATGAATGTCTTTATGGATATTCTCAAA
Organism: Tipula helvola; assembly: GCA_963556165.1. NCBI lineage: Eukaryota > Metazoa > Arthropoda > Insecta > Diptera > Tipulidae > Tipula > Tipula helvola. Next base: position 235,653,748 of record OY744483.1, read on the forward strand.
TCGACCAGGCGGAATTTGAAACTGTACATGACGAGTGATGAATATTTATGTGAATAATTGAATTAAATAAGTGAGTGAGTCGGTACACCCCTCTATATTGTCTCCAATTGCCAAGATTGCAGTATCATCCGCAAGTGTTGCAATACTTATTAGTTTTGTGCTTGGTACATTTCAAATTTAACGTATGCAGAATATTGACCCAACAACACTTCCTTGTGAAACTCCAGCCGGTATTTTCTTTAGTTCGGAGTATTCCCCTTCATGTTTTATACGAAAGTTCCGATCAGCTAGACATGACTTCAAAATTAGGTAAAACTTCTTCGGCACATGTCTGTGTAGCTTATATTCCAGGCCTCGGTGCCATACTTGTCGAAGGCTTGATATATGTCCAAAAAGACACTTATGTAAGTATATTTTTTATTTTCCAGAACGTCGTCAATTAAATCTGTGATTCTGTGCACTTGATATCTGGTAGAGTTTCTCTCTATAAATTCAAATTGGTGAGGAGGAATGAGTTTTCTGACTTCAATTACTAATTTTAACCTCTTGAGTAGTAGATTTTCAAATAATTTTGAAATTGTAGGAAGTAGGGAATAGTATATCGTACAACGAGCACGGAATGATACTCATTTTCCCACGAGTATTAAAGTTTGCAGCACGAGCATACATTTCACTCATCTAGGCTCTCGTTTGCAATATTTCTGCGTGTGACTATATCATTGGCATTTCTTACACTGAAAAATAAAGCCTGTGCATTTTCTTAACGCTTCTATTCTAACTCTCATGTTAAGGTCTGCCTTAATAATGCAATTTTTTTCAGTTTTTCTTTGCTATTAAAAGTAAGCATAAATAATGGAAGCCCACTTTTATTAATTTTGACCCCTTGATCAGTTACGGGTTTTTCCTTTTTAAGGATATTTACCGCATCCTTTATTTTGATGCCCTGGGGCCCTATTCTCGAATTCCACATCCATTTTCCACATGTGGAAATCTGTCAAAATTCACAAAAACCTTCGGAAATTTTATTTCATGTATTCTTGAATTCCCTACTGATGGAAATTTTTCGGTACTAAGGGAATATTTCCGAATGGGTATAAGTATGTGGATAAAATTCCCCATGTACGAAAAAGCCAATAATTACGTAGATTTTAGATTTACTTTTTGTGAATAAAAAGTTCGCAAAATTTTTATTTTTGAATAAAAAATCATTTCGAAATTTTTTTTATATCAAAATTCATGATAACATAAAAAGAATTCTTAAAAAATGGACTGGCATATAGCAAAAAAACATTGCAAACATTAAACATATTTAATTGACTTTATTGACAATTGCTGCTTTGGTAAAATTACAAAATTGCGTTGTATCAAATAAACCAAAACATCATTTATCAAAAATAAATTCAACGCACTGGGTGGTGAATAAAAAATTCCGAATGATTCAAGAATAGGGTATTTGGTTGCATGTGGAATATACATAGGGAAAAATACCAAGGGAAAAATACCAAGGGAACTATTAAGGGAATTTTGACAGATGTCCGCATGTGGAAAATGGATGTGGAATTCGAGAATAGGACCCCTGGTTTTGAAGTTCGGTTTTATTTGAAACTACAATTTCTGGAGAAGATTCTGCCTTCCTTTTTTTTGCAGATCTTGTCTTCCTTTTCTTTTTTAGGATTCAGTCAGTTTCTTCTCTTAATTCTCCTTCGTCAGTGTGATACTCTGTAGCACACTGTTCGTCTTGTTTGTTGGCTTGCAAAGCATTTTCCTTACGGAACTCTGAAGCACCCTGTCCCTATGGTTCCTTTGAATGTAAAGAATTTTTCAGTTTCTCTTTTTCTATATAGTTTTTATTAAGAGCGAGTTTTTACTTCTTTAATTAACTCCGATGTAATTTTTTCAATCTTACACAGTTGTCTACGGAGTTCTTCGTTTTCTATCTCAACACTTCTAGTTGAGGTTGGTGATCTTGGCATTATGGAACTGTTCCAAACGGGTTTTCAAAGTTCATCACCTCTGAAGTATTGCAGTCATTAAATATCGACGACTGGGAGAAACAGTCACTTCAGAGAAGAATGATATGATCGTTTTGAAGTTGCTCGAAGAAAACCCAAGATTAAACCTTGAAATAAAGGTTGAATCTTAAAAGAGGATAACGACCCTAAACATCGGAGTCGCCTTTACATCCAGTAGAAAGAGTAAAACGGCATTCACACTTTGGATTTTCGGTCACAGAAAACAACGGGGCTGGACTATAAATACGAAGATAAATGCGAAATTAATTTTAATGTCTATTATGAAAAATAAATATCAATTAGTTTATTTATTATGCTTTTATTGTTTTCTTTGAAATACTTACTTTCTTGTGAAACATACCATACTGTTAGTGTGTTATAAATTACGTACACTTCTAAACCGGCTACCCTATAGATACGAGTACAAAATGAAATGTTTATTTTGCTCTTTTTGGTTACATTATAGATAAATACCAATATCTTTTTATTTTAAGATCTAATCGGGAGCATATTCTTTTTGAAAGTATTGGATTATCTTTCACCAAAATGCGCTACATCAGCAATCTTAATGGTACCTAACAACTTAAACATTTTATTTAAATTTAGAGTGGATACTTTATTGTATAAAGCTGAGTAACAAATATAACCATACCATTCTTTATGAAACTTTTTCCACCTACACAATAAATACAACATTTTATTTATTTATTTTAGCCATAACAAATACCCAAACACACAAAGTTATTTCACCGAACAAGAAAACGAAACATTTGTTTACCAAAATATCAAATACAGCGAAAGTTTGCTCAAAAAATAATTTGAATTGTGTGATACACTTCCATATTTGTATTATACCTACCGTGTTGGAATAATACATTTGTTGTTATTAATTTAAATCAAAAAATAAAACACTAAGTCGGATTATTTTACATTTGCGTTCACAAAGGTAAACAAAAGCTTTAATTTTTTTACAATTTAGATTAATAACGGTTGGTTGTTCAAATACTAAATCACTAATCATATCTTGAATTTGAAAAAGTGAACAACCTATTTAACCTCGTGTTTTATATTTAAACGAACCTTAAAAAAAATGGAAATGGTTTGCAATCTTTAATTAAATAAAGGCTGAAAATGATCAATTAAAGCACTTCTTTCAGAATAATTAAATTTTTTTTTATCGTTGTTTCATAATCTAAAATTAATCCGGCTCATCAATGTAGTGATTAATAAAGTTAAAAGCGGTAGTAAATTTGAAACATTCGTTTCACCCTTCATTTTAAATGATAAACTGCGAAAATATTCAACAAACTTGATAGTAAAATACCCCTATTGTGCTGAAGATAAAGGAAATCTGCATACAGAATGGATTCAGAAATATGCGAATGACAACATTTAAATCTCATATAAGCCTAAATAGTTTAGGGTGATTTTATTCGAGCAAAAGTTTCTTTCCTTTAAAGTTTTGTATTAGAATCTAAATGATTAAATGAATTAAATCGTATTATGCAAAATGCAAATTATTAACTATTTGATGGGTAAAATTTTAAATAAATATGTTTAGGTCGAATTTAATTTTGAATTTAAATATATTTTCAGTCGCGAGGTTTAAGGTAATTCAATTCTCTAAAAAAGAATACTTTGTCCTACTCTAATTTCTTATGTATAGGAGGGATCTAAGGTTTCCAAAAACATGATTAAAAAAAGTTGTATAGAATTAGACTAAGTTCTGAACCACTAAAGCTAGAAGCTTCAAACAAAGACTTCGAATAAACTCTTTTCAATCTCTTACAGAAATATATTGCACTATGATTTTACTCAAACTTGACCAGTTTTTATAACATGACAACCTAAATGTAGTTCTTCGTAAATTAGAGCAGCTTACATATAAAAGTTAAGCTCCTTAATTTTTGTTTTCGCTAGCAGGAAACCAAAATAGTTTAGCCAGTACAATTAGAAAATTGCCACATTTGGAGTGCCTGTTTCGGCAAAATTTTTATAAAGTGGAACAATTAGTGGTTCTGTTATGGCCGAGAATGCTGTCGAATACGTATACCACGTATCCCAGTGCGTACTTTTACTAAATTAAGTGCAGAATATTTTGAGACCACGTGATTAATATTCTAATCCTTCTTTGAAATGAGTAAACAAAAATATTATAATATTCCTGCACACCGAAGATTTAAACCCCTACCCGACAGAAAAAACTAGATTACTTATGTCGTCTTATAACCATGGTGAATTTGGTTTTAACTTTCTATCTGTTTCAAATAGTTAAAAATTTTGACATTTGCATTCATACATTTATTGAATGAACAATAACAAAAAAATTAATTTAAAATCAAAATTAAAAATAAATTATCACTCGTAATACAATATACAACTAGTGTTCAATTATTATCGATAATTTTTTACGAGATAAAACCGCGCTGAAAATTCAACGAGTGCGAGTTGAGTCGGTTTTAACGAGTAAAAAATTATCGATCATTATACAGCACGTGTTGTATTTAGTAAGAGACTACAACTTTCCGATCAGCAAGTGAATCACGATTCATCCATTTGTGTTATGTTGTATGCAAATTATTTGGCAAGCTTTCGTTTGCATGGCTTTTCCTTTGGTGAGTGTATAAAAAATTAAATCATAACAAAAAAAATTGAAATACAATTACAAATCTAGAGATAATTGTTTAGCATTTTCATGTTGCTATGGTAAAATTCGTAAAATTATCGCGTTGCTATGGTGAGAACCGTAATATTACCGCTGTAATAACGTATTGTTGTACGTATTTTGCATGGCAATCTAAATACTATTGCTGTAATTAATAATCGCTTTTTCGTAAAATTTCCCATGGCATATTAAGTTGTATTCTCAGTTAAATAATAAATAAAAGCAAAATATGGAGAGTAGTAAAAGTAAAAAATATTTACCAATAGCTATTCAAATATTAAAAAACAATATTTGAACAAATAAAGCCTGTGTTTTAAAAGAAAAATTGCAAGAACACAATAAGGTTAGTTTGACTTGATGATTCTACATGTCCATTACGAATATTGAAAGTTGTTACTACTTAATGTTACCAACCTAAATAATTGCAGCTTCGTGTTGTATCCAACCAAATAGAAGATATTTTGAAAGGAAACGAAACTGTGACAAAAGAAATTGGCGAACAAGCTTCACAACATTCCAAAAATATTTCAAATGATGCCTCATAAACATCACGGTTGGTCGATCGAGTACGAATTAATAATTTTTCTGTATTGGATGGCCGCTGGTTGCAGTTACAGAGTCACTGGGGATTTAACTGGTTTAAGCCGCAACTCCATCAGGAATAAGTATTATTATTGAATTGTTAAATTTTTTACAAAAGACATAAAACAAGTAGTGCACAGTCTAGTAAATTTTTGGATCGTCGTCGAACAAAATTCGACTAAAATTTGGAATATAAAATCGTATACTGATTGAATTTATGTAACTTTACATCGCTTCAAATATAAGCTCAAGGTGATTTACTGAATTTTTGAAAATGAGCTTTTCTTTCAAAATTATTTTTCCAATTACTTGCCAATTTTCGATTTTATCAAACCAACTCTAAATATAAAATTTGTAGTTTTACTTATAATGTTAGAATTTTTGATTTGGTTGGAGTGGGTAGAGGATAATTGAGATAAATAAATGTGGTGAAAGGGCAAGTGTGGTGGAGGGGAAAGGTATGCGTATGCAAAGGAGATGGATAAGTAAAAGTTTAAATTTATGAACATGGTTTGACATACGTAAGAAAATAAAGTCATCAACATACGTATAAAAGTAAGCTATGTGTATGTCTATCTTAAAACCATTGAGCCTCAATCCGACACATTGTAAGCCTTTTTATTACAAACGAAGCATCTATATTATTCCTTCAAAAAGCGAATAAATATCTCAATATTAACGAGAGTGAAGTGTATAATAAAAGCAATGGTGGCAGAAGAAGTTCTGCCGATGGACCCGTTGAAAACGGAGTTAGTAACTTGAAGAAATCACCTATCTCAATGACAGTCAAATACATATTTACTCGACGGTAAAAAAAATGACGGTTTGATTTTCATTATGTAGAAATTTATATAAATCATGTTTTAGACAAAATATAAGAATTTTACTATTTATCGGCTTTTGTTGCGATTTGTAAATATTTTATGCTTTCATTCCATTGTACAGTTGAATCATTGATTTTTATGTTACTGTTAGGCTGATATCTCGCTGCCCTTCTAGTAAAGAATATAGATTGCGTTTTATCACCGTTTAGTTTAATGTGCAATTTTTTGCAGTAAGCGGCAAGTGCATTGATATTAAGTTGAAGCGTGTTGATAACAGTATCAGGGCAACTAGAGAATGTATATATTTCAGTATCATAGGCTTATAATGTATTTTCCGAATCTGCTCTAAAAATAGATTGGATGTCAGAAGTGAAAATGTTAAGTATAAAGTGTTGGAGACAATACTGCATCTTGAGAGACATTACTAATTGCACTCCTTAGTGTTGATGCCTTATCATTAGCATCAGGCTTAGAATTTTTAGATTCTAAAAAATCAAAAATATATTCCTTAAATATGTAACTAAAATTGCAAAATATGTGATTAAAATGAAAAATTTATGTGATGTGGTCAAATTTTGAAAAGAATATCAAAACTAGACTCTCCTGGGTTACAAAGTGCTAGAGAAGTTGTCTAAAATTGGTTCCACATCTATACACTTAAAAATTACGACTGGTAAGCAATACTTATTTCAAAAGGACACCGTGATGGTTGAGACTAAAAGAAGTTTTACACTAAGAAAAGCTAAATTACGCTCGTATTTTTGCTCAATCAAATTGTAATTCAAATTACATTTTTAATTTCAGTTGCCATCAAGATAATATCCAATTACAGTTTAGAATTTATATTATTTTATACAAATGTCAGTAAATATGTTCTATTACCATGTGAAAAAAATATTTTTTTATTGCGCATCCTCGCTTATCGAATAACTATGTCTAACTGATTTTATTTCAAAATTACAAACCGCAACAACACATAATTACCGTAGCTATGTAGGTTTATTAAATAAATATGTTTGAATGTACATATTACAATTTTATTGCAATACAGAACATAAAAAATGTCAATTCCTACATTTTTCAAATTTCTCTGTAGTACTTAAACAGAGTTGGCAGTTTTGTGTTTTGTTACATTTTTTGGGTCGGTTTTTTTGGTCGTTCGCTTTTTCTTTAGAAACCCCAGTATAAGGCCCGTTGTACATTTTAGCTAAGCTAAGCTATAAAACATATCTTAGTTTAGCTTAGTTTAGTTCGCTAGCTCGACATCCGCACATTTGAGCTAATAAATTGGTTCACACATACTTATACTCCTATATTTTATTTGTGACGCACACATTAGGTTACTTCAAATTAATTCTGTCAATCGAAAAGACGACATAATAATATCTGCAGATGATTAGAAACAATTATAGAAAATAAACTTTATTATCTATATGATAAATATGTTTAAGAAATTTTTGCTTTAATATTATATATTTAAAATGTCTCCCTTTCGTATAGAATATTTTGACAGAATGAAATTTAAATAACATTGTATGTGCGTCAAAAATAAAATATAGGAAAATGTCATTGTATTTGTGAGAAACATAGCTGAAAATTGTAAGGCGAAGACAACTCGAGCTATGTTTATTTTCATAGCTCAAAGCAGTACAACATAGTTTGCTTAGCTTAGCTCATGTGTGCAACGATTCATTAAAACCCTTTATTTACAAACAGAGCTATGAACATAGCTCAAATCGTTTAGCTTAGCTTAGCTGAAATGTACAACGGGCCTAAGGCTCATTGCACATCTAAGCTAAGCTAAGCTATGCGATGTGAGCTATGTTTTTGTAATATATATAATTTAAATAGATCGCTGCATATCTGAACTAAGCTATGCGAGCTATGTTTTTTTATTTCGAGCGAGGCAAACTAACTTAGCTCAAGTTGCTCTTGCCTTGCTATGGGCAGCTACATCGCTCACACATAAATTGATGTTTTTTTGTTTTTTATAGATTGACGCATATTTAATGTTAATTCATATTGAATTTTGGATGACATTTATATTGTAGATCAAATTCAAAATAACGTGTGAATTATTATACACTATAACACCTAAAATTGTTTATTAATTTTATAAGTGTTAAACATTAATTAAATTCTAAATTTACAAAGGATATTTGAAAATTTGTGTCAATTGTGATAAAAAACGTATTACGAACAAATTTAAAATAAAGTTCGTAAGTTCATAATCTATAGTGTATATTACTTTATTGTCAATTGACATCGATTGTGTACTGTATACATAAAACAAATTAATACAGCTTAAACAGATTCGTAACGCAATGTCTATAACACAACTGGAAGAACCATATCCTGTCTTATACCCGACAAATCGGTACGTTTTAAACTTGACAGAATATGAGTCGGATTCATCTGATGATGAGTTTGATGAAGATGTGTTATTAATTTTACTCCGGAAACGAAAAAGGCGTTGTTAGTCTTCAAATTTTTTGATGAAGAGATCGAAATATGGCGAGTTTCACTGCTTATTGCCCGATCTGGCGGATAAAGAGTTTTTCAGATACATGCGATTAACCAAGGAGCAGTTCGAGGAAGTGCATAATCTAATCGAAAAGGACTTAGGAGGAGGCAATAATTCGTATTTTCGGCCGGAAATTTCCACAAAAGAGAAACTTGCTGTTTGTTTAAGGTGATTTAAAAATAATTTAAAATTCATCAATATTTAATAATCCTTTTTACGTTCTAGATATTTTGCAACTGGGAGTTCATTTCGGGATCTAAGTTTTAATTTTCGCCTGTGTGAGAGCACAGTAGGGGCCATAATTGAATCGGTGAGTGATATAATATGGCAAAAATTGCAACAACAAGAAATGCCGGAGCCTACTGAATCATTTTGGCGTGAAAGGGCCAACGAGTTTAACAAAATGTGGCAATTCCCGAATTGCATTTCAGCCGTCGACGGAAAACACGTAACGATTCGTAGTCCAATAAATTCTGGATCGTCGTATTTCAATTACAAAAAAACTTTTTCAATAGTTCTCATGGCTGGTGTAGATGCTACATACAAGTATACATTTATTGATGTTGGCTCACAAGGTAGGTTCAGCGATGGTAACATTTTTGCGAATAGTAATTTTGGAATAAAACTTCGAAATAATTTACTTAAAATACCGGTCCCTGAAACCAACTCTTTGCCATATGTTTTAATTGGGGATGAAGCCTTTCAATTAACGAAGAACTTCATGAGACCATTTCCTGGCTGCTACACCAAATATGACACAGATTGCAAAATCTTTAATTATAGACTATCAAGAGCACGCCAAACAGTAGAATGCGCTTTTGGAATTTTGAGCGCACGTTTTCGAGTTTACAAAAGGCCATTCGAAGCTAGTCTTAGAAAAGTGGATAAAATAATTAAAGCCACTTGTGTGCTTCATAATTATTTGCGGAATAAAACAACACTGAAGGAACAAATGGATGATTTTGACTGTACAGATTTTGACGATCCCGACAATCAACTCGTAGATTTATTGCCATCTTCTGTAAGAAGTTCTAATGAAGCGTTTTTAGTAAGAAAACGTTTCTCAACGTATTTTTTCTCGCCAGAAGGATCTGTTGCATGGTAATTACAAGCTATTAAAAGAGGCAAATATTAAGTTTTCCATTTACATATTATTAAATTCAACTGAACTCTTGTAACGTAATTAAGTCAAGTGACCGATCACTTGACCTAATCGGTTAACAGAAATTTTTATCCATTCAGGGACTCCGGAGCGGTCATTTTAGCCGGCTAACAGCTCAGGGTTGGGTGTGGGGTTTTCCGGAGTATGAATGGATCTTGCTAGACCGCGGGAAAAATTATTATTAAAACCAACATAAGAATCAACTCATTTTCTCGTGCCTATCGACCTCGACCTACCAATCCCATCCCTTACATAAAAATTCTTAGCCCCTCATCATTTCTTTCATCTCCTCGGTAGCAAACTCAAACTAAACAATAAAAAGAAACACATGAAATAATAACGTCAAGAGAACACCGGATAAATGAACAACGAGAGGAGGCTGAAACCCAAAAATTATTAAACAAAAAAAATATATATATATAATATAATATAGAAAAATATAAGAATGCAAATTTTAATCGTTATACCGAGAGTCAGAAATCAAAAACTAAAAAAAAATATATTTATGAATGAAATGAATTTTCTAGAAATTTAACAATTAATAAAGGAAAAATTTAACTCTATTGATAAAAAGAAAGCAAAAACAAATATTTATACTTAATGGAAAATTGAATCAAAAATCAAAAATTTAAATTATAAATGAAAGCATCTGACCAATATAACATATTTAAACAAAAATAAAAATAATAATAATAATAAAAAACGAACAGTTTGTTTTTGTTGTACACCCAGCTACTGATGACCATCAAAAATCCCTCACTGCACAATTGTAATACTATACTTCATTGATATATTTTATAACCAGCTCATTAATTGTTGACACCGCAACACAATATACCGCAACCCATATAATATGAATGTCCTCCGAATGATCATGCAGTAATTTATGATACGGGAATATACTGCACCGTAATTTAGATATCGCACCACCGGAATGCCGCAAACAGCTTATTGCATACCGAATACCGCAAACAGCATGATTCTGATATTGCACCCGCAAAATTCAATAAATAGCTTTGGGTATAGCAATATATCGATACTCCGTAATTTGGATATCGCACCACAATAATGAACACACGACGAAAATATGTGCGCAGCACTGATTTGATAATAATAATTTGTTTCTCAGGTGGTTTCAAAAGTTCACACTATGGATTCACAAAAGCGAAAAATCGTACGAGAAAAAAAATCAGCACAGCATATAACAGAAATTAACACTACTGTATTTTGCACAATGTACAATATTAAATTCAATTTATTGATCGCTTTATAATGATTTATAATTTAATTACAATTTATTTATTTACCATTACAATTTATGTAATTTTTCAGTTTAGTTTATTTTTCACAATTTTTATATAAATGTATTATGATTTCAAAATTTTTATAACTTTATTAAATATTCAACAGTTTATAATTTTAACTTTACATAACTTTTAGATTATACTTATAAACTTAACTTAAAAAAAAAATGCACATCATTTTCCAAATTTTATTTTATTTAATAAAAATATATTTTTTTTATCTTAAAAATAATCGACTCCTCGGGTCGAGAGCAAAAACTTGACTCCCGTTCAAAAATCAAAAACTTCCGATCGCGAATTTTTTTTTTTTTATTTTTAATAATTTTTGTTTGTTTTGGTATCAATTTCATACTTCCATCTTCCCCTCCCTCCCCTTGTTCATTTACACAACTTCCAGCCGCACACAAACTGACAAGTACATGGCCAGGGCAGTATAACCATCTTCGGCGTTCAAATGCCCAAGCAACAATGACACAATAAGGCGATACATTCGAAAAATGATTGTAAAAGTCAGGTCTAAGCCATTTAAGTTATTAACCGAGGAGATGAAAGAAAGAAAGAAGAAGTCAAACTACTATAACCAATGGAATTCAAAGATACACATTTTTTGGAACGATCGACGTACTATCGAACGTTACACTCTATAAAAAAATTTAGTAATAATAATAAAACAAATGTATAAAATAACCAAAATTTATAGAAAATAGATGTTTTATTTATTGAATTTCAAAAATGAACTTAAACAATCTTGATTTTTATTTTGAGTATTATTTGGTGGTGTTGTGAATGAATATGTGTAGTAAGTGGAGGCATTGTTATTGTTCGTTGGGTCGATATCCTCTAAATTCGTTGGTATATCAACCATACTCGGCATTGCAACCAATTGAATCATTCCTGCAGAAAATAATAAATATTATTATATGAATTATGCGAAAATATACCATTTTATTTATTTATACCTTGAGAAGCTGTAGTAACAGAATTTTTTTCAGTAAAAGATAATGGGGTTGACCTGGAATTATATACATCAGATGAAATCTCGGGAGTTGAACATATCGGTCTGAAATCTGGTGACAACCGTGGTGATAATACTGGTGATAATGATTCAGCTATTTCCTCACACTCGCTTATCACATCGAAAACTTTTCTCTTAGCTTCTCTTTGTAAATTAGGGGGAAAAGTAACCGCTGTCTCGTACATTGACAAAAAAAAATTGTAGAGGGCTTGATTTGCAGGTTGAGAAATATTACGTGATCTCAAGTCGTGTTTTATTATATCTCTGTTTTGCCTCATTTTTTGGTTTACCTTTATTATATTTAATCAGGGTTGCTAATTTACGGTAAAAAACTAAATGAAATAGTAATATACGTATTAAACGTATTATACGTATTGTTACGATGTTTGGTGGCCTCGTATCCATTTAATGTAGTCACCCAAAGAAAAATGTTAATACAGGTCACTTTGTAGGTATTATCTACGCTATCGGATAATAGGTGTCAGTTGTGTTGGTGAGGAGAGAGAGAGTGAGGGAGAGGTAATGGAAACGAGTAGATAGTTGTCGCGTTTTTTTTTTTATTATTGTTTTTTTTTGTGGTATGATTCGATTTTTAAAAGGTCGAGAAGTTTTTTGGGGAGTTGAATTTTGAATTTGAGACGCGTTAATCATACCAGATAAAAAAAATATATGTAAATAAAATTAAGTATTTGAAAGTGAAAAGAAAAATTTTTATTAAAAATGATTGCATTAATTGTGGAGTTTTATTTCCTCGAAAAGGAAAAGTGAGTTTGCAGTTGTTTTGAAGTGCATTGCTTATAAACCAAAACAATAAAATATAAATTAATAAGAAGAGAAATAACGGGAAAAAAATAAAAATAAAAACAAAAACCAAATATCCCTTATTAATTATTGAAAATTGGTGGAATTTGATTTTCTTTGTTGTGCCTTGTATAATACTATTATTAATTAGAAAATTGTAAATAATGTAACAAAGAATAAAAAAAAAAACATAAAACTTATCGAAAGAAAATTTAATAAATAAGAAATCGAACATTTTGTTGTTGTTGGTATTCTGTCGATAGCCAATGTAATAGACAGTCTACTTTATTTTGAACCTGAACAATAAAAACGATGAATTGAATGCTTCATGTGTTTGTTGATTTTGGAGAGATTTACTTGGAGCGTTGCGGATTATTTCTTGTTTCGAGAATCGTGGTTTAATTTGGAATATCTACGGGGAAAACAAGGAAATTGGAGCGTTGTGGATTGTTTCGTTATTTCGAGAATCATAGCTTAATTTGGAGTATCTACGGTAAAACAAAGAAAACGGTGTATATTGATGAACCTTGGAGGAAATACAGTACGTACAAGTAAACCGAAGATCGCAACAATTTATATGGATCAAGCATTAACCATTAATGGGTAGAAGGAGCAGTTTAGCAGTTAAGATAAAACATTTGTTTATTTTATTATCATATATATATTTTTTATTTTCTTATTTTTGTTTCATACAGCATCTTTTAGGATTATTCCATTGGTTTATTCCGATCGGGTTTATAATTAGTAAATTTACATTAGAACTTCAAAGTAACAAGCCGAACAATTTTTCCTTAATTTTTTTTTCTTGATAATTATTTTAATTTTTTGCTTTTCTCTTTCTTAACTTTTATTATATGGTATATTGCTATTATTATTATATAAACTTTTATTACAGCTCTTCGCACTCTCTCTATTCTCATTTAATCGGCATTGGATGGTTTCATAGGGTTATGGTATCAACTATTAGCTAGGTCATTTCAGATTTATTTAGTAATTTTTTTTTGTTTATTTTGTTTGACGAGTTGACTGTTATCTAGAGAAATGCTGATGAATGAATAGTCGACCGTTTGATTAGTCAAAATGAGTGAGGACTAGAATTTTCTTACTTTTTTCCCCTCGTGCTGATGACCCAATTACTAATTTTCCTTTTTCGCCCAGCCCGGAGGGGTGGGACTTTTGAAAAGGGTAAGTCCTTTTCCCTTGTGGGATAGGTTCTTTCTGATTTATTATTTCGTGCCAAGCAAGCCAAGCGTGTTCCTTATCTTAAAATGTTTCCAGTTTTCATTTCGATTTTGATTCTTCATTTCTATTCCATCATTTTTTTAGCGGTTTATTCAAGCATTAGCAAGAGTTGACAATACCCCACGCCTCGCCCTGAAGCCTAGCCGGCTACTATAACCGCGTCAACCCACTGGCTAATGATTCTGTTAATGGAATGTGATGCTCTGGCTTCACATTCCGTTACAGTATATTACGGTATAAAACTAAAAAAAACGTTATTTTTGATTTTTTGTTCGTTTTTGTATGATATGAAAATGAAATTCCGAAAAATGCACTAAAAAATAGTAAAAAAAAAAAACTATGCTTATATCATGTTTTAAAAACAAATTCTCATATTTTGTTCTAAAAATCATTGTACGCAACCATTATTCTGTCAAATCTTCAGTTGCTCTTGCTATCTAATTTTTTTTTTTTATAAGAGCGCAAATCACACTGAATACAGAAATTCACCACAGTATTGATTTTGGAATTTGTCGGGAAAAAAAAGAAAATAAGAAATGTCGGGGGGCCGACCATTACAAAAGGAATGGGAGGATTTAAAATTTATTAAAATAAAAGATAAAGATTTTAAAAATGTTGCGAAATGTGTAGTTTGCAAGAAAATCCTAAAAAATACTGCGGCACAACGTCTAAAGGCTCACCGGTAAGTTTTGTTTACAAATTCAAAAAAATAATCGATGAACATTGAACTACGAGTACTTTATGTATGGTGACAGAATTTTTCATATGCCGATTTTTCAATGTTTTCACAATTTAATTTTTCAGAAAAAAGTGTGTTTTGCCAGCCAATTGGAGCTCTTGTGATAGTGCTACTGATAATAGTGGAACTGAAAGTTATAGTTTAATCGAATTGGATGTTGATGTCGTAGACTGTCCGGAAGGGCCCTTTTCTGTATTGGCTTCCGCAGAAAACAATGAGAGAGAACAAGTAAAACAACCACCCACGCCTTCTTCAAATAAAAAGCTCTAACAAAATAAGATTTCATCAATTTTCAAATCCGTTCCGGATTCAGAAGTCCATAAAATCGATATTGCTATCGGAAAATTATTTTTTGGTGCCAACATACCGTTCCGTATTATTGAGTCTGTTGAATTTCGGAACTTGATGAAGTTGTTACGACCGGGATATCCGTGTCCATCGCGATATAGTCTCTCGTCAAGGATATTAAATGAAGTTTCGAAAGAAACTGTATGTAAAATAAAAGGTACTGTAGGACCATATTCAGTGCTCATCATTGACGGGTGGAAAAATCCAAGCTCAAATGATCAGACCATCACGTGCATCTTACATAATGCAGATAGTACACGGGCATTTTTAGAATCGTTTAATTATACTGAGACGCAGCTCGCGGAATCTGGAATAAATTTAAATGACACTGTAAACCTTTGCAGAAAGGTCGCTTTAGATAAATTTAACACAACTATTTATTGCGTGATTTCGGATAATGCTAGGAATATGATGTCGATGGGTACTTTGATATTTTTTATTTTAATTTTACTTTAGTTAATTTCTAATGTTTTTTTTTTCTAGGGAACCTAACTAACTTGTGGCACTCCACCTGTATCTCACATACCGCCAATCTTCTGCTGAAAGACATCAATGACAAAGATATTTGCAAAACAGTGGTAACGATCTTGAAACAGTTCCGTAATACTGCACCGGCACATGCCATTTTGTTGCATGGCGGAACAAAGCTTCAATTACCAGTTGAGACACGATGGTGTACATATCGCGATGTCTACAATTGTTTCTTGCGGAATTTGCAATCTATGAAACATGTTATTGCTGAAGGTAAATGTACAAAGTGGATTACCTCTGAAACGGTGCGCATATTTATGATGAAGAATTGAAATTAGCAATCGAACTGCAGATTGAATTACAAAACCCCATTTGCGAATTAATCCAAAACTGTCAAAGTTTGGATCACTAATTTCGGATGCGTGTGCATGCTGGTTGAATTTTCGAGTACCGGACAAATTTCAGCATTTCTTGGAGCAAAGAAAAACAATGGCTTTAAATATTTATGCCAAGACGGCAAATTTTCTAGATCCCAAATACAGAGGACAGAAGCTATCCGAAGAAGATCTCGACGAAGCTGAAGTTTTTTTAAATAAATTTGATGAATGAAGATGGATTGGCTTCTCTTCAGGATTTTAAGGAAAAAATAGGTATTTTTCATGTCATGGAGCAGAAAAGCATCTCAAATTCGATCCTTTTCTGGAAATGCGTACAGTCGAAACATAAGGCGCTTGCCGAACTGGCGTATAAACTTATTTCTATTCCGGCATCGTCTGCGGAAGTCGAACGTACGTTTTCGAATGGGAAATTCGGGCATTCAACGTTACGCAATCGACTGAATTTCGATAAATCTAAAAAACTCGTTGAGGTATATTACGATTTAAATAAATTGAAAACTTCTGAACAATTAGAGTTCATGACCATTAGCGATGATGATTCAGAAGTTGACCTATAAAAAGAAAAACTCTTATACGATGAAGAAGCATTATAGACTGTTTTTTAACCTGTGAACTAGCCAAAGGCTTATTTTGATTTATATTTTTGTTTTAATTTTAGAACATTGGAATGTTTTTAATTTTTTTTATAAAATAAAATACGTAGATACGTAGCTTAAAAAAGCCAAATGTATTTTATTTTTCAATCATATACAAAACAAACAATAGCCGTGTTTTTTTATAAGTCTCGATAGATCTCAATAGATCGCATCCAGATGTTCTCTATTTTTGTGGTTAAACTGCAATTGATTCAGTTTATTTTAATCAAGAATAACATTTTATTCAACAGTTTATCGTTTTTAATTCATTTCCTTGAATTACATAACTTATTAATTGTACATGAAAATCTTGCTTTTTATCCAGATATGCTATCGAGACTACAGATTTTCCCTTTTATGAGTAAAGACACAAATTAAAAATTTGTATTTTAGCATGGACGCATACAAAAGTCAATTTTTAGTACATCTATCATACAATAGGAAACTAGTAGCTGATTTACATTTAATCTGTTGCTCTATTTTAAAAGACAGAATATGTACGATAAAAGTATTAATTTTATTATTATTTCCTTCCATTATGAAGATGCATATTAAAAATGTGTTATTTAATACTACTTACCGCAATCGACAACTTTTTTTAGCGAAAAAGAATTGATAAATCGAAAAATGAACCTGTTTATCATTTTTCGTAAAAGTTGCTCAACATTTAAAAGATTATAGTAGCATTTTGAAAGAAAAAAAAAAAGTTTTAATATGTCCGTCTCATTTTTATATATGGATAAAATGTATTCGCACTTTTCCTCATGTATTTATACTTTTGGAATAACAAAATATAATGAAAACAACATGGCGTAGCGTTGTCAAAATAACCACAATTCTTAGTGCTGCGAGTGCCAGTATTTTTAAGTGGATGATAGGAGTAGCTACAATTTCCCATTTTTTATTTTTGCAAATATCTGAATAGATCTATCGAGACTTATAAAAAAACACAGCTAATATGTAAATAAAAACGTATTATACGTAAAAGAAATCACGAAGTATTATACATCAGTTTAAGACGTATAATACGGGACGTATTTTACTTTAGTATTATACTTTTACAACCTTGTATTTAATATTTCATCTTCCTTAGATAATTTTGTTCTTTTCAAATTCTTTCCTTTAGATGATTCTTTGTTTTGCTCACTTTCATGTACTGTTGTTTGAGAATCTTCGGAGATTTCACTAATGTTGCTCTGCGAATCCCTTTTACACATAAATTTTTCCAAAAACGGCATTGAGTCGTGAAATTTCCATTTTTTGCCAGCCGGGGCTGCTTGGCCACTTTTAGTTTTCATCCTCTTGATAGACTCTCTGTGAGAATCTCTTAGATTTTTCTATTGTTTTTTTGCTGTGGAGCCTGTAAAATATTCAAATTTATAATTATAATATGCATTACCATTTATTACTATGTATTACCATTTTCAAATAGACAGTTCAAAGCAATTTCTGCCCAAATTTCTTCTTTGAATTTAGTAGTCCTTGTGATCAGTCTCGTATAATTCAGGGTAACTTCGAACGCATTCAATGAGTTTTTCTAATTGTTCTGTTGCCATTGTCTATACGTTGCACGTTATATCGAATAAAATAATACTTTATAATTATGCACCAAATTAATAACTATAAGTAGCTTAAATTTGCGTTAAATGTAACAATATACGAATGTAATAAATTTTATTCAATAACTTCTTTCTTTTTAAGTTTTAATTTATTTATTTTAATCACTTTTTATTAAAATATTAATGTTTTACGGCTATTCTCGATGAAAATGTGACGCTATTTCCCGTTTCTGACAGAATACGTATAAAGTAACCTTAAACATGCGTCAGTGAAACATTATATAAATACATCTATGTATGTGTGGCGAGCGATGTAATTAGTATATAAATATGTGCAACGGGGTGAACTAAGGGAGTTGAACTATGTTAATATAAACTACGTTTCTCGCTTAGCTTAGCTCAAATGTGCAACGGGCCTAAACGTTTTCAACGTTAAAAAAAATAACATATACGTATACAAATCCAATAAGAATTTAAAAATGTTTTGTATGAATAGTAACTACACTGTTAAACATGTTTCTTAAGGCAAGTACTACACACTATACGAAAGGAAGGAAATGAATATGAGTTAATTCTTATTGGAAACCAAAAACATTTTATATATAAAAGATCGTACCATAGGAATTTTTATTTCATTGGGCAATATTCGATGGCCATTAAGAAGCAATCGTAGAGATGGCTAAGTGAATAGGAATATGCCAACACATTTATCTGTATTTTGTAGATACTTCGTAGTGGACATCATGATAGCGCGAACCTCAGTGGACCATTGATCGATTTTACAAAAAAGCCATACCATATAAATTTTTATTTCATTGGGCAAGATTCTATGGCCATTAACAGGCCAATTCACAATTCATTCCTTCTTGTTTTCAATTTGTAGTTAGTTAATTTCTTGCATATACTAATTTTGACGGATTTACTAGGCGATCCGGTTTTGTTGCAGTTGTGCATTTTTTTAGATCGTCATGGCATTCCCATTGGCCATTGGGCCTCTTTACATATGATGTATAATGTCCAATCCCATCCTCAAATGATGAATGCTGGTAGTTAATTACCCCTTCTAAAAATAGAATTTCATCTATTATAGTTAATTGATGTTTTACTTCGGATAACTTAATGTTATATTCGTTTTTATTGTTCAATGGTTCTACGTCAATAAGTAAAATGCCATTCCGTGATTTTATTTTTATTTTTTTTTTCAGTGATGCGCTTTAGACACTTTTGGCACCTGACATATGGTAATTGAATTCTATTTTGTATTGTTTTAAAATCTGATTCCTTAAAGTTAATATAGTCAATTCCTAAATACAAAACATCTCTGGTAATTTTTTCACATGCTTCGGAACAAATATATTCTATATATATCGTAGGACCCATTAAACGTTTTATAACGTCGAGTATATTGCAAACTGCTGAAAAGGATATACCTGATAATGATTTTGTTTTCGTGGTTATCCTATCTGGGAAACAATTCATCAATATGACACTGGGTGATACGTTTAATTTTAATAGAAATCCTTACACTACAAGACGCCCTCTCACATTTAAGGTAATCACATATAGAACAAACTATAGAAATAATTCGCCACTGATTCGGTTACAGTTGCATCATAATTTATATTTTAATGATCTAAACTTATTTGATCGTCCCTTAGCCAATTTTCTACGCAATATTTCAAACTCGGTGTCTAATATATCATACTGAATCCTTATTTTTATCAATAGTTAACATTTTGGTAATCTGTTGTTTTTTATTATTAAATATTGTTATCATGATTAATTATATAGTTGTTTAAGTATTGTATATTATATTATATTATATGATTTAATATCATTATTAACATATCATATTTATATTATTATTATTTATAAAAAAAAAAAAAAAAAAAAAAAAAAAAATTAGGCTAAAAATTTGTAACACATATAATTTAATTTTGGTGTAATCATTGTACATGCTTACTGATAGGTAATTGGGAGATATAAAATCTTCTGTCTGTCAGTTAAATTGAAAAATAAAATAAAAAATAAAATAAAATATATCGCTTCTTTTAATTGTATGCCTCCTTTTTAATTCCATTACCAATAGAAAAGGTTATAAATTCAAAATAGGTATTATCATTTGATGACTGAAATACATTTATATAAAATTCTACATCTATTGCTAACGAGTACATTATTTGAGATAATGAATCAAATGCACAAGTTTCAGAAACGCTTACTCGTATGTTTTCCTCGTTTAAGTAACAAAATCCATTAGACAATACTAATAGTTTCGGATTTTGCATTATTTTCGTTAAATCTGTTTCAACTGGGTCGGCTACTAATGCTCTGTTTTACTCCACTTCAGTAATTTGTTTTTTACCTGAAATATTTTTTTTAAAGCGCTTTATATTGATCTTATTTCTGAACAATTGTTTTGAAGCGTACCTTTTAATTACTCGTTGCCCGATATGTTTTGGAGAAGTATAAGTTGTAATTTTTTTTCGCCACATTTCTTCAGGATTTGCTAATACCTCCAGATTAATAGGATCAGGTGATAAATCCCTTTTTTGTTTTTTATTCTCAATTTTTTTAATTTTGGCGTAGACGGCAATATTTCAGAATATTTAATTCTTGCCAAAGTATGATCTATTTTTTCTTTCATCAAACTTACAAACCTTCCTATTTTTAAGCGTTTGTTGTTCGTATATTGATTTTTTATTAATTTGAACCAATTTTCAATATCGGCATTAGATAAACGACCTTGAATTTGTAATTTTTTTGAAAGGCAAGTGGTCCACAATGGCAAATAAGAAAAATATTTTTTTATTGTAAACAAAACAAAATCAGGATAGTTGGATATTCATTTTTCTCACTGAAATTATCTATTTGAAGTTTTTCAATTTTAGCGACAATGTTTTCATAAATTTCTAAAAATTTATGATAAAACGGACTGCTTTCATATCCTGCCTGTTTTCCTTCTAGATCCATTTCCCCTTCATTGAGTTCAGAATATATTTCACCAACCTCTGAAAATGTCTGTGTATCGTTTGAATACAAATCGTTTATGAAAGTTTTAAAAATTCTAAATGCTTGAACAACGTCATTTGAAACAATTGGGCTACAAAAAATAATACGATATATTTCAAATAGTTGATCAATATCTTTGATGTCTGAACAATTTAAAATAGCACAAAAAATATCCAATAGCAAATTTCTGTGATCCAATTTAATATTGCTACATTTTTTGGAAATTTGTTTGGCTATATTATGTTAGCAAAATGAGAGCAACAAATAAATATATTTATTTTATCATGCTTTGGTTGGTCGTTGTTCATTAATATTCTATAGGTATATTCTAGGTATCCCTCTATACTCATAAAATTTATCGAGTGTAATAATGCAACTATGGAAGCCCGTGTCCAGTCGACCCCATAGCATTTTGGTACATACGACTTTGAAATTTTTTGCATTTGAGAATGTAAATCAATCAAAAATTTGGCTATAGTTTTGGAGTCATGTTGACTTGAAACCATTTCACCAATCGGAACTACAATATTAGCCGCATTTCTTGATGCATTAGTGATCCGGATCAGATCAAAGTTTACATTGAAAACAACAACAACAATTTAATTTTTGTTGTTGTTTTCAATGTAAACTTTGATCTGATCCGGATCACCAATGCGTCAAGAAATGCGGCTATTGATTTTAATTACGCACGGATTTGTAGTAGAGAATTCTTTTAACATTATGGACGCAACATGTTGGATGTCTTCCCACGTTCCCTGTAGCGTCCATATGTATTATGGCGGGTTTATATTCGCTAATTAATTTTAATTGACGATCCCAAATCACAACAATATTTAACGGATAAAAAAAAGAGTATATATTTATTTTCTTGGCATTCGATTAAACTTTTTTGGTACATATCCATTAAATCACAATTAGATATCAGATCATCTTTTTTTAAAAATTCCGATCTAATTTTTTTAAGTACATTACTCGTAGTAATTATTTTTGTATTGCCCTTTCTTGCCAGTTCAATATCTGAATCGTTTAGCATGCTCAATTCATAATTATGGGAAGTTTTAAGACTTAGCTCATTCCTTAACGCTATACGTCGTTTGCCTCTAACTTGGTTAAACACTTTTTTACCCGAATGAATTTCAATTTCATCACCACTTACAAAAACTGACATCATTTGTTTAGGGTCTATGACAAATTTATATTTTTGGTTGTGTGATACATATATACATTTTCAATAAACAACTACATTTTGTTGAAATGAATTAAATAAGTGTATTGTTCCGAAAGAAATTACACAAGTGTTTTAGCTTGAATTAATGCTCTATTAATTGAACATCGAATCTCTTCTTTAGGTTTAGGTAACTCTACCATTTCAATTTTAAATTTAAGCCTCCATTCAATTTTCTTATCAGACAGAGCTATTTCTAACGAAACAGTGTCGGTCTCATTCTCACTCGATAAACTAACAATAATTCCAAAATTATCTTTCTCTATTATTGAAGAACCCCTCTGTTTTGGTGGGGTTGGATTAGATTTGGAATTTCGTTTCGTTACGATTGAACTAATGGTTTGAATTTTCAGTTCCGATGAAATGTTTTGATAGGATCGCTTTCGATACTATAACGGAACATTTCATCAGCATTAGGAACAACAGTCAAAATATTATTTATTGCCACAATAGGTGCGCATTGAGAATTTGTTTCATCAAGCAAAAATCTTTCGATACTCTTTACAACCATATTTTTGCTTTTTTTCTTCCAAATTAAGCAAATATTAATTCTGTTCTTTAGTGAATTTTGTACACCCAATTTGCCACAAATTGCTTTCATTTCAGAATTGTCAGCGCTAGTCAGTATATCTCCTGCAAAACATAGATGATCTAATGCATCCTTTAAAGTTTATTCAGAAAGAGCAGACTTTTTCTTTTTGTAATTATATTTGTTATAAAATAAATATAACCTGTAAACAAATAACTCCAAAAAAAAAAAATTCGTTTTTAGCGCAAATTACAGAAAATGTAATAACGAAAACAAAAACTAGGACCGGTAATAAAGAAAATCCAAATATGAGTAATTCATGGTCAATAATAAAATAGCGGGTAAAGAATATGCAAGAGGAAGCAGAGGTAGGTAGTTTTGAAAAAACTTTTAATACAATAAAAATACACAAAATCTGAAACACACTACACGATATTAACAGCACGGAGGCTAAAACAGCATTGAAAGAAATCAGAAAAAAAAATCCTTATATAATAAACCGATTTTTTTTTTACTCGTTTTATTTTATTGTTCATGAATTGCTGGTACGACTTTTTTGTAAAATCTATCAATGGTCAACTGAGGGTCACAACATGATGCCCACTACGAAGCATCTATAAAATACAGACAAATGTGTTGGAATATTCCGATTCACTTAGACATCTCTACGATTTGCTGGCCATTAACAGCGACTATTGCCCAATGAAATAAAAATTATACGTATTGGCTGTTGTTACGTTCCATTCTTATAAGAATGTAATTTTACAGTGTATTTACTAATACATTTATATTTTTGTTATTTGTTATATACTTCACTCTCGTTGTTATTTGTTATAAACTTCACACCCATAATTTCACTGTATTATCATTGTGTTACTGAGAAGCTAATTTTGCATGAAATTTTAATTTTAATTTATTAATTTATAAATTTGATGAAAAGATTTTTTCTCAGAAATTTAAATTTAAAATAATTGTTGAATTCGGTTAAGTGATTAAACTCGATTTCGATTTACAGAAATACCTCACCGGATTAAATTTAAGTAATAGTTATAATTAAGATTCTTGGTTATTTGTTTAAGAAGTTATTAAATTTGTTATTTTAGTGTTGTTTTAAACAAAAATTACATTAGAATCCTTGGTTCATATTTGAATATAAGTTCCAACGGTAGTGACTTGAACCAGTATAGGCGTTTTCAAAGGGAATTAACTAATGTAATGTGTATTCATAAAAGTAGATTTTAGGAGTGGAGGGGAAGCTGAATGCTGAAGGGACACTGAGTATTAATCGTTTTTTCAAATGACTAATTATTTAAACTTCTGTTTTATAGGATCCGGCTAAAGCTAGTTTAAATTCGTAATTTTAGGTTGATAAATGGTTGGAAGATGGTTCTATTCTATAGTTTTAGGAATAACAATTAATAGATTTGAAATATATCGTCATTGTATAGTTTTACATTGCTATCGGCTATACCTAGGTGTCTGTAACCGGCTTTGATAAATCGGGTTTATACTAGAAAATATATTATATTATATTATATATATTTCGGAAATCGGGAGTGATTCATTTTCTCAGATTTTTTTAAAAGATGATCTGTTGATTAAGATTATTTTTCTTTAATTCTTCAGAACTCGGCAATGAGGTCATTCAATGGTTAGGGCCGACATGTTATAACTGTCACTTTTTTTGCTTCCACGCGTTTTCGATAGAATAATGGTCTTATAGTATTACTTAGTTGATATTTTTATATTTATTTTTATCAAAGAACTGCAGTGATTCTATCGAAGCGAAAAAGTGATGAGTTACAACATGTCGGATTAAATGATTAAATTTAATTGTAGGTATTATTGACCTCATTTATTTGACTTTTTTAAACATAATATCGTCCCTCTAGTAATGAAACAGCGTATAAGAAAAATAGCAGTTTTAAAATAATTCGCATTTAAATGTTTTTCGAAAAAAAATTTTAAAATAAAATCGTTTATATCATAGAAAATTTAATTTTCTATAACATAAAAGATTTTATTTCAAAAAATGTTTTCAATAAACATTTAAATGCGAATTATTTTAAAAGTGCTATTTTTCTTATACGCTGTTTCATTACTAGAGGGACGATATGATGTGCTATAATCCATTTATCCTGTGCCTGTTAACTTTGAACTTTTTATTAGTTTTTTGTTCAAATATCGCCTTGCTTTACAATATAATTTGTGCTTATGTTGCAACTGGACAATATTTACCTCTTAAACAAAATATTCGATATTGATTGTCGATGGTTTTGTTTATTTTGTTCTCTCTGTTACGCAACTAATTGAAATAAGATTATCTGATAAGATTTTGTTTATTAAGTAGATAGTAAGTTTAGCTTCTTATCCTCGTATATACATATATGTACATAACTATGTTATTAAAGTTTTCCCGGTTTAATTTTCATTTTGATATAATGTTTCGTAATAAGAATATAAATTTAATAATTCTAAGAGATTATTATATTTACGAGTTTGATGATTCTTGGTATTAAGTTTTCAACAAAATTAATATAAAAGACGATAATATAAGAAAATTAAATTAAAACTGAAATCCTTTGTAGACTGAGCAACAACTCTCTTCATTCAATTATATAGAGTTAATTATTTGTTGTATATAAAGTGGAATGAAAAGTGTGATGCTATTTAGATACAGAGAGTAAAGTTGCTACTTAACACTCGAAATCCCTCATCACCCGAGCTCATAAGCCCATGTGTAACAATTTCTTTTTTTTTGTTAAATTAGGTTGATATTTTGACCTCTACTGTATATGGGAATGGTCATAGTCATAATTTCTCCAATAATAATTGAGTTTTTTTTCATTGATTGGTTTTGGTATTTATCGACTGAGAGCGAAGAGAATAAAAATTGGAATTGGTGATTATGTAATTTTTGCAGATAAGTTTTTTTTTTTTTGCGATCGAGATATTGAAGAGGACACATCATGGGAAACACACATTTTAGAAAATAATACAATCAAACAATTCAAATAAGTCCATAGATTTTTTTCAATAAACAAAACAAAAGGATACTTGCTTGGGACGCGTCCGATTTCTGTGAGAAATAATTTTTCTGTGATAAATTTGACATTAGTGAAATAATTTTCTCTTCCACATTTGAAATAAGTTCATTTGCTGTCCGAATACTGAAATAATTTTGAAATAATAAATTTCACAGATAATGCTTAGAGAATAATATATACAATACAAAAATGTACAAGTGCCTAGATCAATTTTTTCTTAATTTTAACCCCCAATAAAGAAATCTACGGATCACCGGCATATTCACCATAAAAATTAATAAAATTTGAGGCGCGCTAAATGAAAATTTAGCATTTTTAAACAAATAAAATTGTTAGTTGATCAACTATATTTGCTGTATATTAATAATCTAAAAACCATCATTTAACGATGTAAAGGCAATGAATTTAGGATTTATGTACTTATAAGAAAAAATTATGGCTTGCAGATAATACTATTAATACAATATTACACAAATTTTCGTATAGCACAAAAACGAATAAATTGCTCACAAAATGATTAAAAAGAACAGAATAAAGGCACGCATGTTCACTACGATTATAAATTTATTGGTCGTAAATTTAATTTCATCAATACAAAAATCTTATTACTAAAATTAACATACTTCACTGGCGCAGAAACAAGAATTATTTCGGACATGTCAAAATTATTACACACCGGTGCTGTGATAATTTGGTTGCGTACAGTTCAACATTAAAGTAAATTAAAAATTATTTCTCACAGAAATCGGACGCGTCCTTGAAAAAAGCAGGCAGACCCCGTTAAATGCAAGCTCATTTCTAATATGTTAATACATAAATTATGATGAGTTGAAATTCATATATGGCACATAAATTAGTAAAATCGGTAACTTTTAAATAATTTCATTATACTTATATCTAATTGCAAATATTAAATTAAAATAGAAACAAAATTTTAGTTATTACTATTACGCATTTTTATTTTACGTGTTAACGCCTAAATGTCATACCTTTTGGAATCTTTAAGCCGGTCTCATGAAATTAAAAATGTGAGATCTCACGTCAGTAATACCAATTTTTTTTTTTTTATTAATTTTAATTTTTGTGTTTTGCTAATTTTTGGCATTTTTAAAAACTTTTTTGTGATTTTTACATTTATACGTAATATAAACACCGATAACATCACAAGAAAAATATCAAAAATTAACAAAACACAAAAAGTAAAATGCGTAAAAAAAGAAAAAATTGGTATTACTGACGTGAGATCTCACATTTTTAATTTCATGAGACCGCCTTCAATCTCTTTAATTCATTTTAAAGCCGTCTTATGTTCAATAGCGAAAACAAAAGTGGCAAATACATAAAACTCACTCAGAAGAAATTCATTTGATATTTCAACTTTTTTAAATTCAATCGATTTGTGTTCATCAATTCGAAAACTATGGTATTCTTAATTGACTGATTCAGTTTTTATTTTATATAATAATTTACGACATTTGATTTTTTAATATTTAATCAGTTTTATTCATCAAAATACATTGTGAAGTTACTAAAATTTGAATTGCCATTTTATTTGAGTTTTCTATAAAAAAACCACAACTAAAAACTCAACAAATAATTAGTGCGAGCTCAATAGAAATAGAAATTTATGACGTTTAAGCTTTTTGAAATTCAATCGTTTTTTGTTCACGAAACATAAATTAGTACAACATAGCTGAAATTGCTAGAAACTTCTATTAATTGTGTATAAAAAAAATTGAGGTGTGGCCAACACACGACTTTCTTTTACGAACAGCGAATTTTGAGAAACATGCAAATTTCTTTCAATTTTTTTTGTTTTTTTCATATTTTTTTTATAACTTTTTAATTTTTTTTATCTTTTTTTTTTTATTTTGTTTTGTTTTCATTTTTTGGAAACATTTTGTATTAAGTATCATAGTTTTTTATAAACGTTATACTTTTTCAGATATTTGTAAAACAAATTTTCTGGCCCAAGGGAATGGCCACTTCCGGTTGACCGATTTGGAATAAAATTCACTGGGACCTCCCAATTTATCAAAAAAGCTTAAATCTGAAATTTGAGCTCGATTGGTTAAGCCATCTGGGCTGTAGATAGCACACAGACTGACAGACAGACGGATAGACTGACAGACAGACATTATTTCGAAACCCACTTTTTCGGACTCTTGAATTACAAACAAAAACAAAGCTTTAATATTAATGAATTAATTCTTACTAAATCATTTTCAAAACCTTTCATTGGATAAAATAGGTGAAGTTATATTGGATATCAATCAGATAAGGAGGTTCAAGGTTGTTGTAAGAAAGTCTTTGATTATATCTATTTGTGTAATTAATGTTGGGGATTTTGTGATGCTAATATGTCGACATGGGTATTTAAAGTTAGGATTTTGTGTTCTATAATTTAATGTTGTACTAATTGAATGTTATGTCTGTCTGGTTTGCTATCTGTGATTGATAAGTTAAACAGTTTCTATCAAGATTATTGATTATAAGCTACGTTGATTGTTTTGGTTCAAGTCGCGTATTGGTTGACGATATTTGTTCTATGTATGAGTTGTTGTTGTTTATATCAGTTTGGGTTGTTGTTGGCTTACCTCTAGTGGGGGCCAATTCTGTATTTCAGTATTTTAGTAATTTGATTTTAACTAATGAGTTGTCGATAACTTACCTCTGGTGGGGGTTATCTCTGTATCGTCAGGCCTAATTGGTCAAGCTATACGAAAGTAGTGCGTTATAGCACGGTATTAGTATTTATATTCGGATACTCCAGTGGACAAAAGTCGCTAGGAAACCTGTGATTTCTCACTGTTCTGTTTCCTCCTCTGTTTTCCCATACAGAGGTTCACGCTTCAATGTCATGGAGCCTTGTGCGAGGTGTTAGTAAGATGGTTGTTTGGATTATACTTACTCAAGATGAATTATTGTTGTGCAGTAGTTCTGGTTTCGATTTTTCTCTCAGGAATCGATGGCAGCTCTCTGTTCGCGATTTTGGTTTAGAGATGATCAGCTATCTTCTCGTATTTAAATAAGAACAATTAACGAGTTTTGAAAGATCCAACAGGGTCTATTAGTGCACTTTTATTTATATCTTTCTTCCACTTGGCATTCACAATTTATATATATATATATATATATTCCTTATAATATTTCAAAATTTTTCTATGTGTTAACTTATATTGGCCACAAGCGTTTTTATTAAATTCTTATTTTTTTTAGATATGCACTTTGCTTTTTGACTTGCAAATAAAAATATTAGAGATTACTAACTGAATTTCACTGTTTATCTTCTGTAGCGATTAAAAAAGACTAAAAAACAACGCGTATGCGCTTCGCGCTTCGATCGATGGACTGATGTTTTACTTAGAATTTTTTTAGTTTATATACATAAAGATTCCCTCGCTAATTACCAACAATTTTATTTTCTTTTATTTTTTTTTTAGCTTCTCATATTAAATTTTTATTTTCAATTTTTTTTAAATAAAAGCGAGACGATACATCCGTTAAAAAAAATATTTTTTTCTTTAGAAATTGCTTGATCGGTAATTTGTGTGTTTTGCATTATTTTAATTTAGCTTGTGTGACTCTCATGTTTCATTATTTTATTTTTTTTATAATTTTGATAAAAAAAATGCTTAGCTTACATTTTTCGCGTGTGAATATTTTTTCGCCTAAACGTCCACTAATAATTTTTCTTATTGCTTTTGAACCAAAGATGTCACCAAAAATTTATTCAATTGCTTAAATGTCGATCAAGTCCAAATTAAATGTATTACTTAAAAAAAATTAATTTGTATGAACGCAACATTGTATGAATACGATATTATATTTATTCTTATCTTTTAATTGAGAAAAAAAAATGTTATTGTAGCGCGCGCGCGTAATTTATTTTGTTTTCGCGTTATCTTTATGTATATAGTTTTCTTTTTTAAATAGGTCAATTTTTGCTTTATGTTTACTATTTTTTGTTTGTTGTTGCTGGGGATTCCTATATGGAATGTGGATTGTAATCTAATACGTTAGTTCTGTGTATTTATATGAAAAATGTGTACGTCTTATGTATTTTGTTTTAGAATTACGTATTTAGATTTTGTAAATGGGGCAAGGTTATACAACATACCTTCCTCCCTTGGGAAGTGAAAATTTCAGAAGGGAATTTTCACTTATCGAATGATATATCTTTGTATGTCTAAGAATCTAACGTTATTTATTACTAATTTACTATTTTAATTCTATTGTTAGTATTATTTATTATTTTAATTCGATAAATGGAGAGTATCCTCATGTTAAGATGTTTGTTGTTTGTGGTTGTCTGAGGGGTGTTGTTTTTGAATTACAGAATTAGCCATCTCAAATTTGGTTGAGATTTACCTATCTTGTGTAAGATTAGGCTCTGATGTATTGTCGACCGCTTGTCGTTTTTCCTCGGTTTACTTCTTGGTATTTTGCCATTTGTTGTCATCTGTAGCTGTTTTTGTATTTTATGTGTATTTCTTAAAATTCTTTACTGTTAGCTTTATGGTGTTTTTAGTTGATACTGATGTTCGTTGGTGGGACTGGTTTTACCGTTGTCGTCCGCTGATTGCTTAAAAGTTTCCCATTTACTTGTGTGTTGTGTGAATTAAATGGTTAGGTTTGTGATTGTGGATGATGTTTTCGCTTTCAGCCTCTTGGTTACTGTTTGTTTGGCTATTTTCATGGTCCTTTTCTAGTTTGTTTATCATTTTTATTATTAATATGCGTATTATTTATACTTTTTTTTTATATATATTCTTGTTATTATTATAATGCGTTATTATAATTGTTATTAGCTTTATTATTATGTTTCTTGTTATTGTGTCTGCTCTTGTCTATGGACCCTCTAATGCACTATGTTCTAGTTCCTTTTATTACTTCAGACATTTAACATCTTGACCTTGTTGTTGACCTGCTATTTTCGTTGTTGACTTCATCCAATATATTTAGTTTGTTACTTTTTTTTTCTTAATATTGTTCTGCGTGTGATTTCCTCTTCTTGACATCTTTTTGTTGTTTCCGTGTTCTGACTGTTTCTTTATTGGCTTCGTTTATGCTATTACGTTAATTTGTGTTAGTCTAGTTTTTTATTCTAATTCTTATCTATGCTTATTCCTATGTATTACTGTTTTTGTTTTGGGGTAAGGGTTTTGTTTAAGGTGGTAATGAATAATTTTTTAAAAGAAAAATTTATGACTTGTATCTTTTTTTTTTTTTTTAAATTTATGTTTTTTCCAACAGGTTTGGTTTTTAATAATTGAATTTAGTTTTTAGTAATTGAATTTAATTTTTAGTAATTGGATTTTATTTTTAATAATTTAATTTAGTTTTTAATCACTGAATTTAACTTTAGTATTTGAATTGAATTTATTTTCTAATAATTGAACTTTGTTTTTTTTTTTGTAATAATTTAATTTAGTTTTTACTGACTGAATTTAATTTTTAGTAATTTAGTTTTTAATGACTTGATTTAATTTTTAGAATTTAATTTTTAGTAATTGGGTTTTGTTTTTAATAATTTAATTTAGTTTTTAATCATTGAATTTAATTTTTAGTAGTTTAATTTTGTTTTGAATTTGCTTTTTTTTTTTTTTTTTTTTCTTTATTTTATTTTCGTTCTAAAAGTTTTCGTTAAAAAAAAGTTTTGTGTGTTAGTTGTAATTTGGAATTTTAATTTTTGTGCCGAATTGAGTTTTCTTGTTCTCTCATGTTTGTTAGTGATTTGGAGACATGAGGAAACAAGTTTTGTTATATACACAAAAACTTCTGTGTATATATAAAAAAAAAATTTACCTTACCCTACTCCCGTCAGTGGTATTGTTGGGCTGGCAACGTTTTGTATATTTTTGATTTGCGTTGGGCTGGCAACGGCTAGTGTATTTTTGGTTTGCGTTGGACTGGCAACGGCTTGTGTATTTTTGGTTTGCGTTGGACTGGCAACGGCTTGTGTATTTTTATTTTGCGTTGGGCTGGCAACGGCTTGTATATTTTTGATTTTCGTTGGGCTGGCAACGGCTTGTATATTTTTAATTTGCGTTGGGCTGGCAACGGCTTGTATATTTTTGATTTGCGTTGGGCTGGCAACGGCTTGTATATTTTTGATTTGCGTTGGGCTGGCAACGGCTTGTGTGTTTTTGGTTTGCGTTGGGCTGGCAACGGCTTGTGTATTTTTGGTTTGCGTTGGGCTGGCAACGGCTTGTGTATTTTTGATTTTCGTTGGGCTGGCAACGGCTTGTATATTTTTGATTTGCGTTGGGCTGGCAACGGCTTGTGTATTTCTGGTTTGCGTTGGGCTGGCAACGGCTTGTGTATTTTTGGTTTGCGTTGGACTGGCAACGGCTTGTGTATTTTTGGTTTGCGTTGGACTGGCAACGGCTTGTGTGTTTGCGTTTGCTAGAATTTTGTTGCTTGTTTTTCGTTCTTCTACGCCTTGTTTTGCTAAATTCAAGTTGGATGTTGTTGTTTGAATGCTTTTCGGAATAGCCATAGACTCTGCTGGATTGTGCTTATGATCTTGTGTCATGATATTTGTCGAACTTGTGGTTGTTTGTATTTGCTTATTATCTAGGTTTTCTGTTTGTGTCGTGCTGGCGACGTCGTTTGCTTGCTTAAGAACTAAATTATCGTGCGTCTGGCTGGAGACGGCTTTTGTTTGTTTTGGAGTTGAATTATTGTGCGTCTGGGTGGCGACGGCTTCTGGTTGCTTATTAACTATATCTTTGTGCGTCTGGATGGCGACGGTTTCTGGTTGCTTACTGACTAAATTGATTGCGTACGTTGGTTCGATGAAAATTTGTTTTTGATTCGTTGTATGGTTCGTTTGAATCTGGCTGCTCGTGGTTTCTGAATAATTTGCATTCGTTGAGATCATGGCTATGTTCCGTGTGTGCGTAATTGTAGGTTCTGTTATTGTTGTATTTTGATGCTTTATTGGACCCGCTCGGGTTTGGCCTACTATTCCATATCGGCGAGTCCATGCTCGTTTCCCGATTGTGGTTGATAAATATACTGTGCTTCATTGTGTAATTGGGGTTGTGTTGAGATTAAGTTTATTTTCATATTTGCGAATTTCTCCTCGATATCTGTGTTCGCTGCTTGTGGTTTAGGTTCATAGTTGTTTGGCGTTTCAAATGAGTAATGTTCTGGAGGTCTATCTACGGTGTTTCTCTCGTCTGGAGGTCGTCTATAATTGTTAAATCTCTGTACCATTTCTGTGTTTCTGTCTTGATAATTTGCTGACTGATTGCTTCTATACTCTTGGGATGTTGGTTGACCAAACATCATTGCTTGTTGCTGGTTGTTTCTCATGTTATTTGATCGCGTCCTACTGTCGTCTGTGTACGTATTCCTTAGTTGTACCGGGCTTGTGTTGTACCTCTGGTTGTATTGATTTGTATTTTGTTGTTGGTTTATTTGGAATTGTGGTCTATTTTGTGACCAGATTCTTGACCTGCACACGTCGTATGTGTGGTTCGGTTTTTGACAATAGTTGCATATTACTGGGTTATTTTGCCACATATTTCTGTTCGGTATGTTTTGGTAGTTCATTTGTAGTTTCTTTTCCAGCGTAAACTCCCCGTTTGTTATTTCTAGCATCCTCTCTATGTCCTCTGTTTGTTCTACTATACTGTCCACATCTTCTGCTTTTATTGTTGTTACTTTTTCTTTTAGTATTGTGTTGTTTAGTCCCCTTTTGAATGTTTGTACTGCTGTGATTTCTAAGTGCTGTGAGTATGTTTTGTCTATTGTTTCTAACTTATATTTTGTCCTGTATCCATTTTTGTAATTTTCCAGTGCTTCGATTACGCGTTGTCCATAGTTCCTAATAGATTCACCATATAATTGTTTGCACTCAACGAATTTCTTTTCTAATTCATTCAATGTCCAAACTTTTGTATACATACTGTTTAGTAATGTTCTTAATGCTTCGTAGTCTTCAATTTGTCTGCTACAGATTCTCGCATATGCTCCTCCCGTCAGTCTAAATTTTATCAGATTTCCAAATATTTTCTTTTCCTCTGGCTTTGTAAGGGTATTGTATATGCTGTCCGCTAATCCGAGAAATCTTGTTAAATCTGTCGTTATATTTTTGTCGTCCTCACCGCTGAATTCGGGTATCATGGTCGTAATATTTTGTTGGATTTCTCTTGTTGTCGTCATTTTGTTTGTTTTGTTTTGCGATTTTGTTTGATCGGGTGCTCTGTGTTTTGTTACGTTATTGGATGTTGCTACTTGAATGTATTTTGTGATGACTTTTGTTTCTTCTGGTTCCTTTACTTCTTGATGTGTTATTACTTCAACTACTGGTGTTTGTTCGCTGGGTTGCTCTTCTCTTGATGTCTCTACTGTCTTCTGGTCTATTTTGTTTGTATGTAGTATAGTTTGTTCCTCTGTCACTTTGTTCTTGAGTTTAGGCTGTTTGTTTTTTATTGGTTCTAATTCGCAAGATGTTTGTGGTTCAGAATCACTATTACTATTTTCTGTTTGGGAGCGCGTTCGATTGTCCCTGAATAAAGATGGTGCTCGCGGGTTTGGTTTGACTTGAGTTGGTGATCGTGGTGTTTTTTGTGATTTACCAAATTCCAATGGTAGAGGATTCGCGCCGCTCATATATTACACTACTTCTCCTACTTAAAATTTACGTTAAAAATATTTACTGTATGTTTTAACTTCCTACAATATGGAAAGTTGGGATTTATTACAACCCTATGCTAAGCTCACTGTGATACCTTCATCATAAGTTTAACAGCCTTATTATTATGTTCGCTCGGTGCGAATAGACACATTTGTTAAATGTTTTAGTGTGTGCTTTAAAATAATGTTAAAACACGAAAAGAAAATTTCTTAATTGCTAACGCGGATGTCCTACGGAAACTTCACCTACAGCGCCATTAATGTTGTAAGAAAGTCTTTGATTATATCTATTTGTGTAATTAATGT
Organism: Tipula helvola; assembly: GCA_963556165.1. Taxonomy (NCBI): domain Eukaryota; kingdom Metazoa; phylum Arthropoda; class Insecta; order Diptera; family Tipulidae; genus Tipula; species Tipula helvola. The sequence goes on from OY744483.1 coordinate 235,688,797, forward strand.
TGGGGATTTTGTGATGCTAATATGTCGACATGGGTATTTAAAGTTAGGATTTTGTGTTCTATAATTTAATGTTGTACTAATTGAATGTTATGTCTGTCTGGTTTGCTATCTGTGATTGATAAGTTAAACAGTTTCTATCAAGATTATTGATTATAAGCTACGTTGATTGTTTTGGTTCAAGTCGCGTATTGGTTGACGATATTTGTTCTATGTATGAGTTGTTGTTGTTTATATCAGTTTGGGTTGTTGTTGGCTTACCTCTAGTGGGGGCCAATTCTGTATTTCAGTATTTTAGTAATTTGATTTTAACTAATGAGTTGTCGATAACTTACCTCTGGTGGGGGTTATCTCTGTATCGTCAGGCCTAATTGGTCAAGCTATACGAAAGTAGTGCGTTATAGCACGGTATTAGTATTTATATTCGGATACTCCAGTGGACAAAAGTCGCTAGGAAACCTGTGATTTCTCACTGTTCTGTTTCCTCCTCTGTTTTCCCATACAGAGGTTCACGCTTCAATGTCATGGAGCCTTGTGCGAGGTGTTAGTAAGATGGTTGTTTGGATTATACTTACTCAAGATGAATTATTGTTGTGCAGTAGTTCTGGTTTCGATTTTTCTCTCAGGAATCGATGGCAGCTCTCTGTTCGCGATTTTGGTTTAGAGATGATCAGCTATCTTCTCGTATTTAAATAAGAACAATTAACGAGTTTTGAAAGATCCAACAGGGTCTATTAGTGCACTTTTATTTATATCTTTCTTCCACTTGGCATTCACAATTTATATATATATATATATATATTCCTTATAATATTTCAAAATTTTTCTATGTGTTAACTTATATTGGCCACAAGCGTTTTTATTAAATTCTTATTTTTTTTAGATATGCACTTTGCTTTTTGACTTGCAAATAAAAATATTAGAGATTACTAACTGAATTTCACTGTTTATCTTCTGTAGCGATTAAAAAAGACTAAAAAACAACGCGTATGCGCTTCGCGCTTCGATCGATGGACTGATGTTTTACTTAGAATTTTTTTAGTTTATATACATAAAGATTCCCTCGCTAATTACCAACAATTTTATTTTCTTTTATTTTTTTTTTAGCTTCTCATATTAAATTTTTATTTTCAATTTTTTTTAAATAAAAGCGAGACGATACATCCGTTAAAAAAAATATTTTTTTCTTTAGAAATTGCTTGATCGGTAATTTGTGTGTTTTGCATTATTTTAATTTAGCTTGTGTGACTCTCATGTTTCATTATTTTATTTTTTTTATAATTTTGATAAAAAAAATGCTTAGCTTACATTTTTCGCGTGTGAATATTTTTTCGCCTAAACGTCCACTAATAATTTTTCTTATTGCTTTTGAACCAAAGATGTCACCAAAAATTTATTCAATTGCTTAAATGTCGATCAAGTCCAAATTAAATGTATTACTTAAAAAAAATTAATTTGTATGAACGCAACATTGTATGAATACGATATTATATTTATTCTTATCTTTTAATTGAGAAAAAAAAATGTTATTGTAGCGCGCGCGCGTAATTTATTTTGTTTTCGCGTTATCTTTATGTATATAGTTTTCTTTTTTAAATAGGTCAATTTTTGCTTTATGTTTACTATTTTTTGTTTGTTGTTGCTGGGGATTCCTATATGGAATGTGGATTGTAATCTAATACGTTAGTTCTGTGTATTTATATGAAAAATGTGTACGTCTTATGTATTTTGTTTTAGAATTACGTATTTAGATTTTGTAAATGGGGCAAGGTTATACAACAAGGTCTCGTTTTTAATGAATTAAGATTAGATGGTCCTAAAATGTTTAAATTTTTTTTCAAAAATGACTCCCTCGTATTTGAAAATATTATGAAAAAGCGTAAAATCATAAATACAACTTCAACAAGACGCAATTTTAAAGGTCATTTTACACGATGCGATTTGCATACAATATTTATTGTACAATAGGGGAAATAAATCGTATACAATTTTCCCCGCAATTTTGATGAGATCTGAATTTTTCGTTGTCTACACCGTACAACTAAAAATTGAATGGGATTCCCAAAAAAATTAGAATAGTGGTTTAATTTTCTACTTATTCAGAATGAAAAACCAAACAAATTTAATGTTTATCGGGTTATGCGCAATTACGATTGCAATTATTAGAAACAGAAAATTAAAGCGGTATAAAATTAAAAATAGGACGATATAGGGAAGGAACTGGCTACAAAGACGAGATTTTCGAGATAAGGAGGTTCAAGGTCTCGTTTTTAATGAATTAAGATTAGATAGTCCTAAAATGTTTAATTTTTTTTTCAAAAATGACTCCCACGTATTTGAAAATATTATGAAAAAGCGTAAGATCACAAATACAACATCAACAAGACGCAATTTTAAGGTAGCTGTCAAAAATATTGTACACACATCTTATGAAAATGCGGTTGGCTGCAATTTCAACGCAATTTACATGCAATTTGATTTTCGGACGTTTACACTACACGATTCCCATGCAGCAAAATATTGTACAACAAATATTGTATGAAAATCGCATCGTCACGGTGTGCGGGAAGCCGAAAAAAGTTGGTCTAAAATGCCGAAAAAAACTAGCGTCATATATAAATGCAGCATGCTCTACAGTGTCATAATCCATTAAACAGAAAATCGGACCTGATCATTTAACAAAGAAATTGCGAAAAAACGCGATTTTTTGAATTTTAATTGAAAATATCATTTCGGCGGCCAATTTAAAAAGGAAGAAATTAAAGATGATACAACTTTTATATTGTTTTCTTAATCTGTATTCGTTTATCTACAAAATGAACCCTATGCCAATATTTTGCGATAGCTAGTTTTTGTTTTACAATCAAAATACACTAACATACAGTGCCGAAAATCAAAATACTCCGCCTACTTTGCTTGAAACAACACTAACTCAAGGTCACTGTGTACGGAAAGGTGAAAATAATTTGCCTAAAAATATTTGAGTTGATAACGTGGAGGAAAAATGCCTTCAAAGGATTTTTGGAGGAATCGATAGACAATCGTCAATCTTCGGAATTATATGCATGGTGCATTGTGGAAACCAAACCACGTATATCAGTGCAAACAGCGAGTGAATTATTCTCAATGGGGCATGCAAAACGAGTTTGTTTTTGTTTCCGCACATCAGATGTCATTACCGTCGTGATAAAGGTTACAATAATGTTTAATGTTTAATTTTATGGCTACGAAGTTCGAACGCGTCGCTAAACGACTTATAAACATTTTAAAATATACAAATTCTTTTCTGTTATTAAATTCACCATACACTTTCGATACAAAACACAAATAACATTTGCTATGCTAACCTTTACCGAGGGTGCTGCATTCTAAAACAGCGGCGAATATTGTTACTATAAGCATGCCCTATTGTCATGTAATTTCATCTGAATGCGGCAGCGGTAATTGAACATTATGTCGTTGCAGTGTATGTCAAAGTACCAATTTTTTTTCTGTTTGTACCGAGAATATAATTCACGCACCCATAACATTTAATTGGATCATGTACTTGTGGATCCATCCATATCATCGGGACACCAAATGACATTGCGGCTTCAGTATTTTACCATTTATGCAGATGGAAAATGCTTGCTGTACAAACAAAAGGCGGCGTCCAATTTACACCACTAGTAACATTTTGTGAAAAGTATAGTCGATATAAATAAGCGGTTTCATCACTTATTTTGCGGCAATTGGTCATAATTTTAAATTTTCCACACACGTAACAAAAGCAATTGAATTTAAAACGTTTTTCACTAAATTTCACAAGCCGATTTCTTTTGCCGTGTTTTTTGTCACTTTATATATTTACCTAAATGAAAAGCTTTTTATTTTTAATTTTATATTGTAGTTTTTATTTCTTCCTTATTGTGACAATTTTTTATTTTTTTTAAAAATATCGATTTCGAGGATAATTTCTTCTTCTGTTTCTTTTTTGCTACTACATATTACCTAATTTGTGTTGAAGCTGTCTATACACTGTTGCTGTACGCTGTTGTTTGGCACCTTCTTTGTTTTTAAGTTATGGATAAAATTAAGTCCTAATTTTTATTGGGTTTGGTGTTGATTTTGTCGTTAAGTAAATTGTTGTTGTTTTTGAATATTTAAAGCTCTTCTAACTTGTCTTATTTCGGTCCATTTTGATTCTGTGTAAAATGGTTAAATTTTTATTGAATTCAGTATACCTATTTGGCAAATTTTTTTCACCGTTCCGTACACAGAGATCTTGAGTTAGTTTTGTTTCAAGCAAAGTAGGCGGAGTATTTTAATTTTCGGCATTGTATGTTAGTGTATTTTGATTGTAAAACAAAAACTAGCTATCGCAAAATATTGACATAGGGTTCATTTTATAGATAAACGAATACAGATTAAGAAAACAATATAAAAGTTGTATCATCTTTAATTTCTTCCTTTTTAAATTGGCCGCCGAAATGATATTTTCAATTAAAATTCAAAAAATCGCGTTTTTCGCAATTTCTTTGTTAAATGATCAGGTCCGATTTTCTGTTTAATGGATTATGACACTATAGAGCATGCTGCATTTATATATGACGCTAGTTTTTTTCGGCATTTTAGACCAACTTTTTTCGGCTTCCCGCACACCGTGTCGTGTAAAATGACCTTAAGGTAGCTGTCAAAAATATTATACACACATCTTATGAGAATGCGGTTGGCTGCAATTTCAATACAATTTACATGCAATTTGATTTTCGGACGTTTACACTACACGATTCCCATGCAGCAAAATATTGTACAACAAAAAATATTGTATGCAAATCGCATCGTGTAAAATGACCTCTAGATATAGCAGGCTTTGACAAAATCGAAAAAAAAATATAAATTGCGAAAGAGAGAAAACAATACACATTTTTAGTTCGTGCTGTCCTATTTTCACGCTGGTATTATTAGAGCAGTGCTGAGATGTTCTAGCATCACTTTTTTCGATATTCGATAGTATTCATGTCTCATGCATGCTCGCATAAAACATCATTCTATTTCTACTTTCATTCATCACTCTTTATCACAAAAAATTTTGTTTGCGATATTTTATCGATGTGAAGAAAAGGAAAAGCATACAGAAGGCTGAGATCGCATTAGAAAAATTGTAATGAAAGAAGAAAATAGCGTACAATTTTGTTCTTGTTACAAGAGACAAAATACTATCGAAAACGAATCGAAAGTGATGTTAGAACATCTCAGCACAGGCTTTGATGAAATCGAAAAAAAATTATAAATTACGAAAGAGGGTAAACAGTACACATTTTTAGTTCCTGCTGTCCTATTTTCACGCTGGCATTATTAGATCAGGCTTTGATGAAATCGAAAAAAAATTATAAATTGCGAAAGAAGGAAAACAGTACACATTTTTAGTTCATGCTGTCCTATTTTATTGGTTCACGTTAGCACTTTATTTTATTAGTGTGTGTGCTAAACGAAATAAAAACCGCATAAAAAGTTAAAAATTTGAATTTGTATTCACCACAAAATTTGTTGTTTTCTATTTTGCTTTTATTTGGTTTATATCTTTGTTTATATTTATGTATTTGGTGTAGCAGGAATTTCCCAATATTGAGTGAGTGATTTGCTGATTTCTGAGTCAGAAGACTCAATGAATTAAATACAATAATTTTAGTTATGACGAAATTTAACCAATTGTCTGAATATTATGAAAATGTTTTCGGCTTTTTATAGACAACATACTATTTGTAATGACATACTCATTATTTTCGATTTGGTAAATCAGAAAAATAATGGAGTCATACTCCTAATATATCTACCCAGTAAAAGTAGAAAATATCAATCCCCTCCCCCTTTTCTTTCCCGCAGAGTTAACACAAAGTGTATCGACTCTTAAAAAATTAGAAATCTCTTTGAGCTTTCGTGTTGGTAATTCGGTTTCGTACAGAAAAAGTAAGGTCTACTCTTCAGGTAGCTACGACCGAACTACAAAAATTCAACTCTAAATTTTACATTATATGTAAAACTAGAGTGTATCGACTTAGTGAATTATATTCAAAAAATCAAACTCAAAAACCCAAGCAGAAATCTAATTTGTGTGTGTATCATGCCCACACGAATAATTATGACGAAATTTAACCAATTGTCTGAATATTATGAAAATGTTTTCGGCTTTTTATAGACAACATACTATTTGTAATGACATACTCATCATTTTCGATTTGGTAAATCAGAAAAATAATGGAGTCATACTCCTAATATATCTACCCAGTAAAAGTAGAAAATATCAATCCCCTCCCCCTTTTCTTTCCCGCAGAGTTAACACAAAGTGTATCGACTCTTAAAAAATTAGAAATCTCTTTGAGCTTTCGTGTTGGTAATTCGGTTTCGTACAGAAAAAGTAAGGAATCGAAAATAATGAGTATGTCATTACAAATAGTATGTTGTCTATAAAAAGCCGAAAACATTTTCATAATAATTTTAGTTTATTACTTTACATTTTTTTATTACTTATAATTTTACAAACTAAATACAAATATTTTTGAAATTAAAAAATCTCATTAAATGTTTTCTGCAACTAACCGCCCCAATAGTAAGTCTCGAAAAGCAACTCCTTCGTTAGTATCACAACTATAAAACGCATCGGTTCGATCGATATGAACATTAAATTCATCGCCGCCTTTCAACATGCTAACGATAAAATATTCTTTCATAAAATCATAATGCACGCCACCGATTATTAATTTAATTATTAAATTAATATTTAATTCCTTACCATTTTATTTTCACAACTACAAATGACGAAACGTTAAAAATTGTAACTGCTTTCAATTAGCACAGCCAAGTGATTAAAAAGTGAGGTAAGTTTTATTATTTTTACCACAGTTAAAATATTAAACTTTTTAACCGAATGGCACACGGCCTGTGAAGAAGATATGTTCAATTTCTGTGGCTTTTACTGTTACAAATTTTAAAAACAAAAACAAACATTTTTGTGTATGTTGTCAAGAAGACCTTTTATTTGTGATCATTTATTATAGTAATTGTTATTATAATTGAATAAACTAAAATATTTGTGTTGTTTAAATAAATAAATTAAAATTGTGTTAAGCGTGATTTACCCGTTTCAACAAGTTTTCCCAACAAAAAATGAAGAGATTAATATAACGCGACTTTCATTTGAAAGACATGAACAAATATATACATAAACAAATAAAATTTTGTTGGAGTTTTTTGTGTAAATCATGCATTAGTTGTTCACAAACACTACTTCTACACCTCTTTCATTTTCAATTTAGAACGCTGTTGCCATCTTTTAAAAAACCTGACCTACTATTTTACAAATACTGCTCAATAGTGACATCTATTGGCAAACATAAACGCTAAAATTGTTCTTTTGGTGCTGCCTTTTTCGGAAAACATGCTATATTGAAATTTTATTTTCCCTAAAGAAAAAACAAAACATGCGAGGATTCTCTTTTGACTACAGAGAGAATATTCGAAGGTTTTGGAAGAAACCAAAATATATTTATGGATGTATTGCATTGTTGAGGTGCCGGTAATGAAATTTCATCCTGCAGTCACTTTTCTTCTTTTTTATATTATCGTTTATGATGAAACATGTAGCCATAAATATGTGTCTTATTGCTATCATACACTACCGAGCAATTGGTGTCATAAACAATGAAAATCGGGATTGAAGAGATAACAAGCCATAAACTACAGCCCTAAAGTACTAACATACAATTGATCACAATATTTTAATTACAAAAAACAAACGTAATCAAATAGTTTAAAATTTGTTGAACGAGTTAACTCGGGGCTATGCATTTCTGAAAGTAACATCCGAACAAGTTAACTCGTTCCTATAAGCGTTAAGTGGTTAATTTTGATTTAGGTTCCAGTGATCCAGTTGCCATCCAATTTTTGTACTTTAGTTTTTAGAACTTTAAATCTGAAATGAGCCTAATTTGTACGTTGACTCGTTAAGATTCTAGATATCTGTAACGAGAACTAACTTGAATCTGTCACTCTAACTAAATGCAAAATAAAAAATCGCCGCTTTAGTAAAATTAATAGCTAGTTACACGAACTCCATTTTAGTACTGATCGGAAATTTTACGGTTACAGAGCTAATTTACATTTGATCTATCGTAATAGGGTAATTTTTAAAATTATAATTTTCTGAAACTAATAATTTACTCTGGACTTTTTAAAATTAAAAGATTCGAATTTTTTCGAAAATTATAAATCAATCATTTATGATTACTTAATTTTCCTTTAAATGATTTAAGTTGTTTACATTTAAAAAGTAAACAAGTGTACACGAAATTTAAATGGTTCTTGCTACAACCATGTCAAGCAATAAAAACAACTGTAGCGCAACGAATAAATAAAAGCCGAAATAAAATTTAGAATACAAATTTCAATAAACCCCTAAAGACGAGTCGCCCACCAATTATGAAAACTCTGACCTATAGCTAAAAGCAATAAAGTAGTATTTCTACGTAGGTTATCAATCATTCCATACAAATTTCCATTTTCAAATGTAATTTTCGAAATATCGTAATCAAAGTAATTGATTTGGGATCATGATATGAGTAATGATTTTTTATTTGTCAAATATGTATGAATTTTTTCAATCAAATTTTTTTTTAATATTTTATAACGGAAATTCAATTGCTATTGTAAAATGTAAATAGCTAACATAATACGGATCTCAATACCTCATGTATCGGTGGAAGTGGGTAGAAAACAAAAATCAATTGACACATAAATCGCTAACCGATGTTATATCAACTTTAAAATTGAAAGTAATATAAAATCCATAATAACTTCTGTAGATCTAGATAAATATTGTATTATGATGTTATTACAGAGCAACGTCACATATTTTATTTTGGCAACCTTTGTTGTAAACGATTTTTTTTTATATAAATAATATTCCAAATTAAAAAAAACACGACCCTATATTGAATATTGTTTATTAAAAGAATTATATATTTTCCCTCATACCGACTTCTTCTTTTTCTTCGTACTAAATAAATTGATGTTTTCTTTTTCATTGATTTTCTTTAATATTAAATTTTCCATACTTCTAAGAAAATATAAGGAACAGAACAAAAAAAGGTGTATATAAATCTAAAGGCTACATATTCGTAGTAGGATTGTTTGCTTTGCTTTTCATTTATGTTCTACTTATTTATTTTACTTTTGGGATTAAAGTTGTGTTATAAATTAAATCCTTAAAAGGAAAATAATATTGCAAAAATACATCTATCTAAACTTAAAAGGCATGTCTCCTTCTTTCGTTAATACATATTATAAAATAAAGTAAATTAAAAAAATCTAAACATAATGAAACAAGTAAAAAAATAAGTAATCTAATTTTTGATTGATAAAAAAATTTTACGATTTTCTTTCGTAATATTTTACTCGTGCAATAAACATTTTCACTTGTTCTTTATAGCTTTTAAAGGTAAGCTCCCCTTACTTTTAATAGTGATCTGCTGCATGTATGTACATGCTAAAATCATTTTCAATCAATACTACAGTATTATCTATATCAAGTAATAATCATTTGACAGTTAGACATTTTACGTTGCTAGATAGGTAGGATATCAATGTAATCACTAAAAACATCATGCCTATATGTGTATGTGGGAGAAACCAAATAATTACGTTGATACATTTTATACAAGTTTTAAAATTCAGTAGAATAGTTACGGATATTAATGGAAAATATATGACCCCAATTCGATCTTACTTACATAGAAAATATCTAAAATACATTGGGATGGATACAAATATAAATTGTATACATATGGTAGATGGTGAGGAAACAAATTTTATCTAAGTAAATACTGAGCTGAGGAATTGATAAATGGAGAAAAATGTGAGCTGAGGTTACTTTCCCATATGAATTCCCTTGTTAGTACAACAGAAAAAATAAATTCAGAAAGTAATAATGGATTTTTGTTGTCATTTTTATTGTGTCACATCCCAAATAATTCAACACTGATAACGATAAAACTCTAGACAAATAAAGGATATTCAACAATGAGAACCGATATCTATATGCGAAATATTTCACTATTGAAATTGTTTTTATGTAAGGGGTGTAAAATATAACATGATTTGCAAAAAAAAAAATGTTTTTTTGGTATTAGACGAATTAGTTCGTAACGTTCAAATTGCTTAATTCAAATGGTTTAATTTTAATATAGACTAAAATGTGTTCCCCATTCAAATCAAATTTTCATGTTTTGTTAATTTTAGTTACAAGTTCTAACATTTCTGAATATTTTACATGAAAGACAAATTAAATATTCTTTCTGTTAAAACCAGAAAATAAATTTTTCTCAAATCGGATAAAATACGTCAGTTTTCTGGTTTGTTATCTGTCAGCAAAATGAAGTATTCCCCGACACTACATCGTTGCTAGGCAACTTACTAAAAACAGTACTGGAAAGTATTCCTTGCCTAGGCAGAGAATACTTTCTAGTACTGATTATCATCTGTTTTTAAGAAATACAAGATATAATTTTAATTTATTTAGTTTTTATTATTATAATTGTAAAATTACATATTTAACAACTATTTATTATTGGTTATATTTACATGAATTGTACAATTTGTACAGGTGTTGAAAATTGGCGCAGATGCATTACAATTAAGGTTAGTTGTAGCCACTGATGCACTATTATCGTTTATTTCGGTCATGTTAGGGTCCACATCTGGATTTTGTTCGGTAGTATTGAAAATTTTTATCTCGGTCATGTTACGGTCCACACCTGGATTTTGTTCGGTGGTATTGAAAATTCTGTTTGCAACTTCAATTTTATTATTTAGAGAATCATCAATGTACCCTTCAGCAACCGTTGCCGATTTCCAACCACCATGTCTCTTAAGGCAAGTCAAATCTGCACCTGTATCTACCAATATTGTAGCAGATGATCTGCGAAAACAGTGCCCTGTATATTCTATCGCATTTGGCAACTTCAAATAAGTAGCTACAGTTTGAGGCAATTTGCCAAACTGATGTATGCCCACTACTTGTCTGTTAAGACTTGATAGTTACCTCTACCGTTTGTTAATTTGAAAAAGAATCGAGGGTTATCGAAATCAGTGGGACGTAATGCTATGTATCTACGATATATTTTGATATACGCTTCATTTACAATAAATGATCTTGGCTTGTTCGTCTTGTTAACAGGAATGGTAATCAATATCCTATTTCCCAAATCTTGAATGTCATTCAAATTTATTCGGCATAGTTCATCTTGACGACATGCGCCAGAAATTCCAAAAATTAAGGCAACCTAGAAAACAAATTTTTTGTAAATAAATTAAGAGCGCGTACATCTTAACATACTTTTGCCATTAAATATGTATCATCTGGAGCAAGTTCCATAAATGTTTCTATTTGTTGTTTCGTTAAGATTTTGGATTTTTTAGGCTTATATCCATCTGACTGACGTTTCAGTAATGCGCGTAGTTTTCCATATTTGGATATATCAACATTATTGTTAATGCTAAGCGTCGACCTCACCATGGAATAGTTGGACCATAAGGTTGACGGTTTCATCTTTTGACATAAATCCGAAAAATATGCAATTAAAACGTTTTCGTAGAATGAATTGGCCTTGTTATTTATGCGATAATCCATAAAACGCTTGTATGCATTTTCGTACTTTTCCCTCGACTTCTGCGGCAACAAATTTAGTGTAGTCAATCTTGCTGTCTCCAAGATGCCAGGCGGAGTACCTGGGATTGAATTATCAAAATTGCTGTCCATTATATTTAAACTAAACCACAAATTAACGACGGGTATCGTTTGCTCTGACAGACCTTTAAATAAATTGACAGCGCACGCGATTGTTATAATTCTAAGGTAACTTTGATAGTGAAATCTATTGAAAATATAAATTGGAAAATTTTGCGTATTTTAAAGAATATAATGAATAAAATGGATAATCTGATATACTGCCGATTAGAGAAAAAATCGTATGTGCAACTCGTGGAAAAACTATAATTCCCGGACTCTTATGGTTGCTGGAACTCGGCTGACGCCTCGTCCCAGCAACTTCCATACTCGTCCGGGAATATATCGTTTTTCCTACACGTTACACAATATACTATTTTCCCCAAAAAGTCAAAAATGAATAAAGGAACTTTTCATATACAGTGCTGGGGAAAAAAACTAGTCAAACATATTTTATTACAAATTGGAGTTTTTTTTTTTGCAAAATTACGAATTTTTTGAAAGCAAATGGCTTATTGTTTCATTTTAAATATTATGACCCAATTTACAAAAAAAAAAAAATGTACATGCAATTTAGGAAGAAAAATCGAAAAATGCCAAAATATTCAAAATATCCTATTTTGGACTTAAAGCAGAGACTTCTAGAGTATAGAGCCATAATCATTAAGACGTATTTTTAGAAGCTTTTTAGTGGTATAACTTTTCACTGATTTCCATAGGAATCCATAGTAAAAATGGTGTTTTTAGCTTCAAGTTTTACAATGAAAAAAGCAAAAATGTTACAAAGTGTTTATACAAAAGTATTATTTATTAAGTATATTGGTATTAAGTAAATATTAATTGCAGAAATATTAAAATTAAATTATTTCTAAAATATATTTTTCGAACTTTCATTTTGAAAAATACATCAAAGTTGACTCTGACGAATTAAAATAATACTTGCTAAATTTATCTTTAGTTTTACTAGTGTACGTTAGATGTCTAAAATGTATACAGAAAAATTCGAAAATAATTGTTAAATCACAAAATTATGACACGTTCTTAATATTTTGGGAATTGGTTATGCTTTTCCTACAATTTTTGAACTTGAAATTTCCCCAGGTGGCAATTTTTGATACCATTTTACAAAATGTTTACTGCCATTACTGCCATCTATGTAATGTATATTAACTTAATGCACACGATTTGTAGTAAGCTTTTCTTTTTAATTTGACCAGCACCCGAATTCCAGTTCTATGAGGGATTTTCCCAAAATCGATTTTAGTTCATTTCTCCCCACGCTTGGGCAGCGCTTACTACATTTTTTTTTTTTTACATGCAAAAATAAGTAAAATCATGTTTACAAATACAAGTTTCCTGTCTAAATTAGTGGATGTGCCCGCACTTTTTTTTTATGATTAATAAAATTGAATATGTTGCGATTAATAATAAATATCAAATTTTAAAATTAATTTAGTCGAAATTAATAATTTAATGAAACATTCAAACACATGTTTGACCATATAAAACTGCATACGAAATTTTTTAGCCGCCAGTCAGCAAGCGTTGAAATTCTATTTGGGAAAATCCCTAATGGCAAATGATAATGAGAAATGATTTATTATTATTTTCGACTAGTCAGTTTATGCACGCATCAAACTTCCGATTCCCGTATTGCAGACGAGTTTTAATTATAGTAAATATTGTAGCTTGCGTTATTTGGTTTAATGTATTATGTTTTGACAACAAAATTTTCTATCAAAATATGTTTATTTTTTCAGACTGATGTACATTTTATTGTGCTTCTTATATAATTAGGTGTACCAAAAATGTATGGAAATAGTTATTTACGTCACAAGGGCGGTAAATGAGTTGTTACAGTTTGAGTTCGACGCTTATGGACGAGGCGACGAAGGAGTACTGTAACGATCATTTAACGTACGTGTAACGTACAACGTTTTATTTCATACTACATGGGACATTAATTCGATTTTTTCATTTAAAATTAAATTTTAAAGTAAAAACATGAGTTTGAAATTTAAAGAAAATCAACCAAATGATTTTCAAATTATCAAGTTACCCTAGTTATTTAATTTTTTTGTTTGGTTTTATATTTTTCTGTTCTGTAATAGCTCGTTTTCCGGACACTTTTGTTTTGTACCGAATTAATTCATTTCCCGGACAGAAATCAATCACGTAAACATTGATTTTCGGTATTGCATGAAATAAAAATAATTAAATTAAAGAAACTATGTTCTAGTGATTTATTGTTTTGTGTTTTTGTTTACAAAATTTATGCAATTGCTTTCGCTACCCGCGTTTCATATTTGTGTGTGTTTAGTCTATTAACAGTTGAGAATTTATTACGTCGGCCCATATTTATATTAGGTCCATTTTTACCTACTCGTATGAATAATTCAAATTGGTGAAATTTGTTACCTTGAGTCATAAGTTTTGGAAAAAAACATGTAAAAAATTGAGTCCCTTTCGGGCCAAATAATCTTTTTTTGATAAGTTTGACAGACAACATAATAATATTAGGTTCTTATATTTTCTTTCTGGGTTCTAAAGATTAAAGATTACAAACAATTTGTTATTCACTGTCCATCAACTAATGCTATATCATCTACATAAAACGCTTCTCATAGAAAAATATTTCCTGGGTTTTTTGACATTCTTTATGGGTTTTATTTTCTCAGTCATCGAACCGGAATCGCATTTCCTGAGTTTTTATACCTTTAGGTTTTTTATACGAATAAAATTCAAATGAGAAATTTGTCATCGAACCGGAATTCAGGTGCAGAATGCTGTTGTTATGAACTTTTATTTTTATTTTTGGTTAAGTAAATCAATTATTACAAGAAAATGAAAACGATTTACTTAAATGAGATTTATATACGTTGAAATTCAAACATTTATGAAAATATTTCAGAAATCATAATTAAGAATTTGCAACCTTTTCATTTACAAATTTGTCTTAGAAAAAAAAGTGATTTCCCATATGTTTTATGCGTTTTACTATGGAAATTTTGGTTTTTTCCTCGTTTCTAATTCACTTATAAAAGCTTCGTTTTTTAGATTATGGCTTGTCGAATCAAGGTTGCTTTGCTTAAAGGCGTGGAAGTAATGAAATAGAGTATATACTTTTTTTTTGCCTCTTTTTGTGCTTTATTGCTTTATGCAACTTCTATCTTTAATAATGGTTGCATTCACTGCAAAAATTGTTGTCGGTGATGAGTTGAGGGCAGTGCGGCCAAAATATGTGATGACAAATTCAGCAATAATCCAAAAGTTGAACACAGAATTAAATAATAACACACAATTGAATATGACGATTAACAAGTTTTTATTTTTATTTATTTAATGTTTAATTTTTGTGCGTCGTATATGTTGATGTTGATTCCTTGAACGATGGTGAGCAAAAAGGGCAGAATAAACGATGATAATGTGCAACATCGACTGTCATCTCGGTTGTTTTGGTGTTGCATGATATGTACAAGAATTGATTCGGAGTTAGTGTAGCTCGATGTAAAGCAACCAATTCGGAATCAACACATGCGATAACTAATTGTAGATGTCATTTGCGTTGCTATACGGCACGTAAACTATTTTGCACAAACAGTCGGTGTGGTGTGATGTTAGAAATGTCAAATAAATATCGGTGTCAGTCGATGTAACTTTAAAATCCAGTGAACGACATGTTGTTATTTTCTGTCAATCGTAAATTTTAAAGCAAACTTCATTTTGTTATTTGCTGTCAATCGTAAATTTTTTATGTAGACAAACTACATTTGGCTATTATATTTTGCGTTTTAATAAAATAATAACGCGTATATATAATATTAATGAGTGATACAAATAAAAATACTATTATTTCTTATATTATAAATCAAAATTAAATAGATAAAATAATCCACTACCATCATTGTTAGCCACACAAACTACACCTTTCTCCTGAATAAAACAATTCCCGTCAACCACAAACTGGCATAATTTTTGCATTGTATCGATATTGCTATTATTTTTTGTTTTTGTTTATCTATTTCTGACAAATAAAATTATAAAAATCGCTTTTTAACATCAACTAACAACACTTGCTACTACAATCAAAAAATGTCGATTTGTGTCGACGACAACATATGCGGTGAACACCAAGTTGTCATAACCCAGTTGTACTTTGCATGATCGACCGAAGTTTTTTGTATGAGATGGCATATAAAAAACATGAGACGGATGTATAAAATTATAAAATAAAATATTCGGTTTTTTTAAATGTGTGAGAATGAATATAAATGGTAAAGCATCTGATGTCAACTAGCGGAACTAATGATCGATCTTCTGTTTTGTATTTCATTTTTTGTTTTCCAAGATTTTATCATTCTAGATTTTACTTTGATGTGGAATGGAAGTATACTTATTACGTGTGTACAAGAAAATTTTTAAAAAGTGCAGTGTAATACAAAAATAATTCATACTTTTAATTAATAATTAAATATTAAATCTAAATTATGTAAGTACCTATCGTATATTTTAATAAAAATGTATTTAGTGTTTGATAAAATTTCATTTTTTGTTTGAAAAAATAAATCAACGGTGAAACGGTGCCGTGTGTAGAATTTAATACAATCTTTTTTATTTTAGATATAAAAGATGCTATGTGTAGATATTATAGGTATTATGTTTAATTCATATATTTTGATATGAATGAATTTTATTTTTGCTTTTTAAAAAAACATAATAAAAAAAAAAATATTTATTTACGAAATAAAAGAATTATTTTAATCCAAAATAACTTACCCGAGTGCCATCTGGGGGTTTCCCAGTTGTACGATTGAGTGCTCCAACAGCGCTAATTTAGCGATCACCGTGATCGCTCAATTAGACATAACAGCACCATCTATCAAACAATTTCTTAAACTAACCGTTTACAAATACTACTGCACCATATATTCCGTCGGTATTCGTTCTTTTTTAGACGAAATATGGTGTAAAGTGATGCTCACGGTGAGGTCAAATTGAGCGATCACGATGATCGCTAAATTAGCGCTGTTGGAGCACTCAATCGTACAACTGGGAATATACTGTAACACCTTGGTGCTCAGTGAACCACAAATTGTCAAAAAATGTAACTTTTAGTAACATTTTGTTGGGCAGTGAACGCTCCCAATTATATTTTGTATGACCGCATTTTGCTTTCATTATGGCGGTACATTCCCGCAAATACTGGGCAAAACAATTGATCAAACAATTAGATTATTTTTACGCATAGGAGATAAGAGGGGATCTTGAACGAGCAACGGGCAAACAAATCATCTTTCACATCTGTTCGACTTTTATTTAAGCAAAGAGAGCAATAAACGTAGGTTGAAGCAACATTATGCTCCAACCTGAAAATATTTGATGTCAATTTTAATTCTTTTTAATTTTAATTTAATTTGTATTCTACCCTGTTCATATTGTATTGTATTATAAATTCAAGTCAAATTTGTAGACTCTGGTATAAAAGAAGACGGTGAACAGTGAAAAACAATTTTCTGTGGGCCCAGGAGACGTTTCTTGGACTCAAGAGATGAGGAATAACGTGATTTTCTCCGATGAATCCAAATTCAAACTGCAAGCTGGAGATCGTAGAATCGTCGCACGAAGAGAACCTCGAGAGAGGCTTAGCAATGAATATCGTTTAAGACTTCCACCGAAAACTGAAAGAGTTGTGGTCTGGGGAGTTTTTTCTGGAGAACAAACTTGTCGAATGTGCTCTCTTAGTTCCAAAATCACGGTAGCTGTTAATCTACAAGTAATACATAATGTATTTGAGCCCTCTGTGTTAGAGCTTTCCGACGAGATTTTCAGACTTATTTTTCAACTCTATGAAATACTGCGCAAGTTGTGAATAACTATCATAAATTAATTTTGAATTCTATATAAGAAAATTGACTTTCAGATAAACAACAATAATTTATTAAAATCCTATTTTTCTTTTCTTACCTCTTCATTTAAACTTAAAAAAGTACTTCGCAGAAAAAATATCGATGTGTTGGACCAGCGCCTTCTAGAGTATAGAGCCGTAATCATCATGACGTATTTTTTAAAAGCTTTTTTAGTGTTATAACTTTTTACTGATTTCCATAGGAATCCATAGTAAAAAAGGTGTTTTTTAGCTTCAAGTTTTTCAATGAAAAAAGCAAAAATATTATAAAATGTTAATATAAAAGATTTTTATATATCTTTAACAAAAATATAAAAGAATGCTATATTGGTATTAAGCAAATATTAATTGCAGAAATATTAAAATTAAATTATTTGCAAAATATATTTTTCGACCTTTCATTTTGAAAAATACATCAAAGTTAGCTCTGACTCTGACGAATTAAAATAATACTTGCTAAATTTATCTTTAGTTTTACTAGGCGTTTTCGGAAATAGATCCTGAATAATTTCAGGCTAACTTTCGACCATTAAATTTATTCACCTATTTACGAACAAAAAAAATAACTTAACGAATACATTATTAGGATCAATATAAATATGTTTTAGACAAATTATTTTGTATTTCTTTGAATTATCTCTCAAAATTCATTTTCGACCTTTTACTTTCATATCATAATTTATTATTAACTTTTTCTATGTGATGGCTAACTTGGATAACTTTTTACCAACATAAAAAAACGTCAAATGTCTAAGATGTTTATGGAAAATTAATTGGTTGGTTATTAATATTTTGTGAATTTGTTTAGCTTTTCCTACAACATTTGAATTTGAAATTTCCCCAGGCGTTAATTTTTCTTACGATTTTACCAAATTTTTACTGCCATCAGTGCCATCTATGTAATGTTTATTGACTTAGTATCCACACATATTGTAATAAACTTTTATTTCAATTTGACCAGAATGTTGTTGTGAATTTTTTTCAAATTTTGGTTTACGTAAATCAATTACATATTACAAGAAAATGAACACAATTTACTTAAAGACATGCATATACATATGTTGAAATACAAACCAATCAGAAATCATAATTACGAATTTGTAACGTTTTCATTTAAAATTGGTCTTAGGAAAAAATATGATTTCCCATAAGTTTTATGTGTTTTACCATAGACATTCATACTAGATTTCTCATTTCATAGTAACTAAAGGAAAAAAACAAAAACTTCTGATAATTCCAATGTATCGTTGTGTTGTGTATTTTATAAGGCAATGATTTTAGAATGCGTTGCAAATATAATACGTATATGCAATACACCGATAATATTTGAATGGAAAATTTTTGTTTTTATTTTCTGTTTTTAGTCAAATGAGAGATCTATTATGATTGTCTATGGTTTTACCATAGACAATCATAATAGATCTCTCATTTGACTAAAAACAGATAATAAAAACAAAAATTTTCCATTCAAATATTATCGGTGTATTGCATATACGTATTATATTTGCAACGCATTCTAAAATCATTGCCTTATAAAATACACAACACAACGATACATTGGAATTATCAGAAGTTTTTGTTTTTTTCCTTTAGTTACTATGAAATGAGAAATCTAGTATGAATGTCTGTGGTTTTACTATGAAAAGTTTTATTTTTTCCTCGTTTCTAATTAGTGACTTTCCCAAATATAAATGCAACGCTTGCTGACTGGCGGCTAAAAAATTTCATATGTAGTTTTATATGGTCAAAATGTGTCTTGAATGTTTTATTAAATTATTAATTTCGACTAAATTAATTTTATAATTTGTTATTTATTATTAATCACAACATATTGAATTTTATTAATCATAAAAAGAAGTAGAGGGGCATCCACTAATTTAGACAAGAAACTTGTATTTGTAAACATGATTTTACTTGTTTTTGCATGTAAAAAAAAAAAAGTAGTCAGCGCTGCCCAAGCGAGGGGACAAATGAACTAAAATCGATATTGGGCAAATGGCTAATTCCCTTATAAAAGTTTCGATTTTTAGATTATGGCGTTGTATAATCTAGGTTGCTATGGTTGGACTAGCTGCCGTATAGCCCAGTCTAAACCCCAACAGAAAATTGTTGGTCCGCAATGAAGCTAGACATAGCATGAAGGCGCCCAGAATCAATTCAAGCTTAAAAATGTTTGTTGATGAATATCTAGGAATACATACCATCTGCGACTTGGAAAAATTTACCAAACTCAATGAATCGGAGGTGTAACGCCGCAATAAAAGCAAAGAGTGGGCAAATAAAATATTAATATTAAACATATGTTAGAATTTTTATAAACCAATAAAAAACAAAAAATAAGAATTTAATTTATTCCATTACTTTAGCTCCAATCAATGTATTTTGAATATTTTGGCATTTTTTCAGTTTTTCCCCGTACATTTTTTTTCATAAAATTGGGTCAAAAATGTATTGAAAATGAAACAATAAGCCAATTGCTTTCAAAAGTTTTGTAATTTTAGCAAAAAAAGACTCCAATTTCACTGTATATTGTTAAAAGTTTATATTTTTTACAATAATGCCAAAACGCATTGAATATAGGTAGGTTATTTCTGAATATTTAAGAGATCAAATAATTTGAAATAAAAAATCTGAAAGAACATGGCTGATTATAACATATGTATAAGAATCCATTAATAAGTTATTTTTGGGTAAATTATCTATAGGACACTATAGCACTCACGTGGCGATATGTAAATTGTAGTTTACTTTCTATTACACAGAAATCGGTTTTCGGAGTAGCGTCTGTCCTTCGATTTTTGTGTTATGACGTATGGATTTTTATATTGACTTGAACATTTACATTTTAGATTTCAATAAAAAATTAGCAGATCGGAGAATTCGCGTGTTTTACCCAAACTCATTAAACCAGAAGCGGCCAAATCCAAATTTTACATAATTTTCTTCTAATAAGAACGATACAATTAAAACAAATAAATAAGTATAATAGAAGCTACACTTATTATATTTTTTACTGTTGGTTTACTGTGCGACTTTCTTTTACGAAAAGGAAATTTTGAGAAACTTACTATGCAAATTTCTTACAAATTTTTATTATTCAATAGCTAGAACCATTTATTATTCAACTAGGGGGTACAGCCCGTCCTAGGAAGGATACAATTTATATATAATGTTGATGTCAAGCGGCCGCCGCCATAATCACCATTTGATATTTTTTTAACCGTTACTTTTTAGCCAAATAGGAATAGCTCGAGACTAAAGGCTTTTAAGGATTATTGTACTTTAAATAGACCTTAAACCAAAGAGTAAGGGCTTTTAAGGACGATTTTACATGCGTTGGGGCATCATACAATAAACCTTACAGACAGAAAAAAATAAACAAATCGGGGTGGGCTGTGTCATCAACACGGCCGTAGGTGTTTTGCGTGATAACGTTTATAACATGTTGAGATTAATTATTTTAATTTAAACTAAATTAACCACCACTGTTTCTTTATGCAAAAATAGACTTCCAGAATTGCTCGGATCGGATGAGCCATTCTCTTACTACAGTTGTTGAAGGATTTAAATCGCGTGAAATTATTCGATAATATTATGTATGAGGCATGAAGCCTAAGGACCGATCTAAGAAATCATACATTTAAATTAAAGGTAATGCTTACAGTTGATTAGTAATTGCCCACGACCAAGGGAAAACTTTCTTGTCAATTTTCTGAACATGCGGTGTAAGACGTTATCACGTCAAAAAAATATAAATTGAAAATCAAAACTAAAATGCCTTGACCACAATCGAACCCCGGACTTTAGCCGCTCTAGTCCAAAACATTTCTACTAAGGGCCTGCTCGAATACTGTGGTAACAATTTCCCCGTTGTAGTTTTTGACGTAAAACACACCATAAAACGTACTCATTCAAATTACCACAGTCTTACACCATGGTAGAATTTGAAGGAAAGGAAAGAATGTTTGTTTGGACTTAGGATTTAAATATAAAATTGTATAATTTAGATTTCATAAAATTTAATTTAAATGAAATTCAAAAAATTCTAATTAAATACAAAGATAATAAAAATCTAAACTAAATAAATGTATTTTATTTAGTGATCCGCCATTAAATCGAGTTTATGTACTATTTTTGTAACTGCTGCATTGACCTTTCGCATTAATGCTACAACCATTCTATGACTATAAGTAGCACCACAGGCTATCCAACAAATTAGGCCAATGTCATGTGTGGAACCATGAGTTTACTTGGTAACATTTTGGCTATTTCTCCACAAGCAAAAATATAAATTTCACACCTTTAGAAAATTTCTGATTTATTGGCAATTAATGACTTAAGATAAGATTGGCCCAATAATATCGTAAATTTCTACAACTATCAAGAAGCTGGAAAGTTCTCCAGACAGAGAATAATAAAGATTTAATTTAGTATTAATAAGGAAGCTATTTAGGAATACTTATTTATGATCAAATTCGTCCCTTTAATAACAAAATAAGATTATTGAAATTTAAATATGCATTTCAACAATCGAAAACCGTTAAATTATTCAATTCACATTTTCACAATAAATGTCAAACGTAAATACATATATGTATTCGAGCAGCCAAAAAATAGAAGGGGAATATTTTAACATTAAAATGTCAAAAACTACAACGAGAAAATAATTACCACAGTATTCGAGCAGATCCATAGCCATATCAACTTAAGGAAATTTATTTAATTTTGATTCTTATATTGTTTGAAACATATAGCATGCTTTGAAGTTTATGAAAGGAAAAAAAATTTTTACCGAATAATTCTCATGGCTTACTACAACTTATAATATAAGATAGTTTTTAAATAATTTGTTGTAGTGTTTAGGCTAGGGGCATCATAAACGCGGAGCACGTATTTTCTTGTGTAATTGCTGTAATAACTATAAAGCGGAATGTTTAATTTAAAGTAAAATATTTGGTCATTAAATGAATACTAAAAAAAAAAAATAAAAAAAAATAAAAAAAATTAGATAAGGATCGATCCGAAGACCTTTGCCGCTCTAGTCCAATGCGTTACCACTACGCCACAAACAATATGGTTAGTTTTGTTTTATTTGCATTGTTAAATTGTTTTATTTTTTCAAAGCGTTCTACAGCCTCATAGCTAAGTATATATGTATATTAATAATAGCTTTTCTGTAAATTTTTTTGAGGTTTGCGAAATAAATTTTCTGACCCACGGAGCGGCCACTTCCAGTTTGATTTGCACTAAAATTTACTGGGACCTCCCAAATTATGAAAAAAAAAATTACAAATTTATTATTTTGTTTTTTTTTTTCGTATTCGTTATTTTTTTTTTAATTTTATTATTTTTTTGTATTTTTTTATTTAATAGTTATTCTACAACATACACTGCGCCAATTAAAAAACGGAACAGAAATTTTCTTCGAAAAATACCAAGATTTGAACGCTTGTATCTTGGTGAAATAACACCTTTCAAAAAAATTTTTTGTTTCTAGTTAAAGAAAATTTTGTTTTCTTTTCGATACTGGAAACCGTTTTATTTTATTTCGTTTTTTATGACTTTTTTGAGTAAAACAAAAGGTGTCTACAACAAAAAAAAATTTGCTGATGTTCGAAACTGTAAACGAACTTGCTCGATATTTCATTCCAAAATCCAAATCGGCCATTTTATAGAGAATTTAGAAACCTTGCAAAATGATACTTGGAAAATTTCTATGCGGTCACTCCTTGTCGAGTTATTGAAGTTTTAGTGTGTTAAAGTTTTAGTGTTAAAGTGACTTAACATTTTATTGTAGAGTGCTGTTTACAAGAAAAAAAAAAATTTACTTCTACGCTTTTTGATACGTTTTCTTTAAAACTTCAATAACTCGACAAGGAGTGGCTGCACAGAAATTTTCCTAGAATCATTTTGGAAGGTTTCTAAATTCTCTATAAAATGGCCAATTTGGATTTTGGAACGAAATATCGAGCAAGTTCGTTTACAGTTTCAAACATCAGCAAATTTTTTTTTGTTGTAGACACCTTTTGTTTTACTCAAAAAAGTCATAAAAACACAAAATAAAATAAAACGGTTTCCAGTATCGAAAAGAAAACAAAATTTCCTTCAACTAGAAACAAAATTTTTTTTTGAAAGGTGTTATTTCACCAAGATACAAGCGGTTAAATCTGGGTATTTTTTCGAAGAAAATTTCTATTCCGTTTTTTCATTGGCGCAGTGTAGTTCCCTGAATTCGATGCTGTTTCAATTTTTGCTCATTTGTAACCATTTTCACTAGAAATGAACTTAATCGATTAATTTAAAATAGTTTATTTTCGATGACGAATGCAAATACTACATAAAAAAACGTTGCTTTTGTAACGTTGATTTTGTTTCGTATGAAGAAGAGCTACGAAAAGATGGCCTAATCCTTAGATCTGAAAATATTTTTCCTGAATTTGTGTAGTACAAAAAATAAATTCTAATTTATACCGGTGGAGCGTTTTAATTTTTATTTAGTTAAACCTCTTAGGTTGGACACCAAGCATATTTTTCAATAAAATTACGAAGTGAAGAAATTGTTAAGAATTTTGTAATTCAGTTTCGATCTGATGATGATTGTGAAAAATATATCATTTTTCAATCATCTCATTATAGGCTATAGCGACTGATCACTGACTTATTACACTGATTTTTTCCTATACAGGGTGTTTTGTACTTAAGTGTAAATATTTTCAGGGATGATTCCTTGATTCATTTCAAGCAAAAAATCGTTGCTGAATGGGGTTGGGGTTATTTTCAATATTTACTGAGATTCAGTGCGTTAAAGAAAAGTAGTTTGGGTTGGTATATTCACGTATATTTTAATTACTCCAAAGTTAGGTAGCCTAAGCCAAGCATTTGTAATAATATTTTTAGGGATCAGAATTACTTGATGTATTGTCTAAGTACGTAGCCCATTCATCAATAATAAGTCATTTTTAAGTTTTGCTTCTTCTTCATGCAAATACTTACAAATATTTCATAGAAACATTTGATATACGTTTGTAGATAATCAGTCGTTTGTCTTTACGACTCATCATGTTTTATGTCAAACTATAAAATTTGCAGTATTCTTCATGACAATAATCTTCTCCCATACCATTATACACCGAATGAATATGATTGCCACCAGAGCAAGGGTCGTATAAAATTGATTAATTAATTGATTGAGAGTGTACGACGAAGCCTAAGGCAAGTTTCTCAGAATTCGCCGGGACTTTGGTACACCCTTGTACATAAAACAAAACCGAAGGAAAGGAAAGGTATGTTAGTAATAAAGAATCGATGCGGTTCCAGATGCCTAAGTAGTCGATAGTGAGTTCATTTCTATTAGTAACATATTTAATAAATTAGTTGATTACAAGACAACACAATTTCTAACTTCAAGTTCATTTACTTTACTACTCACGTTCCTAGAAAGTTGATTCAGGTTCTTTAATATTTCCTAAAATTGAAAACCGCATTAATCCATTTTTAATAACTATGTATGTATGTAGTCATACTCTAAAATTAACTAAGTTTAAATTAATTTTCTGAAACAAATTATAAAATAATCTTTATGTACTACAAATTATAAATTAATATTTATATTTAGCTCAACACAATTTTTCATGCTTATAATCTTTTGTATTTATTAATTTAAATTAAATTTAAATTAAACCAGTTCAATCCTTGGCAACCTAAAATAAGTTAATAAATTGTCTCTTCTTCGTTAATAAATTAGTTAGGAGTGACTAAATAAAATTACTGTAAACTTAGATTTAATCTGGAATTAACGCATTCCATATCAGGGTACTGGAGCCAAATCAGGTTCCTGGAGAACTTCCTTCAATCTTAATTAGTCACTATATACCGGGTTGAAAATGAATATATTTTAATTTTAATGTTTTTATTGTTTATTGTTACTTTTAGTATATGTCATTATATGCAATATTTTATTGTTTTGTTATATATGTTATGTGTTATATTTGGAAACCTACCTCATTATCAAAAAAAAATATCGCAACAAAAATGTAGAAGTACTTTTGTCGTAATCTAATAATATCGCTCATTACTGCAACAATGACACAACTTAAAAATTAATATTGTTCAGGAAACACTTTTAAAAATATTAAATTGTAATACTTTTCGGCACTAATTTTAAAATGACTTAGGCTGTTTTCCAAACGCCGACTTATTTCAGACTTATTGACTTATTTGACGCCATCTTGAATAAGTCAATGAAGTCATTCCAATTGCTTTTATCGACTTATTTTGAAAAATTTTGACAATACACAATAATTAGACAGAATGTTTTCATGACACCAAAAATAAATAAGTTTTCTATAGGAAAAATTACTAAAGAATAAGTCACCTTTTCAGCAGACTTATTTGAATAAGTTCGAATAAGTCAATAAGTCCAATAAGTGTTTGGAAAACAGCCTTAGGAATATAATTTAGAGATGTAATGGGGAATGTGATGGCAGAACACAGCGCTATAATATCTTTAATAACGCCTTTGTGGGGTCATAACCACAAAACAACTCAAACATTACTATTTTGAGTTATGTCACGATTACAGCAAATGAGCGATATATCTATCAAAACTATCGCAACCTAAATATTTTGACCAAAAAAATGTACGATGAAATATAAAGTTATATGTTTCTCGCATGCAACTATCATCGCAAACAAAAATTCGCATTGCAAAAAATATCGCATACAAATGTTTCGCCACATATTTAATTGCTTTACATTGTTAGTAAAAATTTGCCTTGTAATTGGGATACAACAAGTAGAATTGTATAAATTCTGGAAAAGCGGGGGTTTGGAGGCGGCAGCCCCATCCTCTAAGGTATACAACGAATTAAAATTAAATTAAAATATTGTTATATTTACAAAAGTTGCTTTTTTAACATATGTGGTATTATCAGAAGAAGAAATAAGGGAGAAAAAAAATCTTTCAGCTGTGTCTGCAAGGATGACGAAGCAATTATTATTCTTTAATACAGAATCCTAACGACAAAAAATATCAAAAAAATTACATCTTCCATATACAATATTTTTGGCTTGCGATATTTTTGCCTTGCGATACCTCACTACGTTTATAAATCCCAAATATATTGTACTTGTCAAGTGTTTATTTTGTGTGCTTTATTTTTACTGAGCCGTTATATTTATACGTAATACTGAAAGTATGTAAGTAATATTTGTTGTAAATTTTTTGGTAGTAATTTTATGTAAAATTGGATAGCTGGGCCCTATTCTCGAATTCCACTTCCACTTTTCACATGTCGACAAATGTCAAAATTGTGGTATTTGGTTGCATGTGTAATATAGATACATTTATGAATTTTAACAGATGTCCACATGTAGAAAATGGATTTGGAATTCGAGAATCGGGCCCTGTATATTGAAATTTGTTATAGAATTTTATTTATTGTGGTTATTTAAATATAATACAATGTTTTATTGACTTTTCCCAAATATTGTGCTTTCGTGCCAAGGAGCCGAATAGAATGGTATTCAAGTGTAGGTCTTTTCATCTTGGCTTTCTTTGGTGAGAATCCTGCAGTGAGCGGCTACTGCTGCGGTGAGCCCACTGAGATAATTGGTTTCTCTGTCACATTCCGTTTAAAAAGCTGTTTTCAAAATTCAGTTCCACATAATGTTAGCAGAACTGGATTACAAAGATTAGGTTTTTACAGTAAAAATATCTTGAAGAATGTTGTAAAATTCTCACACGCAACCTTACAATAGGATTATAAATCGATAGAGCATCTTTTTATATGAAGTATCGTATAATACTGTTTTACGGGAAACTTAACCTTAATGGCTAAATATGCGTAGAATTAAATAAAATTTTCATTTATTTTTCGTGATTGTATATTGTTATCAGTTACTCAAAAAAAAAACGTTTGGTATAATATCGCTGTAAAAATCATGTATGGAATATTAATGAAATTCATTGATATTATTTGGTTAGAAAATACATGGAATTTTAAAAAAAAAATATCGCTTTTATTCCGAATACCATATTGTGCCTATACTCTATATATTTATAATAGTAAATACTAATACAAACAATATTACGACTTTATTATGATACGGACATGACAAACGAAAAATCCCACTTAAATACATACTATTTTTGTAATCTAGCAAGCAACCGATGGAATATTAAATATTCTTGGGGTAGATACAAATATCACCACACGGAATTATGTGAAAATTAATGAACATATTACATTTTTTCAACACTACCGTCATAATAATATCATTCCATAGTTAAATTGAATTGAAATTTTTGCTGAACCATAAATATAACATTTATTTTATGGCATATTAACTTTGTTTACATATTTTCAGAAATAATTTCAAGAGTCTTGATTCAAATCGCAAACAATAATAATGAAAAACGACGTAAATAAATCAGCTGGGCTTGAAATTATATACATAATACTGTTCTGTGCATATACATATAGACAGATACAAACAAAAGTGATAAATATCTTAGGATAAAATGGTTGTCATAATATTTAGGTTCAATACGTCACACTTAATTAGAAAATCGATTTCAGAATTCGATTAGCTTCAAATTTGGCAAGATGCTTGTGTAATGTGTACAAGCACATAAGATTTGGAAGTTAATAAAGACCAATTTCAATAAATTTGTTTATTGACAATTTGCTGCTGAATAATAAGAGACCTCGGCCTTAAGTATCACTTTCGGCGAGATGATCTATTGTATATAACACTGAGCTATTGCAAAGAGTTTATTTATATTTGCCAACGGAATCTAAATAGTCAACCTATTGAGTTATTGAAATCGAATACATATAGAGACACGACGGATATTTTCGTCAAAGAAATTTTGAATCTATTATGTTGAAAACGTTAGCCATGATAATAGATAGATTCCGTTTTCTTCTTATTAATAAAACGTCTTATTAATTGTAATTTTTGTAACCAAAATCTTCATGATATAATCCAATGACTCAGAAATTAGGAGGTAATGTTTACCTGCGTGTTTTGTAGTAATAGTTTCAGATTTTTATGATCAACAAGTTCATAAATGACTCTACAATGTCACTATGAAATATTTACTGATTGTTCGAAAATAAATTTCCATTAGAGTGGCAAAGGCTAAGTTATTTTTTTTTAATTTGTTTCTATTAAAATTTTATGGGTAAATTTTACAGCAAACCAAAACATAAATCCAAAAAAAAAATTAGTATTATTGTTAAATCGATTACATATTTTCACATCTCAAAGTTTTTTAAAAAATTAAATATTATTAACAAGCATATAAGAATTATATTTTTTCAACTACAGTAAAAATCCTCAGAGACGGAAATCCATTTATGCGGAATCCCATCAAAGACGGATTTTTGTTCATAATACCGACTCAAAGAATTAAAAACCATACAATTTTTATCTTTTTTCACGGATATAGTGCTGACATGAAAAATGGGTCGGCCCATGGATTCCACACTCTCAACAGGGGGTCATAGATGTGTTCATCGTCATCACCGATCGTAATCAGTTAATGAAAAATCCTTTTTGCATCCCGCCCCTATAGGGATTCGAACCCGGTACCTCCCGATCCAACCGCCGTAGCTTTAACCACTGAGCCATTTGGTCGGTGAAACTTGATTATTCCTTACCAGATTGTTATGATATTTGACATGTGCTTCGTAAATGGGATTCTAAAATGATTTGTGGATAAAGTTCTGGAATATGGTCAGTTACCCGGTTAGAAATATCAGTATAATTTTGTATACTACTTTCGGTATGAAGTTCTAGAATACGATTTTTCGTGTTAAATTGGATGCCTGGGGCCCTATTCTCAAATTCCACATCCATTTTCCACATGTGGACATCTGTCAAAATTCCATTAATAGTTCCTCCCTTGGTATTTTTTCCTATGTATATTCCACATGAAACCAAATACCCTATTCTTGAATCATTCGGAATTTTTTATTCACCACTCAGTGCGTTGAATTTATTTTTGTAATTTTAGGTCCCCAGCTGCAGCCCTATTCTCGAATTCCACATCCATTTTCCACATGTGGACATCTGTCAAAATTCCCTTAATAGTTCCCTTGGTATTTTTCCCTATGTATATTCCACATGCAACCAAATACCCTATTCTTGAATCATTCGGAATTTTTTATTCATCGCTCAGTGCGTTGAATTTATTTTCGATAATTGATGTTTTGGTTTATTTTATATAACGCAATTTTGTAAATTTACTAAAGCAGCAATTGTCCATAAGGTCAACTAAATATAATGTTTGCAAAGTTTTTTTGATATACATATGTATATGTCAGTGAATTTTTAAAGAATTCTTTTTATTTTATTATGAATTTTGATAAAAAAAAATTTCGAAAAGATTTTTTATTCACAAAAAGTAAATCTAAAATCTACGTAATTATTGACATTTTCGTACATGGGGAATTTTTTCCATATACTTATACCCATTCGGAAATATTCCCTTAGTACCGAAACACTTCCCTTAGTAGGGAATTCAAGAATACATGAAATTAAATTTCCGAACGTTTTTGTGAATTTTGACAGATTTGGAAAATGGATGTGGAATTCGAGAATAAGGCACCTGCGGCCCTATTCTCGAATTCCACATTCATTTTCCACATGTGGACATCTGTCAAAATTCACAAAAACGCTCGGACCCATTTTTCATGTCAGCACTATATCCTGGCATGAAGCAATGCAATGTGCAGGTGGTTTATACAAAAACGGGTCTATAGCCGTACGTAGTAGAACGGTAAAAAAAAAAGTTAACTCCGAAAGTGTTGGGAATGCTTTGAGCCCCAGGAAAGATTGCTTAGAATAAAACGAAAAAAAAAACCAAGTTCCATCCAACTTGGCCATATTCCAGAGCTTTATCCAAAAATTATTTTAGAATCCCATTTCCACCACACATCAAATTTTATCATAATCGGTTAAGAAATAGCCAAGTTCCATACTACTTGGCCATATTCTAGAGATTATCCAAAAATTATTTTAGAATTCCATTCCCAACACACATGTCAAATTTGGTGATACACGGTTAAGAAATAGCCAAGTTTCATCCTACTTAACCATATTCCAAAACTTCATCCAAACCTCATTTTAGATACCCATTTCCAATACACATGTCGAATTTCATCATAATCGGTTGAGAAATAGCCAAGCTCCATCATAATTGGCCATACTCCAGAACGTCATCCAAACAACATTTCAGAATCCTATTTCCAATACACATGTCGAATTTCAACATAATCGGTTGAGAAATAGGCTCAACCGATTATTATGAAGTTTGATATGTGTGTTAGAAATGTGATTCAAAAATAAGTTTTGGATGAAGTTCTGAAATATGGCCAAGTAACCGATTACGATGAAATTCGACATTTGTATTGGAAATGGAATTCTAAGATGTTTTTAGGATGAAGTTCTGGGATTTTAAAATGATTTCTGGATGACGTTCTGGAATATGGCCAAGTATGATTGAACTTGGCTATTTCTCAACCGATTATTTATGAAATTCGACATGTGTATTGGAATGGGATTCTAAAATGAGTTTTGGATCAGGTTCTGGGATATGGCTAAGTATGATGGAACTTGCCCATTTCTCAACCGATTATGATGAAATTCGACATGTATATTGGAAATGGGAATCTAAAATGAGTTTTGGATGAAGTTCTAGAATATGGCCAAGTATGATGAAACTTGCACATTTCTCAACCGATTATAATGAAATTCGACATGTGTATTGGAAATGAGGTTCTATAATGATTTTTGGACGAAGTTCAAGAATATGGCCAAGTAGTATGAAACTTGGCTATTTCTTAACCGATTATAATGAAATTTGATATTTGTTTGGAAATGGGAATATTTGATATGTGTGCAATATGGCCAAGTAGGATGGAACTTGGCTATGCCTTAACCACGGGTATCATTAAATTTGACATGTGTGTTGGGAATGGAATTCTAAACTAATTTTTGGATAATGCTCTGGAATATTGCCAAGTAGGATGGAATTTGGCTATTTCTTAACCGATTATGATGAAATTGGATATGTGTGTTGGAAATGGGATTCTAAAATGATTTTTGGAGAAAGCTCTGGAATGTGGCTAAGTATGATGGAACTTATTTATTCCTTACTCGTTTGTTATGAAATTGACATTTGTGTCGTAAATGGGATTCTAAAACGAGTTTTTGGATAAAGTTCTGGAATATGGTCAGTTATACGGTTAGAAATATCAGTATAATTTTTTATACTACTTTCGGTATAAAGTTCTAGAATACGATTTTCGTGTTAAATTGGATGCCTGTACCCGTGTTACTGAAGCTTTTGACTTGTTTGGGTTTTATTGTATAAGTAAATATATGTTGGTTAAAATAGAAATCAATAATGTCAAAACTATTACACCAACTTTATGACATTATTGAAGATACCAAAGACCGAAGTTCTGATCACCTCGTGAGGTTTCAGCCCTTTATATTTGTTTTATTGAAAAACTGGAAAACAATTTTAAAGCAAGAAAATTTAAATAGGGCAACGGAGAGTTCTATACAGGTTGCATTATTAATTTTTGTATAATTTAGGTAAACAATCAGGATCCTGAGTGCGCAATAAACGCTCAGTGGAGATAGACATGTTTTTATTTTACGTGATGTAATTTTATACTCAAGTGACATTTCATTTGACCAAGGAATTGGAATTGGAATTCAATTTTGGTCAAGAGAAATAACCAACCAACTCTCTCGATTTATTTTTCAAAGTTGGTAGTGTTTGACATTTATAATTCTTTCATTGTTTTCTGAAAATCAACAGACACTAAAATACCCATTTTATTTAATAGTTTGTTTTGTAAACATTAAACATTGTTAAGCAAATACTATGATTTATAAATACGAAAACCCTGGTGACAAACACAGTAATTAGAAAAAAGGATTAGAATTGCAATAACTGAGTCCGAAAAAGTGAGTTTCGAAATGATGTCTGTCTGTCCTCACTACAGCGCAGATGATTTAACCAATCGAACTAGAACTTCATAATTAAGCTTTTTCATAAATTGGGAAATCTCAGTGAATTTTAGTACAAATTGGCCAAGGTTTACAGGAAAACTATTATATACAAAATGTTTAAAAAAAATGAAAATAAAAATTATAAAAAAATTGATGTGTGGCCAATACGCGACTTTTTACGAACAAGGCATTTTGAGAAAAAAAAACTAAAAAAAAAATAAAAATATAATGAATAAGGAAATTGATGATAAGAATGTACAGCCAAGCATTATAGCAAGAACTCCCGGATTACGCCGGGCCTATTGTACACCCGTTTACATACCTATAACAAAACCGAAGGATAGGATAGGAATGTTAGTTAGTAAAATTGTTAGTAATTATATAATATAATAGTTCGCACAAGACAACACAATTTCTAAACTACATCTTATCCATTAATTGTTGATCCTGGAGGGTTGATTTCAGCTAAAAAATTCTGAAACTCAGGATTAATTTTAATCCCAATAATAATGATTAATTCTAGAACTATGTTATATTCTGAAAATTGAATTATTTATTAGTAAACTAAGGAAGAAATTCCTTTAAAAATACTTTAAACTGAATTAATTAATAGACATTAATGAACAAAATAAATAAATACAAATTATTATATACTTGAGCCGCCATGGTTTCCATTGTAAGTTAATTCCGAAGAATTATTAATTAAAGGTTACAGTACCTTATTGAAACCACAAAACAAATAAACGAAAAATTTAAATTTAAAAAATAAATCAAATTTTCAAATATTTTGTTTTTATTTAAAAATATTAACGTTTTCGATCACTCTGTGTGATCATCATCAGATATAATATCTTGCAACTAAAATATTTTATTGAGAATACAACTTTCACAAAATATGCCATGGGAAATTTTACGAAAAAGCGATTATTACAGCAATAGTATTTAGATTGCCATGCAAAATACGTACCACAACACGTTATTATAGCGGTAGTTTAACGATTTTCACCATAGCAACGCGATAATTTTACAAATTAATTAATTATCTCTAAATTTGTAATTGTATTTCAATTTTTTTTATTATGATTGAATTTTTTATACACGCATCAAAGGAAAAGCCATGCAAACAAAAGCTTGTCAAATAATTTGCATACAACATGATACAAATGGATGAATTGTGATTCAATCGCTGACGGGAAAGTTGTATTCTCTTACTAAATACAACACGTGCTGCAATTAACACTTAACCGACGGGTCGAGTAGTATCTACTGGTTTCGTCAGCTGATGTTAACCGACGGGTCGAGTAGTATTTACCTTTTTCGACTTCTGACGTTTAACAGATAAAATCATTTTAACATAATACCGATACATCAGAAGTCGAAAAAGGTAAATACTATACTCGACCCGTCGGTTAACATCAGCTGACGAAACCAGTAGATACTACTCGACCCGTCGGTTAAGTGTTAATGATCTATAATTTTTTACTCGTTAAAACCAACGCAGATAATTCAACTCGTGGCCTTGATTATTTATCATATGGTCATCTACACTTGATCGGAGTTCATCGCGGTTTCTCACTGCTAATGCGTGCTCCAGTAATCTTTTGTTGAAAGCTCTTGAAGTCTGTCCAATATACATCATATCGCAATTCGTACAGCTGACTTTATAAATTCCCGATTTTGAAGCTGGAGGCGGAACATCCTTATAGTTGCATATCATTGATCCTAAATTGCTACTTTTAGTGACCAAATGTATGTCGAAATGTTTCAGCAAATTTCCTATTTTATTTGTTATTTCCGGATAAAAAGGTACACAGATTCGTTTTTTCTCTGGTTCCTGTGCCGATGTTAAACTCGTGAGCGCTAGTATTTCATGTTTGCGTTTGTGTTTATTTAGAATCGTTTTTATGAACCTTTCGCCATATCCATTGATTTCAGCCAATTCTTGAATTCCGCTTCTTTCATAGGAATGTTAAACAGTCTGTGCCCTAATGCATGAAATGCTGCTTTCTTGTGCGCCCCACTATGGTGTGAGTCCGAAGTGATAAAACGCATCATGTTTGTGGGTTTTCGGTAAATGCCAAATTCCAATTTATTGTCGTTCCTTATAACTTTAATGTCCAAAAAAGGAAGGATACCGTCTATTTTTTCTTCGGGGGTGAACTTTATTGTTGGATATTGACTGTTCAAACACTCCAATGTATTGTTTAAATCTGCTTTCTTCAATACGGCGAAAATATCATCCACATATCGAAACCATATTCTAGGGAACCAAGTGGAATTGCAGATATTTTTCTCAAACATGCACATGAAGATATTACTCAGGTATGGTGCTAGTTTACTACCCATGCATGTTCCAAATGTTTGTTTGTACATCTTTCCTCTGAACTGGAAAAAGCTCTGTGCCATACAAGTTTCGGCTACTTTTCTATAAATTACGATTTTGCACTGGTTTACGTTTTGCTCGGTATCGTGATCTACCATACTCTGAATAGCAATATCAACTGGAACATTCGGGTATAGTGCCGTAACATCAAAGCAAAGGAGACAATTATCTCATCGTTCTCCAATATCGTATTTTTCACTTTATTCACGAACTCGATACTGTTCTTAACATAGATACCGGATGGTTGCACCATTCCATTTAGCTCATTTATAAGCCACATTGATAGCTTTTCCGTAGGAGTGCATATGTTAGATACAATTGGTCTCATCATATTCCCTTGTTTATGAATTTTGGGTAGAGCATACAGATAAGGAACTCTTGGATTTGGCATGTTCATTTTAAAGTGAAAATTAGGTATCTGTAACGACGTTTCTAAAAAATTGGCCAATTCTTTTGCGGACTTTATCATAGAAGGTATTGGATTCTTACTGAATCTGATGTTTGTCACGTGTTTTTTAAATGTATGTATCCAGTTCAATTTAAATGTTTTACCGCGAGAGGCGTTTGCCCTACTTTTACAGTTGTCAATAGAGTACCAACACCCTGGGTGCTGATTCTCTAAAAATTAAGATAATGGGTAAACGTGTAAACTCGTAAAAAGCAAAGCTTTCTTTTATTAGTTTGCAATTTTTTGATTATATTTGAAGTAGTAATTAAAAAAGTAATCAAAAATTGCGAATTCATCAAAGCAGGCTTAGCTTTTTGCAAGTTTACACGTTTACCCATTATCTTATTTTTTAGAGAATCAGGGTGCAGTTCCTCTAAAAAATTAAATAATTAGTAAACGTGTAAACTTGAAAAAAGCGAAGCCTACTTTAATGAATGCGCAATTTTTCGATTCATTACTACTTCAAATAAAATCGAAAATTGCAAACTAATAAAAGAAAGCTTTGCTTTTTACGAGTTTAAACTTTTACCCATTATCTCAATTTTTAGAGAATCAGGGTGCTGAAGTAATAAAACTGAATAAAAAATTCAATCACAAAGAGAGCCAACAAATAATTGTTTTCTGATTTTACTAATTAACAATAACAATTAACATCTAGTAATTTTCAATCGATTCTACATACCTTAAATACCTCTTAAACGTTCATGGTTTTATTTCTAAAATTGGAAAAACATAACTAGAGTTTCGGGGTTGTATAACCCATTGCATACCCCATGTTTTGTATAAAAATATTCCTTTGATTTCATTGCGCTTAATATTAGTACTTTTTAATTTTACTTTTTATACTATTTTAGCGGTTTCCAGAGAACCTTTATACGCTAAATTTGGATTTGAATACTAAGATTTTATAACGAATTAATTTGGTGGTTTGGTGTCTATTGGAAGGGAGGACTAAAGTTGAGAAGATTAATCTACCAGCTCTGTAACCTTCCAGTAGGGTGCACATCACGTGGGCTGTTCTGGTCATGTATCAGGTAGAAGCGTGATGGATACAATTGTGGTTGGGGTAACCTGTCAAAATTCGCAAGTGTATGTGCTGCCTCCTCGGGGCAACCACTGGTAATTGAGCCATTTGGAAAATTTTTGGCCATTTGGTTCAGGCTAAAGTACGGCGATAAAGGAAAAACCCTTAACAAAAAACCCTAATCTAACGTAGAACAGTATATGCCGATGGATGAATGTCTGATAGGTTAATCAGTCTGGACAAGTATGCGGACTCTGGATACCAGGCACCCTTCAGTTTTATTTAGCCTTCCTGTAGTATAGCTGGGTGACCTACAGGCGATTTACGATTCCCAGCAACTCGTAAGAGTAAAATAAAAACGGTACACTGGGAAGGGGTAGGAATATACGAGAATGGTACTGCCCTAATCGAAGTTACAACTTTAATGGTCCCTTTCGAATTTTTAAACCACAACATTAAACTCCAGTTTTAAGTGTTAATTAGAGTTGTAATCATGGATATTAGTTATTGATAATAATTTGTTTCGCGCCTCCCTCCCCTATGTGTGGCCAACACGTTTTCATCGGGAAAGCAATGAATGGAAAGTGGGAGGATCTTTGCCGCCATGTTTTAAAATCACATGAGATAACCGAACCATATCACATCACCAACAACAATTAGAAAGTAATTAATTCATAATTTAGTTATTACAAATATTTTACTAGAACATTATGCAATTCAAAATGAAAGAAATATGTTTGAAACAACTATACAAAATCCAATAATTTGTGTTTAAAACTAAGGCCCGATTGTATGAACGCGGATAGAAGATTAATGTTTGTTTGTTTGTTTGTTTGTTATTTTCATTTGCTCAGGTCGACTAGCAATAAATAGCTGTATATGACCCAACACTTTACTTTCACGCGGGTTAATCCAAAACTTCTAGAAGCAATGGACACCCTAAATAGATATATATCATACACTGAATCGCACTTTGTGATACCACCGACTAGCACGGATATATGGGCCTTAGACATTAAAAAATGCAGTACCCAGCACCACTATCTATTTTATTGAGCTGATATTTGTGATACCCTCGCTTTTGTACACGATATAACGGGCCTTTTACGTGTAATACGCAGTACCCGGGACCACCAGCTCAATAAAGATGTTCACTCTTCAAGATATATATTGCGACTGAGAAGATTAATCGGCGGATTAATCGTCGCTTGGATTGTATGAACGACGATAAATACGAAAATTAATCCAAGGATTCTTTTCTATCCACTGTTTTTATCTTCTCTTTTTATTGTCTAAAACAGTGGATAGAAAATGTTGTTTATTTTTTTTGACATAATTTTAATTTTATTTGTTTGGTTCGGCGCGGCGGAACATTTTGATTGTTGTTGCGTTTATTCAAAAAAAAAAAATCGGAATGGAATCGAATAAACGTAAAATTTGAAATGCCCAACTCAATTTTTTTTTCCTATTGTAGAAAAACATAAAAAATACTTTCGTGTACAATAAGTACACACATAAGAATGTAAATAAACAATAAATTAAATTTGAAACGTCAAAAAAGTGTTGAATAACTGCAATAAAAACTGCAATAAACAGAGGATGGAATTTTTTTTATCCGTGTTTATACAATCGACGAAAAAAAGAATCGTCGGTTGAAGATTAATCTGTATCGCCGGATTTTTTTTAATCTATCCGTGTTCATACAATCGGACCTAAGTGTTACTAAAGAAAATAAAAAGAAAGTGTGTGTGATGTGAAACACTACAAACAATAGATAGTAGTATATAAAAAAACTTGTAAAGTATCTAAGGGTACCTGTGGCTCTTTGTAGCGGATTGCTGAAAAATAAAAATTGTTTGCTACTAGTACACTCGGTTACTCACACTACTAATTTAACGTTACACTATAATTGATTTGATTTCAATTTCAATTTCTTTTTTTTTTTATCAATTAATTACAAACGTAACTAATTAATATTTAATAAACTATTATTTATTGATATAAATTTTATTAGGTCTTTATTTAATTTTTAATTTTTTAATTACTAGCTATAATTATAGACGTTTTATTAAATTTTTAATTTAAATTTATTAATTTATTTAAAAAAAATGCTGTCGCCGATATTTCGATGTTTCACATCATTTTCCAGGCGGATTCAAATCTTCCCCCAAAGGCTACCAATTTAATAATTTATTTGTTGTCCTTGACCCAATATTTATTTATGAAAATTCAAAAAATAGCGGACCAAAGTTCAAAATGAAAACGTTTAGGAAACTCCAAAAAAATGTTAATTAGACAAAAAAAAACGAATTTGAACCCATTCGCTCCACTTGAACCGCAAATGTTTGGTAAAACATAAAATCAAAAATAGAGGTAAGTGACGATTTTGGCCATCATACAAAAAGACCACGTTATGAACAGCAATAGTTTAGACGGTTCAGTATTATAAACATGACCGATGGCTAGCAGAGAACAGTTTTTGGTTTATTTTAAATCGTTAAATGAAGAAATAAATCTGTTGTCATAACCCCCACCAGTAGCAAGTGGACAGAATTCAATAGTAAAGCCAAGACAAATATCAAAGTGTATACAAGTAGAGTGAAATAAAAAGTAATAAGAAGCCCAGTTCGTAACAATATTTTTGCTACATGACATGATTTGTTTTTTTATTTTTTGTATTTTGAAAATGATGATCATTGAAAATTTATGGTATGCAATTATATAACATTGTGAAAAGTCGGACGCACAGAAATATTTAGCCTCAAAGATGTCGTCATGACATTTTCAATACAGCCTACATGTAACGTAAACACTGAAAGTACCCTCGCCATGTTTTTATTCTTTTTTGTTTCTATTTTAATGTGATAAATAAAAAGAGACGAAATATTTTTATTTAATATAACATTTTACATGACACGCAACAATTTAACGCAACATTTAACATAAATTTAACATAACATTCTAACGCAGCGTGTAACATGAATCCAAAACTAGTACCCTAAATGTTTTACCAAACATAAAAATTACTATACTAATTTATGTTACGTACGTATAAAAAATTTAGGACGTAATATCCTAAACTATTAAGACCACTACACAACAGATCCACTAAAAGTAACACTAAATGATTTTATAGAACACCCGAATTGCACGCTTATCCAAATAAAACATTACATTAAGCGGGTTCTTATGAATTTTCTGGAATCTGTTTTATTTTTGTGCGTACTATTTTGACTCCATCAAAAAAAAAAAAAAGAAGGCCCGTTGAATCGCCAAGCTGCGGTATTTTACAATTTGTATATAAGGGGCGATGACTAATTTTGCATCTATTGCTGCAATATGTTGGGATTTGTATATCTGCTTGTGCCACAAAGAAACGGGAAGCTAATTAGAAACCAATTAAAATATTACATCGCACAATTTCTTACCCGCAAAAACCGTAAAGGTATTGTATTGGTTCACATACCTCTTTTATAGAGACATGCTAATTGATTTTAAATTTACCATAAAGTAATCTTCAATGGCCTAAAATCACCACAATTTTTTTTTTAGTACGATTTTTTGTGAGTACAATTTGTTTGCACTAGTAATTTTAAAAATTTATTATTTATTAAAAATTTCACTTGACACGGTGGCCTTCCTAAATCGATTGAATTTTAAATTTGCTTATATCGGTTTATAAAACTTTATGTGTCATAAAAACGTGTTTACAATCACACGCCTACGATACGCATCCGAAACAGATGAATCATCTTCCAAACAAAGCAATATCAATGTCACATATAGGGTGTTTTCTTTTATTCATTCTGGTTATTCTGCACATTCCGAAAGTGACGTAAATCGTTTTTTTATTCATTCCATTCCTTCTATTCCTTTTTTACTCCATTCCCAAGTATTTTTATATCCGACAATTTTTGTATTTTTCTGACATTTAGCTGAAAACATGAATTTTTTTTCCGAATGTTGGCCAAAAAAATCGGAAAATGATGAAATTTGGTTTGCAACTTTCATAGTAAATCTTATAATAAGTCGGACATTATTGCTGAAAAAAATCGGTGATGAATTCAGTTTTGTTATATTTGGGTTCTATTATTTATTAGGAATATTCAGAATGCATTCTTTTTGTATTACATCGAAAGGTAGAATAAAAAGAATATTTCGTTTGACGTTTTGTAATTATGAGCGATGCTTACAATTTAAATGATTAAATTGAATTAAATCGTCGATATTATGGAAGATGAAATTATTAATTATGATAAAATTAATTATTTAAGGTGTTAAATATTAAAATTTTTGAAAATATTTTTAGTTTTATTACATGATAATAGTTTTAAATAGAGCTTGGCGGATACAAAAAATCCCAGTTTTTTTTAGAGATATATACATTAAAATTAATATTGCATTGTGTGTTTTCGCGTACAAATTATATGCAACTTCAATTAATTATAGTAAAATTATTTATTTAATAAATTTAAATTGTTTCCTAATTTTCAAAATAAAACAAAATTCGTGCTATGGAAAATGTATTCCATTTATTCCAATCCGTTATTTTATTACATTACGTACGGAATATTCCGAGGTCACGTGATCAATAATCTATTCCTTCTGTTCTTTCTATGGAATGAATAAAAGAAAACACCCATATCATCCCGTATACAAATCTCAAAGCAATTAGTAGAAAAGTTCATCAAGTAACCAATAGAAAAATCAAAACCAACACAAATGTCTTTATACAAGCCGTACTATTGCCATACAAACACAAAATAAAACCTACTATTTCTGTAAGTATTATTGTCGTGATACAGTATAATCTTTACATAATTCGATTTTAAATTATAGTTTATATCAAAAACAGTATATCACTAACACTTACAGAAATAGTAGGTTTTGGATTTAACAGTATGAGTCAGTCACAGAGATAATATGGCTTGTTAAGACATTTGTGTTGGTTTTGACAAAAATGTATACTCACACAATTCAACAAAGTAACAAAATTTTGTTCAACTGCATAATTTTCAATTGTTCAAGTTTATTGGCATGTATATTATGTAAAAAATGTGAGTAAGCGAAAATATTGAAGAAAAAATCAGGAAAGTTACTGACGCCATTCTGGTCCTTACTCGATTTGAGAGATTTAATGTAATAATTCACAGAAAAACAGTTAAGAATTTCTATATTATATATTTCTTTCTCCCTTCTACCGATTGTACTTCAATTTGTTTTACATTTTGTTCAGTTTGTTTTTAATCATTGTGTAAACCAGTCACAGATAAACAATTTTGTTTGATGCCTCCCAAAAATCTGTATCACCTGTTCTGCTATAAATTAAGTAAATTATAATTAATAACTCATCCCAATGACTTTTAATGCCCTGAATGTATGACATTTTGTATTTTGGTGCGTATTTGGCCTTCTATTTTGATACAGGTACATTAATTTTACACATACATTTAATTTTGGAACTCTTACTATTTTACAACACACCAATAAGGCCAATAAGAACTGAATTAGTAATTATTCAATGATTGTATTGCGTAAACCAGCAATGAGTACATTAATGAATCGCTCTTGAAAATTCATTATGGAACCTCATTTAATTGTTCACAGAAACATTCATTGATAAATGAAAATTATATAAATGAGTTTAGCCCCGGGCTCTGAATATAGTTCATCTAATGGGTCATAAGGAATTTCACCAAGGATTCATCAATGAGTTCATCGATTACCTTCTACTAGGGAAAGCGCCGCAAGATCCACTACTACTATCCTGAGAAATACACAGGTATTCATACATAGGTAAAAACCAAACCACAAAATAAATAAAATTATCGAGAAAACCAGTAAAAGCGCACCCCTTACAGAAATTTGGAACGATAAGCGCTACACCACAAGATACAAATTTTATTTTTATTTTTTAGTAGGCAGCCGTAATAAATTGTGTTGAATAAATAAATTAATTTGTGATAAAATGAAGCGGATTGTTTTATTCACAATCCGGTGATTCGAATTTTAACTGACAAAGGAAAAACATAACAAAATTTACTCGATTTCTTTAAGATAAATAAATAACAACAATAGCATTGGATAAATCCAAAAAAGAATTAGCTAAATGATTTTTGGATTCATACGATATTTTTGTTGTGGTAATATCATTTAATCCTTCTTGAAATTACTTCTGCTTTTAAGCAATTCAAAATCAAGATGCTCGAAAACAAAACCCACACAAAATACAAATAGAAATAAAAAATAAACATATAAAATATAAATAATATTAAGCATATACAAATTTCATGGGTAGGGAGGATTATTTATTTTTGCGTTACATAGGTAAAAAATATTCAAATAAGTTCAGACATTTAAAGAAAATTAACTTCACTCATCTTATAATAAATATGTATAACATTTTCATATCTGATGACGTCAACTTTTCGAACCACATTTACTGATACATCTCTTAATTACTTAGCGAAAGTAGAAATAATTACCGGTGCATAAATATAAATGTAACACCGTAGCTAATT
The DNA here is from genome assembly GCA_963556165.1 of Tipula helvola. NCBI lineage: Eukaryota > Metazoa > Arthropoda > Insecta > Diptera > Tipulidae > Tipula > Tipula helvola. The sequence continues at coordinate 235,731,869 of OY744483.1, forward strand.
TCTTATGAAATTGAAATAAAATTAATGAGTGCATTCTTCGAACTTTCATTGAAGCAGCATTTTTGAAACAAGGTTTGGTCAAAAATAATTTTTCGTTGCAAGTGAATTTATACCCTATTCTATTTTTATAAAAGCTCCTTAAACAATCAGATTGTTCCAAGGGGTCGGTTTTTTACCCTAGGTATTTATTTCCGTGTGCACTTAATCGATCAATCATCAAAATAACACAAAAAAATGTGATTTGATTGATTTAGGAGCTCGGAAACAAAATACCCTAGGGTAAAAATCCGACCTTGTGAATCCACCATTAGTATCATAGAAAAGAGAAAATCACATAAATAAAACTTAGCAAATTTCAAGAATTATTATGTTCTTTTACATTCATCAGTGATTTCTTTAGAAATAAGAAAAATTTCATCGATTTACCTAAATACATCCTTATACATAATTTATATCATGAAAGCTTTGAATTCGTCGAAAAATCGACAAAAATAAAGCAAACTTTTTGTGGGGACGACAAAAAAATAACACAAAAGTTTTTTTTAACTTTCTATAATATGTACTCGTATATTCTTTTCTATGAAATCTGACACTAAAAGTAATTATGGGACTATCAAGACTTGGAACAAGGAGTTTTGTTTAATGTACTCATACCTCTATTGGTGTTTTTAATATTCGTTGTTTCTTTTTTTTTTGTTTGTACGTTAATATAGTAAATTAAGAATATTTTGTGTTGAAATATATACTAAAATTTAAGATAATTTTTTTCTTGGTCCAAGATCAAGTATACATAATTCAACAAAAATATATTTTAAAAGTTAATTTGATAAAAGCAAAATAATATCGCTTTAATATTTTTATTTTTTGCTTTCTTTATTTAATTGAATTTTAATTTAATAATATACCACCAATATGAATATCAATTTTAGAAATCTTTTTTTCTTGATTAATTGTAAACAATTCAAGGGGGATACGTTTATCATAATTAAAGGGTTTAAAAACCAGAAAATGTTTGAACCAAATAAATGAGGCGATAAATTTAAATGAAACAAATACAAAATCTTGGGTTTATGATTTTTAAATTAAAAAATAAAAATAGTACCACAAGTGAAATTCATCATGTACCATTCATCAAAACATGTTTTACAATAAAAATTGTTGATATCGATTTTTTTGTTGTTTTTTTTCAATTTAAATATCTTGAAAATATACATAATAAACGATGAGTATTACATTACGGAGAGAGAAAAGAAATCAATAAAATGATAAATAATTTTCTTTGCTTTATCGCAGAAATGAAAAGAGGTTAAGTATAAATTTAAAATATATTATATTTTAAATTTAATGAAGGAATGTGGCTGCAATTTTAATAATATTATTATAGACATATTTTGTTTAAGTATATGTTTTAACACTAGATTTACGGACAAAATTGCATACCTATTTTTACTGAAACCCGTCATATTGACGGGTGTATTAAATTTATTATTTTTTCGTTTTGACGTGATAACGTTTTACACCGCATGTTCAGAAAACTGACCCGAAATTTAGCCCTCGGTCCTTCGGTTTTATGTGTCACGCATAATATTATTGCAATGACGTCATCCGGCGGCATAGAAACCCGTGCCGCGAACCTCTGTTTTCGATCGCTTTAAACGCTTGAACCAGTGTAGCGAGAGAATGGCCCATCCGATCGGAGATCAGATGGTGTCAATTTTTGCGTAAAAAAACAGTGGTAGTTAATTTATTTTAAATTAAATTAATGAATCATCACATAAATTTTAATTAAAAATTCAAACTAGAAAATAGCGATTGTAGTTTAGTACTGGGTTGGGGGCAATTACTCATCAACTATAAGCACTACCTTTAATTTAAAGATATGATTGCTTAGATTGGTCTTTCGCAGCAACCCGCGCTGCGAACCTCTGATTTCAGCCGATTTAAATGCTTGAACCAGTGTAGCGAGAGAACGGCTCATCCGATAGGAGATCCGATGGTGTCAATTTTGCGTAAAAAACCAGTGGTAGCTAATTAATTTTAAATTAAATTAATTAATCTACACATAAATTTTAATTAAAAATTCAAACTACAAAATAGGGATTTGTAGAGATTGAGGGCACTATAGCAAGAGAATGCCTCATCAGATCGGAGCAATTCGGTTATTAATTTTTGCTTAATAATACTGTGGTAGATAACTTATTTTAAATTAAAATAATTAATCTCCACATTAATTTTAATTAAACTTACAAAGTACAAAACAGCGATTTACAACCAACCATGAGAATCACTATCTGGCCGGAATAATTCTGGTGTCAATTTGTGCGTAAAAAACCAGTGGTCGTTAATTTATTTTAAATTAAATTAATTAATCTCCACATAAATTTTAATTAAAATTTAGATCTGCAAAGTGTCGATTTACAATGCTAGAAAGCACTATAAAGGGGCAATGCCTTATCTGATAGGTCATATGTCAGTGTGGACTCTGTATATTTGACCTAGACTGCGTGTCCACCACACTAGCCTCGGGCTCGGCGACTTTGGGAAGCACTTGTCTGGAACTCAGATTCATCAGGCACATCTCCGCTGAGACCCTGCGCTTCATATCGTACTTCTCATACCATCGCCCAGCACTTAATCGTTTGGAAACAATCACTGTACTCTCATTTCATGATGCTAATAATAAAGAAATTTATTTTAACAAACCCATACATCGTGCCATTTCTCGCACCTCTTATAAACGTTATCACGGAAAACACCTACGGCCGTGTAGAAGACACAGCCTACCCCGATTTTTTTTTATAAAAATTCGTCAAATATTTATTATACCAATAATTATTTAATATAAACAAAATACATACATATTTCATATGTATTTTGAAAAAAGAAAAAAATTGAATTGTTTTCGACATTTCATTGGTTTGTGTGCATTTACCACAAACCTATTTTTTGTAATTGAAATATATACTAATAGTTTGTTTTTTTAAATATCTAATTGACAAGGTTTGTGAATATTGGACTGATTTTCTGTTCGTGATAAGGAAAACATTTGAGGAAGGTTTCTGTATTAACTTTTGTATTCAACGGCAAGCTCGTCATCCAATTAGAAAATATTTTTTTTTGTGGACGTATTTAACCCCGTGGTTTTCTTATATACGCGTTGATTGCCGCTAAATCTAAAATATTGTAAAGATGCCACCTGCGCGACCCTCCTTTTACGCTGTATTTTGCCATTTAGTTTTGTTATAAAACTTAATAGTTTCGGGAAGACGTTTATTGCCTTCAATCGTGACAAGTTTATGTTTTGTACTTTGTATTATTAGCTTTTTTTTGGGGAACTATGGCAAAACATGTACGTACAATGTATATACGCACAATAAACATAATAATGCTTCTTTGGTTTGTCTAAATAGTGACTAATATGCCGGAAATTACACAGCAACATACAAGTGGAACCATTCTGTTCCAGTGCAGTGAAATAAAGTCAATTGGCTTTATTTCTTTTTCAAATGGAAATAAAATGTATTTTCATTATTTCCATTTCTATTTAGATTTTCGATCTAATTCAATTAAAAAGAAATAAAGTCAATTACATAAAAAAAAATGGTGCCGTATAATAAAGTAAATGGAAATAAAGCCGATTAACTTTATTTCCAATTTACAGTGGATTGTCCAGTATTTAAGTTTCAAATTAATTGCAGCGCCATTTAAAAGAAGAGAAGAAATTCTGAAAAGGAAAATCAATTTTGAAATATCTGGAAATGTAGGTTTAGCGCAGCAGCCCCTTCCTCTAATCTAAGGTATATACAATGAATTAAAATTACATTGAAAAATTGTTAATCGGCAAAATATCATTATATGGTGTAATATTGTATTCTGTCAATTTTTTTATAATTGTAGATATTTATGACTGTTCGTTTTTTGCGGTTTATTTGAAAACGAGCGGAAACTAAAAGAAAATCGTTATTACAATTTTTGTTAGTTTTTAAATTTCCGGCAACCTTGTCTAGGATAATGGTATTAATGTTTAGCAGTGGGGAGCACTCCAAAATGGTGTGGTAAATTTCCACGTTGTATCCGTGGCCCGAAAAATTGACTGCTGATTATCCCACGATGTAATTGCAAAAACAAAAATGGACTGTATCTTCTGATATTTATCCGGCTGAATTTCTACGATGTGCTGTTTATTTGCATAGAAAACACTTATGTATGATTTCACTAACACAATTTGATTAATAAAAAAAAAAACGAGGTTTCAAAACGTTATAAAACATATAGATACATAAATTTATTCAATAAATATTTTATTTAATATTTTCCAATTAGCAGCTTGTTCTATGTTGTCGCAAAAAACAAAAATGAAGAGAGTGATACAATAATTTTCTTTGCTTTATGGTGGAAACAGATGTGCAGAATTCTGCAAGCATCGAAATTAGAAAACACTAGTTTATATGGAATGAAATACATGCATTCTGCTTGCCTCGCAGAATTCTGCAAGTTGTCTCTATTTCTAATTTTGCTGCGAATCAGTAGGCTACATTACGTAAAAGAAAACAAATCTAGTACAATTTGTATACTTTTTATGTTTTTTAATCCATTTTTTTAATTTGTTGACAGAAAATGTGTTTTATGTGAAAAGTGCCAAAATGGAGGATACAAATTAATTAATTTGTGACAAAATAAGACATCATTCATATAAAAAAATTGTATATAAAAATTAAATATGTATCAAGTAAACGTCAAAAAATAAAGAAATGCATGCAGCACATGTGTTTTGAATGCATATCTGCGTGCATCACTGCATGCAGAAATTCTGCACATCTGTTTCCAGCATTATATACTAATACATAGATGCTATAAAACTATGAAGTTATACAAATTTATTTTTTGCTATTTTCGAATACTATTGTTTGCGGAAGATTCGAAAGATGTCGCATCGATCTAGTTCGAAAATAGCAAAAATGAGTATTACAATCTAACTACTATTGACATTTCTAAACGTCAAAACAAATTTAATTAAAAAATACGTAAGTATATATATTTCTTAAAGCCTAAATATTCGTATAATAATTAATCATTCAATTTACTTTAATTTTAGGCATATTGCTGGAATGATGTATTTTATAGGGAAACGGCTTCTAAACATTCCGGCGCGCTTGAACCATCCGGTTCAACTGGGAGTTTAACAATTTTAGTAAGGGGTCGCTTTAATTCACCTGTTTTCGTTTTGAGTGTGACAACTCTAGTCAGACCGTCCGAACCTGGATGTAGAGATATTATTTTTCCAAGAAGCCATTTGTTCACTGGCAGGTTGTCTTCTTTGATAGTAACGATGTCATTCAATTGTAGGGATTGTGTTGCTTTTACCCATTTCGGCCTTTGTTGTAATGAGGTAATGTATTCCAGTTGCCACTGCTTCCAAAAATGTTGGCTCTTTGATTGAATTATTTGCCATCGTGACAAATGCGACTGTTTCACACTAGTGAAATCGTATTCTGGCAGTTTTGTTGCAGGTTGCCCGATTAAAAAATTGGAAGGAGTTAGAGCATCGATGTCTTCTGCTGACAGTACGCACAAAGGACGTGAATTTAGCATACTTTCAATTTCTGTTAGTAACGTCATCATTTCTTCTATAGTGAGGGTTGAGTCTCCAATGACTCTCTTCAGATGAAATTTGGTTGATTTGATTGCCGATTCCCAAATACCTCCAAAATGTGGCGCATGTGGAGGAATAAAATGCCAAATGATAGCATGACTGGAAAGAAAATGTGAAATATTATTAGCAGAATCAATGCAATTTTTGAATGTTCTATTTAATTGGTTGTTCGCACCGATGAAGTTGGATCCATTGTCACTAAATATCTCTTGACAACATCCTCGACGTGCCACGAATCGTTTAAGCGAAGCAAGAAAGGCATCGCTGCTCAGATCAGTGACCAATTCTATATGTACAGCCTTTGTGGTGACGCATATGAATAAGCAGATGTACATTTTGTGCTTCCTTTGTCCTCTTCCCTTTGTCAAGTAAACAAATATTGGACCGGCAAAATCAACGCCTATTTTCAAAAACGGTCGACTGGATTCTAAGCGGTAACTCGGCAAATTTCCCATTAGTTGCGTTTGACATTTAGCTCGTTGACGTACACAAGGAACACATCGATGTATGATTTTTCTTATTAAATTTTTAGCACTAGGTATCCAGTACTGTTGTCTAGAAATTGCCAATAACAAGGATGGACCCGCATGCTTGTGCTCTTTATGCATATCCTGAAGAATCAATGAAGTAATGGGTGACTTTGGTGATAAGATAATCGGATGTTTTGTAGAAAACGGCGCGTCGCATTTTTCTAGTCGGCCACCTACTCGAAGAACTCCAAAATCGTCGATGAATGGGCTGAGCGATTTTATTGTACTGGTGTGTTTGACTGATTTATTCTTACGTAATTCTTTAATATCTTCCAAAAAATATTTATTTTGATCATGTGTGCAGATTTGGAAAAGAGCTTCATACATTTCCTTCCCGCTTAAAAATATTCCAGTGCTCCGGGATGTCTTTGGTTGCCTCGAATGACGAATAAATCGTAAAATGTATGCGAAAATTCTTTGTAACTTATGAAATGATGAGTATTTAGACATTATTTTTTCGAATTTATCAGTTTCTTCCACTAACATGGTTGCAGCATGAGTTGTAGTTTCGGGAGCATCATCAATAGTGTATAGCCGCTGTTGTTGTGGCCACAATGTCTTAGGTTTATACAGCTACTCAGGTCCATTCCACCATAATGAGTTAGATTTCAGATCGTGCGGGTAAAGGCCCCTTGAAGCAATATCGGCCGGATTCTCTGGCGAAGGCACGTGACCCCAATGAGCTCGACTAAACGAAGATAATATTTGTGACGTACGATTTGCCACGAAAGTAGGCCAACGACGAGGATGAGCAGTAAGCCAATCCAACACGATAGTTGAATCCGTCCACAAGAAGATTTGATCGATACTTAAATTAGTTTCCTTCTTCACTACATTCATCAAATTACTTAACAAGACCGCTCCACACAGCTCCAAGCGTGGCAATGTTTGCTGCTTTATCGGTGCAACCTTTGTTTTTGATGTTATTAAGCTTACATAAATTTCGTTGGCGTTAGTAACACGATAGTAAATTGAAGCTGCATAAGCTGCTTGACTGGCGTCACAGAACCCGTATAACTCAATCTTCAATCTGGTTGATGTTTGCACAAATCTTGGAATTGAGATATCTTCTAAGGCTGGTAACATGGTTCGAATTTGTATCCATTGGTTAGCGTCTTTATCTGGCAATGGATCATCCCAGTCTAAATTGAGAAGCCACAGCTGTTGAATAAAAATTTTAATTTTAATATTTACTGGAGCGATCCAACCCAATGGATCGAAAATTTTGCCCGCTTCGGATAGTATTCTTCGTTTTGTGATTGGTGCGTTATCTGGTAGTCTTACTCGAAATTTAAATACATCTTCTCCAGGTTCGTATTGCAATCCAAGGATCTTCACTGTAGTATCGGCATTGTCTTCTATTGATTTCATCTCCTGCTCCTTGTCACATAGTGGCACATCATCTAACATGTCATTCGAATTCGATATCCACTTTCGCAATTTGAATCCATATGTTGATAAAATTGTTGTGATCGATGATTTTAAGGCTTTTGCTTCAGCTAATGTATTTCCACCAGTCATGATGTCATCTATATAAACGTTGTGCTCGATATTTCTTGCTGCCACCGGATCAAGTTTTAGTGTGTCTTGAGCGATTTGATATAGTGCCCGTGTTGCCAAGAATGGGGCTGACGCTAATCCATAGGTGACCGTACGTAACTTAAAATATTTAATAGGATCCGATGGATTCTCGCGCCATACAATTTTTTGAAAGTTCGTGTCTTCATCATGAATGCCAATCTGCCTATACATTTTTTCTATATCTGCGGAAAAAATAAAACGGTGTTCTCTAAATCGCAGAATGATTGAATACAAAGAGGATTGCACGGTCGGACCAACAGCTAAACAGTCATTTAAAGATATACCCGTGCTAGTTTTAGCAGAACCATCGAAAACCACCCTAAGTTTGGTGGTTGTACTTCCCTGTTTAATGACTCCGTGATGGGGCAGAAAGAAGCCATCATCCTTGACCTGTGTTAATGGAATTTCTTGCATGTGACCAAGCGACAGATATTCGTTCATAAAATTCTTGTATAGGTCGTAAAAGTTTGCATCTCGGATAAAACGGCGTTCCATCGCAGTCAACCGTTGAATTGCTTTATTGAGTGATTTTCCTAACTTGGCTGGTGAGTCTTTAAATGGTAATCTGACTTGAAAATGGCCCTCCGGAGTTCTTCGTAGATTTTCTGTGAAGCTCTGTTCACACAAGTCTTCTTCAGGTGATAAATATGATCCTTCATTAGGAATTGACTCGATTTCCCAAAATCGTCTTAGGGTTTCGTCGATATTAAACTCACATATGCTGCTTGTGAGTCCAGTTGCAAAGGCCTCGTTGTATGTTTCACTACTTTTGAAATTACCTGCAACCACCCAACCGAAAATTGTATTTTGGAGAACAAGCGTATTTTGAGCTTTTAGAATTTGGCCACTGATTAAAATATTGAAGAAATGTTCAACGCCGATAAGAACGTCTATCTCGTTTGATTTATGGAAGTCTGGATCGGCTAAATGTACTCCTTTAAACTCATCTAAATTCAAAATATTTTCATTGAATTCTGGTAACTTTGATGTGATTCGATTAAGAATAAATGCGTTCACTGCTATGTCTGCTCCAACCTCTGGATGAATGTTGATGGTTGCCATTCCCCTGGCAGTTCCTGTGTCAACGTGCCCTAAGCCTCGTACCGATACTCTACCGTTTTTTCGACGTACTCCAATGCGTTGAATACAAGACTCAGTGATAAAACTGGCTTGGGAGCCTGAATCTAAAAGTGCGCGACAATGCAATATTTTACCCGATGTGCACATTATTTTTATTATTGCAGTTGGTAAAATAGATTTAACAGTAGGAGCATGACCATAACTCGATGACATTGTGCCTGTTGACTCTCGCGAATCCGTTGTTTGATCTTCGTTGCTAGGTTGACTATCTGTTTCAACTTCCGATGAATGAAGAAGGGTGTGGTGCTTTCTCTTACACGTCGCACATCGCCGTTTGGATAAACATTTGAATACTACATGTCTATCACCAAAACAATTGAAACACCGTTTGTTTGACCTTGTCCACTCTCGGCGCGTTTGAATATCCATTTCATTAAAGTTGGTACACTGATAGATGGGATGATCAGAAGCCTTACATATTGGACATTCATTCTGATTATTAACAACAGCATGACCCTGAATTGATGGCTGCTTTTGGATTTGGCTGCGTTTTGTTGAACTGCGAATCGAATCTAAGGCATCGCTTCTCTGTAATAAAAATTCAAAGAGATCTTGGATTGAAGGAAAATCTTTATTTGCTGTATATTGAGCCCATAAACTTTTGGATTCATCATCTAGCTTTCCCGCTCGATTAATTTTCGCCCTGCATTCGTCTATCGACATTTCACTCGATTTCTTAAGCGAATTTAAAATATAAGTAAGTTTTCCTTTGTTGACTGACCTTTGTTTCTTTAATGCCTGTAGCTCGGCCATTTTGTTATTTTTGTTCACTAATGTTGTTTAGATTATCTTTCACTCAATATTTGTAGTTACAACAATCGTATTAACTAATTTGGTTTATTGTCCAATAAATAAAGTTAACAATAATCGGATTAACGAATTGTTTATTGTCTTATTTATTTAGGAAGCAAAACCACGTGATGCCCCAAGCGAAGATCACTATTGATTTCCCGTTAACGGAGAACGTACACTACGGATTTTAATTTCATTAAAGGAATTTTCACAACGTTATTTAATCCAAAACAAAATATCACTTAATTTATCGACTTAATACACTGAACACTAGAGCACTATTTTCCATTTTTATCTTTCGAATGTTGAATTTTATTCAATGATTAATTGCCTTGAATTTGCGTACGATTAAGAATTCGAAAGAGATAAATTCGTAATATCAAATTTAAAAATAGGACACACGTTTTCAATTGATAATAAATAAAAGTTTTTCAAGCGAATTTATTAGTGAATCAAATAAATCATGAGTTCTATTAATGTGATTAAATATTTAGGTTAAAATTATTTTAATATAACAAAATGGCTACTTAGCTTGTTCTCGTTCCTTCTCGAAATGTGTTTTCAAATTTCCAAAATCGTTTCGTATATAGATGTTACTCGAACAAAATCCAAAAATTTGCCAGATAGAATCCGGCTCGAAGGGCCAGAAAATGGGGAGCACTCCAAAATGATGTGGTAAATTTCCACGTTGTATCCGTGGCCCGAAAAATTGGCTGCTGATTATCCCACGATGTAATTGCAAAAACAAAAATGTACTGTATCTTCTGATATTTATCCGGCTGAATTTTTACGATGTGCTGTTTATTTGCATAGAAAACACTTATGTATGATTTCACTAACACAATTTGATTAATAAAAAAAAACGAGGTTTCAAAACGTTATAAAACGTATACATAAATTTATTCAATAAATATTTTATTTAATATTTTCCAATTAGCAGCTTGTTCTATGTTGTCGCAAAAAACAAAAATGAAGAGAGTGATACAATAATTTTCTTTGCTTTATATACTAATACCATAGACAATCATAATAGATCTCTCATTTGACTAAAAACAGAAAATAAAAACAAAAATTTTCCATTAAAATATTATCGGTGTATTGCATATACGTATTATATTTGCAACGCATTCTAAAATTATTGCCTTATAAAATACACAACACAACGATACATTGGAATTATCAGAAGTTTTTGTTTTTTTCCTTTAGTTACTATGAAATGAGAAATCTAGTATGAATGTCTATGCTAATACATAGATGCTATAAAACTATGAAGTTATACAAATTTATTTTTTGCTATTTTCGAATACTATTGTTTGCGGAAGATTCGAAAGATGTCGCATCGATCTAGTTCGAAAATAGCAAAAATGAGTATTACAATCTAACTAATATTGACATTTCTAAACGTCAAAACAAATTTAATTAAAAAATACGTAAGTATATATATTTCTTAAAGCCTAAATATTCGTATAATAATTAATCATTCAATTTACTTTAATTTTAGGCATATTGCTGGAATGATGTATTTTATAGGGAAACGGCTTCTAAACAAGCAGTGAAAACTAAAAAAAATCTTAAAATCCTAGTATAGAATTCTAGTAAAACATTGCTGATTTACTTATTATTATCATGCAAATCTTTTTTGTGCTGTGCTTAACTAACCTATGTTAAACTTAAGTTAATGTTGGTTTCCCTTTGGAATTCTGTTTATTTAGATTGAAATGAAACGCTTATAAACCTCATACCTTTGGAAGTTGATAAATTAAACTCAAGCATACTCACTCTTTATTTTGTTAACGAAATTTTCTCTAATTTAAAGGAGATAGGATACGGTCACTTGTAAGAATACAGTGTCTTGCTCGCACAAATAACGATATTCGAACCAATTACACCAATTTCATTCTTGGGTATTCTGTTTATGACCCATAATCATTTGAAATATATCGTTTATGGCTTAGGAAGTTAGTTTATGGAAAAGCATTGTTGTGCAAATATTCTAAAAAATTTAAAATTAAAAAAAAAATTAAATACTATGTATATAAAAATTTAAATATAAAATTATATTATACCCCAAAAATTCATAAAAAGTTCCCAAAAATTCCCAAAAAATTACCAAAAATTATCAAAAATTCCCAAAAATTCCCAAAAATTCCCAAAAAATACCCCAAAAATTACTACAAAAGTTCCAAAAATTCCCAAAAATTCCTGAAATCTACCAAAAAATTACCAAAAATTCTCAAAAAATTCCCAAAAAAGTACTAAAAATTCGCAAAAATTTCCAAAAAATTCCCAAAATATCCTAAAAAATTCCCAAAAAATTCCAAAAATTACCAAAAATTACCAAAAAATTTCACAAAAAATTCCCAAAAAATTCCAAAAAATCCCAAAAAATTCCCAAAAATTACTAAAAAATACTAGAAATAATTCCCAAAAAATTACCAAAAATTACCACAAAAATACCAAAAAATAACCAAAAAAGACCACAAAAATACCAAAAATTACCACAAAAATTCCTAAAATTCCCAAAAATTCCGAAAAATTCCCAAAAAATTACCAAAAATTACCAACAATTCCCAAAAATTCCCAAAAAAATCCCAAAAAAAACCAAAAATTTCTAAAAATTCCCAAAAAATACCCCAAAAATTACTACAAAAGTTCCAAAAATTCCCAGAAATTCCTGAAAATTACTAAAAATTACCAAAAAATTACCAAAAATTTCCAAAAATTCCCAAAAAATACCCCAAAAATTACTACAAAAGTTCCAAAAATTCCCAAAAATTCCTGAAAATTACCAAAAATTCCCGAAAATTTTCAAAAAATTACTAAAAATTCCCAAAAATTTCCAAAAAATTCCCAAAATATCCCAAAAAATTCCCAAAAAATTCCAAAAATTACCAAAAAATTTCACAAAAAATTCCAAAAAATTCCCAAAAATTCCCAAAAAATTCCAAAAATTCCCAAAAAATTCCCAAAAATTACCAAAAAATACCACAAATAATTCCCAAAAAATACCACAAAAATACCAGAAAATAACCAAAAAAGATCACAAAAATACCAAAAATTCCGAAAAATTCCCAACAAAATTACCAAAAATTACCAAAAATTACCAAAAATTCCCAACAAAATCCCAAAAAAAAACCAAAAATTCCCAAAAAATACCCCAAAAATTACTACAAAAGTTCCAAAAATTCCCAGAAATTCCTGAAAATTACCAAAAATTCTCAAAAAATTCCCCCTAAAAATTAATAAAAATTCCCAAAAATTTCCAAAAAATTCCCAAAATATCCCAAAAAATTCCAAAAATTACCAAAAATTACCAAAAAATTTCACAAAAAAATCCATAAAATTCTCAAAAATTCCCAAAAAATTCCAAAAATTCCCAAAAAATTCCCAAAAATTACCAAAAAATACCACAAATAATTCCCAAAAAATTACCAAAAATACCAAAAAATAACCAAAAAAGACCACAAAAATACCAAAAATTACCACAAAAATTCCCGAAAATTCCCAAAAAATTACCAAAAATTCCATAAATTCCCAAAAAATTCTTAAAAATTCCCAGAAAATTCCCAAAAAATTCGAAAAGTTTCCAATAAATTCCAATAATTCCCAGAAAATGCCCGAGAAATTCCATAAATTCCCTGAAAATGCCCAAGAAAAATTCCCAAAAAATTTCAAAAATTACCTAAAATTTCCAAAGTTTTTTGGGAATTTTTGGAATTTTTTGCGAATTTTTTGGAAATTTTCTTGGAATTTTAGGAAATTTTTGTGAATTTTTTGTGAATTTTCGGAAATTTTTAGGATTTTTTTGGGTAGTTTTGGAATTTCTGGGTGTTTGAATTTTTTGGGAATTTTCTGGGAATTTTTGGGATTTCTTGGGCATTTTCTGGGAATTTTTGGAATTTTTAGGGAATTTTAGGAATTTTTTGGGAATTTTCTGTGAATTTTTGGAATTGTTTGGAAATTTTTGGAATATTTTGGGCATTTTTTGGGAATTTTTGGAATATAATATAATTTTATGCAGTGCTATTCGACAGAACAACGCATTTGAATTGTTAACACTCTTAACCAAAAAATTTCGCGTATTGCAAAATAATTTCGGTAAACATAACAATTAGTCTAGAGCCGTGGTTAAGAAATTAATCGAAAAATTTGATCGAACCTTCGAGATGTGGCTTCAACCAGGCGGCACCTGCCACATGGCCGCATGTGTATGTCAATGATCCCAAATTATTCCAACTCTAAAGGATTTATGAACTATCGCAGGATTTATGCCGAAAATGTCATTGAAAGAGCGGAAGTCTGCAAGAGCGGTCTACAATATCAACAGTTTATCAAAAAACAAGATGTTTTATTTCAGATTTAGATGATAACCTACAATTAAATCACCCTTTATTTATTCTGTAAAATATTTGTAAAACAGAAAACTATTTGTTTGAGATTGAGGGTTCATTTTAATGAATATTTGGATTACTAGATTAATCAGAAATAAACTTCGCAGATGCTACAGTAGTTTTGCTTTGGTAGAAATGGATTAGTGTTAAGTTTAGATTTAAAATTGCCCAATGCAACACGCAAAGATTTATTTTTGGATTTAATTTTTGTTTGTGTGGTTCGTATCAAGCAACTTCTTGATTTATCCAATGCAATTGTAGTTATAATTTTTTGTCAATTTACCAAAGCAATACACAAAATATTAATTACGTAAATTTTTTTTTATAAATGATGACATGTTTTGGAAACAAGATCTGTTAATATTTGTTGCGGTTGCTTGATGAAAAAGAGTAGACTGAAAACGACCTTTTTCGACCTATTTTTTAAAGTTTTTCATCCTACACGTATTAGCGCATAATTGAGCAAATTTCATTTTTTTAATGGTATTTGTTAGATAATCTTGATGTAACTTTAGTAATAGTTATGTTAATTTCTTTATTCTCGTTGTACTTATCCAGTAATTCCTTATATTTCTCCGAGAAAGTAGATTTTTCGATATTGTATCATAAATAACTTCGAATATTGTTGTATACGAAATATTTTTTGAACGCCTCGTAGATTATTATTATCAATCAATACATTGATAGATACGGGTCTTTTGATTCCATCTGGTAATCGTGTGTGCCATATTTTTATCAAACAAATTTTATTTTCTATGTGATAATTTTCTTAGGTAATTAGTTTTTATTTTATATATTCCTATTTTAATATTTTAAATAAGCTAACACATGAATAAAACTGAAGAAAAAAAGGCTGAAATTTCCAATGCCAAAAAATTCTCAAAGAGCGCTTGTGTTTAATAATAAAATAATAGAATATGCAATTTCGAAAAGGGCGCATCTCTGAAATATTAAATCAAATGTATTAAATTTGAAAAGGGCACAACTCAAAGAGTTGTGATCTTTTCGAAATTATTGCTATACACACCACAGGTATGGGGATATACATATTTCCATCACATTTACATGTAAAAACGATGTTGTCAAAATATACGAGATGTGCCCTTTTCGAAATTGCATATTCAATAAGTAGTATAAAATAATTTTCAATAAATGATATATTTACGTTACACTGTCCCTTAGTTGATATAATATAGGCTTACCTGTAAAGAAATAAGAAAAAATAAATAATTAGGTTAATTTACATGAAATTTATATAAAAATATTTAAATGTTTTTTTTCAATATCGACGTTGCTTAAGCTATTTTTATTCTTGGTTGCAAATAAGTTTTGCCTCTCTTCTACATTTTCCAGAAAAGTAAAATATATTGGTTGGCAAAGATCTAGTATCTTTGTAAAACATCTTTTCCAAGTGTGGTAACCTCTTAGAAACCAGGTTCTCTAACCAATGATAAAATATTTATTTTTATTAGGCTTCTTCATGCCTTGTGGGAAATTGTCGGAATCTAAAGCTTGAATCGTACGCAGAATTGCTCCCAACAATTTCCCTCAATGCATCTACCTTAAAGAATCCTGACCAAACAAATTACTAACTGCAAGCCACCAGTTTCCATTTTAAACACCGAATAATCTTTACTGACAAATATATAATTACGTTCAAATTTAACAACATTCATTTAAATTTTACATCCATCGAGCCCATCAAAATACGATTGTACACACCCGAAAATCTTTAAAACAGAATATTTATTTTTTATAATACATACTGTGTGCATAGCAATAAAGATAAGTAACCCCCACTTATCTATCTTTAAGTTGAATTTTTTTTGATTCAAAACAAAAAAATTCATTGGAAAAATAACAACAAGAACATGAAAATGTCTACTTATTTTTGCTTTTATTCTGAAAGCTCTATTTGATCCTTTTAAAATATTCTCAATGTTGTTCAGTATTTATTTGAAATGAAAAAAAAAAATCAATTACTCTGGAGAAATCAAAAAGAAATTATTTTTGCTACAAATATTTTGAAGGATGGATTTTTTTAACATTAATATTAATTAACAAATTATATTTCGAATTAATCTTCGAATTTGTTGCTACAAGCAAAAATATTACACAAATAACGCGCATCCCGAACAATAATGTTGTTCGAGTAGAGATATTTAACCTGGCTGCAATACATATTTTTACACAGTTTGTTAATAGATTTCCAACTAAATAAAATGTATCATCAATTAATCAGCGATAATCTAATCGTTTGTATATAAATTTTACTCTAACGAATATCCCCCTAAGCGATTTTGTACAAAACGGGTGACTATTTAATTTCAAGATTTATAGACAAATTTTTTGAAACAGTACATTTATTAGAAAATCTTGTTATCATGAGAGTATATGTTTGTATATAGAGATCGAGGGACTGAGATTTAATTATTTATTGTATTATTACAGTAAATATATAATGTTTTTTCTTAGTAGCAATAACACAGCAGTAAAACAAATTATGTAAAAGTTATAATAAATATCTAGAGTTTCCGTATAATATCAACACAGTACTAAATTAAGATTAATTGTATTTCATCATCCTGCTTTTATAAAAAAAAACAATGTTAGAAACTTTTCAGCGAAGCTTGAGAAAAAAAAAATTAATTAAATAAGCAAGTCTGTTTTACACTTTGATAATTTTAACGTTCCGTCATTTTTCCTTATACCAACAATATGTATTACAAATTGTATTATAAAAAACTACATTGTCTTATCAATAGTAACAAACTTCTTAATTTTTATAACGTAGTGCCGTTAATCGTTACGCTAATAGAAACAAATATTCAGGAAAGCAAATATAGCATAAGTTGGAGCTTTTAACTAAATTGGCAAAAATCTTGCAAACTTTTTTTAAACTATAAAAATAGTAAGAATATTAATATTAAGTATTTATTTAGGGGGAAGGCTAACAGATTATTAATTAAGAAAGCCTTAAACCCGTTATTAGTTCTTCATTCCCATGTGTTTATCACAATTTTATTATAATACTATAATAAAATTTATTTATTTATTTATTTATTATAATACAATCTGTGGATTTTTTAAAATCCAGTGTCGACTGATAACAATTTAATATATTTACAACATTAATATTTAAAGGAAAAAGGAAAAACTAACATTAATAAAGCAGAAAATTACAAGATAAATATCGTCCCTCTAGTAATGAAACAGCGTATAAGAAAAATAGTGGTTTTAAAATAATTCGCATTTAAATGTTTATTGAAAGAACTTTCTGAAATAAAATCTTTTATTTTATATAAAATTTAATTTTCTATGAAATAAAAGATTTTATTTTAAAAAAATTTTCTAAAAAACATTTAAATACGAATTATTATAAAACCACTATTTTTCTTATACGCTGTTTCATTACTAGAGAGACGAATAATATATGTACATAATTACATGCTACACTTGAAAATGCAACAAATCATTCACACTCGAGGACTTGAACAAAAACGATTTCAGTCCTACCTTACCCGCCGTCTCCACTATGAATTTTTACTGAAATTTGCTTTCATGAAATCAATTTTATCAATGTATGTGTGTGTATACAAAAATGCAAACTTTCGGAAAACTTTTAGGCTGAAATTTCTCAAAAAAATTTCATGAACTCTGTATGTAGATTTGTTGTTGTGTTTTATTTTTTGTTTACATTTTTTTTAATTTGGTGAATCCCATTATAGAAATTTTTAATATAAAAAGCAGAAATAGCAGAAATTTTTCATGAAAGCAAAATGCCCAGTGATGAAATTTCATCGACAGAAATTTATTAATACATTGAAAGAAACACATACAATCATAAAAACCATGAAATAAAATTTCAGTAAAATTTCATAGTGGAGACGGCGGGTTAAATATATGGAATTTATGAGTGCCTTTTAAATCATCTGTGCAAGGATTTTCAAAAAATGAGACTTGGGAGTTGCAAATTTTATCGGCTTACTAGATGTATGATAATATTAAAATTAAATCAAACAACAATAATAATTACTGTTGTATATCTAGTACGTACACGAAAATCGCAACTCTCAAGTCTCATTTTTTGAACAAAATCCTTGCACTGGTAGGCTATTGAAAATTTTTGGAGCCAATATTTGAAACGAGTTTTGGTAGTTTGTTGTTGTAAATTTTTCTAGCCGCATGCACTGCTTATTTCTCAAGTTGTACTTGACTGTAACATGAGACTGAGTGTCCTTAATAGAAAAAAATGATTTCATTACTTTGTACACAAATAGATGTCTAATGGGGAAAATTTCCAAAAACTCAAATAAAGGCCACGAAGCCGATAGCCTTGTTGAATTGAGCATAATCCGAATAACATGTTTCTGAGCAATAACAAGTGGGTAAATTCTATTATTATAAGTTCCTCCCCAGCATATTAAACCATAGGACAATCTTGATTCAACTAGCGCAAAATAAATAATTCTTAGGACTGCTAAAGGACAGGCTGAACGTAAAATATAAAATTTTCGAATTACAGCATACAAATAGATACGCAACGAATCAATATGGGGCAGCCAACGCATAGAAGCATCCATAGTCAGGCCAAGGTACTTGAATTTTGATACGAATTCAATATTAAAACAACCCACGCAACAAGTTATGTTATCACACTTTATATCATGGTAAATGATATCTGGTTGAACAACAATTTCATTATTAAGTTTAAAAAACATACCCTTAGATTTTGTGCTCAGAAACATGGTATGAGCAAGACACCATTTTCTAAGACTACATAGGTCAGAGTTCATAGACTTTCCAAACTTTCCAAACGATCATTATACAGAAACAGTAGATCATCCGCAAAAGCTATCAACTTTGCAGAAAGCTTCAAATAAAAAATTGAGTTTAAGTAGATCAAAAAAAGCATGGGGCCTAAAACAGAACCTTGTGGAACACCATCATTGATAATTTTACATTCACTCAAAACATCACCAATCTTAACCACTTGAGTTCTATTACATAAATATGAGCTAAGCCATTGCCAAGTTACTCCACGAAAACCAGCATGTAGTAATTTTTGTAATAATACCTTGTGGTTAACCATATCAAAGGCTTTAGTTAAATCCACAAAAATTGATGCAACCGATCTTTTCTTATCAAGACCTTCATACAGGAAATTAGTGAATTCCAATAGGGCTCCCTCAGTACTTTTAGATCTTCTAAACCCGAACTGCATGGTAAGCAAAAAATGTGTTTTATTCAAAAAACTAGTTATTCTTTGGTGAGCTACCTTTTCAATAATTTTAGAAAAATCCGATAATAAAGAAATCGGTCTGTAATTTACAATATTATTTTTATTTCCTTTTTTAAAAATGGGAAACCTGACTCTCTTTTAGTTTAGTTGGAAAAATACCCGAATCAAAATTTGGGTTTACCCGAAAACACATTAACAATACAATGAGAAATTTGTTTGACAAGAATATTGCTGCAGTTATCAATGCCAGTAGAAAAATTAGGTTTCAGATTCGATATGACTTTTAGCAGTTCATCTGGACAAGTTTCAAAGAAAACACATGACTGTACAGCGGAATTGCTATAAATTAGGTCAGAAAAATCATCTTCATTGTTACTTACAGTCAGTTTTAAATCTTGGACCGCATTTACAAAATAACTATTAAACAATTCAGCCAGTTCACGTCTATCAGTTATACAATAATTGTCATCAATATCAATTTTTTGAATTTGCACATTTTTCCTGTCTTTATTTAAAACGCCATCAACTAGTTTCCAGCATTCTGAAATATTACCATTCTCAGATTCAAATTTATTTTTGTAAAAGTTGACCTTAGCAAGAGTCACGTCGTGCTTAACAACTCTATTAATCACATCAAAGCGCCGTTTAAGCTCTAAATCATTCACCCTTCGAATTAACTTCTTGGCTATTTTATTCTTCAGCCTAATTTTAATAAGTAGTGAAGGTGTAATCCAAGGCTTAATAATTCTATCCTTTGATTTAATTTTAATATACGAGGTATTTTTATTTATATAAAATTTTAACCTGCACATAAAATTGTCAAATGCTAGAGACACATTTCCTGGCGAATAGATGACCGACCAGTTTTCATTAGACAGATCATCTGTTAAACTTAAATAATTAATAATAGATTTGGTTAAATAATTATTTGGTAATGGTTTAGTAGAAGCACAACTTGGCAAAAATAATATGGATGTCATACAATGATCAGTTATATTCAGATTATGTACATTCACAGAAAAACTGAACTTTAAGTTTAATGAACATCTGAAGAATAAATGATCCAGACATGTAGAGGAATTTTTTGAAACACGAGTTGGTGAATTAATTAACGATTTTAATCCGTGTGTAGCCATCATACATAAATAGTCATCAGCTGATATACGATCATCGAGAATATTTATGTTCATATCCCCACAGATAATAAGATTTTTCGACTTAATACTTGCAAGAACAGTATTAAATTCATCAACATATACAGACGAGTTTAAGGCATGAAATCTATACGAACAAACAACCGAAAATGAAATAAAATCAAAATTAAAATTAAGCAGTAAAACGTCAGCACTACTAATATCAAAATAGGAGACAGTACTGTACTGAATGCTATCATCAAAATATACAACAACGCCACCCGCTCTATACGTAGAATTACACTTACCAAATATATTATAACCAGGAATTTTATAGTTATCAAGTTCAAGTAGTATTAAATATTTGTGGAATTACCAAAATATCAACTATAGCGGGTGAAAGTTTATGAATGAAAATTATGTAGTGACCGCGCGCATTATGCCAGAGCCTTCTAGAGTATATAGAGATTAGAGCCATAATAATCTTGACGTATTTTTTAGAAGATTTTTTATTAGTATAACTTTTCACTGATTTCTATAGGAATCCATAGTAAAGATGATGTTTTTAGCTTCCAGTTTTTCAATGAAAATTACAAAAATATTATAAAATGTTTATATAAAAATTGTATACATATATTTAGTAACAATAAACAAGAAGGCAATAAGTATTGCAGAAATAATAATTGTATTTTGTTGCCCCATGATTTAAATAAAGCCAAAAAAATGTTTCTTTATTTAAATCGTAGTAGGTTCATAGGAAAGAATAGGACAAAAAATAAATCAAAACTAAATTTGTTTAAATTTTTCTCAACAAAATACCGCTAATAAAATTAAATTATTTTTAAAAATATATTTTTCGAACTTTCATTTTGAAAAATACATCAAAGTTGGCTCTGACGAATTCAAATAATACTTGCTAAATTTATCTTTAGTTTTACTAGTGTACATCAGATGTCTAAGATGTTTACAGAAAAATACGGGAAAAAATTATTTAATTACAAAATTATTACACGTTCTTAATATTTTGTGAATTTGTTTTGCTTTTCCTACAATTTTTGAACTTAAAATTTCCCGAGGCGGCAATGTTTAGTACGATTTTACCAAATTTTTACTGCCATCACTGCCATCTATGTAATGTAGATTGACTTAATGACCAAACGATTTATAGTAAATTTTTATTTCAATTTGACCAGAATGCTGTTGTTATGAAATATTTTTTAAATTTTTGTTTAAAATTTTAAATAAATCAAATATTACAAGAAAATGAAAAAGAATTATTAAAACGACATTCATATATGTTGAAATTCAAATATTTATGAAAATATTTCATAAATCCTAATTAAAAATTTGTAACGTTTTCATTTAAAAATTTATCTTAGGAAAAAAAGTGATTTCCCAAATATTTTTTGTGTTTTACTATGGAAAGTTTGGTTTTTTCTTCGATTTTTAGACTATGGCTTTGTATAATCAAGGTTGCTTTATTAGTTGCATCCCCAACATTCCCAAAGGTGTGCAACATCAGAACGCGATATCACTATAACATCTACAATATATCACCGATCTTGTTTGATGCGACTGTGGTTGTTAGGCTTGCCACTATTTAAAAAGTTCAGTAGAGGGAGGACATCCAAAAAAAATTATTTTGCTTAATTTTAAATTTTTTAGACCGTCTATAAATTTTGACAACCGTTAAACAACCATATCTTTAAATTCATAATAACTTTGCAGTTACAAAATGGACAATTCAAATCCACTAAAACATTAATGCCTCATTATTATATTTTTAATAATACAATAAAATTAATAAAATAATAAGAGTATATTTTCTCCCAATGCGATTCATTTTGTTTGATTTGAAGCTATCAAAATGTTAACTATTTCACACAGCTATTTGCTAAAAATAGTTCTCCTTAATTATGTATTTTCAAGAAATGTTTAACTAAAATATTTTTAACAAATTCATTAACGGCCTAATATTATAAAAATCGCTCAAAGAGTGAATTTATTTTTTGAGAAAGATTTATGAATTTTTAAATTGTCCAAGTACTAATAAAATCTCAAGGATTAGTGAGTTATTTAAATTTAAATTATACGTAAATCAACTTGCGGAAAATTACAAAATTTCAAATAACGATTGGATTAGCGTGTTTTGATGGAACTACCGGTGCTCATTTTATTTCCGAAAAAATATGAGTAAAATGCCCTGCACCCGAATTTCGGTTCGGTGACAAATTTCTCATATGGATTTTAATCGTATAAAAAAACTCAGAAAAGGCGATTCCGGTTTGATGACTGAGAAATTAAAACTCATAAAGAAGGTCAAAAAAGCCCATGAAATATTTGTCTGTGAGAAATTTCTTATTTAGATTTTAAGATAGATTTTATGCACAATCAGTAAAAATTTAGAACCCAGAATGAAAATTTTGAGACCTAAATTTATTGTGTTGTCTCAAACTAAACCAAATAAAAATTAATTGACCTGAATGACACTCATTTTACATACGACAAAAGTTTGTTGTTCCAAAACACAACAATATATTTCAAAATAAATCTTTCTTAATAAACTCTCAGCTGCTGCGGTAGTCTAAATAAAACACATTTATATGAAACAC
Organism: Tipula helvola; assembly: GCA_963556165.1. NCBI lineage: Eukaryota > Metazoa > Arthropoda > Insecta > Diptera > Tipulidae > Tipula > Tipula helvola. Next base: position 235,754,943 of record OY744483.1, read on the forward strand.
GAGTTAATTGCTTTCAAATAATGAAGAATCTTTTATATTAGATGATTTCCAGGCGGGTTGACTGGAGCAGCCAGTGTCCAAATTTTCCCCCGAGAAACCGTTGGAACCCCTAAAAAAGAGCGTTCACGTATTCTGTTTTTGAATTCTTTGACCAGAGTTCCAGCTGGCCAAACACAAGGATTCAACAAGATTTCAAAGTCTGACTCCAGTACAGTTAATTTAAAGAGTAGTTCATATTAACTGCATCTTTTCTCTTGGACCACCTAAAAACTGTAACCTCCTTTATGTCAGCAAACTGGACATTTACATAATTCCGCAAATCATTCTCATTTACATCCGCATGCAGTCTAGATATAAATAAATGCCTGCGTCGTTCGAGTTCGAAAGTACGCAGCACATCACTACCAATACCGGATCCAATAATAATTTTATTTGAGTTCCTATTTTTGGTGGAATTGAAATTAATACCACACTCATCATTTATCGCGGCATCTTTATTATGAGAAACGTCCTTAGATGTAGTTGTAATACGTTGACTTACAATTCCAGAATATGAATCCAGCTTCGTATCTTTGCTGACTGAATTTATAGTCGGAACCTCATTACTGGAGCAATCAGGTACAATAAAGTTTCCGGCAATCACAACGTTATTAACATTTATGATCGCAGCATCATCCTCAACACTCATATTTAGCAAATGCGGTTTGTTAATCACTGAATTAGTTTCTAAATTTTTTACACGCATTTCAATACTTTTAGAAAACTCGGTGATTTCAGATAGTTTGTTTACTAGTAGATTACACAAATCACTGCACAAATTGCAAAACCAACGAACATTGTTAGAACCAGAAATCAGATTGATTGATGATTTTGTGATTCCATAATGTACCAATTTTTTGCAAAGACCACTCTACACACTAGCAAGTTTTCTTGCAATACCGTGTTATTGCAGGTAATGCAATTATTGCTTGACATTGTTCGAATCAGACTAATCACGAACACTTACGTATACTATTTATAAATGTAGAATAAAATTATTATTATTATTATTTATTCAAAAATTTATGAGCTGGCGAAACCACCAATTTGCTCGAAAACAAATACAACAAAAAAAATGACATAACATAAACTTAACCTAATTTTTCTAATAGCTATAATTTCATTTCAGTGTCTTTTTTTTTTTATAGTATTTTTTTTTTTTTTTTTAAATTTTTATGGTTTTTTATTATTATATTTTTTTTTTTTTTTTTATTATATATATATTATCATTATTTAAAATTAAAATACATAAGTAATCCATATTAAATATTAAAACTATAAAATATTTCATTAAGATAACGTAAATAAAAATTAATCTAAAATTTCATACATATTTATATTACATACTACATATTACTTTAAACATAACGATATTTTAATTTGAACTTCAAAATTCTTCTACCTTAGTTGCTATATAAAATTTTGCTAGCTCTTTTAATTTAATTGTATTAGCTTCTTTGAGGATATCTATTAATTTCATGTTTTTAATGTTGTGAAAAGAATTTTTAATATTTTTAAATCTTGGACAATAATCAATAATATGTATATCAGTTTCTCTTATTTTACACATGTTACATAAATCATTTTGTACTAATCCTATTGTTTTCTTGAATATTTTGTTGAAAGTATGTCCTGTTCTTAATCTATTAATAACCTTTATGTATTTAGTTTTCATATTAACTCTTTTAAACCAGGTATCTTTAGGTGGTGATGAACTATTAATGACTCTATTAAACATTCCTTTATTTCTGGTACTCGTTTCATATATGCTGCGTTTTTCATCCAACATTGTCTTTTTAATTATATTATAAGTGTCTTCTAGAGGTATGTAATTATTGATAATATTTAAATTTTGGCTTTCTATTGCTTTTTTGGCATTTTCGTCAGCTATTTCATTCCCTTTTATTCCACTATGTGCTGGAATCCATTGAATTATTGTGTCCGTTTCTTGATGATCATTACAAATTTCTATTATTTTATTTTCATAATATTTAATTCCCTCATTCTTGATGCAATTTAATAAAGAAATACAGGCACTTTTTGAATCAGTAAATATGACTATTTTGTTCTTTTTTTTTGTAATTTGATTCAATATTGCAAAATAAATGGCTATTAATTCAGTAGTTTTAATACTTGTTTCTTGTTTCAATTTCATCGATAAGTTTAAATTTTCTTCAGGAATATGTATTCCAAAGCCACATGTTGTCCTGAATTTGGATCCATCTGTATAAATCTGACTGTAATTTTTATATTTTTCTTTCAATTCTCTAAATTCTGCATTAATTTGAAGATTATTCATTTTATTTTTAGGGATATTATTATTTAACATAGATATTACACTTAGGTTATTTGAAATTAAGTTTATTTTTATATTTCTACCAATATTTTTAATGAAGTTAAATTTTAATAAAATATTATTAAATTTAATTAATGATTTATTTTTAAGCACATCTTTCCCTATATCAGTATTATTTGCAATTTGTTTTGATAAAAATTTAGCCGTAGATATCTCATTTTGTTGAATATAATTAAAATCTCCTGCTTCAGCTAGTAGTACTTCAATAGGTGTTGTTTTAGTAAACCCCATACAAATTCTAACACATTTATTTTGCAAAGTTTGCATTAATTTTACTATTGATTTGTTTTGTTCTATAAATATAGCTGTATAATTAATTAATGAATTTATAATTGCCTTATAAATGTTTAACATCTTCTGTGGATGAGCTCCTCCCATTCTGTAAGCAAATGCTTTAAGAATGTTCATCTTCTTTTGAATTTTAAATTTTATTTCTTTATAGTGTGCCAGCCACCTAAGTTTGTTAGTAATTGTAACGCCTAATAGTTTAGTTTTTTCAATGTTTTCTAATATATTATTTCCAATTTTGATAACTAAATTATTATGAATATTAGTGTTGAAATTTAAAATTTTGGTTTTATCAGGGTTAACTTCAAATTTAATTTCACTCAATTTTCCAACGAAAGTATTTAATGCTTGATTAGCTATTTCTTCTAATTTGTAGTGATTTTCTGCTGTAATTAATATCCCAATGTCATCTGCAAACTGTATTATTTTTATATTTTCTGAGTTGATTTGATGTAAAGATGATGTATAAATATTAAAGAGTAAAGGACTTAAAGAACATCCTTGAGGAATTCCTTGGTTTGTAGTTCTAATAATTCTGCCACTTTTGGTTTCGATAATTATTTTTCTATTAGTAAGGTAATTATATATCCAATTTATTATAACTTTATTTATATTTATTTCTTTAAGTTTATTTATTAAAATTTTTTTGTCAATGTGATCAAATGCCTTTTTTATATCAGTAATAATTAATAATGTTTTCAGTTTTTTTTGTCTATTATCATTGATTTTATTTATAAGAGTTACGAAGTAATCTGTTACACTTTTTTTTTTTCTCGAAATCCATATGAATGAGTTGGTAAGATTTTTTTAATGTTTAGTTCGGCATTGATTCTATTTTTGAGCATTTTATTAATTATTTTTGTGAAAGTAGATAACAACGATATAGGTCTATAATTTTCTGGTAGGTCTTCAATTTTGTTAGGCTTTTTAATTGCAACTATTTTTATTTCTTTGAATTTCTCTGGGAAAATACCCCTTGACCACATTTTGTTTAAATGATTTGTAATTGTTTTAATATGATTATCTGGTAATTGTTTTAAAATTTCATTAGATATTTTATTTAAACCAGGTGCTGTATTTTTATTATTTTTTATGATGTTGTTTATTTCAGAGTAACTGAATTCGTCCATTAAAGGAGGAGGGTATGATGTAGGATACGGGATTTCTATTTTTTGAAAAGAATTCGGGAAATTAATATCCAAAAATTCCATTGCTGAATCGTTGTTGTCCAAAATATTGAATGATTTAGATCTTTTATTATTTATTAAGTTAATCAATTTCCACAATCTTTTATTCTGAATATTGACCTCTATTCTATCAGTAAGTTCAGCCCATGATAACTGTTTACTAGTTTTTATTTTTAATTTTAATTTAGCTTGTAACTTTTTTAATTTAATTGCAGTATGAATATCCTTTTTCCTATTAAAATTTTTCTGAGCTTCTTTTTTTTCCTTCCATAAATTGTTAATATCTTCTGTCCACCAAGGTTTATTTCTATATTGGAGCCGTTTTCCTTTTAAAGTATAACTGTTTCTATCTATTATGTTTGTTAATTCTTCCTCATAGTCATATATGTCAAATGTGTGATATGGATTTAATTGTTTTATTTCTTCTAAAATCTTCTTTGCTTTTGTTTTTTTAATCATTAAATTATTACTATTATTTTCACTAGCTGTCCTTAAGTTATTAATAAATAATTTAATTGGAAAGTGATCTGAACCTATGTTATCAGTTGTACTATTCCATGAAGATTTACTTACTAAGTCCAAAGATATTAGAGTAATATCTACTGCTGAATTTTGAAGGTTATGTAGAGTTTGTCGAGTAGGTGAACCATCATTAAGTAAAAAATATTGGTATTCTAGAATTGTGTCTTCAATTTTGCTTCCTAAGGCATCATATTTAGCATTTTTTTCCCACAGTTTACTATGTCCATTTATATCCCCACCAATTATAATGTTTTGTTTATTCCTATATTTCTTGAGAATTTTTTCAAATTGATTATTTACTTCTTGTATTTGAAGTTTATTTCTAGTTGAGTTGTAGAACGAAGTTATTGTATACTCTTCTTTGTTGAATTTAATTTTAATCTCTATTGCCTCTATTGGGATTACATCTAAAATTTGAGTAGAAAGAAGTTGAATATTGTTTTTGATAAGTATTCCACATCCACCATAACCATCACTTCTATTATTTAATATAATTTTATAATCTTTAAATCTAGGTAAATAATTATCTGAAGTCCAAGTTTCACAAACAATCGCAATATCTGCATTTTCATCAAATAGGTATTTCTCAAATATATCTTTTTTATTTTTAATGCTTTGTAAATTAATTTGAATTATTTTCATGTTGTGATAAATATATTGCTCCTGGCATTTCTTGATCTGGATCGTAATTATATAGTTGAACTGTGAGTGCATCCATTATATTTGATGCTTCATCTGGTATTACTTTGCTAGGAACTTTAGCTTTTATAATATTAAAAAAAGATCTGATTTGGTCCACTATTTTCTTTAAAGATTCCATTTTTTCGTCAATTTCCTTAGCTTCTTCAGTTGTAGTATTCACATTTTCATCTCCACTTTTAACAACTTCTGATATTTTGATTTGTTGCTCTGGTTCATGTCCTGGTCTGTTATAATTAAGTCTTCTCATAACTGGGAAACCAAATTGATCATGTCAGTAGTGTAAAGTGGTTGGTCCTAGCACAGCCGAAATCGATTCCAGCCGAAAAATTTTTTACATGTAAATTACAACAACATAAACGATTACGTATGTTTTTACTATGGTCATACTACAGTGTAACCCCAGTAACTAAATCTCTATATAAAATGAAAACCTAAGTATATAATTTTCTTAAAAATCTGTCATTCAACTGTATATTATATTTTTTTAAGACATTTCGTTAGATGGCAGCACAGTCATAAACTTTAAGCTTTGAACTTTTTAATATTAATTAACTTTTCGATAGATGGTGTACATTTCTTACAGTTTTATTATCAACCACGATAACTAAAACTCTATATAAATGTATCTAAAATCAGGTATTCAACTGTAAATGATTATTATTATCCAACTTCATCTGTAGATGTCACTTTAAAAGCTTATTTTATATACATGGTTTGTAACTTAGTTCAATATACAGTTTTATTATCAACCACGATAACTAAAATTCTATATGAATTTATCCAAAATCATGTATTCAACTGTATATTGTTATTTTTTAAAACTTTATCTGTAGATGTCACATTTCAAAGTTTATGTATTTATGTAAACATGGTTTGTAACTTAATTGAAATTGGATAGTGCACAGTTATATTAATATTTTATAATTTAACCTTGCCATTGAAAACTAGTTCATCGTACATTAAATAAAAACTGTAAAATGATATTTGTTTACAAATTTTTTTTTTTAAAGGTGATGAAAAAAAAAAAAAAAAAAATCATTTACATACATATACATATAACAAAAATCAATGTGAATAAACTGTAATCGTAATGAAAATTTATTGCTATAAATTTATTCATGATTAAATTGTGATCATCAATTTTTTTTTTTGTTTTTTTTTTTTTTTTTAAAAGGTAATGAAAAAGTATAATAAACTTATACAACGTATTGTCGTGTGGTGTAAAACATCTACTTATTATTTTTGAGTTACCTATTATTTTAAAAGTGTTGTGATCATAATAAAAGTGAAAAAATTCATATTTTTGAATTAATCTATTATTTTAAAATTAAAAAAGTGCAGTGATCATAATAAAAGTCAAAGAGAACATTTATATTAACAAGATACATTGGTTTTTATATCTAATCTTGTGAGATAGTAAAGAAAATTTAAAGTGTGAAACAAACTTTTAAGAGTGAAATTTTATAATTTAACTAATTAACAAAATAAATAAAATTTCAACATATTTAAATACTTAGTCGAAAAAATTTTAAAGTAAGTTACAATCATACATTTATTTAAATGATATAAAATGTTTTAACATATTATTTCTTTAATATTTTCAGTTAAATAATGCATAACTGCGAAGAATGCAACAAAATGTTTTCATCAAAAGACATTTTAGTTCGCCATGTAAAGGAGCAGCACTCCCAAGATAACATGCTATGTGAAGTATGTGGAATCGTTTTTGGTAATAAACGAAAACTTGAGTACCATCATAAGAGGGTACATATTGCACCGGCCATCAACACACCTTCATCTTTTGATATTCCATCAAATTCAAGGACAGCTGTAACCGCTAAGAGAAGGAAAATGGATGATGCACCTACTGATGCTGACATTTTATGCAGTAATTGTAATGTAAGTGTTCCAAAAAAATTTTTTTTTAATCATTATAAGTCATTAGCTCATAAGAATAATAGTTTAAAAAACTATAGTGAGAATGATGAAAACATTCAGATCATTAGCACAGCATTCAAATCTCGAATAATTAGTTATAGGGTTTCAGATGTACCTAATAACTATATTAGTATAAATGATTTTATGCATTCTATAAAACATAAAATAATTAAATTAATACAGCTTCAAACAGCAATATTTAAAGCTGTTAAAACAAATTTTGAATTGTTTGGTTTATTCACCAAATATGATTTGAAAGACGAAGTAAATGTTAGTTCATTAAAATCATTTAATACTAAAAATGCAATTTTAACAGAAGCTACTGATTTGGATGAAATATTTTCACAGATTGTTTGCACTTTAAATACTCTGGGTGAGGAGTTTCAAGAGAAAGAGTCTGGATGGGCGATTGAAAAAGTATTGTTCATTGAATTGAATTTTAATAAATATAGTCCGATGAGAGGGTCTTCTTACATACCTCTCCCAAAATGTATTAAAGATAAAAAAGCTATAATCAATGTTCAAAATTCTGATCAAGCCTGTTTCGCCTGGTCAATCATGGCTAGCAAATATCCTAATGTAAGAAATCCTCAACGGTGTAATTCATTTCCTCACTATAGTTCTATCTTAAATTTAAATAATATTAGTTTCCCCATGCCTTTAAAAGACATCCCACAATTTGAAAACCAGAATAATATAAGTGTAAATGTGTATGGTTTAGAAGGTAGTCAAATTGTGGGTCCTTTATATTATACAAATCTTAAAAAACAACATCATGTTAATTTGTTATATTTAGAAGATGGGGAAAATAGTCATTATTGTTTCATAAAAAAGTTAAATACGTTAGTAAGCAAACAGTTTTCAAAACGGGAAAATCGGAAATTCATTTGTGACGGATGTTTAATATTTTTTCGTAATGAAAGAAAATTAAACACCCATCTACAACATGGATGTAACAAAATTAAATGTGTGCTCCCTAATAAAGAAAATGATATTTTAGAATTTAGAAATTATAAACATAAATTACAAGTCCCATATGTGATATATTGCGACTTCGAAGCAATATTAAAACCAATTGATTCGTGTACTCTAAATCCTATAACATCATTTACTGAAAATATTTTAAAACATGAACCCAGTAGTTTTGGATATTACATTAAATGTTCATATAATGATAGTAAATCTAAATTTGTTACATACAGAGGTAGTGATTGTGGAAAAATTTTCATTGATAAAATAAAAGAGGATTTAGAAATTATATACAATGATCTACACATAAATCGAAAAATGAAAAAACTTTCCTGCACGGAGCAATTAAATTACAATTTATCAAATCAATGTCATATTTGTAACGGTGATTTTAATGATGATGAAAACTATAAAGTTAGGGACCATTGCCATTTAACAGGAAAATTTAGAGGTGCTGCGCATACTAAATGCAATTTAAATTATAAGATAGCAGATTTCATACCAATATTTTTTCACAATTTAAGTGGCTATGATTCGCACTTTATAGTAAAAGAATTAGGATTTGATACGGAACAAATAGATTTAATTGCTCAGAATAAGGAGCGATATATTTCATTTACAAAAATGTTCAAAATTAATGAGATTAAAAAAATTAAATTGAGGTTTGTAGATTCATTTAAATTTATGGCAGCTAGTCTTGATAAACTAGCTAACAATCTTAATGACTCTCAATTCGATGAAGTTAGAAAGAGTTTTTCTAATCAAAATGAATTTAATCTTATAAAGAAAAAAGGTGTTTTCCCATACGATTATGTAGATAGTTTTAAAAAATATGATGAAACTGAATTACCATCCAGAAATCATTTTTTTAACAAATTACAAAATACTGATATATCTGATGAGCAATATAATCATGCTCTAAATGTATGGAAAACATTTAAATGTAAAAATTTAGGTGATTATTCCGACTTATATTTAAAATCAGATGTACTTATTTTAGCCGACATATTTGAAAATTTCCGGAAAGTTTGTATGCAAACATACGATCTAGACCCGGCCCATTATTTCACAGCCCCAGGTTTAAGTTGGGATGCCATGCTTAAATTCACCAAAATCAAATTAGAATTATTAAAAGACATTGATATGATAAATTTTATTAAAAAAGGTATTCGTGGCGGATTAACACAGTGCTCCAAACGATATGCTAAAGCAAATAACAAATACATGAAAAATTATAATAATGATATAGATTCTAATTTTCTTGTTTATTTAGATGCTAATAATCTATATGGCTGGGCTATGAGCCAATCACTCCCTTATGCTGATTTCAGATTTCTTGATTCAGCAGAACTTGATAAATTTAATTTCGATCATTTAACAGATAATGAATCAGAATCAGGTTATATTCTAGAAGTTGATTTAGAATATCCTGATCAATTACACCAAAAGCATAATGATTTACCATTTTGTATGGAAAATATACAGCCACCATACGAAAGTTCAAAACAAAATAAATTAATTGCTAACCTAGAACCTAAAAAAGCATACGTCATTCATCAAACAAATTTAAAGAAATGTATTAAAAATGGACTAATATTATCTAAAATACATAGAGTTTTAAAGTTTAGTCAAAAACCATGGCTCAAATCATATATAGATTTGAATACCGATCTTAGGACTAAAGCTCTAAATGCGTTTGATAAAGATTTGTATAAATTAAAAAATAATAGTGTTTTTGGTAAAACAATTGAAAATGTTGACAAGAGAACAGATGTAAGATTAGTATCACATTGGGAAAATATTGGAAACAGATTTGGAGCAAATACTTTGATCAGCAAACCTAATTTTCATTCTTCAGCAATATTTGATGAAAATTTGGTAGCTATTCAAATGAATAGATTATCGGTTACGTATAATAAACCCATTTATGTGGGTTTCTGTGTTTTAGAATTATCGAAAACTTTAATGTATGATTTTCATTATGATTATATTAAGACGAAGTATGATGATAATGCCACACTTTTATATACAGACACAGATTCATTAATATATGATATTAAAACTATAGATTTTTATGAAGATATAAAACCAGATTTAAATGAGAAATTTGATACTTCAGATTATTCACATAACAACTTATATAATTTTCCATTAGTTAACAAAAAGGTTTTAGGAATGTTTAAAGATGAATGTTGTGGAAGAATCTTAACAGAATTTATTGGGATTAGAGCGAAATCATATTGTATAAGCTTAGGAGATGATAATGAAATTATTAAGAAAATAAAAGGTGTAAAAAAAAATGTAGTTTCAGATTCGATATCATTAAATGATTTTAAAAATTGTTTAAATAAAAATGATAATATAATTAGATCACAATTAAATTTTAGAAGTATTAGACACAACCTATATACTCAATTGTTAAACAAAGTAGCGTTATCAAATTTTGATGATAAAAGATTTGTAATTCCAAATTCATACAAAACTTTGGCATGGGGTAATAAAGAAATTGATAATTTTTATTTTAATTAGTTTAATAATACATTTTATATTTCTTAATAAATATAATATATATAATACATTTAATGTCTTTTAGTTTTAAATTAAAATATTAAACCAAAATTATATATTAAGTAGTTTTAATAATTAAGAAAATTTTAATCGGTAATAAAAAAATAAAAAAAAAAAAAATATAAAGTTTAAATTAAATCTGTTTTATTTATCCACGAGTTATGTGATGATTCAAAACCTAGCCACTTAACATAAACTTGATTACCTTTCTTCTTCAAAACTTTCTCTACGAGGTAAGTGTCAGGATGATGTGTCTTTTGCAGCTCTTTTTCATAAAACCGGCCTGATATTAGCTGTCCCTTATAATCTTCAAGTAAATACGTTACAGGAAATTTGTTGTTAATACTAACAACTTTAAATATTTCAGTAGTCCAATTTGGAGTATAACCTTTTTCGAAAACGGTTTTAAATTTGCTAACTCGAACGAAATCCCCAACTTTAAATTTATTTTTTTGCATTAACTTAGGATATGTATACACTTGTTTTAAAATTTGTTTTTCATTTGCCATAGTAACTTCTACAGGTGCTAATTTAATTGTCCTATGTTTTTTATTGTTGTAATCTTTCACTAATTTTTTTAAAATATTCAGCCACTTGTAAGATCCTTGAAGACTAAATTTCCTCCACATATTTTCCTTAAGAGTTCGATTAAATCTTTCTACTATACATGCTTTTATTGGACTAAATGTTGAATAGTGGTTAATATTTTTCTGTTTCACAAGCTGTTTGAAATCTTTATTATAGAATTCAGTTCCCATATCCGTTTGTAGATTCTTTGGTACTCTTTTACTCTCATTGAAAATTTTTGTTAAAGCACCAACAATCATCTGTGATGTTTTTTTCTTTATAGGTTCAACCCAAGCAAATTTAGAAAAAGCATCGATTACAGTTAGAAGATATTTAAAACCAGCATTTTCTCTTGAATATGGAATCATTTCCACGAGATCTGCTTGCCATAAGTCATCAATACCCTTAATTTTAACATGTCTGCGTATAAAATTTTTACGTGCTGGCTTATGCAATTCATTCACTATTTGAATCCGACTCATTTTATGTAAGTGGATGAATTAATAATGAAAGCATATGAATTTTGGATTGGTATATATAAAATATTGTTTCCTCATAATGTTTAGGATTTATTTAAAACGAGAGATATCTTGGATTATGATCACTATAACATTCATCAAAATGAATGATCTTTAACATAATAAATGTTAGCTAATTTGCCCATAGTGTTGAAAACAGAGAAGTAGCGGAGTCGAAAACCATAATAAGATTGTTTTGAAATTAAATACTTTTTCTAAATAATTTTATATATAATATTGTTTTATTTATTTATTTATTTATATAAAATGAACATTATATCTATCAGTTTTTACCATAGTTAAGTGTTCTTTACACAAATGGTTTAAATTTTGTATTTCTCGATCATTAAAAACGTTGAATCGCTCCGGCATAAATATGATGTTCTCATCAGTCTCTATTAGGATTTTCACGCCATATCTCGTGTTGACTGATTTGGCTTCTTGTACCACGTAGTTTCTACCCACATCCAGATCTTCAAATTTGGTTATTTTTTTCTCAGCAAACCTTGGCACATTGTTGAGTTTTTCTAAAAGTTGTTGACGAATATCCATGGTTGGTTGGTTGGTTGTTAACAATCTTATGCTTACTATCAAACTGATAATTTTCAAATGAGCTCGCTATAATTTATACTTATTATGGTTTAAGCTGACTTTTAAACACGCGCAGTTTCTTCCAATCTTACCACATCAGCATAAATATTACTAAGTATCGATTAAATACAAACCTTTGTCATCATATCATATTACGTTCATTGATTTTAACATTCACATCAGCAAAATTGAGTCAATAAACATGTTTTGACACGCGCAGTTTTCCAATCTTACCACATCAGAATAAATATTATAAAGTATCGATTAAATACAAACCTTTGTAATCATATCAAATTATGTTCGATGATTTCAACATCCATATTCGTAAAATAAGGTCAATAAACATGTTTAATCATGGTTAATCAAACAAGTAGATATGTATATGTACATCACGTGGCCCCTCTGAAAATATCATTTTCAAATATACGAGAGTTTATCTAGATCTAGTATAGATTTGTACATTGTTCGAGTCACACGTGAAAAGTAAAAACCTTATTTAAATGGATTCACCAGTACATAGAGAGGAACAAGGAGATACATGCGGTTTATACGGGTTAGAAGGTGGAATGAATAAGGTGCAGAGTCGGCTAAAATCATTCGAGAAGTTATGGAATAAATGGTTCATCGATCCATTAGAACTATCCCGAGCTGGATTTTACTATACAGGCGTGGACGACTGCATCAAGTGTTTCAGCTGCAAAGGAGTTCTCGAGGATTGGAATATCACCAATGAAATATGGACGGAACATGCATTTTGGTTTCCCGCATGCCGACACGTTAAAAACATTAGAGGTGAAGAGTTTATCGATAATATTCAAACCAAATGGATTCAAGACGGTGTAATTCATTGTAAAAATAATATTTAAGAAATAAAAAATTGATTTGAAAAAAGTATAAATTGTTTTTATTCATTAATTTCTTAGTGTACGAGTACAAAGTTCATTTATTAATTTTTCCTTACATAAAACTGGTATTTCATTAAACAATCTTGAATAATTAAAATAGTTATATCCTGTTACTGGCGGTATAAAAAAATCCTGTATTTGTAGAGAATATGTTAGCTGATCGAAACATTTTTCTTTGTATAAATAGAAATAATTAGCAACATCAGTCCGTACTGTTTCGCTCCAGATAATGATTGATTGCAAAAATGATGATAAAGATGAGCAGCGTTCCCATTCTTTGGAATTTAAAACGATTTTCTTCGCTCCACTCGTAAATATAATACGTCTCTCATTATTTCTGCTGGTTAGCTTTACATCACAATTTCCATTCGTTTTTGGTAATTCAGCAAAGGAAATGTTACCATTGAAGTGGTTGTTTATTGTTGATAAATTATTGAAAATTGTAGTCGTCCACATTTCAGCACTTAGTGTATGAAATATTGTATTTTTGAACAAGATTATAGTAGTTTCAAAAGTGTTAATATCATAACCAACATTTAGATAACTTGTATGTTGATCATTTAAAAAATATGTATGAGACAACAATAAATTAGGTATGGTTGCCATCTTTTTTTTAATTAAATTATTAACGCTTTTTACTTTAAGCATATTGTTTGTGTTTCAAGGTAAATGTAAACTAGTTTTTCATAAAAATAACTTCCGTATTTATACTCTTCAAGAGTGGTACTATCTCTTTCATACATGTTAATAAAATCATATTTTATTCTTCTTATCGATGAACTTAAATAACCTTTCTACAAAATTCCTAAAACGTGATGAATCATGTTTGTTTTTGTTCTTGTAGTTAAAATCTTAGGAAATTCTTTTTTAAAAAGTTTCTTTATTTTTACATCATTTTCAATATGGTTTTTAACATTAAATAATTTTATAAATTTTTTCATTGAGTTACGTTTACATCTATTTAACAAATATACACAACAATATTGGCCACAAACTCCGGTGAATAAACTTTGTAATTGTTTATTATTGTATGTAATGCATTTACTGTTATATTTTAGAAATCTATTAATCTCAGGATATTTCGTTGGTGATCTTCCGTAAGAATCAAAAAATTCTCCACATCCATTTGATGGAAAATAAACAGCTAACCAATGTTGCCCTGGTTGATTTGATTTGTCCGTATTAATAACATATAAAGCAGGTTTTGATTTAACCCTCTTTGGGATTGTGTTTATTGCAAAAACACCTTGAAAATACTTCTTAGTAAATTTATGTTTTTTCAATGCTTGTTGAATATCTAAAGTAGTTGTTGTATTGGCAATCATCGTGTGTATTAGTATAAACTAACTTTTTATTTAGGATATAAGAGGTATTTATATTATTAATAATTCGTTACAATATTACGATTTTTATCTATTTCTAGAGTTGTATCATATTCCAAGTACACTAAACATGTTTTAGTTGTCTTAAGAGCTTCCCCAAATCGTGCCTCGAGTCTTAAACTTCCTTGATTCATTAGAGAGTTGCATGATAAAGTACTTGACATGTCCGAAGTTAGATCAAAAGCTAACAGGAAATAGCCATTCTTGAACATTTCTTTGGTAATCAAATTTCCTTGAGGTGTGTGTAAAATTCCACTCGATGTAAATATTGTTGAATACGCTCTAGCGTAACTGGACCCATCTGCAAAATTCATTTCAATCGGTGCACTAGGAACTTGAACCCCATTTATATAAATTGCGAACGATGTTATTTTATTATTTTTAAAATTATATGGATTCTTAGATCTTTTCCCAGAATATGCATCATTATCTACCATTGTAAATATTAGATTTGTTGGGAGCTGTCCTAGAACAATATTATCTAGTGAAATTGAGTTTCCTCCGGCAGGAATTGTAAATGATTTAATTTCGTTACGCTTATAGTGATATTTTGCTGTTGTATTTTCAAGCATTTTATGGTGTGCAATTAAAATATTTGGATTTACATGAGCATGTCTCAAGTAAAGTGTAGCTTCTGTAATTTTGACAATCGAAGTATCTGTATCAGCACCGAGTAAATAAAATTCCGGTTTATTCAATGTTAACGAAATTCGTAAATCTACATTGTTTAATAATAGCAAAGGTTGATTGAGCATGTCAGCATGCAATTTTCCATATACTTCTACAATTCCACTGTTTTTAGTTAATGCTGTTCTTAATTTTAATCCATCGTTTTCAGCAAGATTATCAAGATTTTTTGTCTCCAAACTCCATCCTGATAATTGCAAATGTGTTTTGTATGCATCATCACCATAATTTAATAATTGTTCTAAATATGCTCGATAACTGTAATTCCCATCTGTTGAATTTATATTCTTTCCGTTTAAAGAAATATTGACTTGATGAAACAGGGAATGCAGCATATTGTTAACTAAACTAGGCTGATCTTTGTCGGCCTCTACATATAATTTGCCATCATTTTTAGTTACTTGAAATTTCAGACATAAATTTATTGATGATAAATCTAAATATGAATCACCATGACTGTAACAAGCAAATTCAATAACCGACTGATTTTCTAAACTGGTTATAGGTTTGTATGCTACTTCTTCATTTTTTAAAATACTTGTTTGAATTGAAGGTGGTTGAAATAAATCTAGCTCCGATTTCATGCATTCTGTAAACGCCATTATGTAAAAATATCAATAATCCGTTTCTTGTTTGTTTTATTTTTTAATATATTTTTTCTCTTTTTCACGCTGTCACGAACAACTCTCAACTGTTTACAACGGCTTTTCAAGCAGCCTTTTATTGATTTTTTAGCTCCTGTACCAGACATTTGTTTAATTTTGTCTGCTGCTTTATCTCGTAATTTATCAACCACTTGTATTGATCTATCACGAAGTATTTCATTAATCGGCTTTTGTGTCTGAAGAATGTCTGAACCAACTTGAAGTGCTTCACTTGTTAAGCCATGAAGGGCTGATGTTAATATTGGTTTTAAGTAACGGAATATTCCGCCGAAAAATCCTCCTAATCCTCTTCCCTTTTGATATACTCTTTGAGATCGTAATAGTGGACCAAAATCTTCATTGTTATAGCCACCACCGCCGGATTGGTTAGCGTAGTACTTTGCGTAATAGTTATCCATTTGTAATTAATGAAATCCGTAAGATACCTCTTTATATACCTTTGCGAAAGTGAAGTACTAGGTAGGTCATAAAAAGTCCATCTTTAAAATTAATTTGTTCACCAGTTTCATCAGTTATTAAAATACTGATCTCTGATATATTATACTTTTCAATGGGGCAATATTGAACATTATCTATTTGATATGATCGAGATATGCTTCTATCAACGTCTGTTCCTAGGGGATGCATATACAAGCATGATACAGATGCATCCCCAATAGTTCTCGGTTTGATTATATTACAATAAAAACACATGTAAAATGGAAATGGATTGATCTTAGTCTTCACATCAATATAATTATCTTTAATATTTTTTATTTTAGCTTCATTCTCTTTGGTTGCTTTGAAATTTTTAATTTCCATTTGTAAAGATTCTATAAACTCTGGCCATCTCGTTATTTTAATCTGAGAAAATATTACATCAAAAAATTCCTCAAGTGTGTACTCTTGATGACATTTTATTAAAGGGTTAACACCTTTCAACGCTGGTAGCTGAATATATGGTTCTTCTTTGTTATAATTGATTCTAACTAATTCAGTTGATGAGTTATACCGATCAAAGAAATTAGCTTCTTCGATTGGTTGATAAAATTTAGGGGTAGTTGCATATAAAAATATTATTAATTCAACGTTTAAAGGAAGTATGTATTTTGATGGCGTTTTAATTGTAATTTTTGTTTGTTCACTTATGGAAGTATGAGCAACGTTAGTTAGACCAACATACCATTTCTCATTAGGATCCAAATTTATAGTGTTAGGAAGTTTAACCGTGAACCTCGATAATGAATTGTTTGGGTAATATTTTAAAGAACTGTTACTTAAAAGAGTTACGTGTGTGAAATTATCCATCACTGTTCTCATTAATAACTAATAAATTAATAAATAAAAACACCGATTTTATCCTTTATATAACTTTTTATTTTTATAATTTTTATTTCATTCTTGTCCAAGGATGTTTTCGTAAGCGTTCTTGTTCACTACGTTTTATTGTTTGAACTGTTAACGTACGTTCACTTTTCCTCTTAGGTGGGTCCTGAGATGATTGCATTGATCCTGGTTTTGGAGGCTGAAGATCTTTCCGGTTTTTAAAAATATATTTTTTTGTTGGAACAGAGATTGTCGCACCGTCTTTCATTTCAAATGTTCTGTACATGTTAGAGTCTGAAGAAGCTCTTTCCCGCAAAATTTCTTTTGGATCAATATACTCCTCAGAAACAATCCTATCATCATCATCACCATCATCATCATCATCAACATCAAATACACCGTCATTATTTTCAAATATTTCTTCTGTGTCTAATTGTGTAAAATCTGGTTTAGTTTTTTCATCAACATTTGTGTACACCTCTTCAACTTTAGGTATATCAGTTTGTGTACCAATATCAAAGCCTTCTGATGATGAATCTGTATTTGCTTCTTGGTCTGTATAAAAAATTCTTTTAGTTTGAACTCCCACTCCTTGAACATGACGTATTGCTGGTTGATGCCAATTAAATTTATTCTTATAAGCATTTTTTCTTTTCATTGATGAATATGTTAATAAGTTCTGCCTATATAGATGCCACTTATTCAAATCAGTTAGTTTGTTGTTATGTAGAATTGATTTCATATTTTTATCTAATTCCGATAGTTTACTATCATCAATTAAATATTTTTTAATTTTTTCGAAAATTTCTGGTTGTATAACAATCATCCGTTGTAAATTACTCATGATGACTGATTAAATATTTGGCCTATCAATCCTGATAAAATAGTACCGATTAAAACGGGTAAGAATCCACCTTTTTGTACAAGAATTTTACGCTTTGAAGAGAGACCCAGTTTTGGACAAGCCAAGCTGCGAAGTTCTCTTTTATACTTTTTTAATTTTGTTTTACACTGTTTAGAAATTCTATTGTTTCCATTTAATGTGTTCAGTGATATTTCACATAAAGTTTTTATAACTTCCGGGGGACAGACCTTAAGTAGCGCTTTTCTCGTTTGTGGGTTACACTTTTTTAGCACATGTAGAATATGTTTGTTTGCCTTCAATCGTTTCATTTTTTATACACACTTTTTTATTTTCAAATAAAATAGTTGGACAATAACATGTAAAATAATCTTTTTTTAAGATATCTGTACGGAAACGAAATAAATCATTGGCTGACTGTGTTAAATCAAATAGTAAATAACCGTGAGCTCTCGAAGTAGCCTCGTTATATACCCTCATAAGTTCTGCTGTGTTTTCAGGGTATATTTGTCTTGCTAGAGAACAAATCTGAGATCTATCTCTGGGATTTTTAAAAACTACCAGATATTTACAATTTAAAGAAATATCTCGACAATATTTTGCTTGGTGAAACACATTCTGAGTTACTAAAATAACTGACAAATTATTATGATGTGAACCTTTGGTAAAAAGTTCGCAAATATTTTTATTATAAGCTTCTGTCATTAGATCATCTAATATTATGATACTTCCGTCTTCACAATTTTCAAAAGTGTCTGGGATATTTTTTATAATTTCTATCTGATTTGTTTCATAGATATCTTGTGGTATCGCTTTTGAGTTTCCATTACACCATACAATTTTATTTACTTTTCTACCATCATTCAAATGTTTTAATAAATTTATAACGAAAGTAGTTTTTCCACACCCTGATGGTCCGGCAACCATCATTGTAAACGGTCTAACAATATACATTATTCTAATGTAATATACAATAAATGCGTACCCTTTTATAACTTCTTAATAGAAAATAATTTTATTTTCGTCAAATGTAGTTTAAAAAGATGATATACAGATAAAGCTGGTAAAATAAAAAAATTATGATCAAGATTCCAATGCCAAGGTTAAATTATAAAATATTAATACACATAACGTACTATCCAATTTCAATTATACAATTTTGTTTCTTATCTTCTTTTCTTACTTTATGCTGATTACATTTTACAGTTTTTATTTATTGTACGTTGAACTAGTTTTTTTTCAATGCCAAGGTTAAATTATAAAATATTATTATAACTTTATAGTATCCAATTTCAATTAAAAAATAAATATTATTCGTTTAAGTTACAAACCATATTTACAGAATATACATAAACTTTGAAATGTGACATCTACAGATAAAGTTTTAAAAAATAACAATATACAGTTGAATACATGATTTTGGGTAAATTCATATAGAATTTTAGTTATCGTGGTTGATAATAAAACTGTATATTGAACTAAGTTACAAACCATGTATATAAAATAAGCTTTTAAAGTGACATCTACAGATGAAGTTGGATAATAATAATCATTTACAGTTGAATACCTGATTTTAGATACATTTATATAGAGTTTTAGTTATCGTGGTTGATAATAAAACTGTAAGAAATGTACACCATCTATCGAAAAGTTAATTAATATTAAAAAGTTCAAAGCTTAAAGTTTATGACTGTGCTGCCATCTAACGAAATGTCTTAAAAAAATATAATATACAGTTGAATGACAGATTTTTAAGAAAATTATATACTTAGGTTTTCATTTTATATAGAGATTTAGTTACTGGGGTTACACTGTAGTATGACCATAGTAAAAACATACGTAATCGTTTATGTTGTTGTAATTTACATGTAAAAAATTTTTCGGCTGGAATCGATTTCGGCTGTGCTAGGACCAACCACTTTACACTACTCATGTCGGTACTGAGGAAATTTATTCTCATAAATTTCTTTCGCTTTTTTGTATGATTTCCTCATCGTAGTTCTAATTTTTTGAATTTCCATTTCTTTCTTTTTTATTGGGCAATTTTTCGAATTAGTTCTATGATTTTCTTTGCAATTATGGCATGATTCACTTAAAGTACACTTTTGGTCTTTTATAATTGGATGTATGTTTGCGCAATTACCACATCTTGTTTCCTTACTTAAACAATATTTTTTGAGATGCCCGTAGTTTAAGCAATTTTTACAAAATAAGGGTTGTGGTATAAAATAACTAACTCTGTAATTAACTCCATATATTTTGATAGAATCAGGTTTATAATTAGCTCTAAAAGTAATTTTCACTGTTTCTGTCTTTATTAAAGTTTTGCTTTGAATGTCAAATCGAAGTAATCTTTCTGCCTCCGTAATTGTAACTTCGCTGTTATAGTTATTCATAATTTCCTGCATTTCTGTTTCTTGTGGAATGCCTCTTATGATCCCCGAAGTATGATTGAAGTTAATTGGTAGAAAAATATTGTACCCTTGTTTTTTCAATAAATCACATTTTATTAGTTTATTAGCATCAGATATGGTTTTAAATATTATTACATATCTGGTTTTTTTCATAGTCTGGATGATGTTTTCATAATTTCCAAAATTCAATTGTTTAAGAGTTTTTGAAATATTAAAAATGTTAGAATTTTCTTTTATTAGAATCACCGAAAAAGGTCCTTTATCTTTAGTAGAATAAGTATTTTCACGTTCCTCAATCCTGAATCTATCTGCCGTATTATTAATAGTATAACTTTTAATTTCTTTGTTATTAATTGTGTTGTTTACAGTGTTAGCATTTGCTACGGTTGTATCCATTTCCACATTGTTATCGAACATTTTGGTTGATTTCTCTTTTTTATTGAATTTATTAATTGATATATTTTGTTTTTGTATTTTATTTTTAAATTTATTTTGCTTTTTATTTTCTTTCATAATATTTTTTATTATTATTAAATCATTAAGTTTTCCTTTATTACGCGTTAATTTATTTAACACATTATCATTGTTTTTTGAGGTTATAATTTCATCTTCTGAAAAACCCGTAAATTCACTTAATTTTTTACTGATTTTATCCTCACTCTCCACTTTATATTTTTCACACTTAATATTATCACTATTTATGTTATTTTAATAAATGCACAAACTTAAAAATATAAAAATTCCCACAAATTTATAGCACACAAAATGAAAATGCGTCTTATCTCGACTAATTTTTCCCTGTGTCGTAGAATAAAATTATATTCAATTTCTAACGACTGTGAAGTTTATAACAAAAAATAACACATATACAAATAAGAATCTAATAAGAATTTTATATCTAATACGTGTTAGTCAATTACACTGTTAAACAAAAAATTCTTGAGAAAGCTATATAATTTTAGAAAGAGACAAACAAGAAAATAAATTTTTTTCTTATTGGATTAAATAAGTCTAATTATTATTATATGCCATTTCCATATGGAGGGGAAGAGTAATTTTTTTTCTTACAAATTCATTGCGATATTTTAGTATGTTGAGTGTTTTATAAAGTGGTCAATAACAAGACATTGAAGAGTTTGTACCAGAATGCCACCATATACACTTGATAATTTGTTACCTAGTGTATGAAATGGCCCATGTTCCATTTCCATATGGAGAGGAAGAGTAATTTAACTAGACAAGGAATTAAACGTGGTACTTACATAAAAAGAAGTGAAATTCTAATGAGTTTCTTTCCAGATGTAATTAGTAAAACCAAATTATGTCCTGAAACTTCCTTCTCGGTAGTTTGCAATATTCTGGATCTTTTAAAATATCTGATGAGTAGTCCTTCACTTTATATGGTATACATATTTTTGTATGAGCAGTTGTGGTACGATTAAAAAAGATATTTTTTATTTTGGAATTGTTCATTTTGAGTTTTCTGATTCTAAGTTTACATCAATTCAAAATAGAATAAGTTTGCCGCACGCAAACTGCAATAACTGCGCCAAACACGCATTAAAGTAAAAAAATTAAAATCACTTAATGGCATTATCGTAATTAACGTGGAACCACTGTGCAACTCTACAGTATATAGCATTAAATTATCGCAAATTGAACAAACATTAACTATGTTAGATGAAGTGTTTCTTAAAGGGATTGTTAATTACCATCACCCCTCGGTTGCAGGTAGGGTATCCAATACCGATTATCGAGTACCCGGGTACTCGGATATTTTGGTCTTTTTTCGAGTACTCGATTACCCGGGTAATTTGAGCGACTACCCGGGTAACTTGATTAAAAGAAAATTTTGGAAGGGTGAATTTTATTTTGTTCGATTGAAGAAAAACGTTGTTCTGAGGGCAAAATATTTTAGCTCGAGGGCACTTTCTCGATTTAGATTTTCCGTAGATATATCCCCCTTTTACATAATTATGATATGTTTAAAGGTTTATTAGTAGTTTGGCTAATTGGCTAACGTTTTCAGTTTGACAACTTTACTGTGGTTGTTGTGTTTGTTAGAAATGCCATTAAGTTAATCTCAACATTGCTTGGCACACGATTTTTTTAGATTTTATATGTGCAATTTGCAATGTTCTTATATTTTGGCGGATAATGCACAAACATGAAAAATCAATGAGATTTTCTTGTTCGATTGACGCCGAAATTGCGATTACTTTTCCATAGAGAGGAAACAAATCAATCTAAAACGGCATTAATTAGTTTGTGTCGAGTGATAAATGTGAATTTGATGCGTTCTATCAATTTTCCAGATTAATTAAAATTTCGATTACTTTTATAATCGGCTTTTGGTTATCTTTCAGATTTTTAGTTTGTTTTATTATTTAATTTAAAAAATCACGAGTAGATGGTGACAAATATTTTAAATATACAAGAACATAAATTCTTCACGTATCCATCAAAGATTTTAAAATCATTTTTTAATAATACATGGTAAAGTAAAAATTAGTTGGATTCAACTAAATTTATTCAAGTGCAATGATTCAATTTGATTGGCTTGTAGTCATGAGTACAACAGAAAATAATTACAAATTTTATTTGTAAGGCATTTCCGAAAATTTTAAGTTACGACAGAAATGTAACAAATATTTGGCCTGATTCGATTTTAAAAAATTGATCTAATCTATATATTCTAATGCATGCCATTAAAAAATGATTCATATGACACCATTTTAAGACGGAAGGGAAATAGGACTCAGAATGTAGTATGTGCCACTTATTAACCCAAAGAAAGGGTGACAATAGCATGATCTATGATTTTTTTTAGAGATTTTATGTATATTTATGTTTTTTGTTTATTACCCGGGTATCCGGGTACCTCGGGTATTAAAAAGCTAGTACTCGACTATCCGGGTACTTTAAAACTCGAGTAATTTGGATTTCCTAGTTGCAGGTAGCATTGGTCATTACACTGCTTATATAAATAGACCTAATGGCCAGTGCGTAATTCAAATCACTCAGTGCTATTTTGATATGATTCGTAAGGCGCTTGCAACACATTTTTGAAAATTAACAAATCAACGAATTTCACATGGAACAAGGACGTCTTTAATCATTAATAATTATTAACTAATAATTATTATTTATTAATTACTGACCGACTCCTGCCAAACCAGTCGTTTCGTTTCTCTTGGAAATGAAAGCGTATCCCTATAAACGGGCTCTCTGTCACAAGTGAAATGGTTCTCATTGGCTTGAGCGCTCCTTATGAATGGTTGTATGAACGAGCATGAATGATTGTGCGAAGGCTAGAGAACAATACGTTTCGGAGAGTAGGAAAGGTGTCGATGCAGTTTGTCGGTGTGTTACTATAATTTTCAAAAAAATGTTTTCAAGAGCCCCACGGATCATTTTACAACGGCAATTAGTGATTTGAATTCCTAAACGTATGCCCTTTACTACTTTGAAGATCATTTTATACGATGCGATTTATATGCAATATTTTTGCGGTATGGACATCGGATAGTGTAAACGTCAAAAAACAGGTTTTATGCGCATTACAGTAAAATTGGTTGCTGCAATTTTTGAAGAAATCTAATTATTTGACGTTTACACATCCGATGTCCATAATACCGCAAAAACATTGCATATAAATCGCATCGTGTAAAATGAACTTTATTGTCACTATATGGGCCATTTTCTGAGAAACGTACTTTTTGGTATAATACAGAAAAATATCTTTGAATTCGTACACCAGGCAAGTACTTATCATGTGTATATTGTTGTATTCTGATACAAACTCTACGTTGTCTTGTTACTGGCCATTTAATAAAACACTCGATAAATTAAAATATCTCAATGAATTTGTAAGAAAAAAAATTGCTCTTCGCCTCCATATGGAAATGGTACATGGGCCATTTCGTACACCAGGCAACTACTTATCATGTGTATATGGTGGCATTCTGGTACAAATTCTACGATGTCAAATTATTGGCCAATTAATAAAACACTTAATGTACTAAAATATCTCAATGAATTTCTAAGAAGAGAAGTATATCTTTCCCATCCATTTTGAGCATTTTGGCCATTTCGTTCTATAGGCAAGTGCTAATCAAGTAATCACTCGTTTATTGTGGCGTTACATTTTAAATTTGTATTTGTTGTAAATTTACTTTACTCAAGATTTTCTGTTTAAACTGTTTTATTCAAAATTCTTATAAGAATCCAATTTTACAGTGTATTAACAATACATATACATTTTTTTGTTATTGTTATAAACTTCACAGCCGTAATTTCTAGCATTTATTTAAATTATATATAAAATGAAAATTTGTATACAGCAGAAAAAAAAGTAAAACAGACACGTCCTATTCGCTTGGGTAGCTTTTCAATATTGTGGTTTCTCTTGTCTCTCTAACCTTGTGAAATGGCAGCGAGTGAATTATCGGCCAGATTGAGTAAAAAATTGCTAATTTATACATTCCTGAAAGCATCCTTTCGGTTGAGATACATAACTTTGCTTATTTTAATTTTATTTGGAAAAATTTTGATTTATTTTATTCTTTTTTTGGGAAAATTAAAACAAACATACTAAAATAAAAAATTCCCCAAATAAGCGGCATTGGTCCTTTCCGCGCAAGGATGACATGAAATTATGTAGATTCCGTTTGTTTTTACAGTGTAGCTAACAAAAACTTAATGGTGTCTTACTTTTCGATGGGGCAGTTTACTTTGTATATTTCGGTATTTTTGGGGGATTTTTTCGTTCGGGAATATGGTGGTATCCCCGTCTAAACACCAATAATAGGTCGAATATAATTAATTAAAAATGAAATAAGAGATACGTTTCTTAAATTTGATTGTACATAAACATAGTCAAGCACAATTTCCCGATATTATTTTGATCTTTCCCTTAACATATTTATAATCTGTTATTATGGGATGTTTGTAATTCGTAGTGCTATGTATAATACAGCAACAACAAAAAGTAGTAAAATTCTAACACTAATCTATAAAAAAAACGCATTAGTAACGCGCACTCTACCCATACTTCGCGAAATACGTCGTTTTGTGTGTCCTGACTATATTATGTTAAATCAGATAATTTTGACCAAGTTTAGCAGTATAAGGGCGCATTGTGGTAGCCAGAAACATTTTTTTTGCAATTCCATCGATAGACAGTTTATATTGCCGTTGCAATTAACTAATTTCCAGGTCAGCAAATATTTAAAATAATAGAAAATACCTATAAATCCCTAATTAAAGCATTGATTTTTTTTTTTTTTTGAAATTTCGGATCCGCAAACAAAATTCTCTAGTGGTTGATTTTAGATGGTAATTTATTCTGTGCTCAATAAAAATTTCAATGTTTTCCTTTAAACTGAAATTATTTTTTCAATGACTTTTATTGACGACCTAGCGGGAGCATTATGAATATTATCCAGACGACCAGACATACCTAAATTTTTTGAGAGAGAATTGCTTACATGTGTGTATTTTAAAAAAATAAAACCACACTAAAAATTAAATTATCCATTAGTGCTTTACTCTCCTCAAACAATGTTAAAGACAGTCACATAATTAATTTCTGTCTCCATGAAACTGGGTTTACGTCTGTGAAAGCAAATAAAACTAATTTTATGGTTTGAGTTGCATTACATGTGCATACAAAATATGTACTGAGAACTGACTATTTTATAATTTTAAAGATTTTTTTTACGATTCCGAATAACAGAAACCAAACTATTAAAGAAAAATAAAACAGTTTATATTGATTTCTATAATTTTTTAAGAGATGTACTATCATTGCAGTATTTTTTGCTGCAGTATGGAATATGGATATAGATAAAAAAATATATTTGTAGTGTGCAATGCCGTTTATCTTGTTTAACGATTGCATCATTAATCAATATTTAATTGCTTGTAGTAGATAAGTTAACACATAAACACATATGTATAGTTGTTGTTAGTGGTAAGTTTCATTCTATGGTTTACCGTATTTAAAAGTTGCGTCTAGATTCAATTGAGTTGAAATAATAATGTTTGGTTTGAGATTTGGTGATAATACTGTTGTGTTCAAAGTAGATATATTTTAAGTGTTTTGTTTTTAAATTTATCTTTAGTTGCAAGTCATTTTACTCAGAATCACTTTATAAAACCATTTGAGGCATAGCTTTACGGAAATATATAATGTACGTGCTACTCTCAGCTTTCAAAAGAAAAAAAAATGGCAAATTTTTCTTCTTCTAAAAAACACAGAAAACTAATAAAATCGAATTCATTCTTTGTGTATTTCGTTTAAAGGTTGTAATTTAGTTGTGTGATCACGTACTTCTAAAGTCTATGAATCGTTTTATGGGTTT
Organism: Tipula helvola; assembly: GCA_963556165.1. Lineage (NCBI taxonomy): Eukaryota > Metazoa > Arthropoda > Insecta > Diptera > Tipulidae > Tipula > Tipula helvola. The sequence continues at coordinate 235,781,773 of OY744483.1, forward strand.
ATTTTTAGAAATGGGTTACAATAATTGAAGTCGTTTCTTCTGCAGAAATTTTACTTTTAAGTCTATAACGTAACATAATTTTCAAAGTTCACAACCACATATTTCTAAACGTTTTTTCGATGTTTTGTGGTATACAACTTAATTACGATGATTGGGCTGTTATGTTAAGCATACTGCAAAAAAATGAATTACTTACGTTGAAATGCGAATAACACTAATACTGTGTGCCTCATGTCGATTTTTTCTACTAAATTTTTTACTATACTAAATAATGCTACATTATGCTACTAACTTCCAGACGGCTAACGAAAAGTTTCCTCGCGAGGATGCTTTTCATTTTAGTTGTCATTTTTTATTGAGAGTGCTCTTCGACCAACTTCAATATTCCTACTATCAATTACTCTACCGAAAAGCTTGTAAATGCACCCATTTAAAGTAAGCTGAATTGACATTTTCCTGTGTGAATAAGATTACCTTATTGAGGTTAGTTTTGGTTTGAATGATAATTTTGCTTTATAACATTAAATTAAATGTTTTAAGGCAAATACTGCTAAAAGGCACCACTATAAAAAACAAACAATCGGAAAAATGTCCACATTTATTTATAAAGAATAATTTATTAAGAAACCCAGATTTAGAAGGCACAGCTACAGATTGGTCAAATTTCAACTTAGACACCATGACACTCCCTCCTGGTGTCATAGGAGAATAAATACGTGTTTTACACTGAAAAAAATAAGGACACTTATAGAGTGAAAAACCGCGTTAATAGTATGAAAAAATCATCAATTCTCCTCCGATGCAAGCTTTCGTTAATAGTAAGAAACAGAGTGCGTTAATATTATGAAAAATATAAATTTATTGATCATACCATTGATCAACTAGGTTGTAGTATTCATGAAGTTGTTCTCACAAGTTGTGAAAGAAATTGTAATATTAATGCAAATAGATTCTGTTTTGGATGAATTAATTCGTATTATTTACATAACAGTTTGTTGATTTAATGAAGAAACCCGAAATATTTGTGAAACAATTTCATAAATCTAATGAATTATTCGTAATATTAACGAAGTATTTAATAGTATCAATGAATGGGTTCATGTAAGGAACCTAAAAGTTCATTCCATTGATGTAAAGTTCGTATATATTTATGAAATTATTCATACATTTTAAGCAAATGTTGCGCAATAGTAATGATTTAATTCATAAAACTCATGATCGATAACGTAAATAATAAACCAGGATACGTAATATTAACGTAGTTATTCATATTAAAAATAACACATAATTATTTATATATTTATTATTTGAATTCATTTATTAAGAAATCCATTTAGTAATTTATAAATTGTAATACTGGTAATTCGAGTTAAATTATACTATTTAATGTAATTATTAACTTTAAATTATACAAATAAAACATACAATTAAAAATTCAAAAAGTTTTTTGTATTATTTTACGATTTCATTAGTAAAATATTATCTTTTTGTGATAATTATTTAAATAATAAAAAGGAAGTATTTCACTAATAAAATCGTAAAATAATACAAACAATTTTTTGATTTGTACTTGTATTGTTTTATTTGTATTTACTGTAGCAAAAGCCACAGCAAAGCTCAGAATATGGGCTCCCTCCATTTTTATTATGATTTTAATTATAATATTAGATTTTAAACTTCAAACTTTTCTTCCTAATAATTAAATTAGTTCGTTTTTTTTTAATTTAACAATAAAAATTATCGACACAGAACAACAAATGTATCTTTGTAAATTTTATAAAATTTGAACTAAGTTCTTTAAGAATAAAACTGACTTTCGATGATTTACTTTTTAAGGTACTAGGAGATTTATAAAAATATAACTCAACAAAATTTTAAAATAATTCACCTTCTACAGGGTATTTCAAATTAAATAAAAAAAAAGATGTATAACAAATATATAGGGCTTTTAAAAACTATTGAATGATAATTTAATACCAGCCAGGTAAATAAAATTTTTGTCTACGTTTTTGAGATCCCAAATAATAAATGGCTGGATTCACTCCTGTTTTTCTTTCAAAAAATTTATATGATCCTCAGCCTTCTGAGTATTTTCCATGAATACCATCGATTCTTGCGAGTCTTTAATTGTAATTTTAGTCACAAGTTTTTTCCTCGTCTTGTCTTTTTTCACTATATTTTGTGTGGGTATAAGGAACCCATGAAGGCACCAAAAGAGCAGCCCTGCGACTTTGTCTGTAGAAAGATCATAATAAATAAAAATAAAATAATTAAAATTAAATTGACATTTATAGTTTTTAGTTTTTGTGAAATTTACCTTTACGAAAATCTCGCAAGTCAATTTTATGTAGAATTAGTATTATTTCCGCAGCTTTAATTCTGTTTTCTGATTTTAGGAACCTCAATATTTTTTTGAAATTAATCTCCCAGTCTGTTATTATATCAAAACAAGGTAGATGAACGGTCTTGAAATCTATATCAATCTAAAGGAAAAAGTATAAAAAATACATAAATGTATAGGTATAGTTTTTTTTTTTTTTTTTTGAAGAAATGGGTATTATATCATAAAAATATGTTTCTCAGTAATTTCTAATTCCGTTTAAAATGAAAGGACAATCGCGATTTTGAAATATGAAACATTTAAAATTTATGAAAAAATATTTAAGAATTGCAAATCATACCAAGTGATAACCGGTTGGTTTTTTAAATTCCGGCTATTTGTTCAGTATTTCCCCTAGTGAGTTTAGCTCGTTTTGGATCTGATGTACTAGGTAACTACTGCAAGCTTGCCATAAACTGTTAAATCCTTCGGAAGTCAGATTATCATACTTACATAAGACTCTTATACAAGCTTCGGCGTCCGCTTCAATATATTCTATTGTTAAAGGAAAAGAAAATGAAAAGAAATCGTAACAAGGAATTTTCTGATTATACCCAATACATGCATCGCAACTTACTAAAATTATTATTTTTTTGAGCTTTGGCCACTGGAGGTAATATCGATTTTTTTCGATTCTGTAGCTCGTTGATAGATCTTGGTGCATACTGTTTTCTTCAAAGTAGGTTGCTACAATATTTTATAATCATCAGAAATATGAATGCCTTTATTGGTCGAATCGAGTATTTGAGTAAATGATACGAGTACAAATGTTCTGATTTTGTTATTAATTCATTCGTAGTTTCGGTTGAAATAAAAGAGTATGGCGAGTTGCGGCTACTTCTTGCAGAATTCGAGCACAACGGCGGTGAAAGTATTCTATGTTCATGCGCCGGTAAATCAATCTCATTCAAAGTATATAAAGGGTATTCAGTTCTTGATCTCCAACACGATAAGTTATTATTATTATTATTATTATTATTAGTTGAGGGCCATGTGGGCGTTCAAGCCACCCCGCACTGCGACCTAAAAGATCTTTTGTGCATGGACCCTACTTAATGAGCCGTCCAGTCAATATTCAGGCTCTTAATGAACCTGACAATACTGCCGGCCGGTATATGGTGCATACCATCCGGGCTCATTACTCTCCCTCCTAGATGTTGTAACCTTTTGCAGAAAATGGCTGGGCAATGGCACAGAACATGTTCCGCTGATTCCGCTTCCATGTCACAGAAGCGACATCTATCCGTCGGACTTAGGCCCATTTTCTTAAGGTGATACCTTAAGGGGATGTGACCTGTGAGGAAGCCGGTAAGCAGCCTCAACTCAGGTTTCCTAAGTACGAGACATTCCTTGGCCCTGGCCGACGAAGGTGAAATAAATTCCTTCGCCTGTCGCAAACCTGGAATTCCGCGCCAGTAAGAGGACTTTTGCACATCCTCCCAGCGTTTAACTGCTGCCCTAAGGTGCCCCTTAGAGACGCCGCAGAAGGGCTCTGGTCCAATTAATGGAAAGGCAGATCCCTCGCGGGCGAGGACATCAGCTGCCTCGTTTCCCACAATTCCAGTGTGCCCTGGCACCCAAACAAGTGTTACCTTATTTGAGCTACGACGATAAGTTATAATCAAACTTAATTATTTCAGCCATTTTAAAATTTTTTAATATTTCTTTAATATGATGAACTTTGATAATTTTAAAATCTTGATGTCAATGTTCTCTTCTGTAATGAACAAAATTAAAAAGAATTATAATTAATTATGAACAATCAACAAATAATATGTATATTAATTACCTGTTAGAATATTTAATTATTTAGTAAGTGGGCTTGTCCCCAAGTTTTTAATAGAGTTCGGTATTGTTTTCTTCACATGTTGGTGAAATGTTTGGATCATTTACAGGAGTAGCATAATTTGGAATCGTGAGTAAAGCATAAGTTCTAAATTCATTATTAGATGCATCTTGACTTGTGTATTCTTCAGTAAAAGAATATTTAATTGTAAACAATAAAATAATATTATTAAAAATTAAAACACCGCACAAAATATTGAATTGACGTTTAAATTTTATTGTATTAATTTAACAGTAATATAAAAACAGTTAATCCTGATAAATGAACTAAAAATTAGGTTTTAAGTAGGAGTATTATTTAAGTTAGATTATGAACATTTTAAAATTCTCAACGTTAGAAACTTTTTAATGAAATTTAACAGAAACTATAGATACCAAATACACTTTGACATTTGTAAATACTTAAAAAACACGTGTAAACCTAAATTCATTTATATTATGTATAAACTAAAAAAAATTATTTATATTTACCAGATTAATATTAGAACTACACAAAATTGATTTTTTTATTTTCATTTGTATAATATTTAATTTTTGTAACTGATTGCACTTATTTTCATTTATTCTTTATGAAGCACATACAAAGTTTTGACTGTTCTACTCAAATACTAGATAATTAATGTATTTCAATTTGGATTCCTTTGTCCTTTTCGGCTTTCCCGTTACTGTTTTAGCGATTCATTTATAATATGAAAAATTTGTTAGCCTAATGAATTTGTTCTTACATTTTGAGAACAACTTTGGGTATTCATCAATAATATGATCAAATTTAATCTTATTATGAATTTGTTCTTTCCTATTATGTAGAAATTCATCTGATCATTTATAGTAAGAACAAGTTTCTATTTATTATGAACTAGTTCATAAATGTTATTGAGCACATACAAAGACCATGAATGGCGACAAAAAAACGCAAATAATGCAATTAATGCTTTTGGCAACCAAATGTAAGGAAATAGCAAGCAAAGAATAATTCGCTTATTGTTAATGCTTATTTTAGGGTATTGTTGGAAATTGTTTGTTTACTATGTGCTATATTTCTGGATATTTAGTATTATGCAAAAATTTTCAATATATGTTTTATGAATGTTTTTCGAATTAAAATTTACAGATTAGATAATTTGATTCTTGGAATTGAGAAAAAAAAACATCTTAGAATCAAATTTTGAAGTACAAAATTGGTATTAATTAATAAAAACTTTTTTCAATAGACATAAGGGGAATGTGTGTTCGTTCGTTTGGTTTTCAACGTTCACTAGTCATTGTAAGTAAACAAGGTTCATTAGGTCTACTACAGGCGCAGTACGAGTCACTTTCAACTTCTATGCTACAGAACTTTTATTAGAAGCAAAGTAATCCGATAACATCTTCTAATCGCAAATTTTATTTTTCATTTATTTGAAAATTATGTTCCACAAATTGAGAGAAACTGAAACTGTTCGATTAAAATTGAACAAGTTTTTGTTCAAATCATAAGTATTAAAAAATTATAAAACAATTGAGACAACTCACAGCTAAGACAACAGCATTAACTGTTGCACGACTGTTTATTATGACTAATGACATAAACCTTGGAATCCATTGAATATTCACTATAGAATTGTATGTCACCATAATAAAACGAAGATTTGGAAATGTCGACATTGTAGTTCTAGCTAAGCAAACAACAACACGGAAAAAAATAAACTGGTCCTCAGCTAAGAAAACGGACTTTTAATTCAAGAAAATGTACTTTTCTTGATTTAAAAGCTAATTTTCTTATTTCTTTCGAGTTTTTCTTCATGTAAGAGTTGTGTTTCTTGAAATGAAGAAAAACTCGAAAGAAATAAGAAAATTAGCTTTTAAATTAAGAAAAGTACATTTTCTTGAATTAAAAGTCCGTTTTCTTAGCTGAGGACCAGTTTATTTTTTTCCGTAAAAGGTTTAAGGCGGAGAGGTAAACAAAAATGTTAGTTAACAATTTCTGTTACAAGACTTAAAATCTGTAGGTTATAGAAATAAGTCTTTACACTTATATTATTCAGTTAAAAATAATAATTTCATTAAAAGAAATGCAAAAATTATTAACTAAATAGTGTTCTTGAACAAACCGTCAGTAGCTTGCTTTGTTTGACAAACAGATGTTTATGATTAACGGATTTTATATTTTTGAAAATGAACTTTTTCTTTAATGTTACAAATAGTTTCATCAATATGATGCACTACTTTTTACTAAAGCGAATTTCTTACATTAATTCGTCACTATTATGTATCTTTTCATAAATATGTAAAACTAATATTCACAACTATTATGAATTGGTGATCAATAGAATATTTTTTAAATAATTACCAAAAATACTAACATTTATAAAGGTTGAGAATGTATTTTGTTATACGGATACAAAATAATATTATTTTTAATTTTAATGAACAAGAATTCCTAATATTAACGTACTAAATTTTTATGAACAACATTTTTTTTTGAGTTTTTACATCTATACGATGATTTGTACATTAATACGATGAATTTGGGTTAATGATTGATGTTCATTAATAAAATGTTCAATATTTTTTTCAGTGTATTTCATAACGCATTTATTGGTTTTAAATTTATTTAATTTGGTTTAACCAAATATAAATTATACATTTTGAAACGGTTCTCGTTTACTATAACCTGCCTTTTTATTGGGTTACAACGTTTTAATGTTGCTGCAACCGCGATTCCCACTTTGTGTGTCGAAACTTTTGTGCAAACCGAAGTCTTCGGTTTTTTTTTTTCGCTGGCACTACATCCCATAGAGGGATTTGGCCGCTTCATTGTGAAGTTTCGTAATCATTTTTTCAACGGATAATGAGTGATTAATTCATTGATCCTTACAATAACCAGCCGTGATTTTTTCATCACCCGCCGGGAATCAAACCCGGGACTTACGGAGCTTAAAGCAAGCATGCTAACAACTGTGCCACCGGGGCGGTCTTTCGTTTGCTTTAGCAAATAACAAGGCTGAAATAATCTGTTTCCGTTTTTGGGCGAACTCATCTACGTCGTTGAAAATCTTAAGATTTTCTTATACCGATAATAAATTAATTTAATATTTTGTAGACTATTTTATGTATGAAATATTGAGAAAATCAAAAAGACACAAATTAACATTGTAAATTACCCAGCAGGTGTATTCTGAGAAAAAGTAAAAAAAAACGTAGCGGGTAACTCGATGTTCCTTAACGTGAACGTTTCTATTTTATCAAATTCCTATTCCGATAAAAAAAAACGTTCACGAACATCGAAAAAGCATAGAAAACTGGAAAACAGAATAAATGTTCTGTCAAATTATGTCATTTTGACAACGATTTTAACATTATACACGTCCGTTTACGATTAAAACAGGAATCAAATATATCTTTTGGCAAACTGACGGCGACACGGGCTAAATAATAATAAAACTCGATATTTATTAATTTTAAATTATATGTATTGTACGTTGTACAATGATGGTTTCGCCGAATATAATAAAAAACAACAATGTGGTAATAATAACATTGCCGGATTGGCCAAACCGTGCACGAGTTTCTTGTGAATTTTATATACGAAATCGAAAAGAAAAATTGAAATAAATTATTTGATAATAAGACATCATTATTTGTTTATTTACTTCAAAGCATCGCACCATTTCGTCTATCCCACTATTTGCTTATTTATGCTCGCGCCACTTCTCCCTTGTCTGCTCACTAAATTATTAATAGTTTATTTATTCATCGATAAAGAAAATTAAGAAACACAATAAGCAAAAATTGTTTCGAAAATAAAATTGAATGGAAGTGCAAAATCATCAAATAGTAAAAAGTTATTAACACCAGAATTGTTGGTGCAAATTGGTATATGTAAAATTGTATAAAAACCAAAAACTAAAATCAATAAAATCAATCGTGTCTTAGAACTCAAGAAGTTAATTTAAAATTAAAATTGTCTTTTTTTTAAATCCGGAAGATCGAGCAAAGCAGAAATTGTAAGTATAGCAACAACTAACATTTAATGACCCAGGCCAAATGACGGTAGCGGTTAACCTCGCATGACGAGGGGGAAGCACATAAGGGTTAAACTCAGACCTTCCGTCCTCTTTGGTATCCTTTCGAATTACTAACACTCGTGCAGAAATGCACTACTGAACGATCCATAACTAACTCACTAGTAAACTAAAAGCGGAATCGTAGATAGAATTTATAATGGACAATAATATATAGGCATATCAGGTAGATTATAGAAAAAATAAAAAAATCATACATCAGTCAAATCGGTCAGGTTAAAGCAGTAAATAAATATAAACAATAGTTCCCGTGAATTTCATATACATATTCATGTGTTGTCGTCGCGTAGAAGTATATTCACTAGTTATACAACAAGAGGTTCGAAAATAATCGAATATACAGTTTATAGGACGAGTTGTGTTGCCTAGTAAACACAACGACAGCGCAGGTGGAGTTGTGTTTCTTAGGTAACACATCGAGTCCGTAACTGTATATTCAGATGATTTTTGAAGCTCGAGTTGTATATGTTAAGACTATACAACGAATCAACCATGTCAAATATCAAAAATATTAATTGTTTATTTATATTCATGCAAGATATGATTTATTTGTTTGCGGCCGAAACACCACTAATGGTGTTTCGCGAAACACTACTTAGCAACGCAAATAACCGATATTATACAGCGTAACTATAAGGAAAATTCAACTATCTGATTGGTTTATTTTCCAATGAGTTGTATAGTCAGCATGTATACTGATGACACAAACATAACATTTGACACTGCCGACGCTGCGACAACACATAACACACAAATGGGTAGTCGTTGCGACTTTTTTACGTGAAAATGTGCATATTTGTGTCTTTTTTTCGTTAAATTGTACTAAGTTGTTGTTACCCCACTCAAATATTGTACTTCAATCGGAATTAAGAAAAGTTACGACTTCTGACCGTTTATTATTTAGATCTGTAATGCTAGGCTCCGCCTCGAATGAAATAGAAGAATGCAATGTAGCATCATCCGCAAAGCTATGGATAGGGTTTACAGTGCTATCCAGCAAATCGTTGATGTATAGCAAAAACAGGGTCAGTGACAAAGGTGATCCCTGAGGGACTCCGGCATTTAGGGAGTGCGTCGATGATGATCTTCCATTAAGCAAGACGCTGATTTTTTGGTCATTGATATAGCTTTAATCCACCTGGTGGTCATCGAGTCCAGCTCGTTTGCCACAAGTTTTTTTTTTTTTTGTCTCTATCTCTGCAATCTTTTCTGGGGCTCAAGGCACTCCCAACTCTTTCGCAGTTCCCTTTTAACGTCCTACCTTACGCCGTTGCCAGCCAACTCGAGGACGTACGGCTATAGACCCGCTTTTGTTTAAACCACCTGCACATTGCCTTGCTTGATGCCAGCCTATAGTACTGACATGAAAGGTGGGTCGGCCCATGGATTCCGCACTCTCAACAGGAGGTCATAGATGTGTTCATCGTCATCACCGATCGTAATCAGATAATGAAAAATCCCTTTTACATACCGCCCCTATAGGGATTCGAACCCGGTACCTCCCGATCCAACCGCCGTAGCTTTAGCCACTGCGCTGTATGCCACAAGTTTACAAATAAGATTCTCATGCAATACCTTATCAAAAGCCTTGGATATATCCAAGGCGATTGCAAAGGCCTCTCCGTGGTTTTCTTGAATCTGATTCGCGTCTGGAGTACATAACTACAAATACTGTTTTATTTTTATAATCGCTTGAAGAATTTTCAAAATCATTTTGTAAAACAACCTCAATTTTCTCAATTTTTTATTTTGTGGAGTAAAATGGTTTCGCTTCTGACACGTTCATATTACAGAGATATAATATTGTAAAAGTTTTCCATGGGACTACAAAATATATATAAGCGACTAAATTATTGTATAATTAGCCAAAAATAATTGTAAATTTAATTGATTTACTAATTATCTTTAAATTTGTAGGCATATCACAAATAGATACTTATGAATCAGAGACATGTTGAATTTATTTTTATTAAGGCAGAACGTTTATATGAAATTTGAAATATGGAAACGTTATTAATACTGAATTAAATAAAAATAATGAAATTACTATAACTAATTTTTGTTAATTTTTTAAGCCAATAAACACAAATCAGAACGCAATTTTTCCTCTCCCAAATACTTATGCGTCGGATAGTAAAGTATTATGAATAAATTAATAAGAATTAACATTTTTTTGGTTATTACTATTATTCAAAGTAATTAAATTTAGGTTTATGGTAATATTCTGTTGAAGTATGATAATATTGTTATACCAGGAAATCTGAAAATTTATTTAAAACAGTTTGTTATTTTCAAAACTTTTTATCAAAATATTTGTACATGTTTTTATTTTATAACTTTAATTCAAATATTTTTGTCAGTGACAATTTACATTACATGCAAAACCAATTAATTTAACCCAACTTGCTTTAAAAATCACAATTAATTATTAATTAATTTTTAATTTAAAGAAACAAGTTGAAAAAATATATAATTAATTGATTTTTCAAGTAAATAGAATTTTAAAATAATTCATTAAGAAGATTACCTTTAGTTCATTTAATTTGTCGAATTATGGTATGATATGATATGATATAGATATACAGGCCAACCATAATGGTGATTAGGTATGTATTAGAGAACGGAAACAAGCGTAAAATTTCGATCAGAAACAAACAAAATTTTATTATTGCAAGCACAAGCAAAATCAAAACAAAAAAATTCAAAAAATACGAAAAATTATTTTTCGAGTAATTTTGCTCGTTTCGTTTTGTTTCAACAAGCAAAATCAAAATATCAAATTTCAAGTAAAACTATTTGTTCAACTCGGAAAAAATTTTTGGTTTACTTGCAAGCAAGCTTTGATTTTTCTTGAAATTTCGAAATTGTTAGGAATTTGTTTCGTTTTGAATTTTTGTTAGTTTGTACAAAGTCTTTGACAAGTTTGCGTTCAAAATAAAAGAAAATAATAAAAATTTAGTGTTGAAATAATAAAGTTAGCTGATAATTACGGTAAGTAAAATACAATTGATGCACTAATAAATCAATGCATATGTTTATTTAGTACATAGCTAGTATATATTTAATTTGAATTAACAAGTAAAGTTGTCATTATTTGTACAAAATTTATATTTTTTCGAGTAGTATGTAAAATTGTGTAAGTAAAATTGTGCCGGAATTAAAATGTTTAATTGATTTAATCCTATTGAAATGAAATTAATTGTTAATCATCAATTTCGCTACACAAAAGTCTCGTGGAATTAATTAGGTTTCTGGTTTATTCGCAGTTTATTTTAATTTTATGTAATCTGGTGTAAGAAAATCACACTAAAGTCTATATTAAGGATTGGTTAATTTCACACACTAGAAACGTTTAACATAGTTGCAATTTATAAAGCTCCATATCGTTATGAATTGCTCTCCCGAAGTTTTGAAAAGGAGCAACTTAAATGTTTGCAAAATTGATCAAGATTCAAACTCTTGTAACTAGAATTAACTTAAAAATTGTTTAGATTTTTTTAAATAAAAATAAACTGTGTCAAATTTTTGACCGTGAAATTAGTTTCTGTGCAGTTTAATAGTATTTATACAGCTTTTTTTAGTATATAGTAAAAAAATCTATCTTTGAAGCAGCCTGTGGGTAACTTTTTGCAAAATTCAATTTTTAGCTGCGCTATTTTATTGGGAGTTAGATTATCTTTCAATCTAGTTGTTAAGATTTTCTGCGCGGTTTCAAAACATACAAATACGCCGAATTCATACTTTTGGTCGCACAAAATAAATGGAAACATAAAAATTTTGTATTGTAATACCTACAATATTTATATCAGTAAGTTTAAAAATGTTTTTTTAGCGAACTATAAAAACTCGAGAGAAACTCGCAGCACAGAAAATCATTCTATCGAGGTTTAAAGATTACGTAATTCTAATAATTGAATTTTGCAAAAAGTGTACTCAGGTTGTTTCAAAGTCCGATTGTTTTTCTTATTTTAAAATATTTTTTTTATAATAGTAAAAGGTGTAAAAGCTATTACGCTTCTTATTTCACAGTAAAAAATTAAATATAATTATCTTTAATTTAAATAAAAAACTCTAAATTTGACCAATTTACAGTCGCAGACCAATTTGAATCTTCATCAATTTTACGAAAAATGTGAGTGTCCCTTTAAGTTTGATGAGGAGTTTATATACACCACTAAAGTGATATGAATAGGGAGTGGGGCTAATATATATTTTCTTTCAAAAATTAAAACATATAATTTAAAAAAAATTCCGAAACTCCATCTAATCTAACAAATATGTTCACATATTTCTTGTTCTTCTAAGAGATTTATTCTGTAGAATACAAATTTTATGTGGATTGGCTAGTTATTTCTATTCTTATTCTATTAAGAAAAGCCATCATTGTAACATTTGCCAGAATCAAAATACCTTCTTAATTTGTCAATCGAAATTTTAATTAAATATTACTAAATGACTGATCCAAGTTCGGTGCTCATTTTGAATTAATTAAGAGTTTTAAAAAATATGCCTGATGATGAGCAGTACTGCTCGAAACTAGTAGATTAATAAATAAGTACATATATTACAAATAAAGAAAGAAAAACTGTTTACAAATTTTTTTAAAAAGTTTTTGAAATTTAAAAAGTATACTTAAATGGGTTGTTGGCTTGACCTTGGCAACGAAACATATCTTTAATATACAGAAATTAATTGTATGTAATGCAGAAAGTTGCAGATAAAACATAATAATTACAAATATTTAAAATAAAATAATGCGATTTAGATTCGAGATACATACATTCTTTGAATTTAGAACAATACATATTTTTAAAAATAAAAATTATCATTTACATACGTTTTCTTTTCACATAACAAATAAATTTGAACAAAAAATGTAATAAAACGTTATAATTTTGAAGTTTTTATTTTTGTATTACACCAAAACCAACTCAAATGTCTTATACAAGCCATATTATTGCCATACAAACACAAAATAAAACCTACTATTTCTGTAAGTATTAGCGTCATAATACAGTATAATCTTTACATGCTTTGATTTTAAATTGTTGGTTGTATCAAAACCAGTATAAAATATCACTAACACTTACAGAAAATAGTAGGTTTTGGATTTAATAATATGCGTGCGTCACGGAAATAATATGGCTTGTATAAGACATTTGTGTTGGTTTTGATTACACACTAAGCCATAATATCATACTAATACATGTTATGCATTTATTGAGGTTTTTACAAAAAAAAAGTTTCATCTGTTAGATTGTTACAAGATGAAATTTTTCTAGTTTCTTTTTAATTATTTTTAAGCATGTTTTCAAGATAACTTTGACATGGCTTGAATGTAAATCACACAATTAAATAAATTCCTATTCAATATTAAAGTTCAAAGTTAAACAATCATATTAATATAAAGACACTTAAATAAAATATTCACAACTTCTATTTCTAGATACATACCATTGTCCTAGAATTATTCTTGCCTGTGTCCATTACCCATCCTAGCTAAATTGGAGAAAATCACAAAATATGTTCAGAGAGACACTAATGTTCCCGAGTATTTATTCTACCAAAAGTGTTCGTATATGTAGAGCTTTCGGTCGAAAAACTATTCAGTTAGCAGAAACTTTAAACTAATATATTATAGAAATAGATTATTGCATTGGAAATTGGAATATCTTTATTTTGTGCTAAATCAAAAATAAAAATAAAAATTATTATTTCATTTGTTTCGGGGAATTCACTATAAACATAATTGTGTTTTTTAAAACAAAATATTAGATTTATATTCATTTTAACCAATTCTTTGATTTGAAAAAAATTACTTTTTAGTACACTATTTTAGTATCTAAAATATTCAACATTTATATAAGGTGTCACACTCAGGTTTTTCACAAATTTTAACTATCAATGAAAAACCGTTAGATTGCAAAACAAAAAAGAAGTACAAATGCAAACACTTATTGCACTTTCGAAATTTTGAAATAAAACTTTTACACAGTTCTATAATGGATATAGACGAAAATTTATGAATGGCTGGATATAGACAAATTTGTGTAAAACTATTGTAATAATTTTAGGACTAAACAAATTTTGACAAAAACATATCTAAACCGGTAGGAGATAGCTAAATTTTGATTGAAAATTAGAATTCCTTATGGTCGATTCACCTTAATTACATTCCTAACTCTAAAGTAAAACGATATGTCATCGGCGTACAGTGGGCAAAAAATGACTTCTTGTGGCAAAAATCTGCTTACACTTCCATTTTCAAGGGATTTGAATAATTTTTTTAATTCACTCTGGAAAGAGTGGGCTACAACAGGTCACTGCTAGTTTTCCGTTAACTTATCTAACCTTCGGTTAGGCTACAGCCTAACCTCAAAAAAGGCAAAGGATCACTGTGGGATATTTACTTTACTGTACTGTATATTAAAACAATAAAAATAAACTTTTGACTTTTAGAAGCCTCAAGAACAAGATTAATGTTATCTTTCTTAATAATTTTCCGATATATAATCAAATGTTTAAATATTTCGAATACATCTTTGAAATACTAAAGAACAAAAATCTATGTTTTTATTTACATTTCTATCATTAATAATTTCCATATAACGTATGAGGAATAAAATATGGACAAACAAAAAAAAGTAAAAAAAAAATTATTTACTAATCAAACGATTTTAATTCATAATTTATTTAAAACTTTAATTCTTAGATAAAATTTACAGAAAAATTTGCGCTCCATATCGATTCGCTTTCCTGATCCTTTCTGGCACTCTTTTCATTGCCGCCTGCGTTCCTGATGTATCAATCTTCTTTAAATCTCTTTTTATCTTTCTAATCAGACATTGAACATTTTTGCCACGATATCCATTGCTGTATACCATTCTCTTCAGATTTGCCCAAAAAGTTTCAATGGGCCTTAGTTGTGGAACATTTGGTGGGTTATAGTCTTTAGGGATAAATTCGATTATGCGTTGACGTAAATCAGATAACGTTGCGTTGGCATAATGTGAGGATGCCAAATCAGGCCAAAAAATCGTTTTATCATTTTTATGATATTTATTTATAAATTTCTGAAGCACAGGTAAACATTTGTTTGTGTATGTTTGCGCATTAATCGCCAAACCACTTTTGAAAAATACTGGGTCACTGACACCTCGTTCGCTAATAGCCAACCACAACATAACTTTACCTGGAAACTTGGTCTTAAGAATAAACTTCTCCTTTTCTTGTGCTTTGTGATCGGGAGACTCGTAGTAGTATTTTGGCTGCCATTCATTACCTTCAACAGTGAAATAACTTTCATCATCCATCACACATTTATAAGCTGAAGAAGCGGCGAAATATGTTTGGGAAAGCACTCTTAATCTAGATTTGATTGTAGCTAATTGTTTGTCTGTAGTTGCTGGTGCCGATTTTTTGGGTTTGCGTTGAATATTCATACTTTGTAAATATTTCTTGATAGTTTTTGGGGCAACTTGATGTTTTTTATCCAGTTGTCTGTACGATTTTGCAGTTCGACCCACTGTTTCACCTTTCAATTTCATTCGAACTTTGCTACCTTGTAGTTGACATTTTTTACCAGAGTCGGGTTTTCTTTCCACAGGTTCATTATTCTCAAACAGTTTAATTGTTTTGTAGATAAAGGATTTTTTGAATCCAAGATCCTTGAAGTAGAGAAAAATCTCGTTCTTTTTTTTGTCTGGATTTTCCTGACAAAATTTATAAATTAATTTACGACGATCTACTTGTAACAACGACATTTTTTAACTAATCGTAAAATGACGCAGTTGTAATGTATTTTTTATAAAATATACGGGTCCACCTTATTTAAAAACAAGGAAATTTTTATTTTTGGTTGTACAATACAAATACAAATACATTTTACATTTTGACCATATTTCATTCCTCATACGTTAGTAATCCTTTTCGATTTAGCAGTTAGGTTACAGCTTCACAGAAAAGTAGCAGTGACGTATTGTAGAAAAAAAATTATTCAATATTTATTTTTTCAATTATGTATTAATGTTTAATGTGTACATATTGAAGAGTTCAAATTAATGTATGAAAGTTTAAGCAAGTTATTAAAAAAAATATGAAGGTGCCCCTGTTATTCTTTGTTCACGGCGCGTGCACTCTAGCATCTCGTAGCATTATTCGATAAAAAAAATATATTTGTGTAAAGTTTATGAGTGTAGTTTCAAGTTTGTAGACCTAACAAATTATTTCATTACAAAAAATTATAAAAATCATGATTTGAACAAAAATCTGTTTTTTGCTACATTTTGCAGTTTTTTTGTTTATAATTTTGTCTTAATAATGTTTTTATTACAAAATGTGTATTATAAGTTTAAGGTGATTAAATCACATTTAATTAAAAAAAATGAATTATTTTGATCCATCGAGAATTTTTTGAGTTATCCTGCACGCCGCGCCAGTTTCAAACACATGCATGGTTTTGAGAAAAACGCGTTTAAAGTTTCCGAACAAGGAAAAAGGTTGTTGAAAGTTTATCGTTGTAAATTTACCTGTACTTTTAAAAGCGGTTATTTCGTCATTTTCGCTTTGGAGCATATTCTAGGGATAATATACTATCGATACTATAAAAATCGATTTTTGAAGCCGCTACACCAGGTTACGCCCTTATCGATGTTACTTAAAAAAAATGTGTATTGCTTTACATTTTTATTTTTTAGAAAAAAAAAACAGTAAATGTATAGAATTTTGTAGTGCTATAATTAGCATTTAAAAATTAATTAGTTTATTTATAATTAGCAATTGTTCGAACTAAGTTAATTTAAACTCAAATATTGCCAATTATCAGGATAACATAAATTAGGTATTGGTGTTTCCTTCAATTAACAAAAAAAAAACTTCTTTCGAGAATTCGTTAGTGTCAGTGCGAAGTCCTTGCTCTGTATACTCGCTCCAGAACAAGGGTATTACAAGAAACCTATCGAATATTTTGAATAGATTTTTTTTTTTGTTAAATGTGGAAGATATCATTAATTTTGAATTGCCAAAATGCGACTAGTTGATATCGCGAACTAATTACATAATTATTATTTTGTTTACTAGGAGAATTTGAAATGGATCCTTCTGAAATAAGCAACAAAATAAAAGAAAAACTTTATAAAATTGAGCCCAAAAGAAAAGGAAGAAGTACTGCATGGGAGTTATTTGGAGAGATAATGACCGACACAAATGAAATAATTCCAAAATTTGTAGCGTGTAGGTCATGCTTTGCAGTAATAAAATACTACGCAAACACAACGACCAACCTCATAAGTCACATCTGCGTAAAGCAAAATAAACCATCGTCGGCTAACGAAATCACAATAAACAGCTTTGATCAGAAAAATGTTTTAATTAGGTGTACAAACTTCTGTATTAAAGATTTAAGACCATTTTCTGTAGTAAATGGAAAAGGATTTCAAGAACTAACCGAACTATTTATTAAAATAGGGGCCAAATATGGAGAGCACGTTGACGTCAAAAAAATGATACCTGATCCTACCACTATTTCAAATAAAATTGGTAGCTTAATGACGAAAGTGAAATCATTAATTATTAACGATCTAGCAAATATTGAAAAATTAGCTGCGACTACAGATCTTTGGAGCGACAATTATAAACGAAAATGTTACGTGAGTGTAACCGTACATTTTATTAAAAACGACCAGTTACACGATGTAGTGCTAGCAGTTCGAGAGATGAACGATCGGCCAACTTCGGATAATTTACATACCCTTCTAAACGAAATTCTGCAAGAATATAATATAATTGATATTCACAAAATAACTTTTGTCACCGATAGGGGTTCCAATATTGTCAAAGCACTGGAAACCTATGAACGGTACAACTGTATGGATCATCTTTACAACAATGTACTTGAGAAAGCTAGCACAGAAATTTCCGAGGTTGCTTCATTCTTCATCGCTTGTAAGAAATTGGTTGGTTATTTTAAGAAATCATCCAATTTATTATCTAAATTAAGTACAACTCTTAAATCGGAATGTAGCACTAGATGGAATTCTAAATATGAAATGTGCAATTCTATAAACCAAAATTTTAACGACATAAATATAATCCTTCAGGGAAAAAATAAAACCCATTTGATAAATGGAATTAATACTCATTTATTAAATGAAATGGTGGAATTTTTAAAGCCTTTCAAATCATTTTCCGAACAATTACAGGCTTCACATAAACCAACCTTATATTTAGTTTTACCGTTCTATAACAGCCTAAAAAAAAATTGTGTAACCCTTAATAGGGATAGTAGTAGCATGCAAGCTTATAAATTAAAAATTTCCGAGCTATTGGACGAAATAGTTTTACCAAATATTAAAATTATTCATAAAACTGCAACGTTTTTATATCCACTCTGCAGAGACATGACAATATTGGCGCAATCGGAGAAACAAGAAATCTACGCTTACATAAAAAATATTATACCTTCGAATGAAGCAGAAGACACAACAGAATCGTCTCAAACCTGGTCTCGTTCAACATTTTTTGATGATTTTTTAAATACTACTAATAATCCAGGTCCTAAAGACTTATCAGCGGATATACAACTAGAAATCAGTAAATATTTGAACATGACAGTACCAAATATAGATATGGACATGTTGGAGTGGTGGACTCGATACAAAACCAAATTTAAATATTTATATAAATGTCATATTATAATCAATTGTGTTCCTGCAACATCCGCTGCTTCAGAAAGAGTATTTTCTTCGGCTGGAAATATAATTTCAGAAAAACGGACCAGATTGAATTCTGACCGAGTCGATAACTTAATTGTTTTAAATTCATACTATAAAACATCTGAGGATCATTAAAACTTATTATGCATATATGTACCTACGTGTACAGTTTACTGAATTATGAATCATTTGAATCTTTTTTTTTTTTTGTTTGTATTTTTTGTTGAATTAATTTATTTTATTGCTAATATTTGTTTAAACTGTACACATTGTAGTCTATATTTGTGATCAAAATTCTTATAATACTCCTATTCTTGAGTTAATACAAAAACGTTCCTAAATGAATTTGTTTTTTTTTTAATTGGTAAAAATTAATTTAACTTTAACTTTATTGATTCATTGAAATCATTTTTGAAAAATGTTATTATTATAAAACATCTGCATTGTACCTGATTAAATTTAATTGTGATAATTGAATAAAAATAAAAATAAAAATCTTAAATGTATAATTTTTAGCTATGATTTTTGTTTTGTTTGACATGGGGGCTAACACCTGTACGGGTCACATACTCACAATTTCATAAACATTACACATCGACTAAACATAAAAGAAAAGTTCAAAGAGCATACTAAATGCTACACAACACAAACAATAGACGTGTACCATAAACTACCAAGTGACCAAAAACAATCGAATAAGTGTGGCCGATCAGCTTACCAGCAATTTTGATTTTTTTTGATTACCAGCAATTTTGAATTTTTTACATTTCACTGGTGTAGTTTTTAATTAAGTTCTGCGGTCAAAGCCTTTAATCAGCCTTTGGTAATCGATTAAGCCAAATTTGGTGAAACTTACACGAGTACAAGTTGCTGATCACTGCTGCATATTTTTGATTTAAATGAATGAGAAATAATATAAAATAACTCAAATTTTTAGTAGTTTATTTGAGATACAGTGCGCCAAAGAAAATAAACTGAACAACTTTGACGTAGATTACCCACATGTAGTTCAAGTGGTAGAAATTACTATTACCTTAATTTTAGAGTATCATAAGTACCCTTCCGATTCTTAGTGATACATTAAGGCATACTAAAGTAATGGCCTTTGACATCAGTTTTTCTCAAGACGTTTTTAATTATTATGTATAAATTAGATTTTTGATTAAAAATAATTTGCAAGGTCAAGGTTCAATTCTCACACCTCCACACGATAACAGGCCAGATAAACATCCTATACAATATCAGCTTGTTGGCATTTGCAAGCAGTGGATGTAGGTCACAAAGCACAGCCGCCAACGGTAGGAATTCCCAAGTATACCACTGCTAAAGTAAATTGCGTCATGGCTTCTAAAATCAGAGATCACATTAAAGAGTATCTGCGCACTGTATTTCAGTAGTCATTGAAAATGGATCAACAGTTTGTTCAAAATTAATCAAGAAAACATCCCTCAAAATATTTACAGTGAAGTGCTTAACAACCGGCATAATCAATTTTGCGGCCTGTTGTTGCTTACCGACGACGTTGGATTATTAAACCAGGACAAATTAAAAAAAATGGAATTTCGGATTCCTTTTACGCGTCAAATTTATTAAGAAAGGGTTCTTATAAGCTATTGGATCAGTTTCTGGAATGACAACGAATTTTTAGTAAAAACCTAAATATAAAAATATTAAAACATACAATTTTAGAAGTTAGAATCGGCCAAATAGGTTTAAACAATTTTTTGCTTACATAACCGTAATACCATAAAACTTTAACCAAAATGCCGTTTAATTGGTGTTTACATTATTCAATTATTAGTATGACGCAGAAAATCACTAAATGTTACCTTAAAACCTTAAAGAAAAAATCAAAAATTTAATTTTATATAAAAATTTGCAAGTAAGATCGAGTTTGCTTGATATTTTGCAAGCAAATTTTTCGGAAACATTTACAAGCAAGCGCAGTATAAAAACAAAATGAAACGAGTAAATTCAAAAACGAGCAAAATCAAACAAAATGTTTTTCAGTTTTTGAAAAATCAAACAAAAACAAAAAACTTATTATGGTTTTTCGATTAGACTCGATTTCGCTTGTTCCGTTCTCTGGTATGTATAGGACATTCTTGGAGTATGCCTAACCCATTATCAAGAAAAGATACCTGGGAGCATCATATTCCAGAATTATGCGGGCCCAGGCCCTGCCTGCATCCTCAACACAAAAGGTTTGTAAGGATTTGGGATCGCAAAGTTATTTTCTAACTACATAGTTAATTTATAAAAAAACTTGTTAAATAAAACCATTCTCATACTATAGATTTGGATTTTGTTAATTGTTAATATACGTTAGTAGTGAATACGTGTAGGTGTTGCTATAGATTTCATCAATATGTGTACTCAATACTTAATATCCAGCGGTCTTCTCTTCTCGTGCTATATATAAAGATGTGTCCCTATCTGTGTATTTGTTCGTTAAGACTCGACAGTACAATCGTTTGCACATATTGATGACCTAATGGTTGTTTTAGTCAGTTAAATAACAAGAAAATTCAAAGTCCCATATATATCTCATTTATTGATTCTCAATTCCTTCATTTCCTTGGTTCATCAAATTATGGACCCACCCACCTTCAAAAACAAACCCTCTATTTTATTCAGCAAAATTTTATTCAGAAAAGAAATCACCAGATAAATATCCGGTCTTTTTTTCAATGTTCCGTTCAACTTGAGAGATTTTATAAATATAAATATTCGTAAAGGAGAAAATATAAAAGCAAAAAACAAAAGAGAGAACCAAAACGAGTTGAACTCAAACACTATTACTAAAAATTTACTCTTTAATTGTGCAAACTTTAAACATTGAAACTTTAAACATACACTGATAATGAGTGAACACGCACTGTGCTAACCAATTTCCCGCCGATTTCAGTAAAACTCAACTAATTTTCTTTTTCAAATTTTTATTTATTTTAATTTATGTATTTCTTCCAAATTGCTGATTATTTGTGACACGATTCATTATTTGACGTCTCTTTATATACAAAACAAGTGCGCTCTATGCGGAGTAACGCATGAGTAAGTTTTATACAAAATGCTTAATACTAATTCAATATAGATGACAGTAACGTAAGTGAAGATACAAATTAACAAGTTTAATTACTATTACATAGATGGCGTTAAGTCAACACAATTTAAATTTAATACAACTAATACAAATTAGATGGCATTAAGCCAAGACAACTTTAGGTAATTTCAAATATTAAAAACTAGATGACATTCTCAAATAAATACAAAATTGTACATTATAACATTTAATTGTGTATTTCAGATGATCACCATTACGGTGGCCGTAACAATGAACAAATCGTGCATAAAAGAGTAACGCAACATTTTCACAAAATTAAATGACAATTATCCGGATGATAAGTGATGCTGTATAATACCGTAGAGAGACACAGAGTTAATCGCGATTTTGAGTTGTCATTTTTGTCAAAAATCGCATTGTGGAAACAAAATAAGCCGGTTTAGGTGAAAATCATGTAATGACAGACGACTGCCATTACACAACCTTCACAAACAACTGGATTATTTCGTTTTCACTACGCGATTTTTGACAATCGGGATAAATGAAAATCGCGATTAACTTTGTGTCTGTCTACCGTATAAGATAGCAGAACATTTCCTGCAGAAAAAAATAAGTTTTTCTACTCACCACCAGGGATAGCACTAAAACAAAAGAGAACTTTTTCTGCTGAAATATTTATTAGGCAGTAGAAAAATTATGAATATTGTTCGTTTTTTTGTTGTTGTTTTTTTAATGTTTTGTTGTTTTTAATACTGTTGTTATTCGCATTTCTCGTTCGCAAAGATTGTCTAATTTATTTAGCGAAACGCTCTTCAAGCAGCCGAAATCAGTTGGTCAAACTGCATTTTTCAGTTTTTCCACTGTATCGTATGGACGGACCCCTTTGTAACTAATATGGGATCCTGATTTTTGGATACCTGGGGTCATATCACATCCACACAAGCAATCTTAAGAAAATCGATTGAGTCTAAAGAGCTACAGAATTTTTCAAATAAATTTGGCCAAACTGAATTTTTAAGTTTTTTCACTGTATCGTATGGACGTAACCAATATGGGATCTTGATTTTTAGATACCTGGGGTCATAACACATCCACACAAGCAATATTAAGAAAATCGACCGAGTCTAAAGAACAACAGAATTTTTCAAATAAATTTGGCCAAACTGAATGACCCCAGGTATCCAAAAATCAGGATCCCATATTGGTTACAAAGGGGTCCGTCCATACGATACAGTGGAAAAACTGAAAAATGCAGTTTGACCAACTGATTTTGGCTGCTTGAAGAGCGTTTCGCTAAATAAATTAGACAAACTTTGCGAACGAGAAATACGAATAACAACAGTATTAAAAACAACAAAACATTAAAAAAACAACAACAAAAAAATGAACAATATTCATAATTTTTCTGCTGCCTAATAAATATTTCAGCAGAAAAAGTTCTCTTTTGTTTTAGTGCTATCCCTGGTGGTGAGTATAAAAACCATTTTTTTTCTGCAGGAAATGTTCTGCTATCTTATAACAAGATATAATATTGATAAGTGCATCCTCACTTATGTTGGGCAAACACAACACTTTTTGGATAAGAGGATACAAAACATTTCCACCAATTAGGTCATCCTGACTTTGAAAACACAGTTTTTTTTTGCTTTTTCAATACTCAATGTTCAAAGTTTCTCACTGTCCAGTTTTAATATTATCAAAAATGTTTAGTTTAATTAAATTTTTAAATCTTGACTCCAATTTTATGTTAAACTAATTTCTGTATGTAATAAGCAAGTGCTCTTTGAACTATTTTTAACGTTTTTTCATCTGCATTGTAGCTCCTGAAGAAAACATACATAGGACGTGTTCAATCGGGCAAAAATGATAAAAAATATCATGATATTTTAGACACTTTAACTTTATTCCGTAATTCTGTACGTCAAACCCGATTGAACAGCCAAAATGTATAAAAAAATGATAAATTGATTTTAAATGTCAATGCGTTTTCCAAACAACAATAAAACCGATAACGTCAATTTTTGAATTAAATTTTCTTAACTATAAATTGAATTTGGTTATTTTATATAATTTTAAATATTATTTCTAATAAAAATTATATTTTAATATTGCACACAATTAACTGAAAATCAAAAATCAAAATTAATTTCTTCTGACAGCTAGAACTGAAAAAAACTTGATTTTTTTTCGTGGTAAATGAGTGAGTTTCATGGCAAACGCGATAAAAAAAATCATGATATTTTTTATCATTTTTGCCCGATTGAACACAAGGATAAAATGGAAATTTTCTGTAATAAAACGTTGATAATCACTAAATTATGGAATAGTTTATTTTCATTTTGGTAATGGGTATATGAACATAAAGCATCGGCGAATCAGTATTAAATTCATTTTGTTTGTGCTATAAATTTCAACACGAAAGTTTTTGTGGCATTAAAGGCAAAGAGACTGCCACTATGATTAGAACTCGCTTTATAAAATCTACAATGAATTTGCTAGCATTTAACCATAAAAAAAAAGATATCTTGCACCAAAATAATAAGAGTTGGGTGGGGATGTCCGCTTTTCAAAATCCTGGATCGTAAATCGTACCAACATTCTGCAAAATAAAAACTTTCATTTTGAATAAAAGTTAATTAAATTCATTTTGGTAAAAATGTTTGTGCAAACTAATTATAATTTATGTACATAATAATTTGTTTTGAACAAAATTGTGCACATTTTTTTATTTAATACCTTTACGATTAATATCACATACATACATAATATGAATTTATTTAATTTGAGCAATTTACGGATTGCACACTCTGTAGAAGGGGATGAATCCAGTCAAACTCAGTCTATCCTCAAATTAAAAATACTTTTTTATCGATTTAACTTTTGAGATAAAATAATAAACCGAATAAAAGACGTATTTTTCACACTTAACCTCATGTTTAAGGATGATGCACTACTTTTCGCGAGTGCGGGTTACATTTCTTGTAATCGGCGCCCACAAATCTACAAGAATCAACATATTATGACTAAGAAGACAAATCCCCACATATTATTAAACTTTCACGAAAAAATTTCGTTTTGTGAACATTCCTAAAATAATATACCATCAAGATCATCCATCATACACATTCTCACATCGAAGAAATCCAAATCACCTGTTAATTGATAAAGGTGTGTTAAAACAAAAAGATAACCAATTATTTTTCAATTGCGTTTGACCAGTGTCGTAGGTCAATTTTTCTCATACAAATTTTTACATTCGATACTTTTAAGTTTAATTCATTTTCCAGCTAATTAATTTATAGAATTGCGGTCGATCTCAGCCAGTTCAAGTTCCTCCAGTAATGTCATCTTTTTTTTTATTCTGTCGGATTGTTCAAAATTTTTCGGAGGTATCCAACAATTCCAGACGTTTAATGAACTGAGAATAGCGGTTGGGCTTGCCTGGAATCAATTACCGTCCGAAGTCATAATTAATTAATTCAGATCATGCCCAAAACTAAATTTTGGAAGAAAACAAAGAAGGACTCGAAAATATAAATTTACTTAATTTTTATTTATTTGATTGAAGTTTGTACATTTTCCAAAAAATGGTGATATAATACAAGAATTTTTCAAAAGCCGATTTTTTAACAGAATACCAGTTGAAGTGGATGATTCTTGGTCAAAAAAGAAAAAAGATCAAAGTAGCAACAAAAAAAAATGTTCGTCCGTCTGTCTAGATGTCTGGATGTTTGCACCCATTGTATCTCGAGAAAGGCTGGTCTGATTTCGATGTTTTTTTCGCCAATCAGTTTGTATCATCAAGGCGGAGATTTGAAAAGCTTTTGGAACCTGTACGTCAAAAGAATTGGATACCTGCCATACTAATTGGTCCTAAATACCTGATTATATAAATATTTATCAATATAAATTTAGAGTTGCGGGTTGAGTAGAAGTTGAGTTGGAGTTATGTTGGGGTTGAATTAATATATTGTAAACCGTTGAACAATTTTTTATGTATACTAGTTTGAGGATTGAGTTTGGCGTAGAGTTTGCGGTTTAGTTGAGGGTTGAATTGCGTTCCGTTCATGGGTTTAACTGGGGTTGAGTTGGAGTTGGATTAGGGTTTAGTACAGGAGTCTGCAACCTACGGCCCGCGAATCCCAACCGAAATATCATACATATACTTACGGGCCGCAGACAAATTATGTTATTTAATATGCGAAATGTTATTTAATGTACAAAAATATTTGAGCGAATTCCAAATAAAAACAAGAATACGTTATTCTCGGAAAATATTTTTACAAAATTACATCATTCTCGTAAATTATATTTGTTATATATTTCATAAAATTAAAAATATAAATGCTCGGCTAAAATTGTAAAATATTTCTGCAAGAACCATTACACGACGCATCGAAGAAATGACAGCGAATGTAAAAATATCTTTAAAAGAGCCCTGCAAAAATTATCAGTTTTTCTCGATAACGAATACAGCGCAGCTTGCAGTATTTATTCATAGAGTAAAATTAAAGTTCGAAATTATTGAAGAATTAGCTCAACTCTTACGTATGAAGGGTACTACCACAGGAGTTAACATTCTTAAAGCATTGCTGTTGCTGCAATGCACAACCGACCTAAATCTGGATATATCACAACTACTGTCCATAACAACTGACGGAGCGCCGGCAATGGTTGGCGAAAAAAAAGAGTCATTGCTCTGCTCCAAAAGTACCTGGAAAACCTCGGAATCAAACATACCTCAAGAAAAATTCACTGCATGATCCACCAAGAAGCATTGTGCGCGAAGTCCTCAAATTTGAAGGACGTTGCTGTGAATGCAGTAAACTTCATCTTATCTCGGGGATTGAACCACCGTCAATTTCAGCAACTTTTATTGGAAACAGAAAATCAATACGGTGACATGATATACTTCTCTAATGATCGCTGGCTCAGTCGAGGCGCAACGCTAGGAAGAGTGTATGCTCTACGGGAAGAAATAACCACATTTCTTGAGCGTAAAAACGCAAGTTCAAGTGAATTTCGCGACCCCGAATGGCTTTCACGCCTTGTGTTTCTGGTTGATTTAACATCGTATTTAAACAATTTGAATTTGCAGTTTAAGGCAAAAATCAGCTAATACACGACATGTGGAGCTACATCCTCGCATTTGAAACCAAGCTTCAACTGTGGGAAAGTCACTTGAAAAATCAAACTACGCCCATTTTCCAACTCTCCAGAATACCAATCATCAAAGCACCAGCACATTTGTAAATGTAATAAAGGACTTGAGAACAACGTTTTCATCTCGTTTCGCTGATATTCGTGCAGCAGCTATCGATATAAAACACTTCGGTACTCCGTTTAATGTGAAAGTGAACTTCGTACCAGAAAATGCCCAAATGAAACTGAGTGAGCTACAATGCAATGATCTGTTGCGAAATAAATTTCAAGATTCATCTTTACTAGATTTCTATACAAAATATCTGCTTGAAGCTGGGATTTATCCAAACTTAATAAATCATGCAAAACAAATGGCATCGATTTTCGGTAGTACATATACTTGCGAACAACTTTATTCAAAAATGAAATACACAAAGAACATGTTAAGATCCAAAATGACCGATGGTTATGTACAAGATGTATTGCTTCTGAGCTTTTCGAACCTTCCACTTAACATTAAAACACTTTCGAACGCCAAACAACATCAGATGTCGCACTAATTGAAACCGAAATAAATATAATTATAAGCTACTTTTATTACCTTTATTTATAAATTTTGAAACACATACTATTCGTTGGCCCTCAACATAAATAATGTTGCCGGTCTCTGTTTAGTTAGTAGTTGAGCAATCGATTTATATAAAAATGAGTGTTTTTGTGTACTATAGCTTTTAAATTTCAAATTGAAATTTTTACATTTCAAGTTGAACCTTTAGCAAATTATATGTATGGCCATTAGGATCCATTTCTTAACGGAGTTTAGTGAAATTTGACAAATCACGATAGAAATGGGATTATTGGAATATGGTCAAGTACGATGAACTTGGCTATTTCTCAACCGCGATTATGATGAAATTCAACATGTGTGTTGCAAATGGGATTGCAAAATGTTATTTTAATAAAATTCTGAAATATGGCCAAGTATGATGGAATTTGCCTATTTCTCAACCTATTATGATGAAATTCGATTTGACATCTATTCGATTTGACTATTTTAAAAAAATAAAAATTATGAAAAAAAAAAGAGTCAAACAATATGTACGTTTATTCAGACAGCCGCCATTTGGCGACAAAACAATTTTCCGTTTTCTCTTTTGTAGGGGCTATAACCACATTCTTCTTAATTCAGAATCTTTTGTTTAATTTTGATTCGGATTACCTGAAACAACAAAGTTCCATCATATTTGGCCATATTTCAGAACTTTATACAAAAATTATTTTTGAATCCCATTTCCATCGCGGATGTGAAATTTCACTAAAATCCATTATGAAATAGATAAATTTTATCCTAATTGTGTGTATGTGTAATATATTTCAGCAAATACACACGCCTTGACTGATTTGTAGCAAACTTTGCACAAATATTGTTTTTGGTGGTTGAGCTGAAGATTGACTTCAATTAGGGATTGATTTGGGAGTTGAATTAATTGTGAAGACCAAAGTTCTGATCACCTCATGAAGATGATCATGAGGTTTCAGCCATTTATATATTTTGTTTGATTTATTGATGTTTTATGTTGATTTTGGTATTCATATTGCTTATTTAATTAAACTGAAAAATCAAGTGATAATTAGCAAATTTTTAATGCAAAATAAACATCAAAACTGCTCTGAAATGAAATATTTTTCTCCAAAATGTAAAAAAATACGAATCGCCACAGTATGCTTTGAAAAAAATAAGACCAAACTGTCCCCGGAAAAACCAGAATAGAGCCACTTGTAGCTAATGTTCAAGGATATTTAATACTAAAAAGAATCTCTTTGGTTATACTCGTATTGAGTAATCCGGAGTGTATATTATTGTTTTTTAATAGTTTAGCATCAAAATGTCATCAGTATTAGAACAGAATCTTTAAGAGGCATTTTTTATGTAAAAAATTGGTGGTTCTTTGAACCCAAATACAAAATAGGGCGAACTATTAACTTTAGGTTTCTCTATTTTTATATGTCATATGCTTGTTGTACCAGTAATATTTTTTTATAAAAGATTTTCGTTTTTAAAACAAAATCGTGTGGGCACACCTCAAATTTCCTTTTGTATCTGTTGTAATAAATACAAATGTGTATAACACACAAATTGCAAAGCTAACAATAAAATTTATTAGCTTGTTATACCACTTAAGAGAAATCGTCGCTGGAGACTAGAAATAAGAATCACCATTAAGTACAATAAGAGCAATTCGACTTTTTAGATGGAAAAAAACATTTTCATATGTAGTTGTTAGAAAAATATAAATACATATGTACACAAATAAACCAAAAAAACAATTGATTATAACTGGTGTGCCTACATCTAAAGTATTTTAGAATATAATATTGGATAGGAGAAACAAACACATATTGATATATTTTATTTTTATGCAAAAGAAATCTAAAGATAAGAGTAAAGTTTTATTCATTTATCATTCAAACGACAATATCATATGGTACACGTTTAATTGCAATCAAAAGTAAGTATGTATCCAAATATGGTAATATGTAAAAGATATCTGATATAGACATAAAAGTTTTTAGGAAAGAACAATGACTAAAACATTCCGGCACTTGTATATAAGAAGATAAGTTCTCAAAATATTTTAACATTTCTAAAACTATATTTTTTTAATTTTTCTCATTTCTTAAACTGTAATTTATTGCCTACACGTTACTTGAACAGGAAAGCAGCTAAACTTTTTCCATGGCTGTACAACTAAAAATTTGCTTTATGAATCTGAAAAAGTAGATATATGTACATATGTGTATCTGAAAAAGTAGATTTGTGATGAAGGCAACTTCCACATTAAATTACGTTATACTAGCGTACATGTTATATACGTTTATTATGTAAGTTGTTCTGTTTATTTCCATTGTTTTAATTAAGCTAATGATTTTTTTATAAATCTCCCACATCCCTTTTAAAATATATCAAAAACATGTATATTTTTTATGTACGTGTAAATTACAGGTTATGTAGAAAAAGATAAAGCGAAAATATTAATTTTACGGACCCGAAGCACAAAGTGCACAAGCGAAGCACGCTTACATGTAATGAAGGATACAAAAGGTTGTAACGATGGAGTCGTTACAAATCTTACGTCTACTTGAGAGAAAACAATTAATCGAGCGCAAGTGAAAAACAGTGTGGGTGTGGTGTATTTTGAACGAGTGATGCGTGTGTGAGTTCACAGAATGAACGTTTGGTAATTTTTGTTTGAAAGGCGCTGTTGCAGGGGAGGGGATTTTTTATTTATTTATTTGTTTTTTTTTATGGGATGACGGTGGTGTTTGGATGTTAGGGGGATTGGTAAATGAATCGTCAAAGAGTGAAAACATTGAAAAAAGAAAAAATCAAAATAAATTGAAAAAAATTATAAGCCAATAAAAAAATCCAATTATTTCCATTCGTTGTACATAAAAATAAAGATAAAATCGAATACAAGTTTTTTGGAATAAATATACGTGTAGTGAATGGGTTAACTATTAAAAAAACAAGACACAAAATAATAAAGATAAAAAAAACCCAAGCGTGCAGTTTTAACGCTCCAGCATAATTCAGGTAGAGGTACATTAATAACAAAGAAAATAACAAAAAAAATCACATACAAACTACGAATCAAGTTATCATATTGCTTCGTGTGGGTTATTATTTTTACCGTCGATTTACCGTGTTATTACAAAATAGCTTCTTACGGTAATGTCAACACGTACTTGGACAGCTGGAAGCTATAAAATCAGTTATTCATCGTCCGAGAGCTTGTGGATTGGAGAACGGTATTGGATATAGCGGATTTATTGATCACCTATTCTGGTTGTGGAACTCGATTGGGGTGGTATAGCCAAAATTTGCTTTGTTTTTTCAGTTATTTACATATAATTAAATTTAATTTATTATAAGTTTTTTGTTCGGGACATTCTTAGATTTTTCCTGTTGAAAGAAGATGAGGGAATTTCGAGGGAATTCAAGATTTTTTTTTTTTGATATTTATGTAGTCATTTTAATGTTTGCCTTAAGAAAAAAAAAGAAAAAATGTATTATAATTTGGTTGTACCACAAATGTAATGTAGTGATTAATTACGTTCGAGAACTGGCTATGTGTGTAATGTGTGCGTATTGACTTAACCCTTAAACGCTGTTGGGGTCCTATACGACCCCGAGGGGAGTTTAACTTATTATGGCTCTTTTGTTAATTGACAATACAAAGTGGTAGTTCTTGACTTTTATTATTTTATATGATGCTATACATAATTGAGTATAACGGTTAATAATTATTGATATTATCTATACATCGCCATACTATTACCTAGGGACGTTTGGGGTCTTATAAGACCCCAAACTAAATGTTGGTTATACACTTTCTTTTCATCAATTTTTTTCTAGTAAAACAGTAAAAACTGCAGTTTACGAAATTCAACGACATACGTAACACGAAAAAATTACGAATATTTCATACGTTACATGAGCAAATTACGAATAGTTTTGATTTCTGTAATTCAGTACATTGTGTGATTTTGGCAAGACATAACATTTTTCTGTGGTACTTACAAAAGTGTTTGATTTTTATTAGTGTTATTACTGTTTTATTATTATTATTATAATAATATTGTTGTTATTTTGTTGGTAAGAAAAATAAAATAAAAGTTTACTGTTACTAACAAATATTCATAAATTACCGTTGTGCTGATTGTCAGTTTTGAGCTATGGAGTTTGAAATCGAAACTGATTTTGAAGAAGATATTTCCGAAAGCGAGGACGACTTTGAATTGGTTATACCAGAAACTTCGTTTGATAGCAGTGAAGAGGAAGACAACGACGAAGAAATTACTAATCAGAATCAAACTGAAAATGTAATCAATTTAGCTTGTAAGAATAAAGATATTGTATGGAGTTCGATCGCGCCTACATTTATCGGTCGTACTTTGACATCAAATATAATAAAAAATGTACCAGGACCGACTTCATATGCCACCGCTCGCGCAACTACTATAAAAGACACGTTTTTAGTTTATTTCCCGCCTCCTATTGAAAAAATTATTTTATAAATGACAAACAAGGAGGGGGTGCTAAAATTTATGGTGAAAAATGGGTAAACATTGATCATGTGGACCTACATGGTTATATAGGACTCATGATTTTAGCTGGAGTATACCGCTCAAACCATGAATCTCTACTAAAATTATGGGATGATAAATTAGGAAGGCCTACTATTTCGCGCTACTATGTCGTTGGAAAAATTTAAGCTGTTATCACGAGTTATACGCTTCGATGACAAAGATACAAGGCAAAATAGAAAAACTCATGATAAACTCGCTCCAATACACGATATATGGAATCTATGGGTTGAGATTTTGCCTAAGCTCTATAATCCTGGATATAATGTAACAGTAGATGAGCAATTAATACCATTTAGAGGAAGGTGTCCCTTCCGTCAATATATTCCATCCAAGCCAGCGAGATATGGAATAAAAACATGGGTCGTTTGTGACAGTAAATCGTCTTATGCCTGGAACATGCAAGTCTACACAGGAAAAATTGGAGACAAACCAGAAAAGAATCAAGGTTGTCGAGTTGTCCTTGATCTAACTTTCGCTTTAAGAGGTCAAAATGTAACCTGCGATAATTTTTTTACTAGTTACAATTTAGGGCAGATGTTACTAAAAAGAAATTTAACGATGTTGGGCACTATTAGAAAAAACAAACCCGAAATTCCGACACTACTAACACAGGTGAAAAACGTTCCAGTTCATACCTCTAGATTTGCGTTTTCTAATAATACAACAATTTTGTCTTATATCCCTAAAAAATATAAAAATGTGTTGTTGATAAGCACTCTACATAAAACCGATGATATAAGCAATAGAGCAGATAAAAAACCACTTATGATTCTTGATTATAATAAAACTAAGGGAGCTGTTGATACATTAGACCAGATGATCGCATCGTATTCGTGCAAAAGAAGAACAGCTCGATGGCCTGTCGCGATATTTTCAAACATTGTTGACGTTTCAGCGTATAATTCATTCGTAATTTGGTGTGAAATTTTCCCGAATTATCATAAAAATAAGACCCATAAACGACGAATTTTCTTAGAGGAATTGGGTCTAAGCCTTATAGAACCGCTAATACGTAGAAGAGAAACATTACCGCGAGGTCCTTCGGCAAAAAACATTGTTCTAGAGTATCAAACTGATACTGCGAGTTCAGAGACTGAAAGTCAACCATCTACTTCTTCGGCTGTTAGATCTAATCAGGCAAAGCGTGAACGGTGCAATATCTGTCCAAGAAAATCGGATACTAAATATCATATTCGTTGTGAGAAATGCAATAATTTTGCTTGTAAGCAGCATTTAAAATATTTTTGTACTAAATGTTCAACATAGGTCTTACATTCAATATGTAACATACATTTTTGCGTAATTATTAAATAAATTGAATTTTGGAAATTAAATTAGTTTTTTTTATTAATAACACGAAAATAATATCTATGTATATTTAAAAATGAATGGGGTTGCATAGGACCCCAAACATATTTAGTGTAAGGTAAATGTTAACATCATCTAAGGGTTAAATAACCCGCAGACGCAGCTCTCACGACTCTGAATGGACACCACCAAAACCCCACGATAAACTGCTAGATAGCCAGAGCAAATGCTGCAGGTATTTACTGCGGGGAAATTCTGTTAACGGGATCAGCTTCAGGTTGACTTCGTTACATACACCTACACATTACTACACGTTATTCATCAAATCGTCCATTTTTAATTTTATTTGTGATGTGATTTTTTGGTAATTTTATTTAATATTTATATTTTTTTAAATCAAAATGTCGAAAAATTATAAATGTGCGAAATGAAATTAATAAGATATTTGGTAGTGCAAAAACAAATAATATTTCTGCGAACAATGTTTTTGCATCAAATTTTTCGCCAATACAAAACGTAGAAGTTATGGAAAGTTCTAACAACGAGTTTGTAAATGATTTTAGAGATGTCAGCGACTCTAATTCTAGTGATTTTAGTGAATGTGATAGTGAAATTGGGAATTGCGAAACAAATAATATCGAGCATGATATTTGTGAATGGTGTGTAATTTACAATATTACCAGAGTTTCTTTAAATTCGTTACTAAATATGTTGCGCAAATATCATCTAAACTTACCAAAAGATAGTCGATCGTTAAAGAAAACACCCAGAAATATACAAACCCATGGGCAGTGTGTCATATTCTTATTTCGGTGTGGAACATCAAATCAGGCTTTTTTTTAATTAAAATCGATTACCAGAATAGTGAGATAATTATTGATGTGAGGTAGATGGAATTCCTTTAACGAAAAGTTCACAATTCTGTTGTGGCCGTTACTTGGTAATGTTCGTTGTAGGAGTTCAACTGTGGCGGCGACAAAGGCCAAAATATAGTAGTCATTGAACGAATCGGTAGTGTTTTTTTTTTGTTTCGTGGAATTTAATTTTCCAATAATTTTTTTTTATTCTGTTATAATTGTGAATGTTCAACACTGGTTGTGCTTTACAGTCAATATATAACTTTTATTTTTGTGCTTGTGAAAATAAACTATCAAAAGTGTTGCTGAATTGTGTTATCAAAGCGAAATTAAATTCAGGGAGATTTGGTGTTCAGTTGTATAAAACACTGTTACGTTTGCCGTACAAATTAAGCTAAGTATTTATTATTTAGCATTTTACTTTAAGAAATGGAGAACGGCGCAAAATGCAGCAACAGATCTAGTAGATCTGAATCTTTAGATATAATCTGTAGTGGAGTTTGTAAAAAAAAATTTCATAAAAAATGTGTAAATTTGTCTGATTATGATGTGAAATTAATTAATAGTAATAAATATATTAATTTTGTGTGTGATAAATGTGCCGAACAATATGAAATCGTAAAAAGGAACTTGGGAAAAATTTTAAAATATGTAAAAATAAATAAAACTAATATTAATAATATAGAGGAAAAATTAAATAGTATTATAGACAGTATCAGAGACTTTCGGTGGCACCGAGAAGCATGACACAAGTTCAAAATCCCTGTCACATGTTCCTATTATAGATCAATCGGCGGTATCGTTAGCAAAAGTAATAACTCCGATTAATAATAACAAAACCAACAACGGTGATAACTTAATAGACAACATAAACTCTTATGAAACTGTGCATCGACCTGTTGATCTATACCGTCTCAAAAAAATGTTTGCTTTGGTAACAACAGTGGTATCATTTCTGCTAGCAATCGGTTCATGTTTTGTATGATAATTCTGATAAAAATAAAAATAAAATTAATGACAATGCTGAAGCCGCTGTTTATGCTGAAAAATAACAGAGACCTGGACTCAAGGATAAACAAAAACCTAATGGTAACAAAAACACGCTGATAATAGACGTAAAAACCAACATATCAATGATATTATAATTGGCACAGCTACAGCATCTATTGGAGCCATCCCACCTCGAAAATGGATCTTCGTGTCTCGTTTACTTTTCGACTTTTCGTCTTCGTTTATTTTTTTGATAAAAATTCTGATTATGTATCATATAAGGTTGGTGTTCCTCTTGAGTACTTTGAAGCTGTAATGAAGGTCGAAGCATGGCCTGAGCATCTGCTTATTAAAGAATATAATTTCAACCAGAAGGCAAATTTTCGGGTAGTTCGCCAGTAGTCTCGAACTCATTAAACTTGACTGCTAATAATACCGATGTTGATATTAATTCTAATTTCATCTATTTTCAAAACGTTCGTGGCATTGTTTCAATATCAGCTGAAGTTTATTGTTTTGTGTGTGCATCCATGTATCCAGTTTATGTGCTGGTTGAAACTAATTTGAATTCGGATATTTATAGTGCGGAGTACTTTCCTGCAGACTACTTTGTCTACAGACGGGATCACTTGGAGTTAAATAGTTTTAAATCTAAGGGTGGCGGGATACTCATTGCTGTCCACTCTTCTATCGGTAGTAATATAGTTGATAGTCCAACTATAGAACTATTATGTGTGAAGCTGAACATATGTAAGAAATTAATATACGTGTATATCATATTAGTGTATATATTCCACCGAATTCGGGAATTGAGGTGTATACTAGTTACACATACAGTGTTTGTTTAATATTTCCTAATCAACCAACATGGATGACAACGTGCTGATTTTGGGGGATTTCAATTTACCTAATATCTAAGCGCGGCTCTCATCATCTAATGACTTAGATTATGATGTCCAACTATTTTATAACATTTTGTTTAATGGTATTGACAGATTCATTCCAATCTCTATTATGAAAAATAATCGTAATAATCCTCCGTGGTTTAATAAACGTTTGATTTTGGGTAATCGAATGAAGAAATTATATCAGAAATGGAAAATATCCAACAATACAACTGTGAAATTGGCCTTTTCGCCTATATCAAAGGGATTTGATTGCATGCACAAAATAGCTTATATGGACTATATCAATAAGGTTCAAGACGATTTGAAATTAAATCCCAAATCGTTTTGGAACTTTGTTCAGACTAGGAGGAAAACATGTGTTCTTCCGTCGACAATGCCT
Source organism: Tipula helvola (assembly GCA_963556165.1). NCBI lineage: Eukaryota > Metazoa > Arthropoda > Insecta > Diptera > Tipulidae > Tipula > Tipula helvola. Next base: position 235,818,573 of record OY744483.1, read on the forward strand.
TACAATAATGTTACTGGCAATAATTCTGCAGATATAACCAACTTATTTGGTTCTTTCTTCCAAAATACTTATAGACTCGACAATGTTGATAAAGGAACATTTACAGATACAACTTATGATAGTATAATTACCACCTCAGGTATACCTTGTATCACTCCAGAGGATATTATTGAATCACTCCGTCAGTTTAAAGATGGCTGTGGTCCAGATAGTGTTCCTACAAGCTTTCTAAAAAAACAACGAGCGAGTTCACCCTCAACTCGCAAAAGATTTATGTGAAAACTTTTTTGTATAAATATCTATGAAATCATTTCAAGCCATTTCGTTAAGGCTCAGAAATCCCTCCATAAAGACGGATGTTGTTTGCTTAGTACCTACATATTTAAACTAAGTTACATTTTTGGTTCAAAAAGTCAGTAAGTTATAATTCTATTTTGAATTTGGAGGACAAACCTTACTGAAAATAATTAAGCATGAGCCAAGTACGGTTCTGTTAAGTTAATCATATCTAAACCTCCATAGCAGGAAATGGTCAGGACAAACTCACTGAACAAAGCAAAATCAGGTTACACGTACGTTAAATGATCGTTACAATACTTGATCAAAATTCTCAATTAAACATCGAACTCGTATTGTAACAACTCATTTACAGCCCTTGTGACGTAAATAACTATTACACTTCACAAGCATAATTTGTGGTCGTTTTACTCGTATGTAATTTTCATTTTTAAAAACACTTGCTGCTGCGGCCATATATAGCAGACATTTTCACAACAAAATAAATTAAAGTAGGCGGCTTTTTTAAATTTTTTTTTGTATTCGGCTCACGATGTTTTTGAAATGCTGGATGATGTTGTATATTGCATGTGTATGCGTAGATTTTGCATGATTTTACGTTTTACTAATTTTTTGTTCTTGTCGTGATATTCACAGTTCACACATACCTGCAATATTTTTCATTCGGCACTTTTGTTTCCGTAACCCGATTTCTATACAATTTTTTACTTACTCCTGCCGCTAAAGATGTTTTCACATCAAAAAACTTAGTTATGAGTTGGCTCTTGGCTTTTCCTTTGTCAATATTAACCGCATTTCTTGACGCATTAGTGATCCGGATCAGATCAAAGTTTACATTGAAAACAATAACAAAAATTTAATTTTTGTTGTTGTTTTCAATGTAAACTTTGATCTATTCCGGATCACTAAAGCGTCAAGAAATGCGACTATTATTCAATGAATCACTTTCGTCGGGTATTTTTCCAGCTGTCTGGAAATCCTCTCATATCGTTCCTTATCTTTAAGTCCGGTAATAGGAACGATGTCTCTAGTTATAGGGGCATTTCTATACTGTCGGCTATCTCTAAATTATTCGAATCAATTGTCTGTGACCGCACATGTATTTCGGACTGAAGTCATTTATAATTTACGAACAACATGGATTTGTCCGTGGTAGATCTACTTTGACGAACTTAATAGAATTTTTGAAGCGTGCTTTGGAGGTGATTGAGGTTAAGGCACAACTTGATGTCATTTACACTGACTTTAGCAAAGCATTTGACTCAATCAACCATGTTATTGTATTGGAAAAATTAAAATCTTTTGGCATTGCTCATAATTTGATAAAATGATTGATTCGTACCTTACTGAACGCGTGCAGTTTGTGAAAATTAATGACAGTTTTTCTAATCCGGTTAAAGGTGCATTCGGGTGTTCCACAGGGCTCCCATCTTGGACCCCTCATCTTCATTCTATTTTTAAACGACATCACCAATTGTATCAAATCCGCTAATTGTCTAATTTATGCTGATGACCTAAAAATATTTTCCCCTATAAATAATGCACAGGATGCAATTAATTTAGAAAAGGACATTGATGCAATTAGCCATTGGTTTGAAAAGAATCGGTTATTTTTGAATATCAATAAATGTAAAGTTATGTCATTTACCCGCTCATTGTCGTATGTAATAAATGACTATAGCATTAATAATGTTATCTTGTCACGAATAACTGAAGTGAGAGATCTTGGAGTTATGTTTACGCAAACCTTTTCATTAAATCGGCATACTAATTTGATAATAGCAAAAGCATGTTCTATGTTGGGATTTCTTAAAAGAACCATGAAAGAGTTCAATAACCCAAAGGTTTTTATTATGCTATATCAGTCTCTTGTCCGTTCGCAACTTGAATATGCGTCATGTGTATGGTCTTCTCACGATGCTAGTCATATTAGTAGAATAGAAACGGTACAAAAAAAATTTTCATTTTTTATGCGTGGAAAACACACCAATTTGATCATCGTAAGGCACGATGGGAGAACGTTAGGGACCTGCCTCCTTATGTCGTTAGATGTATATATTTAAAGCTTGAGCCACTTGTAATTCGCCGTCAGCATGCTGGTGCCATTTTCATTTCTGAGCTTCTAAATGGCAATATAGAGAGCTCATTCTTATTAATGAATCTTGGATTATATGCTCCGGAAAGGAGTTTAAGATCGCGATCCCTTTTGAAAACTGAATTTCATAGGACTAATTATGGAGACAACGAGCCGTTGAATCTGATATCTAAGTCATACAATATAAATTGAGTAAGCTATGTGATTTCAATATGAGTAAATGTGAGATCAGACGATCATTGAAATCTGATTATTTCAATAAATAATATTATTTAATTGTGTAATGTTAACATAAATTAAAAATTGTATTGGAACTTCTAGTTCCTAATTGATTTTCTAATAAAAAAATAAATAAATTAAAATAAAATAAAGGCGACGCAACATCAATCCTTCATTTTTTCAAATTGTAAACGGTAATTGAAAAATAAAATTCACTACAAAAAACTACTCTATTCGCCTAATTATTTAAATTCTAAAAATTCGCATCTTAGTAGTTTCGCTATGATGGCTGGTCTCCACTTGCATATTTTTTTCTTGACAAAAAAAAATGACATTCGGCTCATGACATTTTTTGTACAACTATACTAACATAAAGAATATAACAAATTTCTCTCTTTGAGAATAAGAAACAAATTTGAATTTGATTCCTATTTCGATTAATAGAATTTTTGGCATAGCTATTATATTTATATTCCACAATTTATTATTTATGTTTTAATTTAATAACACAATTTTTATTTTATTTTCACCTAAAATTTATTAAAAAGCTAAAATTTTCCTAAAAAACAAAAACATTTAATTTTAATTGTCAAAATATTAAACATAAAATGATAAGAAATTGAGCATATGTTAAAATACAAATTATAGTGCCAAATTAGAGTGCCTCATAGGCCGATATTACACTGTCATATTTCTACATTGTAGAAATAATTTGATATTTAATGTGATAGTCTAATAAGGATATATCAAAATATTTTTCTGTTGTAGTATTTTTCTTATGATAGTTAGCTTCATGAAGCTAAATACTACAATATTTGTCTGACAGCTACTCAAAATGGACGAAGATACGTTTTATGGATGGGGAATTATCAAAAAATGTAATGGAAACTAGGAAATTTTATACAATCTGGTTTAACCCCTTTTATGTGCAGTCGAGAAACTCAAGGTTTCATCCAGATTCAGTTTCTTGTTTCTTTTTTTATTTAAGAACCACAAAAATGATGCGGCAGATATTGCTGCTGCATAAGCATACACACATATTTCCTTCCCGTTTACTAGATATTTGACGTTTACCCAACTATGGAATATAACTAAAATGTGTGATGTAAAACGTGTAATAATTCGTGTAATAAGCAAAATATATTATATCATAGTATATTTATTTTGTTATAAAAATACTAAATTATTTCTACGTTGTAGAAATATGATAGTGTAATATCGGCCATAGAAATAACAGCACATCATTTGCACGATATCGGAACCAGTGTGGTGTGGCAAATTTGTATTCGATACGATAGAGAAATCGTAGTGTCCTAGGAAACAATTACCTCTACTTAAGTAAAATATTTGGAAAATAAAAGAAATCGTTACAAGGAATTCGAGGACGAAAGTCATTCCACTCCTTCCAAGATAAATTATATACAAATTAAAAATAACATTTTCAACATTTATAACGTTTGATTTAATAAAATAAATATTAACAAATATAACAATATAAAATAAAAATGTGTTTTTGTCACTTAACGGCTATACCCCATGGACTAGGCCCACCTAGAGGAAAATATACTATTACGGGTAGCAACCAAAATTTCCACCAGTAATAATACAATATCTGTTAGAAAGCCATATTGTGTTTGTATGAGATGCACCAGCAAAAGCTTTCTTATAAGGTAAGTAAAATTTCACAGACACACAAAAAAAAGTCGTGACCCAGAGCGTAGACCCCACTATTCCTATGTTTTCGAGGTCGCTGAAACCGTATATTACTACCTCCTGGAGGGTAAATTTCAGCCATTTTTTGGGATTAACAAGGGGTGATAGGGGGTGACGTAAGGGTCAAATGTACTTTTCGTTCTCATCAAATGTACATCCATCTCAATTTTGCATGAAAATTTCAACCCGTTTCAGGGGGTAGTAAGGGGGCGCTAGGGGTGATGGAAGGGTCGAATTTATTTTTTGTTATCATTTTCGGTTTTAGCAAGCCAAGAAACGTCGGAAGGCACATCCATTCCAACTTTGCATGAAAATTGAAATTTCGACCCCCAGGGTTGCGGAAAAGGGAAATTGGGCAGTTGGATTCATTTCTTATGGTCATATGCGGTTTCAGCGACCTCGGAAACGTAGGAATAGTAGGGTCTATCCTCTGGGTCACGACTTTTTTTTTTTGTGTGCCTGTGGTTTAATTTGAAATTAACAGTTTTTAATTATATTAGGTGTAAAAGGCCATTCTGGATACTACGGTTGTCCAAAATGCGTTTTAAAAATAATATATGGCACACAAAATTTGCTTTCCGGCATTAAACAATTTATTAAAAATAGATGATGACTTTCGAATAAAAAATATATCGATCATGACATTAAATTATGTATTGCGTTGGATAATCTTCCAATCAGCTGTGTTGCGCAATTTGTAGTAGATTACATGCATCGCGTGTGTTTGGGCGTTATGCGACAATTGCTTAATCTTTCGTTAAAAGATAGAAAAAAATACTCATTACAAAAATGTAATTTAGGATACAAATGCAGTGATAATTCACAAGTAGATTTAGTTATTCTGATGACGGAAATGTTCAGAGAAATTAAACTTTTGAGACTAGAAGTGAAGGGAAACAAATGTCAATGTACATCTTTAATAGAAATCAGAGTCGTGCCATCGGAGAAACTAAAACTGCCTGCTAATAGCATTGATGAATTCAATAAATTTGAAACAGAAAACAAGCACGACGACAAAAATGAAAAGATGATGGTATGTTCTCATTTCAAAATACATTTCACAAATTTTATTAAATGTGTAAAATGTATTTTTTAACTCTACAGATTCAAATTCTCCGAACGGTAACAGATATTACATACGATAAATACGTTAGGGTTTGCCTCAAGAAATGTATAACGAACGTAGCAGCATCAAGCTTTTCGTGGCATGGACAAAATTTTAACATTCCTATAAAAGTGTTCACCAGCATTAATATTTTAAAATGTACACTGTATCAAAAAATTGTCCGTACACCCCTCGTACAATTACAAATCAAACAAAAAATTCAGTTTTTATTTTTTTAAAACTCAAATTACATTTAAAAATCTAAAAATAATAATAATAATCAATAAATTAATTCATTTTTACGTTTGATATGATTTACTATTTAAACATCCTAAAACGATGTCAAATAATTGTCCGTACATACAAAGAAGTTGAGGGAATTTGGTAAAACAAATTAGGTCTAATATTTGGTGTTGTAACCTACTCATGCAGTGACACTTTGCAACCTTCTTCTCATTGAGAAAGCCAACTTCCGAATTATTCTGGGGCTATTTTTGGCCCATTCTTCGACAATGACCCGTTTTAATTGTTCCTTACCGCTAATTCGGTGCTCACGGATCTTTCACTTCAAATAATGCCTAGACGATGCAAAAATATATATTTTATCAGACAGCCAATTGGCCTTAAAGGCTTTTATGTCATGTACCGTCGATTCAAGGCTGGTATGGGACTGTCTGAAGGTTACTAGACATCTGGCAAGTGCAAATAAGGTAACACTTATGTGGGTACCAGGTCATACTGGAATCGAGCGAAATGAGGCTGCTGATGGCCTCGCCTGGGAGGGTTCTGCTTCTCCATTAATTGAAATAGAGCCACTCTATGGCGTCAACAAGGGGTACCTAAGGGAAGCGGTATAACGCAGGGAATGTTCAAAAGTCCTTGGCGTAGAATTCCAGGTCTACAACAGGCGAAGAGATATATATCACCTTCGTCAGTCAGGGTAAAGGATTTTCTTGAACTTAGGAAACCTGAGTTGAGGCTACTAACTGAAAATAGGGCTATTTACGACAGACGGATGCTCCTTCTGTAACCTGGAAGCGGAATCAGCGGAACACGTTCTGTGCTAATGGCCGTCCATTTTTCGCTAAATACTGAAACATCTAAGAGGATGAATAATGAGCCCAAATAGTATGTATTACAAATCAGCCGATAGTATTATCAGGTTCATTAAGAGCCTGAATATCAACTGGACGGGTTATTAAGTAGGTTCCAAGCACAAAAGATCTTTTAGGCCACAATGCGAGGTGGCTAGAACGCCCGCATAGCCCTATAGTAATAATAATCATTTTTATCGTGATATACAATTTGGAATTGTGAAGTAATTTACTCAATGAATTAATTTATCAGTTTTTATATTAAAGTATTAAAAAAAGAAAATGAATCGAAAAAGGTGCTCTTCCCCTACGACAATACTACTTATCCATTAGTTATCATCGCAGAATTAGTCGAATTACGCAACGGAAATTGGCGGCGGAAAGCGCTTCAATATTGAACGAAGAGGACATCGCCGAAGCAGGGACCTATTTTTCGACGGATCATATGTTATTGATGGCTTAAAAAATTGGAGTATTTTGCGTGGATACACTTAGCATCGAGCTAAAACCGTTTTGTTCAACCCAAATGAGTATTTTCACCAAATTTTCAAAATAAATTGAACAATAAATCTTCGTATCGAGACCAGTAAAATTTAGTAGTCTGCCATCGCAATAGTTATTCCATCTTGCGACACCCAACCCGCCGGTTTTTCGTAAAAGCGCGTGTCACATCTCAAAAATGGCCAATTTTGAGATAATATGAAAAAATCCTTCAAATGTAACAATCTTTTATCTGGCATAGTGTCACTTCTAAATTACCTATTTTATACCTAATTCAACTATTTTATACCAAAAAAAAATTCAAATCGATTTCCTCAAAAATATGATATTTTTAGTTGTGCCACTTTTTATCGTAAACCGACGATATGTAAATATTAAATTTTTAACTGTAGTAATATACATATAATGTAAGTAATATAATGGATTTATAAATTTTCGATCTATTGATTATGATCGTCTACGCCTGGACGTAATAGATTGGATCGGCTTAGAGGATCTAAATATTAATACTTGTGTTGATGTATTTCTCGGTTTCTTGATATTGGTATTGCCTAACTGGCCATATAAAATCCTTATTAGATTTATCTCGAGTATTGGCTCCGAGCATTCAATTTAAGAATGTACAAAATTTAAATTTATTCAAGAAAATTCAAAAAAATTAGTTTTTAATAAACTTTATTTTCTAAATTATTTTGAATAACGTTTTCTTTTAACTTAGATTTTTTTCTAATCGCTTACGTTTAAAAAGAAATATTTCTCTTCGAGATAGTGCTGCATTTTAAAATGTATATACACTTTTTCTGGATAGCTAATTAGTTTAGCTACACTTTAGTCAAGACACAAACCTAAAAATTTCGGGTTCGGGCTAACTTCACTGACCTCGCAGATGTCAAAATTTTTCGTCTTATAGACTTATCATCATTTTCTACAGCTCGTTAGTTAGAAGCCAAGTTGAGTGTTGTACACAAATATGGAATCCTTTTTAGTACTGTAATAGTGCTAAAATTGAGTCTATTCAACGCAGATTCACAAGAAGACTATTTAAGAGGTTTCAATTAGAAGAATTTGTTCCATAGTAGGCACATTGTTAGATTACAAAAATTAAACTTAATGGGCTTAGAATCTCGCCGATTGTATTTGGATGAATTGCTTTTATACAAAATTGTTAACAGAATCGTTCACACTTCTTTCCTTTCGGAAGTTAATTTTTATATTCCCTCACGTAGGTCTAGAAATGTCAAATTATTTAGAGCTGTAACTTCATCAACCAATACTGGGCTCACCTCGGCACACTTACACACTACCGATTAGCAATTACATACTTGTTCTTTTGTGATACCAGTGTTGATATTTTTAATATATTAATAAATCTTCTATATATATAAAAAGAAGTGTACATTTTGATTGACACTCCATAACTCGAGAACGGCTCAACCGATTGCCATAACATTTTTAGGGAAGGTGAAGGGAGGAGTGATGATGGTTAGTTGATTTTTAAATCCAAAATCGGTCCAGCCATTCTCGAGTTATGTGCAAGAGATGGAATATGCTGCTTTCGCTTACAATAGCGAAAATGATTATAGTGAACATGCCAATATTGGTGGAATGACGGTGAGATGTCCACATTGTGATGCAGCCAAATTTCAAGGTGAAACGCATGGCATGTGTTGTGCTAATGGCAAAGTGAGACTGCCAGCATTTGAATCTCCCCCCGATCCACTTCATTCATTCATTTTTCGAACGCCGCAAACGTCTAAGCATTTTTTGTCTCACATTCAAGAATACAATGCGGCATTTCAAATGACTCCTTTTGGTGCGACCAAAATTGTAAGAGACAATTTCATGCCGACGTTTATGGTGATTACTTCATGCGGAATATCATATGAAAAATGCGATCTGAGCAGCAATTTTTTTGATGTGTTCAAGAATTCTGACCCAGCATCTAATTACATTTCACAAATATTACAGATTCAAGGTCAGATTTATCATCGAACTGGTTCCTTATTGCCATATCCTGATGCTGATCATCAATTTTTTCAAATCTATTTTATCGGAGATGCAAATCGTGAATTGGATCGGCGTTATACAATTGCTGCGCGTGCAAGGCGATAAATTGTTTCTGAACTTCAAACATTCTTACATCAGCACAATGAATTAATTCGATTGTTTAAAACCGCTCTCGATTGTTTAAAACTGCTCTTCAATCTCGCGATATTGTGCTACATCGAAGAAATGAAGAATTACGGCGTGTTTCAGAGCTTCACCGCAGCTATGATGCATTACAATATCCATTATTGCACTGGAAAGGTGACGACGGCAATCATATCAATATACGAATGATAGATCCACGAACCGGTAAAATATATATGAATTCAATTTATTTATTTCAAAACAAGAAGACATGATTTTAATTTTCTGATAATGTATTCATCATAGGTCGTGAGGTAGAAAAAAAAGTTAATGGGATGAATTATTATTCATATAGATTCGCGAGATTCGCCCACAAGAAGACAACTTTATTATGCGATGTGGCAAACTTTTCCACCAATTCGCTGTTGACATGTATGCGAAAATTGAAGCAGAACGCCTTAATTACCTTCGATTCAATCAAGCCAAATTGCGATCGAAAGAATACATACACTTGCGAGATGTAATAGTGAATGATGGTAATGTTAATGATATCGGATGTTTAACAATATTACCATCGACATATGTTGGCAGTCCGCGCCACATGCACGAATATACGTAAGATGCAATCTCATACGTTCCCAAATATGGTCGTCCCGACCTATTCATAACATTCACATGCAATCCACAGTGGGCTGACATAAAAACAATTTATTTGATGGTCAGAATTCAACAGATCGACACGATATAACAGCACGTGTATTTCGACAGAAAGTAAAAGCACTGATGGATTTGATTATCAAATTGCGAATTTTTGGAGAGGTGCATTGCTGGATGTATTCGATTGAATGGCAAGAGAGAGGGCTGCATCTTGATATGGCTGGTTCGTAAAATAACACCAGATCAAATTGATAACATTATATCAGCTGAAATTCCAGATGAAATCAGCGATCCAGAATTATTTGAAGTTGTCACAAAAAATATGATCCATGGCCCTTGCGGTCAAATAAATATGAATTCACCATGCATGATCGATGGAAAATGTACAAAACGGCATCCAAGAGCATTAACTTCGGATACAATTACAGGTGACGACGGATACTCGTTGTACCGACGTCGGTCACCGGAGGATAATGGCCATACAACAACAATTAAAATACGTAATCAAGACATTGAAGTTGATAATCGTTGGATTGTGCCTTATTCTCCACTATTGTCAAAAGTGTTACATAGGCCCACATAAATGTTGAGTACTGTAATTCTGTGAAGTTGATTAAATACATTTGCAAATATGTGAATAAAGGCAGTGATATGGCTGTTTTTGGAGTAGCTGGTGACAATAGCAATGATGAAATCGCCCAATATCAAATGGGGCGCTACATTAGCACTAATGAAGCTCTTTGGAGAATTTATGCATTTCCAATTCATGAGCGATATCCTGCCGTTGTTCATTTGGCTGTTCATCTTGAAAATGGACAGCGTGTGTATTTTACCGATGCAAATGTGACTTAACTGCATTCTTTCAATTGTGTGAAAGCATTATTTCACTTGGACTGCAAATAAATGGCAACGACGTAAACAAGGAACACCTGTTGATGGCCATCCGGGTGTTTCTTGCAGATACCATGGGAAGATTATACACAGTTCATCCAAACAATGCAGACTGTTATTATTTGCGGTTGTTGTTAGTAAATGTTGTTGGACCACGTTCATTTCAACATTTGCGAAGAGTAAATGGTTATTTATGTGTGACGTATCGTGAAGCATGTGAGCAATTAGGTTTACTTGAAAATGATGCGCATTGGGATTTAACGCTTCATGATGCATCGATTGCTTCTTCTCCACATCAAATACGTATGTTATATGCCATAATCATATCAACATGTTTTCCATCAAATCCACTTGAATTGTGGAATAAATTCAAAGATTTTATGGCAGAAGACTATTTGATTGGAATGCGTCATCACACAAAAAACGCTGATTTGCTGATTTCATTGGAAATGTATAATGAAGCATTGATAGCGATTGAAGATATGTGCCTAACGATTGCAAATAAAGCATTAGGGCAATTATAGGTTTGTCATCACCCAATTGTCCAATGCATGATTTATTTGATCGAGAATTGCAACGTGAACAACAGTATGATCCCAATGGATTGCAAACATTTGTGAATTTGAATGTTCCCAAATTAAATGACCATCAAAAACATGTCTATGATACCATCATGCAAGCTGTACAAAATCAAGTCGGTATGGATTATATTTTTTGGATGCGCCTGGTGGTACGGAAAAAACATTTGTAATATCACTGATTTTGGCAGCCATTCGTTCGCAACGAAAAATTGCACTGGCACTTGCTTCGTCGGGAATCGCTGCTACTCTATTGGACGAACAGCGCACTCTGCATTAAAATTGCCGTTGAATGTGCAGGTGTGCTTATATTTATTGATTGATCACTTTAAAATTTAATCGATATTATTGTAAAATATAATTATGTATTCTCAAATTAACAGGTGATTGAACATCCCACGTGCAATATTTCAAGAAATTCTGCGATGGCAAAAGTTTTGCAACAAGCATCAATTATTCTTTTGGATGAATGTACAATGACGCATAAAAAATCGCTGGAAGCATTACACCGTACAGTACAGTACAATGCAAGATCTACGTCAGAATCAAGAAATTTTTGGTGGTGCATTGATATTATTGTCAGGCGATTTTCGTCAAATATTGCCTGTGGTTCCACGATCAACACCGCCGGATGAGACCAATGCATGCTTAAAGTCTTCTCTTCTGTGGCGACATGTGCAAAAATTGACATTGAACATAAATATGCGCGTTCAATTGCACAACGACCAATCTGCAGATCGGTTCTCGAAGCAATTGTTAGATATTGGAAATGGCAAAGTTCGAGTCGATAATACAAATGGATTGATTACATTGCCGAACAATTTTTGTACCATTCTCCAATTAACAGAAGAGTTGATTGAAAGTGTGTTCCCAAATATTGTTCAAAATTACAGGAATCACAATTGGTTGAGAGAACGTGCAATACTGGCACCAAAAAATGTACACGTCAATGCAATCAATTATCAGATTCAAGCAGTGATGAAAAACGTAACGTGTAACGTAACGCAAAAACGGAATAACGTATTGAATATTTAAAAATAGTGTTACAAACGTTACACAATTTCAAAAATATTACATAACGAAATCCGTAACGTTATGACCCTTTTTTATTTCCGTTATTTCGTTACGTTACGTGCTTTAAAGTAAAATTATCTAAAAGCAAAACATAAATTCAAAACAAAAAAAATAAAAATTGGCATCGATAATTTTCTGCTGTGTGAATACACCTTTATTTCTCGATAATTTATTGCTGTAACTACATAGACTACAAAACGTTCTGTTTTGGTTCAAAAATACAGTTAGAATGGTGTATTTTGCTTTAAAAATATCTTCGATTACAAATCAAATAGAACAGGTACGAATGTTATTATTTATTTTATTTCAAAAGGAATAGCGAAATAAACAAAGCCTTTTAATAGTCAATTTTAAGAACTCTAAGCACACAGCTTCAGAAATAACGTTATAACATAGCGAAACGGAACTTTTGTTCTTAAAATAACGTTATAAATAACGTTTCGAATTGAAATTATTTTTTGAAACCGAATGCCGTAACGTTATAATTTTTGTATCCGTTTTTCATCACTGGATTCAAGAAAAATTACCAGGTGCAGTGACATCATATAAATCTGTTGATAGCGCAATGAATGCAGATGATGCAGTGAATTATCCAATTGAATTTTTGAATTCATTGGAACCACCTGGTATGCCACCGCATTGTTTGAATTTAAAGGTTGGCTCATCAATTATTTTACTGCGGAATTTAAATGCACCAAAACTGTGCAATGGCACAAGATTGGCAGTAAAAAAATTGATGCCGAATTTAATTGAAGCCACAATATTGACCGGAACAGCGAAAGGTGAAATTGTGCTCATACCACGTATTCCACTGATTCCAACAGACATGCCATTTCAATTTAAGCGTTTGCAATTCCCAGTGGTCTATCATTTGCCATGTCCATCAATAAGGCGCAAGGACAAACGCTTCAAATATGCGGATTAAATTTGGAGGAGACGTGCTTTTCACATGGACAGCTATACGTGGCCTGCTCAAGAGTTGGAACTCCAAATTGTTTGTTTGTGCTCGCTTCAAATGGGCAAACGAAAAATATTGTATATCCAAATGTTTTGGTTTGGCATTAATAATTTTGAAATACAATGCATTCACTTCATAAAAAAAAATCTAGAATATTTCTTTTTTTGGTTGGTTGCAACAAAGTGCATCGGGGTTCGCTATATAATATAATTTTTATCAATTAACATTTTACTAATTTAATTACCAAATTTTAAACCAAACAAATTTTCAAACAAAGAACGTTACAATAAATTTATACGAATTTCATTTCACATAAAATATTTATTACATTTTTTTAATAATATTCTTCCATCAGGTATCACTGTGCGGCATATAATACGAATCATCTACATTTATCTTTCCATTGTCATCATTTAACAGCATTCCAATAGCTCATTAACAATATTGCCAAATCAATTTCCCGTTATAATGTTTACACTCTAATACAATGTACTTATTGTACAGATATACGAAAAATGAATTTTCAATAACTAAATGCTGTGACATCTATTTAAATCGAGAGACAATAAAAAAGAAAAGGTTTACTTAGGGCGAGCAAGGCGGACCGGGCTCAGCTAGTTATACATAAAATTAATAAATAAATAAGAACCAAATTTTTAGCTTTTTATGCAATTTGCTGTGTCAAAAGATATAACGAAATAAACAGAGTTTAGAGTTAGTTATTATAGGAGTATATTGCACAAATAAAATGTTTTAAGTTTTTATTAAATTATGTAAAATTATTTAATTTTTTTGAATAATTTAACTTTTAGTATTACAGGTTAGCCATGTTTCGAAAAAAAAATTGTTACTCAAAAAGGCGTCAATTTTCGGTTTTCTAATGTGTTATGGTAGAACAATAAACAGTTTTTAATAGCAAGATAAAGGACCTGCTAAAAATTGTTTACCAATGTCAACATTTTATTTTATATTTTTAACTGATACAAATTTTGATTGACAATTGAATAAATCAACACAAGCTCGTAAGAATCAGTTAAAACGTAGATACCACCACAAAATCATGGCTTCATTTATCGTTGTGTTAGGATAAAATGCAATGGAAATGTGACGAAACGTAAATTGTTTTGTTTCACATTTATCTAATGTGGAGTTCTACGAAACAAAAACAAATTGCTGTAAATCAACAAAAACGATTTATGTACAACAACTTTGTGCGTACTATGGGAAAATATTGTTGATATTTTGTTTTATATAAATCAATCCCACTTTTCTTCCAGCAAAATTCTAAATGTCAATTTGATAATAATACTAACAACAAACGAGACGCTAGTTTTATAATTTGTTATTCGTGAATATAAATTACAAAATTGTTTATATTTTTTACGATTTCGTAGTCACAAATGTTTATATTCTTATTTAACTAGACAAATAAAGCTTAGAGCTAACCTCAAATCTAAAAAACTATTGTTTTGTTTCCACCACAAAATAAATTTGCTTGTTCGCTCTATGGGACGGTAGACACGTTCAAGATTGCTTTAATGCAAAAATCCCATAGAGCTCGACATATCGCTTACTTAGTGAAAATTAATCATTTTGAAAATTCCACAATAAATTAAGCCAAATTTATGTATTGCACAAACATACTTTTATTAGAATATTGAAATCTAAGTATTTTTATTATTAAATTTGCTACATTTTCACTAAAAAATCCTCAAATAAAAGTGATGTTAGCGAAAAGAAAATAGTGCATAAAGCACGGTGTTGTAATAGTACATAAACTACTATTATATCCTCGCCACTTCTTGCTCTAGGTTTCAGGTTATAAGGTTTATGCTCGGCTGTAATAAAACTTTTCAACTTTGGCGTATAAAAAATAAACATACCGTCAGATGAGGCTACTTTGTGCAGGATTTTACAGTTTTTGAACTTTGAAATGTAAAAAAACTATATTAATGTAAACATTAGTACAATTTATCGCTATTATATTAATAGCTGGACTCAGACGAGTGAATTAGATCAATACTGACATTTTTTGTATGTAATATTTACAAATTATAAATCAAAACATACATTGCACAAAGTAGCCCCCAAGTGGGGCTACTTTGTACAGTGATATAAATTTTGCATAATAATCATGTTTTTAGTACAATATTGATATAAATTTGTCAAAATAGGTAAATAAATAAATTTGCACTTACAAATTTACAACAATATTTTTGTCAACAATTTTGTATTTCACAGACGCAAGTTTCCACGCGCACTTTGCGACGTCAGAAGTTATCGAAAAGTTGTTGAAATTGGGTAATAAAAACACACATTGAGATTGTTTTAAAATTCCAGAAAATGTTTGTAGTAATAGAGGAGAACTCTACCTATGTATGTATATATATCACAGATAAGAATAAACAGATATTGAATTTCCACTACAGTATTTTACATATGAACATTCAATCTATGAAATTATGTCCAACCCAATTCTAACCAGATTAGAAAAGGAAAATATAATAAAATATTACATATTTCTCGTCTCTTCTTTTGCTTTTTCTCGATCAGTATAAAAAACATATTTTTCTATACACACATTATTAGAAAAATAGCTAACAAATCGTATTTTTTCGCATTACATACACGATCCCACAACAAATTTTGTTGTTTCAAGAAACATACACATGTTAGCTTTCCTTTCGTTTTATTTGATATTATTAAACGGCGTTGCCGTGATGTAAATTGTTGTTGTTCCTTATGTATTTTTTGAGTTTTTTTTTTTCATATTTCATAGAAAAAACCAAAACAAATTATTGTTGGTTGTTTTTTTTATTGAAGGCTTATATGTACACAACTAACACTATGGTCAGTAGTCAATGGGCGCTTTCAGGTCTCACAATATGTTGGCTTTGAAAATTTGCTGATAGAAAAAATGACATTCGATCTATCACATTGCCATGAAATTTTGAATAAATCGGTTGCATTCAGAAAACAACAAGTTCATTTTGCTCAACATGTTGCCAACAGTTGGCGGACCTGAAAGCCCCCAATTTGTACCTTTAAATTTTATATAGTTTTCATCTTGGAATTATATAGATGTTTTTGCAAATATTGATATGTAAAATGTATTCGTGTATGTATTGAATTGTTTTTCTATACGTAAAGTGCACATGACCAGATACATTTTTAATTTTTTATTTACTTAATTATATTTTCCTTTTTTCACACTTTTGTAAAAACAATTAAAAGACAAAACAGTAGTGTGGATATATCTACATTGACAGTAAAACAAAACCAATAAACAAAATAATATTTTTCATGGACATTGGGCTAGATACTCGATACTCAGATAAGCAGTTATTTTTTGCGAATTTGCTAGAAAGTTGTACACTATAATTTAGCAACCCAATTTGTTTCTGAATTTCAGAAAATGAGATACTTTAACGCACTTTATCGTTTGTGCTGAATACAAAAATATATTTTTTTTTTTTTTTTTTTTTCGCTGGCGCTACATCCCATAGAGGGATTTGGCCGCTTCATATTGAAGTTTTCGTAATTATTTTTTTAACGGATAATGAGTGATTAGTTCATTGATCATACATTAACCAGTCGTGATTTTTTCATCACCCGCCGGGAATCGAACCCGGAACCTCCGGGGCTTAAAGCAAGCATGCTAACAACTGTGCCACCGGGGCGGTAAATTTGTTTGCAATAAGTGAAACAAGTACTGACCGAACAGTAGCACCTACTTTATTAAACCAAGAAAATAATATGATAGTAAATTCAGAAACTCAAACAGATCCAATTGACGAGGAAATTGAATTTTTGGAATTAATTAATAAAATTAATTGCTTCTCATGTGATGCGACAATCAAAAGTGATATTTCCTGTTACAAATGTGTGAAATATATAAAAAAATTAGAAAAGTACCAGAAACACTCAAGAATATTAAGCAAGAAATATAAATTACTACAAGTGAAATATGCTAGATTATACCGAAATTTTTATAATGGGAAAAAAAAGAAAAATTTAAAGAAAAATACTATAGACAAAACAATAGATGACTTAAAAGTTAATAATAATACAAAAAGTGTTTGTAAGTTACTTTTGAAAAAGGATTTCTATTATAATGAAAGTGATAAAAACATTGCACAATGTATATTTTATAAGTCGTCTAGGGTTTATAAATATTTGTTGAATAGTTTATATTTGAAGCTTCCGTCGGTTTCATCGATAGACAAGTGGGCGCCAATAAAATTTGTTCCACCTGGCACGAATTTTATTTTAATGAAACTATTAGAGAGTTTATTTCTCAATATGCCAACGAATTCTAAAATCTGCATTTTATCGTTTGATGAAATTAAAATAAAAAAGGATCTAACGATGAACCTCTCAACAAATAAAACCGATGGTTTCTGTGACGATGGGGTTAGACGGACAAAAGAATTGGCAACTTCCGCATTATTTTTTATGTTAAGAGGAGTGATTGATAATTGGAAGCATGTATTAAGTTATGTCTTAATTAATAAATTGGATGCTGCTTCGTTATCGGAATTGATAATAAATAACATAAAAACATGTCAAGAAATTTTGAAGTTAAATGTTGTCATGTTGACATGTGACCAGGCAGCTATAAATATTCAAACTTACAAATTTCTTGGTATTGAAGCAAATAAACCATATATCATCGTCAATGACTCAAAAATATTTGCACAATTTGACCCCCCGCACTTGCTGAAATCTGCAAGAAATGCTTTTCTTCAAAATTAAATAATGCATTTTGAATTTGGTACTGCTGACAGTGCAGTTATTTCAAAAATTTTTGAGCGTGATACAGAAAATAGAGTTAAATTGCTGCCTAAAATAACAAAAATTCATATGCAGCCTAGAAATTTTCAAAAAATGAGTGTGAAACTTGCTGCTCAGTTATTAAGCAACACTGTTGCCAGTTCAATTAGAACCGTATTGCAAGTCTCTCCTGAAATTTTTGCCCAGCATTTGGATAACGTTTTACTAACTGCAAAGTTAGTAGAATTTTTTAACAATCTTTTCGATTGTTTAAATTCGAGAAATTTTTCCTCAACGGCTCCATATGGTCAACCATTATATAAGGACAATAAAGTTTATCATTTTTTAGAAAACAGTGTGGAATATCTTAAAAATATTAAAATAATCTCTAGACACAAGAATTATTTTAAATTCATTAAAGGATTCCAGGGGTGCGATTCCGGTTCGATGATATGATAATGAAAAAACAAAAATATCATCGAATTTATCAATTGTTTTTGTCACTTTGCTTTCGCCTTTGCTTTTTATCTTTTTATTCTATTTGATCATCAACATATCAAAAGCGATTCTGGTTCGATGATAATAAAAAATGATAAAATTATTATTCTTCAAAGAGAGTTTCCTCTCTTGATAATTGTACATATTGGTTAATTGGTTTCGTTTTCCAAAAAAATGGTTTTGAGCATGCGCACTGCACATTAACATTTTGTCAAGAGAGTTTCTCTCTTTACAATCATAAATATTCATATTGGTTTTCAAATCGGAAATATTTATATTTTCATCATAGTCGTTATATCGGATAAGAAATAGTACCCCAAAAATTATTTAAAACTGTTCAATCTTCTTTAAAATTAAGATCTATTTTACAAATATTCTGTAAAATGGACATTTAGATTTAAAATTAGAATGAAAATCTCCATTTTTCAGAATATTTCAAAGTTAAATCTTCCTTTTCCATTAATTATTGTTTTTAATTTTTAATAAATCAGTAAAACTATTAAATATTATTTTCTTAGAAAATTATTTTTACTTTTTCAATGTTGGTGGTATAAATTGTATATTTGTTAATCGATTAATCTAGCCACGCGCTACTAAAACCACGAATAGGCGAAGAAAATAATTTTTATCATCGGCCATAAAGCGACAAAAATAAAATGAAAAAATATTCATTTTTTTCACCAATTTTGACATAAGTTTATCATACATAGTCAAATCGGAATCGCTATTTGTATTTCATCGATGATAATGATATAATTTTTAATTATCATTGAACCAGAATCGCTTTTTATTATGGTGAAATCTACTATGATAAAATACAATGATAAAAGCAAATAAAAAATCCGATGATATTTTTGTTTTTTCATTATCATATCATCGAACCAGAATCGTACCCCAGCTAACTATAAAAAGTCAACTTGGATTAATAAATTATTTATCAGAAAACTACAACGTTGAATTTATTTTGACTGGGAGGACGAACCAAGATGCCCTCGAGAATTTTTTTTCTCAGCTTCGAGGAAAGGGAGGTTTTAATTACATGCCAACAAGCTTTGATATTGGACATCATTTTGCAAACATTTTAGTTACTAAAATATTCTCTAATCCAAATTCAACTCACTCTAATTGCATTCTCGAAGACAGTGAAGCTATTAAATTTGATTGGGATATGTTTAAAACAGAGTATCGATTAAATATTCAAGAAAATGGCGGAGAACATGACGATTGAGATGAAGAAATGGATATATTAGTTAAAAATCTAAATACAGAAAATATTGAAAATAATGCAATTACATACTACGCAAGATATTGTCTTCGTAAAAAGATCAAATGCGATTTATGTCAGTTAAAACTTTTTAAAGGTGACGAAGAATTTCGCAACAACGAAACTTTTATTTATGAAAAAAAATTCAATAAAGAAGCAAGCTCATTTGGTTCTTTAAAAGTTCCTAGTGATGAATTTTTTTCTGTTGCAAAATTATGATAGTTTTACAAATTTTTGAATCATACTACGCAGTCGAAGGTCATCTATCAAATTTTCGAGAAAAAATTGCAATAACTAGTTTTGTAAAATAATGTCCATGAAAAATATTATTTTGTTTATTGGTTTTGTTTTACTATCAATGTAGATATATCCACACTACTGTTTTGTCTTTTAATTTTTTTTACAAAAGTGCGAAAAAAGGAAAAATATAATTAAGTAAATAAAAAATTAAAAATGTATCTGTTCATGTGCATTTTACGTATAGAAAAATAATTCATACATACACGAATACATTTTACATATCAATATTTGCAAAAACATCTATATAATTCCAAGATGAAAACTATATAAAATTTAAAGGTACAAATTGACTACTGGTCATAGTGTTAGTTGTGTACATAAAGCCTTCAATAAAAAAAACAACCAACAAAAATTTGTTTTGTTTTTTTCTATGAAATATGAAAAAAAAACTCAAAAAATACATAAGGAACAACAACAATTTACATCACGGCAACGCCGTTTAATAATATCAAATAAAACGAAAGGAAAGCTAACATGTGTATGTTTCTTGAAACAACAAAATTTGTTGTGGGATCGTGTATGTAATGCGAAAAAATACGATTTGTTAGCTATTTTTCTAATAATGTGTGTATAGAAAAATATGTTTTTTATACTGATCGAGAAAAAGCAAAAGAAGAGACGAGAAATATGTAATATTTTATTATATTTTCCTTTTCTAATCTGGTTAGAATTGGGTTGGACATAATTTCATAGATTGAATGTTCATATGTAAAATACTGTAGTGGAAATTCAATATCTGTTTATTCTTATCTGTGTATATATCACAAATTGGTAAAAAAAAAATTAGAACTGGTTCTTTTCCAATCACATATTATTATTTTCGATGGTTACTGTTTTGTGTTAAAAGGTAAAGGAAGGAAGAGAAAAGCATATTAGAAATTTACTATTGTTTTCTTTTTTCTTCCTTTTTCTACTATTACAAAACAATAGAAAATATGCGCCCATATTTTATTTTTATCAGATAAGTTTTTTTTACGACGTAACTCAAAGCAAAAAACGACGTAACTCAAATCAAAGGAATAATTTATAAACGACGTAACTCGAGGATCGACTGTAATAGATAGCAGCACTTGATAAGTGCCAAATTCAAATTTGCACAAAGTAGCCCCCGCTGCACAAAGTAGCCCCCACATGACGGTACTATTTTTGTTATAATATAATACGTAAACCAATTTTGACCAAAATGTCATAAGAAATTTCAAAATATGTAATGTTTATGTTTTATATGCAACACATTATTATTCTTCAATATATCATTTAAAATTTTATTGGGATTATTTCCTACTCAACTAAGAGTTAGTTAACACAGTACTGTAGGATATTTACAAAATAAAAGATCGACATAATAAAAATAAATGTCTATTGGAAGCACTGGATCTGTACATCCGGCATACATTTTTATTGGAAAAATATTTTTGAAAAATAACTATAATTATGTGTTGTTTTATTGATAAGAACATATTATGTATACAGCAACTATATATATGTTTGGCTTTATTATTTTGGTTTAACCATTTCTTTTCACAGAAAAAAGTTTAACATATTGTGTTAATATTTATTTAATTTTCTACAAATATTTAACGATGAACCACATCTTGTGCGTATTTTTATCTGAATAAAAATTGTATGTTGTGTTGTGCTATGTTTTTTATTTATTTTTGATTAATTTGTCTAAATTTATTTAATATATATAGTTCAATAGTATAGTTAATCAATGAAAGCGCCTCTATTAAAGCGAGCCTCATCTCAAGAGAGACCTTCCGAATCATTCTTATTAGGAATGTTGATAGATGGTCAGTCCAATAAAAGATTTTATACAAAATCTAAATATAATTGTTAGTCAGTGGCGAGTTAGTTTACCAATGATGAATATATGGACCCTTTATTTTGAAAGTTGTGTAAGTCCATAATTTGTTGAAATGAGGTAACGAAAGAATTGAGAATGTATAAATGAAAAAGTATATAGGTAATAGTTTGAATTTTCTTATTTTTTGCATAAGTATTAGTTTGTTTTAGCTATAAATGGTTTACCGATAAAAAGATGTTACTAATACATTTCTATTGTTATCATTAACTTAATTTTTTTGAAAAATGGACTTACACCACTTTCAAAATAAACGGTTCATATTTTGATTCATGAACATTTAGTAACAAATTTCAACATTTTTTGTAAAATTGTATTAAAATAAATATTTATTCAAATAGTTAAATTCACCAAAGACAACATCTTATTTAAATAGATCTAACACGTTTCTTTTTTATGCTAAATGATTATTGTTTTAATTTCTAAATATAAAAATGGAATTGAGTGGCAATGATAATGAGCTACTCAACAATATTTTGTTTGGCTTGGCCTGGAGGATGAGTGGACCAAATTAGTATATTGATTGATTGATTTGAGTGAATATACGATCAAGACTAAGCAAGATTCCCGGTAAAATGTCGGGTCCACCGTACACCCTTTTTACATATAACAAAACCGAAGGAAAGGAAAGGAATATTAGTAACAAGGAATCGTTTCGGTTCCAGACAACTAAGTAGCCGATAATTAGTATGATTTTGTTGGGATCCGCTCGAAATGCGATATTTTAAAACGCGATATGGTACAAAACGCGATATTTCAAAATGCGATATTTCAAAACGCGATATGGTACAAAACGCGATATTTCAAGACGCGATATTATAAAACGCGATACGGTACAAGACGCGATATGGTACAAAACGCGATATTTTAAAACGCGATATGGTACAAAACACGATATTTTAAAATTAAAATGTTAAAATAATAATAAAAATTAAAATAATAATAATATTATTTTAAAATAATAATAATTATTAATCTTCCTTTATTTAATAAAATTTTCCTTCACCAAAATGATAAAATTGAACATGTACGATCAGAACTAGGAAATCGCGTTTTGAAATATCTCGTTTTGTACCATATCGCGTTTTGTACCATATCGCATTTTGAAATATCGGGTTTTGTAATATCGCGTTTTGTACCATATCGCGTTTTGTACCATATCGCGTTTTGTACCATATCGCGTTTTGTACCATATCGCGTTTTGAAATATCGCGTTTTGAAATATCGGGTTTTGGCAAATCGCGTTTTAAAATATCGCGTTTCAAATGGGATCCGATTTTGTTCTATGGTGAAGATTTAAAAGGTGATAAGTCGACTTTTACACTTTTACGCATTATTTCAATTTCGAAATCTCCATATTCAATTTCATATTATATCAATTTTTTGTAATACTACGACAACTACAAACAATATGATAAATAGTTAGAACATGACAATACTTGTATTGTTCGATCCAAGTATCATGTTGCTTGTATCGTTCATTCGATCCAAGTATCATCGCTATTTTTCACAACTAGTTGAGAAATGATTATATTTCACAACTGGTGATGTAATTCATTTCAGCGCCATTTTATTTCTACTTGATGACAATAAAAATTGAAATTAATTTGAAATTAATGTCTCTTTCTTTTGACTTTTGAACAAGTTCTCAATTTTCTTGCTCCAAAAGAATACAAAAAAAAACAATCATATTTGTTTTCATTCATTGTATTGGTGATTTGTTTTTGTTTATTTATACGATTTCCGCCATTTTAAAATGTCAATTTGTATCGAATAGTATGTCAGTAATGTCAGATTGACATTTATCATTTGTTGGTTTTAGTGTAGTTTGCAGTAAAGTGGGGGTAAATGTATGAAAAAATGTACATTTCAGAAAATCGATGTACATCAGAAAATTATTGATGTTTTTGCGTCAAAAGAAGACGATAAAACAATTTTTTTCATTTATCTACATGAATTTTTTTTGATGTTCCCCAAAGGCGCTTAACATAGGACCCTTTGAGCAACGATAGAATTTACAAAAATATTTTAACATTTAAGTTTGTACGTTTCATACTAAAATATAAAACTCCTCAAAGCCGCTTAACATTGGTCCTCGGTGCGCAAGGATAACAAAAAAAGAGATAGCAGCCTTTTGTTTTCATATTGTACTTAATAAAAATTAATGCGGTCTTCCTTTTAAATAGAACACTTCACTTTATATTTTTTGGCGTTTATCAGAAATGCATCACCATGTTCATCGATTATTGAAATATTTGACTTCCAGTATCTTAAGCAACAACAGCAACAGAAAAGTTTCAATGTATTGTCTAATAACAACCGTATTTTTCTGCCTTGTCTTTTCATTTCGATGTTCAATTGGAATAAATACTTCTAAATAATTTTAATGGTCATCCATGCCTTTAAAATTGAAAACCATTTGACTGGGAGGGACTTTAAATCCACGTTTTTAAAACAACCCGGTTTTAACTTTTTCCTACACTATGTATGGCAAAAAGGTTCATCCTGAAATACGAACACAACGGCAACCCTTCTTTGGAATATTTATAACAGAGGACGGTTCCGTTTTAATCCACGGTATTTTGCGATTGATACTCTTCCCAATTTAGTTAGCTACAATTCCGCTTTAGTGGAGTTCGATTAATTTTTGTTTTTACTAGAAATACAATAAAATTTCCTTCTGTGAATCAGAAATTTTTGGCATAAAGAATCAAAGTTCTAAGAAAATGCAATTGTAATGTGTTGTATTACATCAAGATTTTTACGACATCAGTGCGAGTTCACGTAAATATTGTACTGACAAATTTTCAGTTCTGTTCATATCGTATTATTTTTTTAGTTAGAAAATTGTAAGTCCTTTCCGAAGATGACCGACAAGTCGAAATATTAAAGGCAAAATCATATAAAAATAAAGAAAATTTTTATATTTAAAAACTATAAATAAACGTAGTTTTCATTTAAAATTGTCTATAAAAAGCTAAAGAACACAAAATCTAAAAAACATAGAAATGATCAACATATATTTGGTTATTTACGTGATGTCAACCAGATCTCTAATTGTTAATCGGCGATTTTTAAGCACCAAATCCTTGACGTGGTGTTGACGTCGGTAGATGTCGAAGGATGGCAAGGATATCCATAGTCTTCAACTCGTGCTTTTCCTTCTTTGGACAGAGCCAAAAGCCTTGTTTAACGTTACGGAAGCCGGAATTCCATTTTTGAAGTAACATTTGTTTTTTATAGGATATATTCTTAAATGAATAAAGTATTTCCCATGTAACTTATTTCACTTATAACTTATAATAAGAAAAAAATTAAAAATTTCTTTTGAAGCATACGCACCTGATGATGGTAGCACATGATACAAGGAATTAATAAGGTATGCTCAATAGATGTAATTACGCCATCCGGTGACAGAAATTTGTTTTTTATTTTTTGTTATTTCTCTATTTTATTTTGTTTTTAGCACGTCATTCGGTAGTATCGTGGTGCAGCATCGAATGACGTGCTAAAAAACAAAACAAAATAGAGAAATTTGTACAAAAAATAAAAAATAAAAAACAAATTTCTGTCACCGGATGGCGTAATTACATCTATTGAGCATACCTTATTAATTCTTTGTATCATGATGGTAGCATGTACTACCGAAATCAATATTTTACTTATCGTGTTATGACACTGGCTAGTTTTTCGCATTGTTCTAGTGATTGAAAATAAAAATAGAACAGGCAAATATTGTGTATACAAATTATTTATAAGAGTGAGTGTACATAATATAGCTCAAAAAATTCAAATAAATTCGTGAAAACTAGATTTAAAATTTTATTGTTCCATTTTGTAGCAGCTTAAATCCAGCAATTCTATCAAAAAAAAATGGAGGTGTGGCCAACACACGACTTTCTTTTACGAACAGCGAATTTTGAAAAACTTTTATAATTCAAATTTCCCGCAAACTTAATTAAGATTGTTTTTATTATTTCATGTTTTCTGTAAATTGTATATTTTTGAAATATTTGCAAAATAAATTTTCTGTTTTACGGAATCTGGGAGCTGGGAGCTGGGACCCCAAAATTTATGTAAAAAGTTTAAACATGAAGTTGCAGTTTGATTGCTTAAACCATTTGGACTACAAATTGACAGTCATATGTATATACCAACAGACACCACTTCAAAACTCAATTTTTTGAACTCATTAGTACACACGTAAAAGAAATAAAAGGTGATACATATTTATGAATTTAAATTTTTTCTTTTAATTTTTTGGAATTTGTATTAGTGATTTTTTGTAAATCTTATACTTTTTAAAATATGTGCAAAACACATTTTCGGACCGAGAGTGGCCACTTCCGGTTGACCGATTTGGCAATTTAACATACATGTAGGCTAAATATTTGTATAACATACAGTACGTCACTGAAGTGTGCAAATTAATTATAATTAGCATAATTGGGCTAATACACACAATAATTAAAATGACAAATGCAAGAACTGCTGTAACTCCCTGTAAAAAAGTGTGGGGGGGGGGGGCAGAAGTTGCGAAATATTTTTGCAATTATAAAACGATATATATATACTTAAGTATTACAAACCCTAATAAGTCGTTAAAAAAGTTAAGAAACATGAAAAAATGATCCACATTCAATTATGTAATATTTGCATTAAAAACCGGAAGTATGTCACTGTAGTGTGCAAATTAATTATAATTAGCATAATTAGGCTATATATACACATATATTTATGTGTTGACAAAACAATATTTAATTTTTTTTTTATAAAATTTTTAAATTTTTTTTGTTTAATTTTTAATTTTAATTTTTTTTAATTTTTAATTTGTTTATTTTTATTTTTTTTTTATTTTTGGAAACATTTTGTATTAGTAATTTTTTGTAAACCTTATACTTTTTAAGATATTTGCAAAACAAATTTTCTGGCCCAAGGGAGTGGCCACTTCCGGTGGACCGATTTGAAGTAAAATTCACTGGGACCTCCCAATTTATCCAAAAAGCTTAAATCTGTAGTTTCAGTTCGATTGGTTAAGCCATCTGGGCTGTAGAGAGGACACAGACTGACAGACAGACGGACTGACAGACAGACATCATTTCGAAACCCACTTTTTCGGACTCAGGAGACCTCAAAACAGATAAATCTTCAATAATCT
Source organism: Tipula helvola (assembly GCA_963556165.1). Taxonomy (NCBI): domain Eukaryota; kingdom Metazoa; phylum Arthropoda; class Insecta; order Diptera; family Tipulidae; genus Tipula; species Tipula helvola. The sequence goes on from OY744483.1 coordinate 235,845,742, forward strand.
CAAGGTCGAAAATTTTCATGATTACTATACTTTATTTTACTTACGTAAAAGAAAGTAAAAAAAAAATCGGGGTAGGATGTGTCTTCTACACGGCCGTAGGTATTTTCCGTGATAACGTTTAAGTATAAGCGGTGCAAGAAATGGCACGGTGTATGGGTTTGTTAAAATAAATTTCTTTATTATTAGCATCATGAAATGAGAGTACAGTGGTTGTTTGCAAACGATTAAGTACTGGGCGGTGCGATGGTCGAGAAGTACGATATGAAGCGCAGGGTCTCAGCGGTGATGTGCCTGACGAATGTGAGCTCCAGACAAGTGCCTCCCAAAGTCGTCGAGGCTAGTGTGTTGGAGACGCAGCCTGGGTCCAAGGTGTCCTTGATGAAGCGCACGAATTTGAGTTTAGCGTTGACATCGATGTAGAAATCGTCGCAGAGCACAAGAGGTATATCGGACTCCACACTTACATATATATGCGGTATATGCTGGCTCCGGGAGAATACCTTTAAAGTGCTCTCTAGCATTGTAAATCGTCACTTTGTAGATATAAATTTTAATTAAAATTTATGTGGAGATTAATTATTTTAATTAACAATAAGTTATCTGCCACAGTTTCTTTACGTACAAATTGACACCAGAATCACTCCGGTCAGATAAGGGATTCTAATTTAAAATAAATTATCTGCCACAGTAGTATTAAGCACAAATTAATACTCCAATTGTTCCGATCTGATAAGGCATTCTCTCGCTATAGTGCCCTCAATCTCTCTAAATCGCTATTTTGTAGTTTGAATTTGTAGTTAAAATTGATATGGAGATTAATTAACTTAATTTAACATAAATTAACCACTATCGGTTTTTTACGCAAAAATTGACACCATCTGATCTCCGATCGGATGAGCCATTCTCTCGCTACACTATGGTTCAAGCATTAAAATCGATCGAAATCGAGGTTCACGACGCGGGTTCCTTTGCCGCCTGATGACGTCATTGCAATAATATTACGCGTGACACATAAAGCCTAAGGACCAATCTAAGCAATCATATCTTTAAATTAAAGGTAATGCTTATAGTTGATGACATGAGTAATTGCCCCCGACCAAGGGCTAAATTTCGGGTCAGTTTCCTGAACATGCGCTGTAAAACGTTATCATGTCAAAATAAATTTTTAAAATTGCTAGTACAAACAAATGTATTCACAAAAAATTGTACTCACAAAAATTGTACCCATAAAAAATTGTTGCGACTTTAGGCCATTGAAGATTACCTTATTGGTAAATTAAAAATCAACTAGTCTAAGAGACATGTGAACCAAATACAATACCTTTACGGTTTTACGGGTAAGAAATTGTGCGGTGTAGTAATATTTTAATTAGTCTCTAATTAGCTTCCTTTTTTCTGTGGCACAAGCAGATATACAAATCCCATCATATTGTGGCAATAGATGCAAAATTAGTCATCGCCCCTTATATACAAAGTGTAAAATACCGCAGCTTGGCGATTTAACAGGGTCTTCTTATTTTGTTTTTTGATTGAGGCAAAATAGTACCTACGTACAAAAATAATATAGATTCCAGAAACTTCATAAAAACCCGCTTGATGTAATGTTTTATTTGGATAAGCCTGGAATTCGGGTGTTCTATAGAAACATTAGTGTTATTTTTAGTGTATCTGTTGTGTAGTGATCTTAATAGTTTAGGATATATTACGTCCTATATCGTCGCTTCCAAATTAGAGTATTTCTGCAAATCATTAATTTTTTTGGAGGGGCATATCAAGTTTTAATGTTAAATTTGGCCTAATTTTTTTAAATAAAATTCTTGCCACACTTTTTGGGAAGGACTTTATTTAAAAAAAAATTAAGTAGAAATTAGCATTAACAATTTTAAGGCCTCTCCAAAAAATTAGTGATTTGCAGATGTAATACTCATATTTGGAATCGACGATATAAAATTTTTTATATATGTACACAACATATTAGTACAGTCAGTGACGGTTTTTCGCTCTGAATTCTTACGGACAATACCGATTTTCGTGAAATTTGGACAGTCAGTAGGGAATAGCTCAAGGAATAAAAGTTATATAGTACCGATGTGTGCTTTTACCCAGGGGGTGAATGCCCATTCTAGGGGGTGAAAATTAGTACACTCAAAATAACCACAGAAATCGATAGAGGGATAAATTCTAATTCTAAATATCGTATTAAGTTTTTTCGATAAATCAATATTTTTCGAGTTATTCGCGATTGATTTTTTATCTAGAACATGCATGTTTTAAAGCGGTTTTTCACTAATAACTCGAAAACCTTGCGTTTCATCAAAAAATCTTTCAGGACCAAAATAAAGCTTATAAATTGACAAATTGATTGGTTAACTTTTATTTCTTTAGATGCAATACGAGCCGAGCTGTGGCGCGTTGCAAGTGACTATTTGTTCGCCGAAAACTGAATTCAAACCTTTCAATATTAAATAACAGATAAACAACCAATTTTTGAAAAAAAACTTGTTAGATATTTTTTCAAGTACTTGAAAAGACCTTTAAAATTAGCTTTACTAAAAGTCATTAGCATAAAAACTTACAGAGTTATGATAAAAATAAAATGGGGATCTCATTTTTTTCGGAGAAAAAATCAGCAATGAAAAAAATGGCATAATCGCAAGAATTGAAATTAACCGTAATTTATTTACAATGTACTTTATTTAAGTACTAACAATAGGTTCTAGAAGTTTGAATTGTTTAGAATGTCTAGATTTGAAAAAAAGTTTGATTCAATTTTGAAATGATTTTTGCCAATTTTTGAAAAAAAAATTCTTATTTCACAATAACTGAAAAAACTAAAGATGCGTATAAAATGCGAAAGTACAAAAATTAAAATTTTTTTTTGCAGAAAATGTTGTTATTTCTCTAGGTTGAAAACTAATTGAGATATCATCGTATTAAGTTCGCATTTCACTGCGAGGACCACCTTCCCCGAACCCTTAAAATTAAAAAAATCTCAAAAATTAAGGGTTCAAGGAAGTTGAACTTTACAGGGCCCTGATTCTCTAAAAAATAAGATAATGCGTAAACTTGTGTAATCCTCCCACTTTCCACTGATTGCTTTTCCGCTTAAAACGTGTTGGCCGCACATGTGGGGGCGCGTAACACACTTGAAAACTAGTCAGTGTCATAACACCATTACTGATGTAAATCAGTTTTAGCAAAGCAATTGAAGCACGATCAGGGCATTTTTAATATAATTTGACGCTGTAAAACTGTCACCAAAAATACGCTGTTTTAAACAAAATGATTTTATTTAATTTTTAATTAAATCACAAAAACACTTTAAACGCTTGTACGATTCACTATGAAAAGTGAAAACAATTAGTTTTGAAAAAAAACTATTTTTAATTTACATATAAAAGAAAAAAATACGAAACGATTTAGGCGCGTTGGAAATTCCTATTTCATAACAATATGGCGCTTTGCCCTTTAATAGAAAACAACAAGAACAACAAATCAATAACATCTATTACTCGGGGTCGAGTCAACTTGTAGTTAACTTTGGATCAACTTCGAGTTAGCATTTATGTTTGGTAAAATAGTTAGGGTACTAGTTTTGGGTTCATGTTATAAGCTTCTAACGCAGCATGTTATGTTAAATGTTGCGTTAAAATGTTACGTGTCATGTAAAATGTTATATTAAATAAAAATATTTCGTCTCTTTTTATTTATCACATTAAAATAGAAACAAAAAACATAGCGAGAGTACTTTCAGTGTTCACGTTACGAGTAAGCTGTGTTAAAAATGTCATGACGACATCTTTGAGGCTAAATATTTCTGTGCGTCCGACTTTTCCCAATGTTATATAATTGCATACCATAAATTTTCAATGATCATCATTTTCAAAATACAAAAAATAGAAAAACAAAACATATCATATAGTAAACATATTGTTACGAACTGGGCTACTGAGTTCGTTCGGATTTTGAAATTAAAAACACTGTGTACTTTTTATTTCACTCTACTTTTATACACTTTGATATTTGCTTTGACTTTACTATTTAATTCTGTCCGCTTGCTACTGGTGGGGGCTATGACAACAGATTTATTTCTTTATTTAACGATTTAAAATCAACCAAAAACTTTCTCTGCTTGCCATCGGTCGTGTTTATAACACTTAACCATCTAAGCTATTGCTGTTCATAACGTGTGCTTGTTGTATGATGGCCAAAATCGTCACAATATTTACCTCTATTTTTGATTTTATGTTTTACCAAACATTTGCGGTTCAGGTGGAGCTTAAACCCCATTAGTTTTTTTTTTTACCGTTTATAGTACTGCAGAGTTAAAACTGCAATTGAATTAAAACGAGGTTGAAACCGAATTAACATTGTTTACTTCTGCCACCATTAAGCGTTTTCATTGACAAATTTATATGATAATGCTGGAAACAGATGTGCGGAATTTTTGATTGTAGTATCGCACGTTTTTCCGCACCTAAAACACATGTGCCGCTTAAAATTGCGTATTTTTTGCGTTTATTTTATACGTATTTAATTTTAATATACAATTTTTCTTAACACATTCTACCGTATTTTGTCACAAACGAATTAATTTGTATCTTCCATTATGGCAATTGTCAGCTAACATTTGTTTTCAGTCAACAAACACAAAAAATTGCCCTGAAAAAATGAAAATGTAGAAAAATCGTACTAGATTTGGTAGTACAGCCTACCAATCCACAGCTAAATTAGAAATAGAGACAACTTGCGGAAAAACGCCTACTATGCGGAATACATGTATTTCATTTCATTTAAAGTAGTGTGTTCTAATTTAAACGCAAGCGTTTTTCCGCACGTCTGTTTCCACCATAACTTATACAAATGTATTTACTTATATATATATTAGTCTAATGATAACTAGATGTAATCATGTAATAGAATAAGCAAAACCGAAAACTGTAAAGTAGAATTTTTAGTACATTCCCAACCAACTGGCAGGTAGAGAGCCCCACCAAAATGACGTGTTTTTGAAGTTATGTTTTTTAGGTATATATATTTATCTGTTTAAGTCTTTTTTTCTTTTTTTTTTTCCGCTGGCGCTACATCCCATAGAGGGATTTGGCCGCTTCATTTGAAGTTTCGTAATCATTTTTTTAATGAGTGATTAATTCATTGATCCAACATTAACCAGCCGTGATTTTTTCATCACCCGCCGGGAATCGAACCCGGGACCACCGGGGCGGCAAAAGTCCCACCAAAATGACCTGTCTTTTTGAAGTTATGTTTTTTTAGGTATATATATTTATCTGTCTAAGTCTTAGCTTGCCTCAAATATATTTTTTAGGTATATACAAAATTCAATTTTGAAACCGCCTGGCAACATGTTAAACCCGACTAAATGATCTGGCTTTTTTATTTCATATTTTATTAAATACTAACCTAAAAGGTATTAAAATTTCAAAATGCCTCAAAGACATTTTTTGCAAAAAAAAATTCTCAACTTCAAAATATCAAAGGTTGACAATGCCCCGCTACCCTTCAGCCAGGTCTTTCATTTTGTGTTAAGACATTGCTAAAGAATTGCTGCCTCAAATACCCACTCAAAATTGTCTAACAGCTCTTATACCCTTGACAGACTAGGGATTAGCTACACTGAAAAAAAAAAAAATTGCGATATTTAGAAAAAAGCGTGGTAAATATTGATAAAAAAACGGTAAGTTTTGCGCCACCTAAGCGCTTTTCAAATACTGAAGATATAGTTTATCAAATATTATGATACATTGCGCTTTGTAACTTCCATATATTTTTAATTTTTCACATTTGCTAAAAAAAATGATATTTACTATGCATTTGTGCTGAGCATTAGCAAATACAAAATGGGGCTTAGTAAGAGTTACGTGAACAATTTGCACTGCTTAGTAAATTTTACTATTGCAGTTTACGTAAATTATGAACAATTACGCGCTTGGTGATAATTAGAAAGCAATTCATTCGAAAATTTCGAGCACGGTGAAGTTAAATAAATGATGAGTAATATTCACTGTGAGAAATTTACTAAGCTTATGCAATTCGTACTAAGCAATAGTAATATTAGCATTGCTATATATTTAAATATATATATATATATATATATATATATATATATATATATATATATATATATATATATATATATATATATATATATATATATATATATATATATATATATATATATATATATATATATATATATATATATATATATATATATATATATATATATATATATATATATCGCATAATATATTTACATTGTTGAGGTGTTCTAACATTCATATTAACATAATCATCCATATATTTACACATAGATACACTTGAAATAAAACTATTCACACATTTTGAAGATATAATAAAGTAATTTTAATTTAATTCTATAAATATATACATCGGCTGACACAATATTAATTAAATACTATATTTTATATATTGTTGCGGTCACTGCATCTACTTCTTTAAGCCAGACAAAGCTACCCTTAATGCTATATCGGGAATCTGCAGAATTGTTTCACCGAGTTTGGAAAGATGAAAATCAAAAGTAATGGTTCTGTGCTAAAAAAGTTAAAAAAATAATTGTTTATTAGACTCACATAAGCACTTTTTGTAATTTAAATTAAATTGAGTCAAAAATATTTAATTTACCTATAAATTGTAGATTTTTCAATCATAGGTTTTCCATTTGGATCTTTCCCTCAAGCTGCTTTAATCAGGTGTTGAACATTGCTGTTAAATATTCTTCAAAGCTACATAACGTCCTCGTAAATGAGTCGCTTTGATTCAAGTAAATGTATTGAGAAACTATAATAAATCTGAATAATTTTCATTTTAAAATTCAAATATTTCCACACCATTTCGATTATTTATAATTTCACTATGTTACTAGATAGTCGAAATGATATAGGTATGTGCTTCATCGGCAGAACTTGGCAAAACTTAAAACAAATAAAAATGAAAAAGACGAGAACAATATGCACATAAGATAATAATGATCACTTTTATTAATCATTCATTTATTATTTGTTGTTAAATATTATTAAAATCGAACTTACCTTTGAATTGAGAAAAACTAAGTAGAATAGTACAACAATTATACAACTTCCTATCGTGGTGTAGGCAATCGTAAAATATTTTATTAAATTAATCTTTTTATTTTATATTGTATAAACTATCACCGTACGATTTAAGTTCACAAACAGAATGATGCCGATTATTTTTAATTATTTGGACACCCAAAATACTAAATCATGCAAGTCTTCATAAGATTGTCATATAATTTACGTAGTATGATTGGCTGATTTATTAATATAAAAAATCTGATGCTCTTACTGCCAATAATAGTTCACACAGCCCAGCGTAAGGCTTAACAAGCATTTACAAGTTTAAAAAATCCTTAGTAATTTACTATGTACAAAAACTAAAATTAAACTCGCCCTATATTTCATTTATTGAAATATAACGTGTAAATATGTAAATATTGCACTTGCTTACTAATCCTAATAAGTGTATTACCAACAACAATTTATTATTGTACTTACCTGCAGTACTTTCATGTACTTATAGTATTAAATATACTCTACCAAAATATATTTTACACTGCTCAGAGCATATAATAAAAAGCATTTTAAATTTAACATAAGTTTTGTTAATTTTGTTTCAAAAGAAATTTAACACCTGCGATATTTGTATGTGATCTACAAAAAACTAAGTTGCAGCATGTTGTATTAACATTCAGTTTATTGAAATTTACTAAGCTATATTGTAATACCATTATTTCAAATCATTTATAAAATTACTCGGCATAGTTTTTTATGATCAATAATGAATTGTAAATAATACTCTGCAAATTTTTACACTGCACTGTGTACTGTAAAATTGATTTGTGATACTTAAAAATTTCGTTTTACTCAGCCGAAATAGTAAATAACGCAAAGCTTTTTTTTTCAGTTTAAGCGCGATTAGTGATTTTTTCGAGATTAGCTGTAGTATGTCAAGTTGAAGATTAACTAATCTCGTTTTATTTGAGGATTAGTGACTAATCAAGATTAGTGCACTAATCTTTGAAAATTTTGAAACTTATCTCGTCGTATTGGGTTTAGTGATGGTACAAGTGGCACTACAATGTGAAATAATTATTTAAACATGGTTGAAAATGCAAGTGGCGTGAGTTTACGATAGAAGTTATAAAATCAATGACATCTTAAACAATTTGTGCTAAATAAATTTTGAGGAAAAAGAAAATCTAGTGTGTTTTAATGTATAAATCTTAGAAAAATTGTATTCAAAAATGAGTCCAGCTGATTTACTAGCTATATTTCAGCGAATCACCGTAATAATATTTTATTTATCTGCAAGAAACTAATCCCTAGTCTGTCAACGCATATGGATTTGTGGTGGATTAGCTAATTTCGTTTCACTAATCGCGCTTAGCTAATCCCTAGTCTGTCAGTGGTATTAGACTACTAGCTACATACATACATATATTAATTGTCTGTCAAAATTTTGTGTTAACTTTTTTAATTTGTGTTGGTAGCTACTACACCGGTTGTCGGTTAAACAAAAGAGGAATGTAAGTTTTGGATTATTTTTCAACGCGGTTTCATTAACCCTTAACGTTCGACAGTTTTTTTTTTGTAATATTCGCCTAAAAGGCGACAGAAAACCGGGTAATTGCTTTTAAAAAGTTTATACGAAGGAAAACTCAAGCAATACCTTCAAATTTTTTTATTTAGTTGAGTATTTAATTAATTTATAATTTTTTTAAAACAAAAAACTAATTTTTATAATTTTTGAGAATATGGTATTTTTCAAAACAGTCACCAACGTGTAGGGATAGATTCGCTGGACATGTTTATCAATGCGCCAACGTATAATACCAGAGCCTTCTAGAGTATAGAGCCATAATCATTATGACGTATTTTTTAGAAGCTTTTTTAGTGGTATAACTTTTAACTGATTTCCATAGGAATTCATAGTAAAATTGGTGTTTTTTAGCTTCAAGTTTTGCAATGAAAAAAGCAAAAATGTTACAAAATGTTTATACAAAAGTGTTCTACATATCTTTAGCAGCAATATACAGGAAGGGTATATGGGTATTAAGTAAATATTAATGGCAGAAATATTAAAATTAAATTATTTCTAAAATATATTTTTCGAATTTTCAGTTTGAAAAATACATCAAAGTTGGCTTTGACGAATTAAAATAATACTTGCTAAATTTATATCTAGTTTTACTAGTGTACGTTAGATGTCTCAGATTTATACAGAAAAATACGAAAAAAATTGTTTAATCACAAAATTATGACACGTTCTTAATATTTTGAGAATTTGTTTTGCTTTTCCTACAATTTTTGAACTCAAATTTCCCCAGGTGGCAATTTTTCGTATGATTTTTCAAAATGTTTACTGCCCACTGCCATCTATGTATATTGACTTAATGCACACGATTTCTAGTAAGCTTTTCTTTTTAATTTGACCAGAATGCTGTTGTTATGAACTTTTTTTTATATTTTGGTTTAAATAAATCAATTATTACAAGAAAATGAAAACGATTTACTTAAACGACATTTATATAAGATGAAATTCAAACATTTATGAAAATATTTCAGAAATCATAATTAAGAATTTGCAAAGTTTTCATTTACAAATTTGTCTTAGGAAAAAAAGTGATTTCCCATATGTTTTATGTGTTTTACTATCGGAAGTTTGGTTTTTTCCTCGTTTCTAATTCCCTTATAAAAGCTTCGTTTTTTAGATTATGGCTTGTATAATCAAGGTTGCTTTGATAATACACACAAATACTGAGAACTCTAATTCGCTTTTTAATTAAGCTTTTTATTGCAAACAAAAATCTTCATGATAAAAAATGATGAGTAGTAGTAGAATTATTGAGGATATTGTTTTATTCGAGCAAGATGAGATACCAGGCAAAAAAACATAATTGAAAAGCGAAAGAGAGTTCATACAATTTTATTCTTGAAACAAGAGACAAAATTCTTTCGAAATCGAATTAAAAGTGATGTTACATAAAGTATTTTTAGATTCTTGATTTTTGTAGTTTATGAAGAGAATAAAAACAAACGACGAAGAGTCGAAAAATGCTGAATGTCGTGATACCATTGTGGGTCTTTTAGTAAGAATTGTTGTACGCGACCTACAAAAATGTGTGTGTAGATATTTAAAGGAATATAACTTTGCATGATGAAATAATACTTAATGTAATAAAATTTTAAATTTGGTAAAACCACTTTAGCAATTATAAATAATATTTGATGTATCTATAACGGAGCCTTTCGGCCAGTAAAGTTTAACAGAAATATTCCGCTTTAAGGTGGTATTCCATGGGAATATTTTACTGAATATAGTAAAATTAAAGGAAGAAAAAAATATATACATATTTGCTATATGGGGAAATGAAACAAAAAACCGATTCAGTAATAAAATATTTGTGTCTGTAGTTGTGAGTGACACTCCTCTAAAAAGTATCAAGTCGAGAGCTTTTATAGGAGTGTCACTAACACACGTACATAAAATTTGTATATGATGAAAAATGATACTCGCCCACACAAATAATTTTAATAGGTTGATGATTTTATTGTAGAGATTTTTTTAAATTTTTTATTCTGTGACGGAAATTGTTCGAAAAAATGAAATTCTGATGTGAGTATTAATAATATTTTTTAATTTATTAGATAATTTTGAGATGAAAAAATAATCGAATAAATACTAAATTACTAAATACTTAATTTTTTAGCAATTATTGTTTAATGATAAACTTCCCCTTAAAACTTTTGCTATAAAACAATAAAAATAAACATATGACGTTTACGTTTGTTTCATCAAATTTTCATTCAAATTTATTTGTACGTGGGACAATTTTTAAACATCAACAAATGGAATTTAAACAACAAATCGAGATAAATTCAAAATGTGAGTGAATAGAACTCTGTGGTTGACAAAAATTCTGTAAATTTATCGTATTTTTTGTACTTCTAGCGCTTGTACCATAAAGAGTACAATATAATTGGATTCGATTGTAAATGGTTGACAGTTGGTGATTCCCGTCGTCCAGTAGCACTAATTCAATTGGACGCACATAAAGGATTCTGTGCTTTAATTCGATTGTGCCATTTGAAGAGAATTCCACCGGAATTAAGAGAAACCCTTGAAGACAATAATATTATTAAGGTGGGCGTAGCACCTCATGATGATGCAGCTTACTTGGCCAAAGATTACGGAGCAAGTGTAGCCAACACGCTAGATTTGCGGTATATTGCACAGCTCACTGGATTTAAACACAGTGTTAAGTTACACGGAATGAGAGCAAAGGGCCGAATTTCAAAGGGCCGAATGGCGAAGGGCCGAATGGGTCGAAGGGCCGAATTTTTTTGTTTATTTTTTTTGGGGTTAGAAATATAATTTTTTTAATTTCTTGTTTTAATGAATATTTTGTAAATTTTTTTATCAAATATAAATTAATTTCTTATGAGTTTATACATATTTTATTATGTTTAATCTTTGGATATTCTATCGGCAAAAATATTGCTTTAATTTGTTTATATTTTGTGTTCTTTATGTAATTATCAAGTGGAAAAATATTTGTAAATAATAGGTATTTCACCAAAACCAAAAAAGAATTTTGTCATAAAATGTCATAAAAATAAGACCATTTTTTATTCGTTAGGGTGAAGGAAAATTCTAGTTGAACGAATAAAATAATTTCTCTGTGATTTAGTGATGTGAATATAGTGAATATACTCCTAACAATTTATTACATAATTATAAAGACAAATTACAGTTTAAGGCAAAATTTCCAAAATGTCTACTTAAATTAAACGAAACTGTTTATTTTAAAGTATAGTATTGTCTCATGTGTTGTTTTGAATATTGTTTCAACCTGAAATGTATTACCAATTTTGATATGAGTCATTTTGGCAAACAACATTTCAACCTGGCATTGATATCTCGAAAATTAATATTGTTTTTCATAAATAAATAAAAATTATAGTTCTTTATATCAAATTCAGTACATTTACAACATATTCCTTAAAACAAAAAATTTAAAAAATTATATTTCTAAAAACAAAAAAAAATAAACAAAAAAATTCGACACTTCGACCCATTCGGCCCTTTGATATCATCCCAGTTACACGGTGCCAATTTAAGTTCGAGTATATTAAATGTTGAGCTGGATAAAGATTAGCGTATTCGATGCTCAGATTGGGAAGCACTCGCACTAAATGGCCGGCAAATCGTTTATGCCGCGAAAAATGCTCATGTCGCTATCGAACTTTTATAAAAAAATGGAGTCTTCTTATTCTAGTGTGAATCGTGCTTGGCTGTTGGCTCACGAGCAAATCAGTTTTTCCTAAAATTCTACTGTTGTGTATCCAGTGCCATCAGACCAGTAATATGAGCGATGTGAGTGTCGTTACACATTAAGGATAATCAACTTAAGTACATCGAGATTCCAAAATATGAAGAAAATCCATTCAGCGGCGCGAGCTTACTTAATTCAAAAGATAATATGTATTCCAGAAAACCGAAAAGAGGAACTATCCGATTTAATCAGGCAGATTTACCCTAACGACGAGCTGTCCGAGACATGGAGAAAAAGTCGATGAGCATTTCAATAATAAAAATGGGGGCCTAGTTAAATTTGAAAAAATGTGGCGCCAACATTTCTTACAAACGATGAAATTCCAATGTTTACCCCACTCTGGTCTGTAACCCATAATAGCAGCCGACTAGAAATTTGTGCGGAAGAGGAGCGAATCGAGCTAGAGGATATGCTATATGCCAGTCTAAACCCTGCACTATTAAAATTAAAACTGGATAAATCGAATTCAGAGATTAATAACGTGTCTCAAGACACAACTATTACGACACATGATTCGATGGCAGACGATGTAATATCAATGAATGATGAAAATGTTAACCGAAATACGCTTAGTGTGGACACTACGATTACGTTATGTAATTCAATTTTATCATTGGATCATGTGTACGATTCGGACGATTTGTTGTCGCAACCAAGGTCACTATCGGGAAATTTATCCGATGAATTTGAATTAAATCTATTACATATTTCTAAATTGTATCATTAAAACTAATAAGTGTTATCGATTATAAATTGAAATGTGGTTTAAAACTGAAATCGGTCGTTTGCATTTTATAAATGCAACTTTATATTTAATTTACAATTCATAATATGTTTTAACTTTTTTCCTTTATGGAACTCTTCCCTCTATATCGCGTAGTCTTTTCGACGAGTTTCCCCTATCACTGGTCTCGACAGCAAAGGTGACGCAATTCACGAATGCACATACAAGCATACATAGGCAAATTCACTTGTACAATAAGAAATGATTTTGATAAATATGATAAATAATTTACAATTGCTGTCAAAATTCCCCTTAAAACTTTTGCTATAAAAAAAGTAAATAAAAAACACCTTTACTTTGTCTATTATATGGTGTTTGATTTTTTTTCTCTCTTTGGCGTATTTTACTATTCAGTAAAATATTCCCATGGAATACCACCTTTATTGTATTAAAGCAAAATTAAACAATTTACTACACGTTAACAAATATGATACATTCAAAAACCTCTTTCTTTGCCTTGAAATTTTCTATAAATCAGGGGAGGTATTCTGAAAGGAATATGTTTATTATAGTCTACATGTTTCCAACAATTGGCGATCGTGAAAACGCCCATGGAGTACGTAGAGCTTATACCATTCCTTCTAAATTAATACAAAATTAGTTTTTGAGGAAACTTTTTCTTTACGTTGCATCTAATACATTATGTTACGTGGCTTTTATATTTTATTTTATTTTAATATAGTTTTTTGTTGTTTTTCTATATTAAAACTTTTCTTTATTAAATGAGATTTATTTATAATAATGGAAAAACTTCTTCAAAATAAAGAAACACGTTGTTTAACTCAGTTTTTCTGTAAGATAAGAAATTATAACGGCAGAAAATAGAATATTTTATTATTAACCGACAGATATTTTAATTAGGCTAACACTCTAACCAAACATTAGTTTTTATTATTACCTAAATACCTAAATAATCATTTTTGAGCTAAGTAATTATTAAATAATTTAAAACTGCATATATGAATATACAAATTAAATTTCTCAGGCGTATCCATTTCCAAATAATGGTCACACAACAAAATAAAACTAAAAAAAAAAATAATTAAAACCAAAAAATTTATGAATTTATCAAACCATTCTAATTGTAAGTCGCATTTGTGACTCCCTGCATTATAATAAAACAGAATACAAAAACAATGTGGGTTGATATTTGTTTTACCACTCGAATAACTTTGAAGAAAAAAAAAATCATGGACAATAAAATAAATACTATATACCGTCCCTGAGGCAAAAGCCATTTTGGTATTTTTTTTTGTGGATTTGACAGAGTAATTATAACGTAATGTTCATATGGCTGTAAATGTATAATACTGTACAGAAAAATACTAATTTCAGTTTCTTAATAATAAAGACTCAACAACCAAAAATCAAAACAGCCGAAATACAAAAAGAATACCAAAAAAAAATATGCTTGAAAAATTATACTTAAGCTGGTTAGGACATTTACCGAAAATATAATGGATAAATGAAATTGAGAGATGTATTCAAACGATTTGTTATAGAATTATGATACAAAACAAAATTGAACAAAAATTAAAAAAATCATAATTAAATATAATATCTTGTATAAAATAAGTGAGACAAATCGGACGGAAATTATTAGTGTTTTGTTCATTAAAGTATTTGTAAACAACTTCCATTATAAAATCCGTCAATCAACTTCAATTAAACAAAATATAAAAAATAATAACAATAGACGAAGGCGTTAAAATAAAATACCAAAATTCACTTTTGTTCATTAACTTTTTTTTCCTTCTAATCAATCAAAGGTTTTTTTTTACTGGAATAGAAACAAAGGTTAACAAGAAATCATTCGTATTTCAAAACAACTTTAAGAACTCAATACATTTACCAAAATAAAGCACTACATTTGAAGTTATAAATACACAACTAAAAGTTTATTTCTAAATTTGTAACATAGCTCTACTATGACGAGATTATATCACCATGCAAATATTCATAAACGAAACTTTTGGAATTGAACGGAAATTGAAAAACCAAATAAGAAATTCGAATCCTAGAAAGTTCTGTTGATTGCAATAAAAATGGACATACTTATACAAATACAAAAAATCAATTTAAAGTAAGTATCATCAAATAATTTTTTTAGTTTATAAATACGAGAATAATTGAATCGCTCATACTTCTTATTTGAGTAGCAAGCTAAATTAGATTAAGCAAATAAAACCACTATCCCATAGTTAAAATTTGTATTGCAGGAAATAGCAAATTATAAAGCAAGTGCAGAAAGGGAACCTTTGTAAAACGAATATGACAAAAGTGCTTTTAAATGTTTACATGAAAAAATACAAAAATTGGGAAATCTTGTAACTATTTAAAGAAATCAGTTAGTACTACCTAGGCAAGGTATATAGAAATAATGGTATGATCACAGACAATCATAATAGATCTCTCATTTGACTAAAAACAAAAATTTTCCATTCAAATATTATCTGTGTATTGCATATACGTATTATATTTGCAACGCATTCTAAAATCATTGCCTTACAAAATACACAACACAACGATACATTTGAATTATCAGAAGTTTTTGTTTTTTTCCTTTAGTTACTATGGC
Organism: Tipula helvola; assembly: GCA_963556165.1. Lineage (NCBI taxonomy): Eukaryota > Metazoa > Arthropoda > Insecta > Diptera > Tipulidae > Tipula > Tipula helvola. The sequence continues at coordinate 235,861,501 of OY744483.1, forward strand.
ATGAGAAATCTAGTATGAATGTCTATGGTATGATATTGCGCATGTCGCATCCTGTCTCTCTCTTTTTAATACGTATCATTTATTTAGTGTTTCTATGGTGGTTTGTGCAACAAAAATATTATTTCTCTGTTAATTCATATAACATAAAAAATTTTACCATGTGAATGACGTTATGCGCAAAGAAGACGAATATTAAACACAGGAATGTCATACCATTATTTCTACATACCTTGCTACTAAGGCACAGAATATGCAAGCATTAATTGCATCTTCTCGCTATGGAATAAATGTAGTAGATCCTTCTTACGAACGTACGCCCCATGCATAAAATAAATAATAAAAAGTGGAAAAGGCGATTGCAGGGTGAAGGATGTAACTGCACTACCGGCATCTCAACAATGCCATCATTTTAGTATAATAATAGAATGAAAAATCCACATTACTGCGTTTCTTTGGTAAAAGCATGCGATGAATCTCTCGAACTCAAATGTATAAAAGTTGAACAAAAATTATAAAATTTACTATATTTATTTATTTACAAATTAGATAGACTTTACAAAATTGGTCGTAAAATTTTTCTAGTTAACGGAATCAATGTAGCTTAGCAAATAGTTAGCTAATGCCTCTAGCTTTCCATTGATATTCATATCTCTACATAATATGGACTGAAAGGAAAATTATGGGTCAAAAACAAAACTATGCCCCCAACCAGATACTCTCAGTCTCTGTCTAAATTCTAGTCTAATTTTTCAGTTATATGTGTAGTCGATTCCTTCGCCCAAGGAGATTCGTCACACAGAATATTTCTTCAAAATTTAGTAGAGAAATTGATGTGCCAAAATATCTAAAGAATCACATATCTGTTCATCTCTCCCCGCCAACACAAGGACTAATAAAACAAGCTGCCCCTTTAATTTGTTCTATTAACCCCTTTGCTATTGGTGCACAACCAATTTCAGTTAGTTCTATATATTTATTACAATCAAAAAATTATTACTGGGAATAGATCTTAAATAATCAATATTAAAGCTCAATGTTCATAAAACAAAAATTCAGTTATTTTTTAGCTAACAAACTTAAATGAGTATGCGACTGATTAGGGTGTAAAGATAATATAACAACAATTGCATTGCAAAACAGAACTAGCGTAACAATATTTAGATTTATTCAATGCAATTGTTACTAATATCGTTTAAATCTTGTTTGGGTTTACCAAGGAAATATAAAGGTGCTATTCCACTAAGAAAACTTAACATGTAGTAAAAAAAACGAATAGAGAAAAAAATCAAACACTCCATCTAATAACAGACACAAACTAACTACTCACGAATTCGAGATTTTGGAGTTTTTTTTTTCAGTCTGTCACACTCACAATACGATTTTAAAGCTTTCAGCAACACTGCGCTTTATTACTTGATTATCGTAATCTAGTTGTACAAACTCGATAAACATGAAATACAAAAAAGAGACAGACTGTAGATGTCATTTTTAAAATTAAATTGAAATGGCGATTGAGATTATCGCGATAATCTTGTGTCTGTTAATGGTATAAGAGACAAAGACAACGCTTTATTTTACTTAATAGCAAAATTGTGTAAAACATTTTTGATAGCGAATAACATAACCAATAAAAATGCATAAATTATTCTTTGATGGATGAATGATTCAAATTTTTTACCACAATAAATAATAATATCACAATATTTATTATATTAAAACACGAATTAAGATTTTAATTTTATTTAATACCTACTCGAAATAAAATAAAATCAAAAATTTACCTCACTATAAAATTGCCACGAACATAAAATTATTGCGAGAATGTGTCTGCCATAAAAAGTACTCGATTTGATACTTTTTATATACAGTGGTACATATTCGTTTAAACGCACAACTGGTTTTAAACAAATTGATGATGAGAAATGAAAAACCATAAATAAAAGTGCATTTATGTTAATATATTTCCAGGTTCAATACGAGTAATTAATATATAATTCAAACAAATAAAAATATTTGCATACATACTTTTTTCAAAGACTTATATTTAAGAGCAACTGTATTACAAGAAATATTCGTTAAAACGCACTTAGGAAAAGTAATAAAAATGTTATATTTAATAGTTCATTGATTTTTCGTTTTTTTAAATAACTTCAAATATTCTATTTGGCATCGAATTTACCAAGCTTTCAAGTATTTCCGGACCGATTTCAGCTCAAACTTCTTTAATTTTCAATTTGAGCTCCATAACCGTACGAAAAGTGTGATATTGAGGCTTTTGATCGTAAATCCTACGAACCTTGATGCCTCATAGATTTTCCACGGGATTCAAATCGGGAGTACGTGCACTCCAATGATACCCTTGAGACATGGATTGCTGCATTGTCCTGCTAGAAGACGCAGTCATCGTCCATTTTTTCTTCCATAAAAGTGATAAGAACGTCTTCCAACATTTCTTTAACCATTACGGAGTTCAGAGAACTCCACCCACACCATAACGCTGCCACCTCCAAAGTTTCTTTTCGACATTTGAACATCATTACTTCGAATATCTTGCCAATAACAGCTCATGGAGTCAGGACCGTCTAAATTAAATTTCTTCTCATCGGGAAAGACTATTTTATTCCATTGGGTTGTCCATTGCATATGTCTACGGGTAAATTCTAGCCGTGCTGCTATATGTTCTGATTTAAGCAATTGTTTGCAAACAGGCTTCTTCCATTTAACGTAGGGAGTCGATCGCAAAATATGGGATGCATGATTTTTTGATACTAGCAGATCATGCTTTCTTTGTATTTGAGTAGCATGGAGTTTGTATTTGGTTGCCTCTTGTTTAATCATTCCAATTTGTCTCTTTGAGAGTTTTCGATTACCTTTTGTGGAATTTTTTAAACCATTCCTTTCTCCTTTTTTTAAAAAGTTTCGGATGACATCCTCAGATCGGTTAATTAGAAGTCCGATTTTGCGATTTGAGTATTTGTTTTTGTGATAAAAATCAATTTCAATTTTTTTCTTTTTCCGCCAAGTATTTTCCTTTAGGCATTTTTCTTATCTTCTGAAAACATATAAAGCACTCACTACCGCGGTGTTTTATTTGCGTTTAAATAGTGATATAACTTACCAGTCTACTTTCTAAACATAAAAAAATAATAATCGTGCGAAACGAATATGCCCGGCACATGCGCACTACAATAATGAAATGAGCGCAAATTGAAACGAATGTAAACGATTTTCTTTTAAATTCTTTTAAACAACTCTGAAATAAATCAGGTGCGTTTGAACGATAGGCGTTACACTACTCTGCAGAGACTTCAGGTGACATTTTGTACCATCACTTACGATTCGTTTTCGATAGTGTTTTTTCTCTTGTAGAGGTAAGAATCATTTAAATCGGAGCACTGTAACATGCATAAAATGCAGATTTTAGACTTGAAGGCACTGTTTTATGTAAAAACCCTTGGCAATTTTCATTGAAAATTAAATTTTCTACGAAATTGGTCGAACTAATCAAGCCATTCTAAGGCCTTCTAAATCAGCTATTACGTAGATTCATAACCTATTTTTAGGGGTAAGAATCATTTAAATCAGAGCACTATAACATGCATAAAATGCAGATTGTAGATTTGAAGTCATTGTTTTATGTAAAAACCCTGGCAATTTCAGCGTATAGCCTGCATTGGTAGCGTATAGCATGCATTCAGCGTATAGCCTGCATTGGGGTAACGGGCTCAATGAAATCATGTCCAACCGCAGCAATGGAGGCACTCCTAGGACTGACTCCGTTGCATCTACGTGTTAAAAAGGAGGCTGCTATTATGGCCCTTAAGATGCAGGCGGAGTGAAATATCAAACCGGGCAATATGGTGGACCATCTGGAAGTCCTCAGGGAATTTCAGACAGACACTACCATAGGAATGCTTTCCGACTGTATGCCAGCTAAACTGGATTTCTACAAACCATTTTGTGTTAGGTTACCTAACCGGGATTTGTGGAGAACAGGGGAACCATCCTTTGAGCGAGGGTCGATGGTATGGTTTACAGGTGGATCAAAAACGGAAGACGGGGAAGGGGTAGGAATATACGGGAGCGGGAGTGCCCTCTCGAAGTCGTTGGGTAACAACGCTACCGTCTTTCAAGCAGAAGTACATGCTATAGAACTTTGCGCTAGGATGGGCATAGCAAAACGCCTAAACGATGCGCCAATCGGCCTTAAAGGCACTTAGGTCTTTTACCGTTGAGTCAAGGCTGGTATGGGATTGTCTGAAAGTTATTAAGCATTTGGCAAGCTCAATTAAGGTAGCACTTATTTGGGTGCCAGGTCATAATGGAATTGTGTGAAATGAGGCAGCTGATGGACTTGCCTGTGTGGGTTCAGCTTCGCCATTCATTGGACCAGAGCCCTTCTGCGGCGTCAGTAAGGGGCACCTTAGGGCAGTGGTAAAACGCTGGGAGGATGTGCAAAAGTTCTCCTACTGGCGCAGAATTCCAGGTTTGCGACAGTTGAAGAAATTTATTTCAGCTTCGTCAATCAGGGCTAAGGAGTGTCTTGTACTTAGGAAACCTGAGTTGAGGCTGCTTACTGGCTTCTTCACAGGTCACATCCCCTTAAGGTATCACCTTAAGAAAATTAGCCTAAGTACGACAGACGAATGCCGCTTCTACGACCTGAAATCAGCGGAACATGTACTGTGTTATTGCCCAGCTATTTTCCGCCAAAGACTACAACATCTAGGAGGGAGAGTAATGATATTATGCATCATATACCGGCCGGCAGTATTGTTGGGTTCATTAAGAATCTAAATATTGACTGGACGGATCATTGAGCAGGGTCCATGCACAAAAGATCTTTTAGGTGGCAATGCAGGTGGCTTGAACGCCCACATGGCCCTACAGTACAGCAATACCGAGATATTTTATTGGATTTAATAAAACCAAAAGTTAAAGGGGAGAAAATTAAAATTATCGTATACCAACTAGAATCGCATGGCATCCCAGAAAGTAATTAGTTATTAAAATACATAGTAGTACGTTACGTCTAAAATATAAATTATAAATCCAAAGAAAATAATTTAAAAAGTTTGGGTCTATCCGACTCCTCGAACGACATTTCTCTCCGTTATAGATCACCAAACCATTTATATTTCACAAACATTTTTCGTTATTTTATCGTTATGTTTATCAAACATAAATTTAATTAAGTATTAAAAAACTCAGCCATAAAAGTTCAGGAACTTAAAACGACTTTATAGTTTATAATTTTTTTTTCTTCAAAAATTAATTAAAAATAATTGGTTGTGATTCGAAATAAAAATATATTTTTGCAGAATAAAAATTTAAAAAATTAGATTTTTTAACAAAAATTTTTAGAATTAGATTTTTTAACAAACATACAGCATCAGAACTACAAAGTGTAGGCCTTAACCATAAGTTACTAAATGTTAAGTTGAAGACTTCACTCAATGGAGACCACTCCAACGTTCAAATCAAGAAGAAAATTCAATGTGTAATTTAATTTTGTTATTTTAAAACCAATTAGTATAGCGGTACATCCTGTTTTAAATTAGAATTTTCAATTTTCGTTTGTTTAAAATTGAAGTTTATGATTTTCTAAATTTGCAAGAGATTTCCACAAATTATGACAATGAACCATCTAACCACTTCGGCGATGCCCATTGTATTAATGTAATGCCAATAACACCACACATAAAAGCACAAAACATTTAATAAAGGTATAGTTTAGAATTCTACTGAAAATATACGAATTACCAATCTGTCAGAAAGTACAACTATAACTCGGACAACTCAATAAAATTATAAATTGATTAAGGGCAAAATAGTCGGACTAATTGTCAAAAAATATGACAAGAAAATAAATGTTACAGATTTCGGGCACAGCTTTAAATAATGAAGATTTAACGGATGATTAAGATTTATAACTGGTTTGTAAAACCGAAAAAATTTACAACGAACACCAAAATATTGTTTTAAGTAAAATAATAAGTTGTCAGCAGTTCTTCAATGTGAGAAACTCTGATAACGATAATAAGGCGAATTTATGCTGCATAAATATTACATTAAGTTGACCACTTCGGTTCAGTTTTATTGTCGCATACATATTACTTATTAAAGTTTTTTTTTTTTTGTTAAAAAAAACTCATCTTTATCACTTTAGGTGCAACTACAGACATACATACATACATACATATTTTGGCTGATACCGTTTTTTTTTCCTTTTTGGGTTGAATAATAATTTTTGATATGATTCTAACTTTATTTTGTTTTCTTTTCGTATTCTGCACATTATTTTGCTACATTACCGGTTATAAAAGAGAAAAATATGATAGCGCAAGATTTATTTGCAAATTTTGTCCTCGGTAATCACATATGTACTCAATTATTTTTGTTTTTTTTTATTTTTTGACTTTGCAAATCTGAATATGCTATCATGTTGTAAAAAAATATTATGGTTTTTTATAGTTTTCAATAAGTTATCGGTGTTACAAGCTGTATCTAAGCAAGTTAACGTTTAGGCACAGAGAATATAAGTATGTATATACAGAGTTTCAGAGTCATGAATGGTCTGATGTGTACTATACTAACCAAATATCGAACAAATTATAGGGGAAATTAATATACATACGTCCAACGGATAAACCATACATATTTTGAAAATGTAATATTTATTTTGAATGTGTGCAAAGTTCTTTACAAAATAGAAATAAATTTATTTGTAGAGCATCAGTGTTGGTTTCAAAATAGTTATACCACAAATCAATACACACGGATCATTCATATGGAACAAAAAAATGAAAATTGATGGTGGTGCCATTTTATGTAGCCACATATTTTTTCACACTATGCAACAGAACAGAAACAAACCAATTTAAAATCAGAAATACGCGCCTACTTGGTTAAATCGCATTAATACATTGTTGAATGTATGTATGTATAAAGAATGTAGGTACAGTTTGTTCTTTCTCTCTCAGCAAGTGTAATTTTAAAAAATTATAAAACTTAGTATGCAGAAAATGCGAAGCAATAGGGCGATTTTTTAGTTCTACGGTTTTGCCGCAAAAAGGGATAGACTTAAAGGCGGGTTTTGAGTTGCATTCGTTCGTTCATTCTTTCGTTCTGAATTTTTTTTAAATCAATCGTTTTCCTTGAAAATGATGTTATTTTTCGTTCGTGTTCCTTTGGTTGGATTAAAAAAAAATTCAAAACGAAACAACGAACGAACGACTGCAACTCAAAACGCGCCTTTACAAATGTCAAACATTTACTTGAAAAGTGCTGTGAAAGAAGACTGTTTAAACCCATCAAATTATCAATGGATTTCATTATATTGAAATATTATTATTATTCCATTTTAGCGTAAAAACTAACATCAAAGAAGGGGTGCATTTCATTATGGTTGCAGTAAGAGCAAAAGCTCTTGTGATAAGAGCAAAACCGAGTTTGAGGTAATGTCGACTAAACTTATTTATACAGAATAATCAAAAGTTTAATTATTATAATTATTTTACATATGTTATAAACAATGGACAATTTAACCATTGAACAACTCAACCGAAAATTAATCGCTGCCGGTGCCAAAACGAGTGGGTCCAAAACAAAATTGATCAACAGGTTTGTTAACAAAAATAAACAAACTTCAAGAAAATGACTACATCTATTTTAGGTTAAAGATTTGGAATCTGGAAATTTAAATCGGAAACTGTATGTTCCAAATGTTGTACCAACCGTCGACACAAGCGATTTCCCAGTGCAACCGTACAATCAATTAATGACCGACTCGGATATCACTTACAGTGGCTAAGTGTGTCCATTATATCAGAATGGTTTGCTGAGAGGAAAGCAAGTGCTGCCGATAAAAAGGGCCGGAATTTATTTTTTTTTGAATTTGTTAAAAAGTTAACGTATTTTGCACAAAATAATAATATTTATTTTAAGGGTCTGTGCAGTGCAGAAACCAAGAAAAGCGTCGATTATGTTGTTCAGGTTCAGCTCAATTCTGAGTTACGCCAAATTATGAAGGCTACTTGTAATTGTCCAGCTGGTGCAGGCCTAAGTGCAGCTTGCAAGCGCGTTTCGGCATTAATGTACACTATTGAGTGCTTTGTAGTTTCTGGTAAATATAATTATGATTTTATATTCAGAAATATTAATTTTGTGTTTACTAAAAAATACCTTGCAGGAAAAGTATCGAGTTTTCTAAGCTCCACATCGCAGATTCAAAAGTGGCACCGACCATCGGGAAGGAGTTTACAAAACGTCTCCATTGATGAAATGCTGGGAAATGCATCGATGAGTCAACCGATAAAAACAAGCTCAGACATTTCTAATTACGCCATCAACTCGTTGATCAATTTTGAAGCTCACACAACTTTTTTGTCATCACGCAATGTGAATTTTACAACTGTATGCCGTGGTCACAACTATTGCCTAGAGTCTTTGCAGTACTATCGGCTAAATGAAATTAATAAAATAACCGTCAAAGAAATCAGACGTATAGAGAGGAACACGAGAATTCACAATAAGTTGTGGTATCAAACCAGGTCTAGCAGAATTACCGCATCAATTTGCCATAAAATTATTACGACATCCAATCGGGCAAATTTACGGACAATTTCTTAAAAAATCATATTCGTGGCACTTTGATTTTTGCAAAGCCTATAAAATGGAGACTATCTAACGAATCTGTCGCTAGGAAAAAATATTGTGAAGTTACAGGCCACAAAATTAATGAGTGTGGAATATTTATAGATCGTAACTTAAATTTTTTAGCCGCTTCACCTGATGTGATCAATCCAGAAGCGGATTTAATTATAGAAATAAAATGTCCCTATTCAGATAGAAACGGGTTACCCACTGAAGCTGTATATAACTCAAAACGGTCTTTCAAAGTCTCACGCTTACTATTACCAGTACAGGGATTTTGGTCGCAAAATGAGGATTGAGGATTGAGAATTTTGTATATGTACACGGTGTATAATATACATTTTGCTATTGTGTGCCGTCAAATATTTGTATTGTATTAGTGTATTTTCTCATGTGTTTTCTCATGGGGTAAGTATCAAAAACAAGCCAAGCGGGTGAATCGGTTCAAATTTTTGGTGCTTACGCTCGCCTTGAGTTATTTTTCCCTTTCTTCTTGCTAGTGGAATTCATTCGTTAATAAAAAACCAAAACAAAATATGTACATAAACGTAACCAAAACAATTTCTCGCAAATAAAAAAAAAACAAAAAGACACATAAATGAAAACAAAAAAAATTAAACATTTTAATTTTTAAATTTTGAACAAAGGAACCAAAACAGAAAATAAGAAAATAAAATGATTTTGTTTATTTTTTTAGTATTGTGTTGCCTTGCAGCTCGTGAGGGTTGTTTCTTTACGATGTTATGTCGAAGTGTGCGGACATTTTATTCTAAACAAAAAAAAAATTGTAGATAAAAAAAGGTTACGCAAGTTAAAAAGGGAAGTAATAAAATAAACCATCTCGCTTTTTTATTTGCTGTGTATATGCTAGAATAAAATTTCTCCAACCTCGGACATAACATCGTATAGGAGCAACCGACCATCATGAGTTGCAACACAATACTAAACAAAATAAACAAAATCGTTTTGTTTTCTAGGTTTTTGTTTTTTTTTGGTTAATATTTTTTATTTTGAGTCTCGCTTCGTAACATGGATGATATTTTGAGTGGATTGGGACTTTTTGGCTCCTTTGGAATTGGAAAAGTCCCGAAGTCCTCTCGACACTAAAAAAGTCCTTCCAATATTTTTAAATTGAACTCTCGACAAATAATTTTAACCATAAAGATTAATGACTTGACTTTATAAATGTTGTGTATTACTCTTTGGAAATATTTTTGTACAGGCCGTTATTGTGTTAATGGGAAATGGGAATGATGATGAAGATATGAAGAAATTTTTTGTTATGCTTTATTTTGTAGTGAATTTACATACATACATAATATATTTTGATATGGAATATAAAAATCCTTTAAACACGTTGAATATATACAGTGGTAGACATTCGTTGGTGCGTTTACCATGTTTCTTGAACACACCTCCAAGAGTAAACTGCTTTGATTTGTTTCAAGCAGTCTAAATTGTGTCTATCATCCCAAATCCGTTGCCAAGACACACCATTAGTAAAATATTTAATGTTTCACTTTAATAAATTGAAAAACCCAAACCTCAGGCAGACACTCGCTTAAACGCATCTCTGGTAATGTACTAAACCAAAATTAACAATCCTTCACACATTATTCCACTCACATCCGGTCTGGCCCCCACCTTACTGAACAACTTCGAAAACCCGAGCAGGCATTGAAACTATCAAATTTTCGAGGGTTTTCGGATCAATCTCGGCCCAACATTGCCGTCCACTTCCATAAACTTATCGGGCATGGCCCTTCAAAGGTTTTAGATGGGATTGCAATCAGGACCATTGTCTATCCAAGATCTCAGCTAGCCAGAAAGGTCTAATTAGCAAAGAAACTATACGAACCTGTCTGTCATGCGACTTGACATATTGTCCGGATTTTAAATTGTTCACCGAACATAAAATGGACAGAACTTAGGAGCAAACTACGTTTAAAGGCCATGCATACGAATAATCGGCTCAAATTTGGTTATAAATATATGCCGTGGACAACGGATTGGCGCAGAGAGGGATTTTTTGTGACGAAAAAAATTTAATCTGGATGGTCCCGGCTGCTACAGTTGATACTGGCACAATTTGTAGGAACATGGCGTCGTTGAGTCGAAGCGTAATTTTGGTGGCGGAAGTGTCATGGTATGGGGAGCATTTTTTTACTAAGCGAAGGTTTCCATCTGCTTTATAACGACACGAATGAACTTCTGTACGTACGTAAAACTTTTGGAAGACGTCTTGATAAATTATCTGGATAATAATACAAATGAAAATTATATTTTTCAACAAGACAATGCTTTGATCCATGCTAAGGAGGCCATACAGTGGTTTCTCGAGAAAAACATTCCTCTTCTTGAACGGCCAGCTTGCAGTCCTGATTGCAATTCCATCGGAAACCTCTAGAGGACCATGCCCGATCAGTTTATGGAAATGGACGACAACGCAATTCAATCAACGATTTGAAAAGTGCCATCCGTGAATGTTGGACCAAAATTGATCCGAAAACTTTTAAAAACCCAACAAATTCAATGCCTACTCGAATTTCCGAAGCCATTCAAAAAGGTGGGGGCCAGACCAAATATTAAACAAAATAATATATGAAAAATGGTCAATTCCGTCCTCTAGTTTAGTACATTATCAGAAGTGCGTTTAAACGAATGTATACCCAAAACTTAAATTTTCCAATTCATTAAAGTAAAACATCAAACCATTTGCTAGTGGTACATCTCAGCAACAGATTTAAGATGATAAACACAACCCAGCCCACCCGAAACAAATCAAAACACTTTACTCTTAGAAGCACACTCAAAAAACACAGTGCGTTTAAACCAATGTCTACCACTTATGTATGTATGTACATATATGATTTATATTGTAATAAAACTAAAAAAATTATAAAAATCTTAAACCGTATTTGTGTTTTATTTAGAGAAATTTTTCGTTTATGAAAAGTCCTTTCAAACTCGAAAAAGTAATCTCTGACGCTTACAAAAAGTACTTTCAAAAATAATCAAATATCATCACTGCTTCGTAATATTTTTAATTTTTTTTCTTCGGAATTTGTTGTTCTGTCTCAGTCTCTCTTAATATATCCGATATAATCGTTCTCTTCTGAGCTTATTCCTCTTATTTGTATCATGTTATCCCTATTACTGGCGTCATTTTATCTCTTTTATTTGCATCATATTAAACGAAAAACTGAAAGACAAAATGCACATTCAACACCAATACAATTTACCAATACTATTGCCTTCCGGTAATCCTCAAATAAATCCTCATTTTGCGACCAAAATCGCTGTCCAGGTGCAGTTACAAATGCACGTAACTGAAATATTTCAGTGCGATTTTGTGGTTTGGACCCCACTATCTCTTTACATCGAGCGCATAGAGTATAATAATTAAGCAAGATTTTGCAGACGTTATGATAAGCAAGTTATCAACCTACTATAGAAAAGTTTTCTGTGATAGTTATTATAAGTTTAGGTATTAATTAACATTAGTAATCGCATACTAACTACGAAGTTCCTATCGACCTGTGTTATGTTTCACTTAATGTGAATTTTGAATTATAGTTTTGCGATATTATAATTTTTTTAAACGTTTATTATTAATTTTAATTTTTGTGATATTGAATTGAATTTATTTATTTTTTATGAATTAATAAAAATACAATTTTTAATTTTTAAAAGAAATATTTTTTAATGGCCTTAGAAAATTACACAACATAAAGCAATTATAAATAAATTTATTAGCATGGCTCCACATATGTGTGGGTATGGTATCAGAAATAATTCTATTTATTTTAGCTCGTCCGCTCAACTAATATTCGCCTATTGGCAACATATCTCGTATCCATTATCTCTTCCTCAGAAAGTTGATTTTAAGATCTTAAAAACGAAGGAATATTCAAACCAACATTTAAATTTTCTAATATGTCAGATATATCAAATCCACGGTCTGCTAAAATATAATCATTAGGTTTTAATTTGTTTAAGAACCCTGATTTTAAAACAATTTCACGGTCGCTCATTGCTCCGCCATAAGCTTCCGAGAGCCATTTTCATCTATGGCTATTAAAATTTTGAACGTGGTAGTATTCTTATAATGAGAAAATGTAAGTTGTTGATAGATCGGGTTTTGAGACCTTTGTACAAATATCTCAGTGCAGTCGATTATCGCTCTATATGTTTTATCAGAAGACAGGCCGTGCTTCTAAAAATCGATTCTTTTAAACGTAACGTAAACTAAATCGTTCATGTAAACAAAGCACTTTGAAACTTTTGTTGGGCTTATCTCGAAATGTTTTGCAATGATTTTAAAATTAAAATTCATTCTGTATTTAACTAATAATAGTAAAATGTGATCAGCAACAGGGAAACAATTTAATAAAACTATTTTATTAAATCTTGTAATTAAATCTAAAAGAAATAAAAATCTTTTTCTATCAAGACCACTATACTGTAAAAGTTCATCATCCGTTAATGTGGAATAGGAAAGTTTTGAGGATTCCGTCTGCGTAAACATACTAACAGTTGATTTTAAAACTGGTTTAATCTGAAAGATCGACAATAAATAAACCTTTTTATTTTCAACTTAGGTACTTACAAATATAATGCACTCACTTTACCTCTAAAGGTTCTAATCTGACTACAGTCATTTTCGCCAATGGTGAAATAAACGTTGCGAGTTTTTCAACTGACATAGAGCTAGTAGTGGCTTCTGACAGTGGTTCAGCAACTGTGGGTCCTAACGGTTCAATTGTTGAAGAGGTGGTGGTTGCTTCTGGCGTTGGTACGGTCGTTGTAGAGTGTCTTATAATTAAACGACGACTTATTGGTTCTTTCTCGTGCCTACGCTTAGGAATATTTTTTGAAGGTACTGCGTCGAGTTTTAGTAAATGAGGCCATCCTGTAATGTACAACAAACGACATTGGTATAATAATTTATAATAGTAATCATGTTTTTCTTACCGGGTCTATATTTGTTAAACTGATAATCAGTATCACAAAAATGTTTACTACACACCGAAGCAAATCGTGACAATTTTTTCCCTATTCTAAGAATAACAATCCACTGATTTTTTTAATTTAGGGTTATTCGCTGGAAATCGATGAAACTTTAATTGGTTTCCTTTGACTGCTTTCGATTTGCAGTTTGATACACAGCAATAGTTCACCATTGTTCACAAAAAGTATATATTTTAAACAAATTTTTTTTTATTTTATTTGTTAAAGTGACGTTTGTTATTGCTTATCCCTAATTCACACCTGGTGGCGATCGGTTGAAATAAATGAAAAATCGCCCTATTAAATTTTGGCTAAGGCCTGTATTAGACTATAAAAGATCTTTGACAAAGATATTTTATAAAATATATTTGTCAAAGATTTTTGATAGTGTAATATGCATATTTTATAAATTTTTTTGTTTTATCAAATTTCTTTTATTATATTTAGCTTCTTGCGGCTAAATATGATAAAAGATTTTGACGTTGCATAATTAATATTGTTTTTAAAAAATCGTATTTTATTGTAAAAATGGCGGAAAATAAATTTAATTGGAGTGATTCAATAACCAATTGTTTTATAAGTGAATATGAAGCAAATGCATTTTTATATAATACAAAAAGCCTAGAGTATAAAAATAGGAGAATTTCCACTTTTCCCCGTCAAATTTCATGAAAAATATGATAAAATCTTTGACGTTGTGTAATATAGCAAAATACTTGTTAAAAGTTCTTTTATAAAATAAAATGCATGAAAATGTTTTATCAAATATATTTGTCAAAGATGTTTTATAGATCTTTTATAGTCTAATACAGACAGGCCCGTATTAGACTATAAAATATCTTTGACAAAGATATTTTATAAAATTTATTTGTCAAAGACTTTTGATAGTGTAATATGCATATTTTATAAATTTTTTTGTTTTATCAAATTTCTTTTATTATATTTAGCTTCTTGCGGCTAAATATGATAAAAGATTTTGACGTTGCATAATTAAAATTGTTTTTAAAAAATCGTATTTTATTGTAAAAATGGCGGAAAATAAATTTAATTGGAGTGATTCAATAACCAATTGTTTTATAAGTGAATATGAAGCAAATGCATTTTTATATAATACAAAAAGCCTAGAGTAAATAGGGGAATTTCCACTTTTTTCCGTCAAATTTCATGAAAAAATGATAAAATCTTTGAAGTAGTGTAATATAGCAAAATATTAGTTAAAAGTTCTTTTATAAAATAAAATGCATGAAAATATATTTGTCAAAGATCTTTTATAGTCTAATTCAGCCCTAAAAAATTCAAAGCAATGAATAAAAACTATAGCGTGTGATTGTATGAGATGAGTAAACATACTAGGATAATAAAACGAAATATATTTTGGGAAATAAAAAATATGGTTCGTTAACGTGTTGGCTAGTTGCAATAATTTGAGCTTAACAATTTTTATATAAAATATAATTATTATACAGGGTGTCTTGTACTTGAATGGTAATCCTTTACGGGGTGATTCCGTGATCAAGTTTCTATCAATTCGTCTATCTCCAGTATTCACTGAGATACAGAGCTTTAAAGAGAATTTGCGACGAGCTAGTACCAACACTTACATTTAGGTAATAGCTTGTATTTGACTCGACTTATATTAGTTTTCAAGAGCACACGTTTTTGGGGTTGAAATTATCTTTTAATCGGTGTATCAGGCAGCCGCGTAGGTTTTTCCACTTCATAGATATTGATTTTCAAACGTGGGCATTTCTGCGAATTTCAAACATTTTCTGTGTTTGATCAAATTTTTTCTGAGAAAATGCATTATCAACATGTGACTTTTATAATTTTTATTAATGCTCCATATTAATACCTACCAAAACTAAGAATAAACAACACTTAGCTTAAGTCTTAAGATTTATTCTTTACCGAGTGAAAGTGTTGCATAAAAAAACATTGTTTAATGATTATTATAGATTTTATTATTATAGTAGGTGTTCAAAATGTCCTCTACTGTTTTGAATGCATTTTAATGCTCTTTCTACACTTTTAGTGTCACATTAAAATTCCGTAAATGTGCACGTATCTCGGCTGCTGCTTCATCAATTCTGTGATTTAAATCTTCTATCTTCTATGGTTTGAATTTCAGTCGGATAAGCTAGCTCTTTCATTCGACCCCAAATAAAAAAGTCTATCACCGTTAGATCAGGCAATCTGACAAGCCAGTGGATGGGTCCGTTACGACCAATCTAGCGGTTTCCATAGTGGGAATTTAAGAAATATTTTATTTGGCGGCCAAAATGTTCCAGCAAATTCCTAACAGCCCGTAAAATTAATTCGTCGTTATCAGCTGATGCGACTAACACTGGATTTGCATCTGCTCGATGATTACAAAAACTTTCTGTTCCCCGAAGCCTTCTAAATGCAGACGAAAATGTTCGATCATCAGGTAAACAACGATTAGGAAACTGTCGATACCAGCATTTCTCGAATTTCCTCTGCAGAAACCATACACATAAACTATATCTGCGTACTCGTTGCTTGAATAAATCAGCATTGTTTACTAGTTTTAATTTTAATTTTCAAAATTATGATAAAACTGGCCAAATCGATTATAGGGTAAGCTTGTTTTATTTAAAAACCAAATTAAAGAAAATGCAGCTTCAGATTTACAGGTTTAAATGTTTGAAAGAATTTTTTTAGAAATTAACGTAGCACATGAAGTACATAAAATGGCTTTAAAATGCATTCAAAACAGAGGAGAACATTCGGTACATGAATTATAATAATAAAATCTAGAAAAATAATAAAACAAAATTATTGGTCGTATGTAACATATTTACATTAGTCGGCCTTTTCCAGGTTATATTTGAAACTATAAGACTGAAGCCAAATGTACCTACTGGAAACTGCTATTCCGACCTATAAATTTATTGAAAAGTTTTATAAACTCTTCGATTGTCTCAATTTCAAAACTAACTACCGTAAAAAGAAATTTAAAAATGCATGTATTCCAGCTAACGAAGTTTCAAAATTTTTAGCCTACATGTTAAACTGTATTCCTCAAATTGATGTCATCAATAAAACAACAGTTAGTTTATTGTTTTAACGGCTTGCAACAAACCATAAATGCTGTTTCCAACCTTTTACATAAAATAATAAACGAAAAAATTGGCGTAGAATATATTTTAACAGCTCGATTTAACCAAGACAATTAATTTTCCAAAATCAGGGGAGCTAATAATCATAATCGTAATCCATCTGTTTGTGACTTTAATCATAACATGGCAAAAATTATGACGATTAAATTATTTGTCCCTTTTCGAATTTGCTTTGTTCACCCGCTCTCGTTTAAACTACCGAAAATTGCGAAGCGAACGAGTTAACATTTGATATTGAACTAAATGAACTGGATACCACTGTTATATCGGATAACATTTTTAATTTAGACGAAGAGGTATAGGCTATGTTACATTTAAGATATCAAAAATATTATCGTGCCCTGAATGTAATAAATCATGGATAAAAACTAATCAAACACTTAAAGTTCCAACAGAATATTTAATTCACAATAAAAATTACTGTTTAGAAAATGATTTGTGTAAACTAAAAGCGCCAACTGATCTTTTTTTATTAAGCTCAGATTCATTTGTTTGCTCGTATCTTTGAAAATCATCCAGAAATAAAAAATCTGAAAGATACTATTTATAAGCATTGTGTCGCTTTGAGTTGTGACAATAATTTGTACAATGATTCAAATCCATGTGCCGAGCACAACAAAACAGCATTAAACTTCATGCTTCTCGTTTTAATCAGAAAACATTGTAGCTGGCTTGTATAAAAATATTCCAAAAAGTCCTACAATAACGTCCGAAATCCGAATTGGAGAATCCTTTTACAAGGAAAATAAGCAGTGTTTTTAATTTTTATTTTATTAATTTACCAAGAAGGTTTCTCTATTTATTTAATTTACGAGTACGTTGAATTTATTTAAATTTGTTTAGTACACTTTGTACAAACCCTTTCAGGTCCACAGCCTTGACGTAGCGATCTGCTTCAGCTTTGCTTGATCAATTTTTTTATTGGTGCTCTAGCATTCAGACTATTGTGATCAATTGTGTGTTTCTCTCTCTAGTCAACAACGTTTTAGGTAAAATCTTTAAATGCCGAATGTTTGAACCGTATGTTGAGCAACTTCTAAATGTTTAAAGGTATTATATCTTAAAGACACCATTAGTACTAAAATACAAAATTTCCCCTACGAAATTATTGAACCACCCTATATTGTAAACACATTTTTATTTTGACGTTTATTAAATGTTTTAATATACAACATGTAGAATATTATTTGTCCGTCTTGAACAGGTTTAAGGAATTTTAGGATTGAGCATGACCATCTGTAACAGATAAAATGTGATCCGAGAGATAGTCATGTTGAAACAAAGAAAAATCTGGCGAGAAAACATTTGAAAACAAAAAAAAAACAACAAAACCATACGAAAATAAATTAATACAAATGTGAAGATAGAATACACCAACGCATACAGCGTTTGAATAGATGGAATCAGAAAAAACATGATCGAGAAGCCAGTGATTGTCTAATCTAATTTTTTATCATATTGAATGCTCTGAAATAGGTATATGGAACAAAGAACAAATATTCTCTCCGGTCGTAAATTTCATTCGTTGTTGATTATTTTCACTTTTAATCCTCAACATACATATTGTTTGAAATGAGAATTAATATTTTGCTTACAGTAAAAAACATAAAGTGTTCATCAGTCAATAACATTTATTTTGGTATAGAAAATCTATGCATTTCATTATAATATTTTATTCGGTACTCTATGGTATAACTATTTTGAAACCAACACTAATGCTCTACAAATAAATTTATTTCTATTTTGTAAAGAACTTTGCACACAACCAAAATAATTATTATATTTTGATTCACCTGACTGAACTCAAATTCAATATATGAAAGAAGAAATGAGAAGACTATAAAATTGTCAGAATATGTGTGGTTAATTCGTTGGACGTACATTAATTTCCCCTATAATTTGTTCAATATTTGGTTAGTACTACCATAGACATTCATACTAGATTTCTCATTTCATTATAACTAAAGAAAAAAAAACAAGACTTCTGATAATTCCAATGTCATCGTTGCGTTGTGTATTTTATAAGGCAATGATTTTAGAATGCCTTGCAAATATCATACGTATATGCAATACATCGATAACATTTGAATGAACAATTTTTATTTTGTGTTTTTAGTCAAATGAGAAATCTATTATGATTGTCTATGGTACTACACATCAAACCATTCATGACTCCGGTACTCTGTATATATCGATGGCTTAGTGAATATCGGCCCTAACCCACATTTCTAACATTTTTCAGGAAATTGCAAAAAACGAGATTTTTGGCAGATAATACTATACGCTTTAGGGCCGAACAAAATTGAATGTGGAACGTGTTTTAGTGGTTTTTAGGTTAAACCAGTCGCACAGAAAGACACGACGTGTTGCATTCTACATTTTGGTATCAAAATGTATTTTTTGAAAAAATGTGGGTTAGGGTCGATATTCACTAAGCCATCGATATGTTCTCTGTGGCTTAGGTGCAAACTTTTGGAAAGTTCATCACTTTATAAAATCTTCCTAAAGGTACACAAAATATATTGGATGCACTTTCGTCAGTCCTAAATGAGAGGAATAAAGCAAGTCTAACTACAGTCATGTGCAATATCGGCTGTTGAAATAAGTTCTAAGTTTAAGACAACTGTTTCATGTAGCAGAAGAAAAAAATTGAAAAATTTTTAAGGGCAATTGACAGATAATATTAACACATAATCAGAGACAACGTATTTATCAAAGATTTCTCATTTTACTAAAAACATGGAAAAAAAATAAAAAATTTCTATTCAAATGTTATCGTTGTATTGCGTATACGTATTATATACCCAACGCATTTTAAAATTATTCCCTTATAACATGCACCAATACAACGATAACATAGGAAATTTCAGAATTTTAGTTTGTTTCATATTTTTAGTAATATGAGAGATCTACGATACATATGTACGTGATACGTTGTCTCTGACATAATGCTGCATATTCTATGCCCAAAATCAAACTTAAAAAATAACTTACAGTAGTCAACCAATGGATTTGAGAAATTATAATGTTTAGTTTAGGAGTTGGTGGCTAATGAGAGGTAATCGTATGTAGTGAAATCTACATGCTTGGATTTTTGCGCAAAACAAATTTATCGCATGACTCTTTGACGGCTACTAATAAGTAATCGTAGAGGTGCCTGGGTAGCCTTTAAAGATTATCTATGAGAATTGATATACATAAATACTCGGAAAGGAATGTTTAAGACAGCTGTGACGACGTCTAGACAAATCTAAATAGAGTATGAGATTACACTGCTACATAGGGCATCATTAATTGCTAGTTATAAGTCAAACGAAATTCCGTATCCCCGCATAATTTACAAAACTGTCATTCAACAAATAACATTTCAATTCATGTTAATTTTTGAAAAATTGAAAAACATCAATAATTCAATAACAAGAAAATTTCTTAGTGTACGTTTCGACAGCAAAGTTCCTTGTTGTTTTAACAACAGGAAATATTTTTTTGTATGGTTGTGTGGGTATTTCGTTTGAATGTGTATTTGTACTTTTTAACGTTTGATACAATTTTGAACCTGGTTGTAAATGAATGAAACAAGTTTAATGTTGAGTAGAATGACTACTTGAAAATTCTTGAGATTCGCACGAAGAAAGAGAGTTGTGTCAAGGACGTCATTTCCGACTATATTCTGAATTTATTAATTCCAAATTGATTAGAATACTTTAAAAATATACATCCATAATTAATATTTTATTTATAACTTTGAACCGCCCATTTTCGCATATATGCATTAATTTGGCATCAACAGCCGCCATGTTGGCATTTTGTAATATTTTCGATCTAGGCATTTGGATAATCACCTCAAATTTTGGCGTGCAGCTCGCCAGAATTCGATTTAATTATGACGAATCACATTTTATCTGTTACAGATGGTCATGCTCAATCCTAAAATTCCTTAAACCTGTTCAAAATGGACAAATAATTTTCTACCTGTCGTATATTAAAACATTCAATAAACGTCAAAATAAAAATGTGTATACAACATAGGGTGGTTCAATAATTTCGTAGGGGAAATTTTGTCTTTTAGTACTAATGTAAAAATAACAACCAAAGAACATCTAGGCATTAGTACTTTTTGGTTGTTATTTTGAATGTTTTTTTTTATTTGGGTGGGTTACAAATTTTGTGTCGATACACATTTTTTTGTATATGTATACTATCCGTGTGAGAAGCGTTGCAAAAATAACAACGAACTTTGCTGTCGAAACGTACACTTAAGCAGTATCTTGGGCATGTTTTTTTTATGTCGAAGTAACCTGAGAAATAATTTAACTGTCAAAATACAGATATGCGTTTTTTTTAGTATCCGAGACAAAATTTATTTCTCTATGCCTTTTTTTGACGCTCGGATAATTTTCAAATTCAACCTTTTTTCTCTGAAAAAAATTCGGATAGTTTTTTAACAACAGTGCGCTTTTTCATAAACTCAAACTTCACGACTGTTGTGCACTAAGGTAAAACATAAAATATTTTTATTAAATAAAACGACAATTCTACGACACTAAAAAAACTGAGATTTATTTTTTCTCGGATATATCGGAGAAAATATTTATCGGATTTCCTCGATATATTATCTATCTGTCCTCTCTTATTTCTCTGACATTAAAAAAAAACACGCCCCTTATTTCGTCGTTTAAGCTCAGTATGCAGCTCGAGCTAAGATAAATTTTAGCGCGGTCTCCACAAGTCTCCATTTAATTACAGATAAATCATCAAGCTAATAATCTGTGTAGAGATAAATTTTGTTGATTTTGTTTGACTTTTATTCGTTTGTTTTTGAATATAGTTTTTGTACAAATAGCATCCTCTAAATATTCGACTTCGTAATGTTGGTCGGCCATTTTGACTTCCGTCTCCTTTACATTTACATATATAAAAATAAATTAATTTTACTTCGTGGCTACTTCGATTGTAAAATGAATCAAAATTCAAAACCGTCAAAATTTATCTTTAAATTATTGTTCTTGTGAGATAACTTGCGGCTAAAATGTTTGGAGAATTTATAGTGGCGCAATCTAGATTTGAATGAAACAACTGATATTTTTTCAAATTTTTCACGCAAAGGTGCATACCGCTCAGCGAAATTGTCAGATAAAAAAAATTATTTTATTTAGCTAGCTAAATTTTACGTCAAATTTGTATGGAAAATTTATCTTAGCTCGAGCTGCATACTGAGCTTTAAACGGAAATTATTAAGTTTTCGAAAAGTGATGTTTTTTGTTTGAGATAGTAGTCCGAAAAGTTAGCTTTCTCGAACAGAATTATTATTAGCTGCGGTTGCTTGTTGAAAAAAAATTAGGTCGATGAAGATTTTTGTTCGTACTACTTTTTTATTTCATACTATACGGAAAATCAATGTTTACGTGATTGATTTCAGTCCGGGAAACGACTCATAACGGTATATAAAACCAAACAAAAAAAAATAACTAGGGTAACTTGATAATTTGAAAATCATTTGAATTGAGTTTCTTTAAATTTTAAACTCATGATTTTACTTTAAAATTTAATTTTAAATGTACAAATCGAATTAATGTCTCATGTAGTATGAAATAAAACGTTGTTCGTTATACGTACGTTACACGTACGTTAAATGATCGTTACAGTACTCGTTCAAAATTCTTCTTCAAAATAAACGTCGAACTCGTACTGTAACAATTAATTATCTATTTACGGATTTTATTAGATAATCTCGATGTAATTAGTAATACTACTATTAGTAACTCGTTGCACTCATATGGCAATTTCCTGCATTCGTCCAAGAAACGACATTTTTCGGCGTTGTGTCATACATAAATAACTTTTGGACCTAATTTTTTTTAGAACACAATAGACTAAACCGAATTGGTTTTTATTTGACCAATTTTTTTAATATGTTAAACGCACCATAGAGTAAATTTGTCGTAGAATTGATTAGATACTCTCGATGCGTAATTAGTAATAATTATGTTTCTTTACAATCGATTAAAAATCGCTTAAAAGTCCGGCAATTTCCCGTATTCGTATGAGAAACGACATTTTTCGATCTTATATCATTATTATGGATTGATGGTTATTATGATGGTTAGATTTTCTTAAAAACGGTGCCGAAGATTTTTTTTATGTTGTTGATAAATGTGACAATATATCGTCTACCTGTTTACAAAATTTAAAGTTAATTGAAGCTGAAAAACTTTAAAAATTTGTTAAACTATTTTCCGAGGTAAAATAAAACTTTTCGAAGAAATAATTTTCACACCTTGCAAATTACAACAATTGCTCCAAAGGTGTCCCCTTAAGGCAAAATGAATAGGTTATCTTTTACTATGAAATTGAAATTTTTAAATTTACCTGCACTACTTTGCTGATGGCAAAAATGTAAAATCCAAATTATCTACTAAATACACATTCACCATATATTATGGCCTGGGGAGCCATAACAGCCTTTGTTTGATCACTACGCCTTCTGGATAGTTCAGTAAATGGGGAAAAATATAAAAAATTATCGAAACCTGCGTCGTGACTATTGAGGGCCTGACTCAATACATCGGTATTCCACTCTTCCAATACGATTCAGCTCCGTATGTTATAGGGCGCGCATTGTAAGTTATTGACGTTATTTGTGACGTAAGAATGCTTAATTTTAACGTCTAATTTTTGTAGGTAACCGAATTTAAAAATAGCTTGAGGATTGAGTCGTTACCCTGGACAGGAAGAATACAAGCTGAAAAGTGCCACAGAGCGGAAAAAACGTATATAGAAAAGACTGGTTTGAAGAAATAAGGTCACTATATTATTTAACCAAACTTTACAATTCACTGCCGATCTGGGTTAAGGCCATCATAAAAGCCAAGGGCGGGGTCATTAATTATTGATTGTAAAAAGAGCAATTTCTCTTAAATTATTTTGGTTGAGATGAATTATTTTATTTCTGTTAATCCTTATTTTGAATAAAAATTACCATAGTCAACAACAAACTATTCTTCAATTGAAATAACTTTGTTAAAAACACTGTAAAGACCAACCAAATTGATATGACGTAAGGCGGATATATTCCTTATCCGAAGTTATGTAGGTCTAAAATGACGGATGACCGTTCTTTTTATTTGAATATATTTGGAATAGTGTAAAAATTGTGTTCATACACTTTTGAAGCGAATGGCGGTATTTCCAAAATTTACTTTAAAAATTCAAATCGAACGTTTCAATGGCGCAGGGTGTATATAATATGGAAATTACTAGAACTATTTCTTAAAGGTCGAAGACAAAAGTGGCGAATGTTATTTTGATTGCGGTTCAACATGTAGCAGTTCTAACTCATAACGAATTGTGAGTCTTTGATTTTCTTTCAAATTAATGTGTAGGGGATTAATATTGCCATGACGTCCAAATTTAGGAAACCAGTGATTCTCCTGCTCCAAATAACGGAAAATTATTCTAAAATGTAAATGATTGGTTTGCCAACATCTTAAGATATTTTTGTAAGAGTCGCTTTGTGGGAAAATTATCGTTCGAGGAATCGGATAGACAAAGTTTTTTTGCAAGGTTCAAAACTATTTTTCAAGTGAATACGTAATATTTTAAAAGATATTTGCAACCAATATGTATATACATACTATAAAATAGTATACGATATGTTCTTTTACGGATTACTTTTTATCTCAATTCAAAACTTTTGATCGCTTGTAAAAGTTGTATTTAATTAAGGTGCATAAGTTTTTTATCGAAAAGCAATATAAACCAAAAATATTCTTTCTCGCAATGTAATAATGATGTCTTTTGGAATACTATGTGTTTCTCTCGTATATACAATATTTACGAAGTGGTGAAATTATTAAGAGTTTTGCAAATTCAGTTTTGATCTGAGGACGATTATGAAAAATGTATCATTTTTCAGTCATCTATACAGGCTATAGCGACTGAATTGCTAATTTATTAGCCTGATAATTTTCTGTACATAGAAATCAACCATGTTCTTATACAGTGTTTGCGAATTATACATAATCCACATTAAAGTTTTAACAATTTCAATTTTATTGTATTTAACACATACATACATATGTATGTATATCCGGATTCTATTTGAAACATTAGGTTATCTTATTCCGGAGTAAGCCAAATAGAAACATATTTACGAAGAGGTGAAATTGTTAAGAGTTTTGCAAGTCAGTGAGTTAGCACGTCAGTCCCTGTAGCCTGCAGCCTGGTGAGATGACTGAAAAATGATCAACTTTTCATAACCCTCGTCGGATCGGAACTAAATTTACAAAAAACTCTTAACAATTTCATCTCTTCGTAAATATTTATATATCTGGTGTTTCAAACTTTATAAATATTCAATTAAAATAATTTTTTATATAAAATGTGATTATTAAGTGTGATATCATTTAAGTTATAACAATTATAATTTGATTTAAACACGCGACTCAAACTCTGCTGCTTTAATATTGCGAGTTTTCATAATTTTCCCATAAAGTAAAATTGCGTTTTTTTTTTTTCATTTTTCTGCTAGTATTACCATTTATACGGTAAATATATAAGTATATAGCAATAAAATTGACGTGTGTGGTAAATTTTTTTATTAAAATTGATTTTAAAACAAAACTTGTATGTGTTCGTGTAAGAATAAAATTAGCATGTATCAATTTAAGATGTAATAAAAAGATAATATTTTGTTTGCAGATAACTTACTTTATTTGGTCCCAAACATCTAAACCAAAATGTTTTAATACCAGTAGTTCCAATGCATAATTCACAAATCCATACTGAATGTATACAAAACAAAAAGACAAAGCACAGATTTACTTATGGATTTTTCAATCAAATGATTTTGTTTTTCTTACCATTTTCACTAAAACAAATTTTACGGAATATAATTTTCACAAAAAAAAATTAAATTTTATAACAAAACCAAATAGATTTGTATAATACAAAAAAATATATTCACAGAAAAAAAACAAATGAATAAATAGAATTTAATTCAATTAATAAAAAAAAAAATACAAATTTTGTATATTAAAACTTTTCTATGGAAAAAAACAACAACACTTTATAAACCACAATTTTAATTATAAATTTGAAGAATTCACTTAACTAAATTAGCAAAAACATAAATATAAATAAACTATCAAAATATAAAACTATTATTTTAGATTGAAATATTATTATTTCTATTTTCTATACACAAAAACAATTATCTAGAAATTTATTCAATTCCGAACAGAACGTGAAAATTTTCCTAAAAAACTTTTAACCGAACTTCTCAAAGAAATTTCTCGGGTGCGACTAAAATATTTTCGATTAATCGAAAAATTGTTTGCGAAAAAAGCTTTCTTTCTCCCATTTAAAAAAAAAACTCTCTCTCTTTCTGTTTCGTGATAATATAAATAAAACATTTTTTATGACTTTATATAGGGTGAATATTACTTTTTGAGATTATTATTGTTTTGGGGGGAAAGCGAATACGAGAAAATATAAAATGACGAATTACCCTTTTTAAGGTTTACGGGTGAAATCGATTACTTTGCGTTTTTTTATTTTGTGGATCTCTTCCATTCGTTGTTTTGTTTTGTTAAAAATATGCTGAAAAGCTCGGCTCATTCTCTTTCGGTTACCTTTATCATGTTTACAAGTGGGGAATCTCTGTTTTTAATAATATTTTGAGTAAAATGATAAGAGAATATAAATATTATGTGTACATACCATATTCCTAAAAAAAAAGGAATGTTAATAAAGATTTTATGTTTATTTACTTTTTATAGCAAATAAAAAAAATTCTCTTTCTCTTTGAATTTATAGAAAAAATATAAAAATTATAGTTTTTCTCTACTAGATGTCATTCAACACTTATAATTCAAATTTATAACCGTTTAGTAGAATGAAAAATTAACTATCCAGCACTTACACCGACACCAACAACATCAGCGGAACATTCGCAAAGTTTATCATTAACAAGCGGTAAACCAAAGCTCATCTAATAACAGCACAACTTCCGTGGCAACCACCAGTACCCTGATTCTCTAAAAAATAAGATAATGGGTAAACGTGTAAACTTGCAAGAAGCTAAGCATACTTTAATTAATTAGCGATTTTTCGATTTAATTACTACTTCAAATAAAATCGAAAAATTGTAAACTTAGGCTGTTAGTGAATTAGTTAAAAACTAGTTAAAAATGAAAATTTTGACAAATGAAATTAAATTTTTTTTTATTCACCATAAAAAAAAATTTAGCGCTGTCGACACCGTCTGTAAATTTTGACAAGCGATGTTAAAAAAATGTCATTCAAAAACATTCAGTATTAAACGTTGTTCAATAAATGATGGCTATTTACTACGGTTTGACACTGGATTGAGTAAAAGCTTTTATACCATAATTTAAATTTTCATCGTGCTTATTGACTGGACATTTAATTCTTATATGATAACATTAGCAAAGATTAGTTTTATTTTATTGAGCCAATGATTTAAAATTAAAACAAATTTTTGAAATATTGGTTTAGGGCTCTTTTTATTTTAAAAAACTTAATTACAGCTTTAGCTTTCGATTCCTATTCGGAATCATTCTCAAAAGCGTTATGAAAACCTTATATCAAAATTGTTTCTTTTATACAAATTTTAAATTTTGCAAAGCTACCTTAATAAACCCATTTATCATAGAAACGCACAGCCTAGACAATTTATTTGAAAATAAAATTGTACTATAATGCTTTCAATGTAAAAAGGTTGTACAATTAGAATCAAAAATAATTTGTATGAGACAAAAAAATTTAGATAAACAAATCATATGAATTCCCAATATATGCAAAATCTTCTCCTATATGTTTATAGAATTTGTACTTGCTTTAATGTGCAACATTTCTAAAATCGATCTTTTTTTTAAAAATTTTTGTTTTTCGAGAATTTTAACGTTATCTAAACTGATTAAATGGTTCGTATCTCTCAAATGCTGTGAAAGTGCACTAATGTTTGAATTTATATTTGGATTTGCGCCTCTTTTGTGTTGATAAATCCGTTTTTCTAAAAACTGTTTTGTCTGCCCTGTGTATGTTGAATTGCAACTGCAACATACTTGGTAAATAATATTTGATTGTTTTTTTAATGGTATTTCATTTTTCATTTTTGAAAAAAATTTGTCATTTAAATTTGAGGCTGCACGTCCTACAATTTTAAAATTATAATTCCGAAAAAGGTGTTTTATTTTTTCATAAAGATTTTTTATATATGGAATGGCCAAATAATGTGTAGTTTCAGTGTGGACTTGGGAATCAGGATTTGTGTGAAAATTTCTTTGTTTACAAAATATGCTATTAATTAGTTTTTCCGGATATTGGTTTTCAATTAATGTATGTTTTAGAATTTTTAAATTTTCATAACGCTTTTGAGAATGATTCCGAATAGGAATCGAAAGCTAAAGCTGTAATTAAGTTTTTTAAAATAAAAAGAGCCTTAAACCAATATTTGTTTTAATTAGCAAAGATTCCAGTTTTTGCCTTATTCAAAATCTAACCCCGATTTCTTCTCGTTCGTCAATAGCTGGTGGTTTAATAATACTCCGCATATGATGTGTAAAATAGTCCAACATTTTATGTATGATCATGATGAATTTTACTGTAAAACTGTATGGGAAAAAAGTATAGGGCATATACTTATGTACATAGTTATAATTTTATTATTAAATTCGATGCATTTTGAATGAATTTCAACTGTCAACATTTTAACTAATTCACACAGCAAATTCTATTTTTGTTGTTAAAAATATTTCACAACGATAATTTGATTGTCACCAAATTTTTAACTAAAATATTTTTAATATATTCACTCACGGCCTAACTAATAAAAGAAAGCTTTGCTTTTTACGAGTTTACACGTTTACCCATTATCTTAATTCTTAGAGAATCAGCACCCAGGAAAGAATTCGATCAGATGATGAAGCTACAAAACATGAAGATTAAAGCCCTATTACAGAGAAACAAACACAGCTAAAGATGCATTAGCACAAAAAAAATCAAAACAAGCAGTAAAACTTGTTTTGAAACATTTTATTTATTTATTTTTATTCAATCTGTGAATCCAAAGATCCAGTGGCGATTGCAAAAATGTTTACATGTATGTATATTTGGAATGAGGACGAAGGGCCGAATTTCAAAGGGCCGAATGTCGAAGGGCCGAATGGCGAAGAGCCGAATGAGTCGAAGTGCCGAATGGGTCAAAGGGCCGAATGGGTCGAGGGGCCGAATTCTTTTGTTTATTTTTTTTGTTTTTAGAAATATAATTTTTTTAATTTCTTGTTTTAAGGAATATTTTGTAAATTTTTTTATCAAATATGAATTAATTTCTTATGAGTTTATACGGGAGCCGTTTAAATGTCAAACGATATTTGACAAAGTTACGTTTCATCAAACTATTTTTGGCAAATTTGCTTATTTGGAAAATATCATATGACAAAACAAATTGAATGGCAAATGTATGTTTGATCAAAAAAAATATTGTAAATTTTACAGGTACGATGTAAATGGAATGTTTAAATGATTTTGTATATACATAATTTTGGAATATAACTAGCCTATAACATAGCTGTTTCTTATTCTATTTTGATTAAATTTAACAGGTACGGTGGAAATAAGATTGTTAAATGATTTTTGGGTGCATTTTTGGAATATCGCAAATTAATCTGTAACTTGGCCATTTCTTTCGGGATTATGATACATTTTGACACGTACGGTGGCAATGGGATTGTTAAATGATTTTTAAATGAAGTTTTTGAATATGCCCAATTAGCTTGTAACTTGGCTATTTCTTTACCGATTATGATGAAATTCAACAGGTATGATGGAAATGGGATGCTCAAATGATTTTTGGATAGACTTTCGGAATATGGCCAATTAGCCTGTAACTTGACTATTTCAGAACTGATTGTGATGAAATTTAGCAGGTATGACGCGCGCTGGAAATAATAAAAATATTTTTGCTTGAAAACGGAAATTTAGAATTATCTGGAAAATAGAGATTTATTATTAAAATTAGAATGGAAATTTCCATTTTCCAGAATATTTCAAAATGAAATTTTGGGAAAGGAAGATTAAATCTTCATTTTCCAGAATTTAAATTTTCATTTTGAAGCAAAAATATTTTTATTAATTCAGGCGTGGCACGCGAAAATTTTGTTCAAATTTTAGAGTAATCACTTTTTGGCAAATTATTCTTCAGGAATTATGAGACATTTTGATCGCGCGATCAAAATGCCTCATAATTCCTGAAGAATAATTTGCCAAAAAGAAATTTGTCAAACAAATATTTGACATAGGTGAATTTGCCATTTATATTATACTTCTTTGCCAAAGTAATGTTTGCCAAACGTGTTTTTGCTAAAAGTAATTTGATCAAACTTTCATTTGCGAAACGTTTTCTGCTAAAGGGCGTATACCCACCCGTTTATACAAATTTTATTATGTTTAATCTTTGGATATTTTATCGGCAAAAATATTACATTAATTTTGATGTTTATATTTTGTGTTCCTCTTGTAATTATCAAGTGGAAAAATATTTGTACATAATAGGTATTTCACCAAAACCAAAAAGAATTTTGTCATAAAATGTCATTAAAATCACACCATTTTTTATTCTTTAGGGTGAAGGAAAATTCTATTTGGACGAATAAAATAATTTATCTGTGATTTAGTGATGTGAATATAGTGAATAGACTCCTAACAATTTACTACATAATTATAAAGACAAATTACAGTTTAAGGCAAAATTTCCAAAATGTCTACTTAAATTACACGAAACTGTTAATTTTAAAGTATATTGTTGTCTCATATGTTGTTTTGAATATTGTTTCATGTATTACCTATTTTAATATGAGTCATTTTGGCAAACAACATTTCAACCTGGCATTGATATCTGGAAAATTAATATTGTTTTTCATAAATAAATTAAAATTATAATTCTTAATATCAAATTCAGTACATTTACGAAATATTCCTTGAAACAAGGAATTTAAAAAATTATATTTCTAAAAGTAAAATAAAAAATAAACAAAAAAATTCGGCCCTTCGACCCATTCGGCCCTTCGGCCCATTTGGCCCTTCGACCCTCTCGGCCCTTCGACATTCGGCCCTTCGACCCATTCGGTCCTTCGACATTCGGCCCTTCGACCCATACGGCCCTTTGAAATCCGGCTCTTCGACATTCGGCCGTTCGGCATTCAGCCCTTCGACATTCGGATCTTTGATATCATTCCGTTTATTTACAATGTTTACATTAATAATAACATAACAAATTTACAATATTTACAATCAATACTAACAAAAAAGTTTTCAAGTTACTTACTACACTTGGAAATGCAACGAATAACCATAGCTGAGGCTTCAAACAAAAATGATTTTAAACCTGACTTAAATGTATTTAATTTACATGAGTTTTTTAATTCATCCGGTAGGCTATTGAATATTTTAGATGCCAATATTAGTAACGAATTTTGGAAATATGTTGTTGTAAATTTTTCAAGCCGAATATACTGCTTATATCTCAAGTCGTAATTGGTATTAACGGATAGTCTCTGTGCGTTTAGCATAATACGAATAATATGTTTTTGAGCTATAACAAGGGGATAAATTCTTGAATAATAAGTTCCTCCCCAGCATACTTAACGATACAATAGCCTCGATTTGACAAGCGCAAAATAAATAATTCATAAGACTGCGGAAGGACAGACTGAACGCAAAATATAAAATGTTTGAATAATAATACACATATAATTACGAAGGGAATCGATATGATGAAGCCAACGCATACACGTATCTACAATCAAACCAAGATACTTAAAATAAGGTACGAATTCAACTTTAAAACAGTCACTGACACAAGTTATGTGATCACAATTAAAATCAAGGTAAATAACTCTAGGATCAATAGTAACATCATTATTAAGTTTATAAATCATACCTTTAGTTTTTGTGCTTAGAAACATAGTATGTGCAAGGCACCATTTCCTCAGAAGACTTAGATCAGTATTCATAGAGTGAATATTAGAGATAAGCAACTGGTCATTATAAAGAAATACTAGATCATCCGCAAAAGCTATCAAAGCTAGACCAAGAAAAGGATGTGGCCTAAAACAGAACCTTGTGGAACACCATTTGTTAATTCCTTGTATCGGATTTATGTAATTTTAAATACTTAACAGGTTACCGCTGGTGGGGCCTTTCTTTTTAATTAATGCGCTTTATATACATTTTTAAATTTTCAATGTCAGCACAAAATTGTAAAGTATAAATCAAAAATATTTATAGTATACATAAGTATTATTACAAATTACGTTAAGAGTCAGCCCAATAGATACAAAAAAAACACCAAAACTTCATACTTTAGTGAAAATTAAACGTTGTAATGTTGATGAGTCAACATATTCCGGGCTGTAGAGTTTTGAGTAACCTCCTGTTTACACTTCACTATTTTCATCCGGTCGAGGAAGAGCTGCCAGTATTAGAACCTGACCTTTCGCATTAATTTTAAAATACAAAATGAGGATATCGTGTAAGGATGAACATCATGATGATTCATTTCTGTTTTCAGTTGTTCCTTTTCCTTTATCACTTGTAGCTCTGGGTTTTGTTGTTTTGAGTTTTATTTGCAAACTGAATTCCTTTAGATTGACCGCTCCGTTTAACATATTAGATTATTTTTCAAATGTCTTGCTAATATTATTATGTGCTGTGCCGATAGCGATGATAAAGAGATTGTCGTCCCTTAGTGTACAACCATAGCATCTATCGTCACTGATCCGGACCCCTGAAGGCTGTATGAGTCGATGTTGGATCCACATATGATATCAACTGTCATTCTATTTGTAATTACGTATATCCATTGATTTGGAGCATGCAGTTTTATCCAATGGTTAGTTGAATTTATTTCTTTAACATTGCATAATGTGTTAAGCTTGGTTTTTGCTGTAAGATTGCTCGACACAATAATTAGATTAATTATTGTTAGACGAACAATTACACGAGTAATCTCCTGTTGTTGAAGCGGTTCTCTAAATTCTCCCAAGTTGCATCGTAATTGTCTTCAGTAGGTTCCAAATAACTCAATCATTTTCCAGCTGACCCTTCTACGTGACTTTAAAGTAGTTCATTTTATGTGTCGTGGTTAGCTGATTATTATTATGAACTAAACGTTTGAATGTGTCAGAGAAACCTACCCACTTTGTGTAGTCCCCGTGAAAATGTGGGATTTCTACTGGTGGTAGACGAATTTTTAGTGGTTTTACCTTGCCTAATTCCTCTTACATTACAATCTATTACAGTATTACAATCTTCTCGTATTCATTGTTTAAATTTCCGTAGTGTTGGTCTACGAAATATTTTGAATTTACTTCCTGTTCTTCAGAAGTCTCTATGCATATTTGTTCTAGAAGGTCATTGATCTGCATCATCATCCTCCCCATGTTTTTTGATTTGATTTTTAAAGCTGGTCTAGATGTGTACTGGCTAATAGCCAGTATGTCCTCATTTGATCGAATTTCTCGATATAAACCTCGCAATCGGATATCTTGCTGCTTCAACACTGTTGCCTGAATTTTGGCAATTGGCTAAAAGCAACGTTTGACTCAATGGTCGACGCCCTCGAGTAGTTGGCTGTGATTAACTTCACTTGTTGATGCCTCATGCTCTGTTGTATTGCTGTTGCCCTCCTCAGATAGGATGAAGCTAAATTTTTTATTTGTTCCTGCTTCATCTGAAGTTGGAAATGGTGTTGATGGCGAACTCGGTGTGTTAAGTCGTTGGCGAATATCCTCAATGGTTGTTGTGAAACTTTTTGAAATCGTTTTATCCTTAAGTATTGATGTGTTGAATCTAATGGGATTTGATAGTCTCTAATCTTGTTGTCTTCATCAACATACTCGTTGTAAGACTTGTTCAACGCTGCGATTTTCCTCTCAAGATAGGGTTTTGTTTTCCGCTGCACTCCATTTTACTTGTAATTTGAGATGAGTTGCTGTATCTCTTCTGCTGTTTGTTCTTGTTTTCTTAGCAGTTCTTCCATATTTATGGTTATACTTGAGAAACTTTATTAGGAAACAATTTCTAATGCGAACTAGTGTTTCGTGATGTAGCTTCTATGGTTGTTGTTTGGTATTTTACGTGGCTTTGCCGGTTGTTGCTTGGCGTATTTCGAATAGGTGCCAGTTGTTTTTAATGGCTCGAAGGACCAATGTTAATCCCTTGTATCGGATTTATGTAATATATGTATGCCTTTCTTTTTAATTAACGAGAACAAAATCAGTTAGCATCAATTTAAATTCTGCTTTATTTTATTCAATGCTACGCTTTATATATAAAATTTTAAATTTTCAATGTCAGCCCAAAATTGTAAAGTATGAATCAAAAATATTTATAGTATACATAAGTATTATTACAAATTAAGTTAAGAGTCAGCACAATAGATACAAAAAAACACCGAAACTTCATACTTTAGTGAAAACTAAAACGTTGTAATGTTGATGAGTCAACACCATCATTTATCATTTTACCTTCACTAATTACTTCACCAATTTTAACTATTTGCGACCTATCAGATAAATAAGATTGGAACCACTGTAATGTAACGCCTCTAAAACCAGCATGTAAAAATTTTTAAAATAATACATTGTGGTTAACCATATCAAATGTTTTTGTTAAATCCACAAAAATAGACGCAACAAATCTTTTCTTGTTGAGAGCTGCATATAGGAAATTTGTGAATTCTAATAAAGCACCCTCAGTACTTTTAGCTTTCCTAAACCCGAACTGCATATTATGCAAAAAAATATTAGTGGGGACGCGTGTTATACGTGAATACGTTTACGTCATAATAATTTTTGAACACTAAGAAGTATCATTAGATTGCTCTTGAGACGCCCTTTCCAACCGTAAACGTTCTCCATATTTTGATTTGGTTTTTTGACGAGTATAGGCCGAGCCGACATTGCATTATTTATTTTAATTTTCTACTTTAACACCATATATATTAACTATAACTATTTCACATTAATGTTTTATATACGCAACCTATAGATCTTGACGAGAGCTGACGAAACGATTGAATACAAACAAACGTTCTAGCTTCTCCGAGTCAAAATTTATAAAAACAAGAAACAACCTCAACAAATTTATAAAATTCTCGTATTATGAGCAGAAATGTATTAGATAAATGAATTTAGGAAATTGCAACGCGACATCAATATTATATGAAAATCAACCAAAAATAATCGGTTGAGAAATAGGCAAGTTCCATCATACTTGACCATATTCCAAAACTTTATCCAAAAATCATTTTAGAATACCATTATCAACACACATGTCAAATTTCATCATAACCGGTAGAGAAATAGGCAAGTTTCATAATACTTGGCCATATACCAGAACTTCATCCAAAAATCAATTTAGAATCCCATTTCCAACACAAATGTCAAATTTCATCATAATCGGTTGAGAAATGGGCAAGTTCCATCATACTTGGCCATATTCCAGAACTTCATCTAAAGATAATTTGAGAATCCCATTTCCATTGGATTCAGCATTTCAAATTTTCATTAAAATCAGATAAAATATAGAATCCCAATAAATTTTTTATAAAAAAAAAATAATTTATTACTATAAAGAAAATAGTTATAAAAATGGCGGTGCTTCCCCCTCCACCGCAAGCGATGCGTCACAGTCCTCACTCAACGTAACGAATTCTTTGATCCTTTAGCTATCGAGTGATGTAATTAAATTTTAGATGTAGATGATAGATATATAGATAGCTGCAGCATCAAACTGTATCCCCCGATTTTGTTATCATCAGTTTTCTAAATGGCCACCCATATGAAAGCAAATTTAAAGAAGTATATACGTCAAAATTTGTTTTATTTAAAAAACTAGTTACTCTTTGTTGGAGCTACCATTTCAATTAGTTTAGAAAACACTGACAGTAAAGTAATGGGTCTGTAATTTGCAACATTAGCTTTGTCGCCTTTTTTAAAAATAGGAATAACGAGCCCTTCTTTTAGTTTAGCTGGGAAAATGCCAGAACCAAAACTAATATTTATAATGTATCAAAACACATCTACAATACTATTTTTTTAACAAGGATATTGCTGCACTTATCGATGCCAGCAGAATAAGAAGATTTCAGAGTTGTTATAACTTTAAGCAATTTATCTGGGTTCATACAATGGGATGATTCCATTTTTTATGTCGCACTTTTATCACAATACTAATTCACTGTTGTGCAGAATGAATAAAAGGCAGAATATGGATAGACAGGAGGAATTATTAATATACAAACACAGGGATAACCCGTTATTGTTAAATGATAGAATCAACACAAAAACTAATAAGCTGTATGATCTAGTTTTGAACAGTTACCAACACCGATAATTAGTAAGCAATGCTTTTGTATAAAACAAATTTTGTAATAATTAAATCAGATTGACAAAGGGATAAATATACCGGTCTCTATATATTAAGAAATATATACATATTATCACACAAAGAAAGTGTATTAATTGTTATTTTACTGTAAATATATATTTACTGTAAATTCAAAATAAAAATAATAAATAATTTATATGGACAAGTTTTAAAGAAAACACATGAATGAACTGCAGAATTGCTATAAATTAGATCCGAAAAATCTTCACTAACATTACTTATGGTACGTTTTAAATTATGAACTGCATTAACAAAGTAATTGTTGAAAATCTCTGCCATTTCACTTGTGTCAGTTACAGAACTATTTTCATCAGTGTCAATTTTTTCAATTTGAGCGTTTCTGCGGTCATTGTTAAGAACCTCATCAAGTAGTTTCCAGCATTCTGAAATATTTCCATTAACCTTATCAAATTTATTTTTATAAAAGTCCACGCTAGCAAGAATCACATCATGTTTAACCATTTTATTTAATTCATCGATACGACTTTTTAAATTTAAATCATGCAAATTAAGCATGAGCAAAAGTTCATGATCTAAATATCACCGATATGAGCACATATCGGTGATATTTAGATTATGAACTTCTGCACTGAAGCTTAAATCAGAATTATATGAGTATCTAAAAATGAAATGATCTAGACAAGATGAAGAATTATTTGTAATACGTGTTGGAGTATTAATCAACGATTTTAGCCCATGTGACGTCATCATGAACAAATATTCATCAGCAGATGAACGATCTTCAAGAATATTTATACTCATATCACCAAAAATAATAAGATTTTTTGATTTTATATTTAAAAGAACACTATTAAATTCATTGACAAAGACTGACGAGTTGAAAGCGTGAAATCTATAAGTACACACAATCGAAAATAACCCAGAATTAAATTGAAAATCCAGCCGTATAATGTCAGCACTATTGTTACTGAACATCTGGAGACTGTCACGTTGTTTGGATAGACTTCGGTCGTATATGGGAGGGTTATTTGTCTCTCAGATATCATGTTCAGGCAAACATTACTCGTGACTTAAACTATGAAATCTTAGGCATTATGAAACAACCACCCCTTTTATCAACACCACTAATAAAAAAACTGATTAGCACATAACCATATTATAACTCATTCCAAAAAATAAAAATAAAAAATTCATTCATTTAACAATTGATTATCATAAAAAAATTTGAGTTTATTAATAATGAAAAAAAATCAAAGAAAAATTTTATAAACAAGGAAATAAACATTAAATTTTCTTATCAATCAAAAAAAAACGAAATCAAAGTATTTGAGTGTTTTGTATACTCTGCAATGCACTAATGGAAAATATATATATATAAGAAACAAAAGTATAATTTCGCTTACCCCTTGCCTTCTACCGATGAGCGCTCACTGGTGTTGCTAAGGTGCGTTTGACAATCTTAAACCTAAAAGAAAATATTTTCACTTCCTGTGTACAAAACAAAGCACTCAAAACCCGAAACTTTAACACTAATTTTTTTATTTTTGATTTCACACAAAATGAACGTTTTCTTATTAAATTTTATGATTTTATAATTTTTCTTAATAAAATTTTCTTATAATTTTATAATTTTTCTTAATAAATTTTTTTTTTGTAACTGATTGGAATATTTCTTTTTATTGTTAACACAATATTTGTAATGCAACTGCTTATATTTAGAGATGCATATTTCATGTAGGCAATCGCAAATATTGGTCGAAATAACCGCCAATCACACGGTATAATTTCGCTGGAATTGAGGCCCCGCTAGCAACAACGTTTGGTAATCTGTCCGGTTATACGCTACAAGCTATTCATGAGAAAACAAATTTTTGACGCTTTTCAATCAAGCTCAACAAAATTCATGTAGGAAATTACATTCTTACCATTCGCTTTGATTAATGTATTCTTCCATATTTTTTTTTTTTTTTTGTAGATGGAAAATTCGTCTAAAGTTGTTTTAACAATTTTAATTAATTGATACAGATTCGACAACTTCAATTTTAAAAGTTTCTGACTTTCACCTGGACACTTTACTTTTAAATTTAATTTAATTTTCTTAAGAGAAAAAGTATTGAAAATAATGTTTCACTACCGTGGCCTCTTCAACAATGATATACCAAATTATATTTTAACGAGGTACAAAAAAAATCGCTGGTGCTAACGGCTTACAAAAAAAATATTTATTCCATTTACCCGTTTATATTTACGTTTATTATATATATATATATATATATATTATATATATATATATATTATATATATATATATATATATACAATAACATTACTAAGACAGAAAAATTATTAAAACTGAGACTACTCTACGTAATGACCATCATAAAAACACAACAACAAAAAAAGAAAATTCAAATTAGATCGTGATATTTGAACTAAAATTGTTCAAAAGTTCAATGAACTTTCCACGTAATTGTGTCCTGGATTGAAATTTCTGTTCTTGATTATTTAGGATAGATGGCACAAATCATCGTAAAAAGTTTATCGCGTAAAAAAAAACCGATTCGGTTTGTTTCTTGTCTAAATGTCTAAATTCTACATTCTACAGTTTACAATTTATAAAAAAAATAACGATTTGTTTGATTTAGTTTTTCGCCGTTTCGTTTCTTATTCTTAGTTCATAAGTAAATTTGTAACAGGGCAGGTTCATTCGACACGCATGATTGCTGTGAAGATGAAGCTGAAAGAAAACTAAATAGGTTACAAGCGTATGTCTTTGGCGTGAAATATTCCTAATATTTTGCCTGAGTCATCCTTGATCTCATAATTCACAGATCCAATTTTCTTAGAGATGATTCCTTTAATGTATTGTGGGGCAAACTTTGCACAAAATTTATTTATCGCGTCACTTTGGTAATGAGTACGAACGAATATTGTCTGACCGACTTGAAATTCCTTTGGACGGGTTCTTAAATTATACCTGCTCGCGCTTTTCTCATAAGCCTTTTCGATGTTGATTTTTGCTTCATTGTGAATTAATGCCAGTCTTTCTGGGAGAGGTAACATTATCTGGCCTTCTGATAAACTTCCTAACTTTTTGAGTAATTTATAATCTTCTCCATGATTTATCTTATGATACCCAAAAAGCAGGAAGTGTGGTGTATTCTTTGTTGTGTCGTGGACACCATTACGGAGTGCCGATGCTATATCATACAAATGTTTATCCCAACTGGTATGCTTATTTGTAATGTATGAACGAATTGCAGCTAACACGGAACGATTGACCCTCTCGGATAGATTTGATTGTGGCGAATATACCGCAGTTTTTGAATCAATCACTCCATACTCTTTTAGTAATTCACGGTATTCGGAACTTTTAAATTGTGCGCCATTATCCGAGTGGATAGTCTCAGGAACTCCAAACATACTAAAAACATTGTTTTTTAAAAATTCGGTGATTTGACGAGTTGTTCCTTTACTTAAGGCTTTAAGCAATACAAATTTGGTCAAGTGGTCGAGAACAATTAAAATCATGGTGTTTCCTTGAGTGGACCTAGGGTAAGGCCCAAGCAGGTCGATATAAATCCTTTGCCATGGTCGTTCAATATGAAACATTTTTCCGATAGGTGGTCTCATCATTTGATTGGGGCTTTTGGTCACTTTGCAAACTTCGCATTTTCTTATATAATCTTTAACTTGTTGAATCATTCCAGGCCAGAAATATAACATGCGGATTCTGTGAAGAGTTTTAGAAACACCACCATGTGAAGCTAATGGGTTATCATGTTCGGCTTGAATTAGCTGTTGTCGCATTCCTGTTGGTATCCAGAGCTTCCACACTGACACATCCGTCAATTGATCCTTTGTTTTTGGCTCAAGGCGTATAAATATTTGGTTTTCTTTAATTCGAAATGCGGGGTACTTTCCAGGATCATTTTTAATTTTGGATAGTAGTTCTTGATAGTCTGGCTCATTGAATTCAGGGGCTTCTAAGTTTACTTCTGATATGTATTTTTCTAAGCTGGATACAAATTCATCACTCGTGTCGCAATAAACGCGTGATAGAGCATCTGGAACAATATTAAATTTCCCACTTTGATGCTTTATGTGAAATGTGTAGCCTTGAAGCTTTAGACTCCACCTCGCAAGTCTTCCGCTCAAATCGTTTTGGTTCATGAGCCATTTAAGGCTAGCATGATCAGTTATGATCGTAAATTCGTGTCCTTCCACATATGCTCTGAACTTTTTTACCGCAAGGATGGCAGCTAAACATTCCAATTCTGTAACGCAATAGTTTTTCTGGGCTTTGTTCAGTTTTTGGGACATGAACGCTATGGGGCGTTCACATCCATCTGCATCCTCTTGGTAAAGCACTGCTCCCACACCCTCGGTACTAGCGTCACACCGTATGAAAAAAGGTTGTTCATACGATGGGTTGATCAATACCGGAGATGTGGTTAGCAAAACTTTCAGTTGTATGAGAGCTTCTTGAGCACCTGGAGTCCACTGGAATTTCCCTTTCTTAAGGCAGTCTGTAATCGGAGCAGTCACTGTCGCGTAGTTAGTAATAAACCTCCGATACCACCCAGCCATACCAAGGAGACGTCTAGTTTGTTTGACGTTCTCTGGTACCGGAAAGTTTACTATTGCGTCAATTTTCTGTGGGTCTGGTCTCAGTCCGTGTTCTCCTACTAAGTATCCTAAATAACGTATCTCTCTCATTAGAAACTTACTTTTTTCTAAGTTTATAGTTAGTCCCGCCGTCCGTAACAAGTCTGCGACCAACTCTAACAAAGTAAAGTGATCCGCCAATGTGCCGGTGATGATTAACAAGTCATCCAGATAAACGAAAACTCTATCATGGAGCTCATGCGGAATCACCTTATGCATCAACCGACACATTGATTGGGCTGCATTACACAGCCCAAATGGCATCACTTTAAATTGATAGAGTGGTCGCCCTGGTACTGTGAATGCTGTCTTGTCTCTGGAAGATTCCGCAAGCGGAATCTGCCAGAATGCGTCCTTCAAGTCTAGTCCCGTAATGAATTTTGTCTCAGCAAGACGTCCAAGTAGTCCGTCGATGTGTGGGAGAGGGTACGCGTCTTTGTCGGTCACGGAGTTCAGTTTTCGAGCGTCCAAGCAAAGTCTTGTCTTGCCGTTAGATTTTTTTACTATTGTCACAGGTGAACTCCAGGCGCTTTTACTAACCTCAATTACACCCAAATTGAGCATCCTATCAATTTCTTCATAGATACATTTTTGAACTGCGGGAGAAACAGGATAATACCTCTGCTTAATCGGTTTACAGTCCTTCAGGATACTAATTTCATGTTCATGAAGAGTTGTTTTACCTAATCCATTTTTCGCAAATGAAGGAAACAGATCTACTATTCGCTCTAGTTTGTTCCTGTCATGTTTAGATAATGAATGCATGTTGTCATCAATTGGTTTCACAGTAGGTTTAGAAATTTGACTAATACTCAGATTAGGGATTATATTAAATCGATCCCAAAAATCAATACCAAGATATAGTGGAGACTGTAAACTTGGAACGATACATAATTTCATCACTTCAGTCTTATTTCCGAACGTTATTGGTAACCAAACATACCCTTCAATTCTGTTACAAGTTCCGTCTGCGGTTCTTATGAATGAATGCAGTTTATAGAATTTAATATTTTCATTTGCGAGAAATTCCAAGGCACCTTTACCCAATACACTTACAGAGGCTCCGCTATCCAAGAGACCATACATCGAATTATTACAAATGGTTACCTGTGCATAAGGACGCGGATCATTTTTGTAAAATTTATGTAATATTGAAGAAATGCAATTTTTGATAAACGATCTTTTCTGGTAGAAATATTTGATTGAGCGAATTTTCCTTTTGTTTGAATTTTGTGATTTTTTCGACAAGTCAGAGTTAGTTATTTGAGAAGCATTATAATTTGTTGTTGAATTTAATCTTTCTGGACATTTGAGGGATTGGTTGATGTGTTTTGATTTACTACCGAGCGTGCTGCCCTCAAAATACTCACACTCGGTTGTGGGTTTCCCTGAGTAAATTTCAAGCAATTTGTACAGGATGGTTTGCGCACATTTGAAGCTCCACAGCCAAAACAGAAAATATTCTGGAATCCTTCGTTGCAATCTTGATACCTATGGCCAATTTTCTTACAATTCCAGCAAATTAGATTTATTTGGTGATCACCGGTATAGTTTGCTGTATCACGCATTTTCTGGATTGCCTCTAACGCTTCAGGCCTATCAAGGTTTGGTTGATGGTAATACTGTTGCTGATTGTTCGTCGCCAAAATGAATGGTTCATTCATATTTACCTGTCCCATACTGTTTGTTAATTCATTTACCGTAGGACGACGTCGTAGAGAAGAGTCAATGAAACGCCTTGGGTCATATCCAGTTTCGTCCCACATCCTCTCATATCTTTGGCACAAAACCCGTAATTCTTCTACAGAAGTTAGATTTTTCTGATACGGCATAGTAACGTTCTTAAGCGCCGGATGCATATTTTGACAAAGTCTATATAAAAGTTCCCTCTGGTTTAAACGATTTTGAAGCCTAGCGTTAAGTTTCTGGACACTCAACGCAAAATCTGAAAAACTTTCTCTATTTTGTCGTTTGCGGAGTATCTGCTCGCGAATTTCCTCTTCGAAATCAAAAGAGCTAAAGTATGCCAGCATCGCGGACTTCATATCTTTCCAAGAAGCCTCAGGATAATCGAGTTTAAATACCCAAAACCAATCTTCAGCCTTTTTTGATAGAAATAGGTGAAGAACTTTCGTCAGCTGGGTTTCTGGATAACCATCATCTTTTGCCATCTGTTCTAGCCTATAAACAAAATCATGAACATTTGTGGCCTCGCTACCGTCAAATGACAAGTTCCACTTTTGCCGAATTTTATAGAAATCGGACATTCGAAACACAGATGCTGGTTTTTGTGACGGATTAGGATTTAGTACTGATTTTCTAGTATCTCCTGACAAAATTGCCAGATTGTTATTTGAATGCCTTGGCTGCTCTTCGATAAGATTACTTCCTGATAAATCCGCGGATATATGAAAATTTGAATTTCGTATGTTAGAATTTCTTTGAGTTTCCATTTAGTGAAGAAATCTGCCACTGAACTCTTTAGGTGTTTCCCCTCATTTATCAAATCTTGATATTGATGATCAAGGTTCCCTCTCTGGAATTCTGGGTTTTTCTGTTGTTCAGAAGATTCATAATTTTTTCCCACTGGTTGCTGACCTCCGATGTTTGGGTTGCCCTGTCCTCCAGTTGGGCTTGAG
Organism: Tipula helvola; assembly: GCA_963556165.1. Taxonomy (NCBI): domain Eukaryota; kingdom Metazoa; phylum Arthropoda; class Insecta; order Diptera; family Tipulidae; genus Tipula; species Tipula helvola. The sequence continues at coordinate 235,905,046 of OY744483.1, forward strand.
GTGGTCATCTCTCGACGCTGTAGACCGTTTTCTGAAACTTTTATTATTTCATATTCCCTCAATAGCTTAGCGTACCGATTGAACATCCTGCGATAATTGCTGAATAATTGATTGCTGTTTGAAACCTCACCAAAAGTATTGATTAGCCGCTCTAATCGATCTTTATAATGTATTATTTTAGCGAGACCAATAATAATAAATTCATATGATGGGGACACTCCTTGTTCCTGATCCGCTTTGGATATTTCGTCAAATCTATTAATGCAAATTTGAAACTCGTTTTGAGGATTCTCTGTCTCATGTGATTTAACTGGTTTAAAATTTTTCTCAACACCTTCAGCAATCAGTGCGTTTGCCAATAATTTGCCAGCGTCAGATGCTTTACTTGATAACCCTCGAGTTTTATACTCAACTTCCAGCTCAGCGTCAGTGAGTTTCCCAAGATACGTTGTAGTTTCCATTGTGTATTTTTAATTGTAAAGGAAATTAACTACCAAAGACAATACGACCAAACTAAATTGTATGTTTAGGGTATTCAGAGAAATTGGTACATCAATAATAATCTTGACTTCAACTTGGAATAATAAACGGGAGAAACAAAAAAAAACCTCTAATATAAATCGATATTAACAACCGAATTAATCTTAGACCGTTAACTAATACAACAAAATTACTTATAAAAAAAATTTTAAATATGTATATATGTGTATAATCTATAACTCAATTCAAACGAAATAATATATGCACATTAATAGTTGATAAATTTAGTAAGATAAATATCTAAATGAAATTAATAATAACTAGTGGTGTCGACTATCGGGGTAATTGCCTAAAATGCCTTAATATAATTTAATCGAAACAACAAAAAAACAGTTTTCTATTGCGGTGCTCATACGAGAAATCAATTCAATCAGTCCAGGGATTATGCCACAGCGTTCCTGTGTATTCAACCTGAATCTGACGAAACTGAACTCAACCGTTATTGCAGCAATAAAAAAAACGTATTGTGAACGGAGTACATTTGCATTAGAACATTCCGGATACGATCAATTCGAATTCAGTTAAAATCATTACGTATCACAAAATTGAACGCATCAGGCGATCCAATAATACAAAATTAAGTAAAATTACCACAACTGATTATATTAACAGCTGATGAGATTAACCATAGAATCTCTAAGCATTCAATCATCAACTGCCAAACACTCAGAGTAGTGTGTGTTACAACAAAAAAAAATGTAATTTTCTGGATTCCATCAACACTTCACAATCAATACGAAAGCTTATAATTTCATTATATATCAAATATTAATTGAAAATAATTGACAAAACCCAGTGGTAGTAAAAAAAAATATTGAATTATAGTAAAGAAAAGGCAATTATTTTGAAAAAAAAAAAAAAATATAAAACTGTTCAAGGCGGAATGTAAGATTAACATGTGCCTTAAAACACGCGATAATTAACCTTCGGGCCACATTGTTAATTACTCAATGACCTTCAGGTCCCTGTTTCGGCGCCATTTTGTTACTGAACATCTGGAGACTGTCACGTTGTTTGGATAGACTTCGGTCGTATATGGGAGGGTTATTTGTCTCTCAGATATCATGTTCAGGCAAACATTACTCGTGACTTAAACTATGAAATCTTAGGCATTATGAAACAACCACCCCTTTTATCAACACCACTAATAAAAAAACTGATTAGCACATAACCATATTATAACTCATTCCAAAAAATAAAAATAAAAAATTCATTCATTTAACAATTGATTATCATAAAAAAATTTGAGTTTATTAATAATGAAAAAAAATCAAAGAAAAATTTTATAAACAAGGAAATAAACATTAAATTTTCTTATCAATCAAAAAAAAAACGAAATCAAAGTATTTGAGTGTTTTGTATACTCTGCAATGCACTAATGGAAAATATATATATATAAGAAACAAAAGTATAATTTCGCTTACCCCTTGCCTTCTACCGATGAGCGCTCACTGGTGTTGCTAAGGTGCGTTTGACAATCTTAAACCTAAAAGAAAATATTTTCACTTCCTGTGTACAAAACAAAGCACTCAAAACCCGAAACTTTAACACTAATTTTTTTATTTTTGATTTCACACAAAATGAACGTTTTCTTATTAAATTTTATGATTTTATAATTTTTCTTAATAAAATTTTCTTATAATTTTATAATTTTTCTTAATAAATTTTTTTTTTGTAACTGATTGGAATATTTCTTTTTATTGTTAACACAATATTTGTAATGCAACTGCTTATATTTAGAGATGCATATTTCATGTAGGCAATCGCAAATATTGGTCGAAATAACCGCCAATCACACGGTATAATTTCGCTGGAATTGAGGCCCCGCTAGCAACAACGTTTGGTAATCTGTCCGGTTATACGCTACAAGCTATTCATGAGAAAACAAATTTTTGACGCTTTTCAATCAAGCTCAACAAAATTCATGTAGGAAATTACATTCTTACCATTCGCTTTGATTAATGTATTCTTCCATATTTTTTTTTTTTTTTGTAGATGGAAAATTCGTCTAAAGTTGTTTTAACAATTTTAATTAATTGATACAGATTCGACAACTTCAATTTTAAAAGTTTCTGACTTTCACCTGGACACTTTACTTTTAAATTTAATTTAATTTTCTTAAGAGAAAAAGTATTGAAAATAATGTTTCACTACCGTGGCCTCTTCAACAATGATATACCAAATTATATTTTAACGAGGTACAAAAAAAATCGCTGGTGCTAACGGCTTACAAAAAAAATATTTATTCCATTTACCCGTTTATATTTACGTTTATTATATATATATATATATATATTATATATATATATATATTATATATATATATATATATATACAATAACATTACTAAGACAGAAAAATTATTAAAACTGAGACTACTCTACGTAATGACCATCATAAAAACACAACAACAAAAAAAGAAAATTCAAATTAGATCGTGATATTTGAACTAAAATTGTTCAAAAGTTCAATGAACTTTCCACGTAATTGTGTCCTGGATTGAAATTTCTGTTCTTGATTATTTAGGATAGATGGCACAAATCATCGTAAAAAGTTTATCGCGTAAAAAAAAACCGATTCGGTTTGTTTCTTGTCTAAATGTCTAAATTCTACATTCTACAGTTTACAATTTATAAAAAAAATAACGATTTGTTTGATTTAGTTTTTCGCCGTTTCGTTTCTTATTCTTAGTTCATAAGTAAATTTGTAACACTATTAGTATCAAGGAAAGAGGCAGTACTGTATTCATAGGATTACACTTACCAGATACATTAAAGCCAGGAATATTGTAATTATCCATTTATTGATCTTCAATCCAGATCTTCGACAGTAGGATGATTTGTGACATAGTCCGAAAGTCATTTTAGTGAATTCGAATAAACCAAAGGGTGTTGTAATGGCAGTTTTTGGAATGTCGGAAGGTTCGATCGGAATTTGATGATACGCATGAACAAGGTCTAACGACGTAACATAAATATTGTGCACCCTTCAAGCTGATACGAAAAGTATTGAAGGTGTGGTATCGGATATCTGTCTGGTACCGTGATTCGATTTAACGCTCGATAATCCCCGCATGGACGCCACGTCCCATTCTTTTTCATTACTAGATGTAATGGACTGGACCAAGCACTGTTACTGGGACGACATATTCCTTGTGACATCATTAATTCAAATTCATCCTTCGCTATCTTCAGTTTATCAGGTGCTAAATAGTCGCCGTGTTTTACTAGATATTGGTTGTCCGTTGGTCTCTAATCGATGTGTTATCTTATGTTTAACATTCTGGTACCTAAACCACTATTTGCGATATCCGGAAATGATGCGACCATGTTTTTAATTGATTGCGGTAAAATAGATTTATCCAGAGTTGACAATGCTTGATCTGTATTCGATGACATAACACCTTTGGCAAACAGAGAGGTTAATGGATCTATTATCCTTTGTCTCTGTATGCTAGTGGACCTGAACTAAACCTGTTTTTTTTTTTTAAATCGGACCCGAACATTGGTGAAGAAACATTGGCTATCACGAACTCCCAACTAAATTCCCTTCTAAGACCAAAATCTAATTTAAGGAATTTAGTACCGAATGTTTGGACGGGTGTACCGTTTGCTGCAAAAAGCCTGGAAGTGGTTGCCGAAAGAGGATTTTTCAGGAATTTAACTGGAAATACCGAAATATCTGCACCAGTATCTATTAAGAATTTCAATTTTGATACTGTGTCGAAAATTAACAACCGACTTATTTCGTTACCATCAATAGCAGCCGTCACCAGTTGATGGGAATCTAAAAATTCTTTTTTTCGTGCGTAGCTGTTTTATCGAAAAATTTGCAACCAGGTACACACTTTCGTGCACTAGTTCCAAATCGGAAGTGATAGTAGCACTGGTCATACTTTGCATTTATCTTATTACGCGATGCGGAGCGAGATCGATTCGTGTTGCCATGTTGCGTTTTATTAGGAGATCGTGACCTTGTATTGTTAAAGGTATTACATAACTCTGAAATCATCAATGTTAACTTGTTTAGATTTATTTCTATATCTGCCTTTGATGATGAAGGTCCTGTATTTCGGTTATCCTCCGTTGTTGTAGTCGTGCAAGCTGTAATTTTGTTAATCTGTCCAGAATTTGTTTGTACTAAAGTCTCTAAAAGATTATCCGCTCGAGTTGCCAATGTATTTAATGGTATGTCGTTTTCAAAAGGTGTTAGAATCATCTGTACCTGTGGTGGTAATCGCTTCATCCACAGTTGCCTTAAATGTATTGTCGTCAAATGTATGGCCTGCATTCAATCTAAACTTATTTAGTAGTTGTGACGGTTTTTGGTCCCCTAAAGTCAGTCCATGTAGTACGTTGTTTAATTTGGATCTTTCTGACTCGCCGAGTACCCGCGTCACTTCTTCTTTAAAGGTTGAATATGGTGTAGTACCTTTATCTCTTAGTATTAAATCCGCGAAGGCATCGTGATGTCGTGCATCCAGCGCCGAAAGAGCATGCGCGTATTTTGTCCTTTCAGTGGTGATCGTGGATAGTTGAAAAGCCTGCTCCAGGATGTTGAACCATACCACTGGATTCTGGTTATATAATGCTTGCGGTGATTTAAATGTTACGGCGACCACATGTTGAGTTGGTGTAGTGATGTTAAATGTTGGTGGATTATTTAACATAGTACTGGTTGTTCCAGCATTGAGAACATTGTCTCCCGCAGCTTGCCTAACTCGAACTTGTTCTTCTACATATTGTTGTAGTTGTTCTAATGTCGGTGTCGATGTACCAAGCACTGTAAAAATGTCAGGATTGTTCACTGGAGAGGAGGTACTGCCCTCATCGATACCCATTATAATATCACTTAAAACATAAAATGTGCCCCGTAAAAATCGTTTATTTATTTCAGCCTAAGAATGCTGATTTGATTTAATTTAAAAAGAAAAACGAATGCCAATATTCCCGATGCAGTAATAGACAACTGCGCTATCGGAACGAATCACAGGAACGCAGAGAAATATATTTATAATAAAAATGCAACTAATGTATATTTTTTTAAAAAAAACAAAAAAAAAAAACTTTATTAAGAATATTTAGGAATGAACTAGGAGAAAATGTGGAAACACTTACGTTTATCTCCTGGGTGATACTGTTCCAGTGAAACGTAGAATTGCTGATGATGACGCTTCTGCCTGCTAATAATGAGTCCCTGGTGTTTTGAATTTTGGTTTTAATCACTTTCCTTCGTCAGAGCACGACCATAGAATGCTGCATTCGCTGGTTATCTGTTCCGGCGATGTACTTTGCCGTCGGCTATGTATACTGCTGTTTTTTTTCCTTTATGGAACTTATTGTTATTGTGCTTGCTGTGTGTGTATGCTCCTGCAGATCACGTCGGGGTCACCAATATAAAGGGGACGATTCGTTTGTATTGTATAAATCAAACACCCTTTATTTATTTAATTGAACAACATTTATTAATATAAATTCAAAAGTTCATATTTCGAATCACACACGATTTTTATATTAATTTAATTTAATGTATAACTTATCGAAAAGATCCAATTACATGTATTTTTAATAATCAAAATCAGCGTAAAAACTACACTTGTAGCATATATAGGGTTTTCCAATAGGAATGATACTATTTAAAATGGTTATATTGGCAAATCTACGTATTATTTTTTGACATTCCTTATGTCATTTGTGTTCAGTAGGTTATGCCATTTAATCATGGAAAGATACACGCTTCAACAACGTTTAGAAATTGTTAAATTGTTTTATCAAAATCAGTGAATCAAAATGATGAACATTTTTATCGACAAATTTTATTCAGTGATGAAGCTCATTTTTTTTAAATGGTTATGTAAACAAACAGAATTGCAGAATTTGGAGTGATGAAAATCCACACGAAAGTGTGTTCAGATACCATTACATCCAGATAAAGTCACTGTCTGGTGTGCAATTCATGCCGGTGGAGTTATTGGTCCATATGTCTTTGAAGAAAATGGTCGAAGAGCAACAGTCAATGGAGAACGATACAGAACAATGTTAGATGATTTTTTTTTTCCTGCTGTTGTTGAGAATAATCTGGAAGATATGTGGTTTCAACAAGACGGTGCCTCCTGCCACACAGCCACCTTAACAATCGATTTATTGAAAACAAAATTTGGTAATGAAGTTATCTCAAGATTTGGTCCAGTTAATTATCCTCCCAGGTCGTGTGATTTAACACCTTGTGATTTCTTTCTTTGAGGATATGTTAAGTCACTTGTTTATGTTGATAATCAAACAACAATTGAGCAATTAAAAATCAACATTGATGAAATACAGCCAAACTTTTGTGAAAAAGTGATGATAAATTGGGCTGACAGAATGCAGTACGTACGGAGAAGTCGTGGTGGTCATTTGTATGATGTTATTTTCCATACATAATGGCATAGTGTAACCATAGACATTCGTACTAGATTTCTCATTTCATTATAACTAAAGGAAAAAAACAAAACTTCTGATAATTCCAATGTATCGTTGTGTTGTGTATTTTATAAGGCAATGATTTTAGAATGCGGTGCAAATATAATACGTATATGCAATACACCGATAAAATTTGAATGGAAAATTTTTATTTTTATTTTGTGATTTTAGGCAAATGAGAAATCTATTATGATTGTCTATGGTGTAACCTTTCATATAAAAAAAAATTTTGGGCCTACGGAATAATTTATGTGTTTTTTTTTATTTTTAAATAGTATCATTCCTATTGGAAAACCCTATACTATAGAGCGCAAAAATTGTTATATTTTATTTTATATTTACAATTTTATATCTAGGTTTATTCGCGCTATTAATTTTTTTCAACTGCCTTTATTTTTTTGGAAAAAACAATATTTGAAAAAATTATACAAACTAAAAAATATTGTTTTATCCGGCCACCAGGTTTTACAAAAAAATAATTGTTTCCACATTTTATTCCCAGTTCATTGATCAAAATAAAATATGGATAGAAAATAAATCATTCAATCGTTGCTGTATTCGTTTCGATAGAATATTGACATTTCGTACAAAAATAAGAACATACAACAGAAAGTTTGAAGCCACCACAGGCTCATGTCCACTTTTTGTCAAAATTAGTATTATGACGGTTTTGTATCACAGTCACGTACATACGTTTTATGACAAGACGACATTACCGTATGGGTATGGTTAATGGAACGGCACCTACCTTGCAAAAAAAAAATCATTTATTTTAGAAAGGGCTCATGTCCAGGACATGTGCCCTCTAAATACTAAACTAATATTTAAAAAGTAAAATATTGTTGTGTTTTTACTTTTTCGTATATTTTATAACATGCTTATACTACTGTGTCCAAAAAGTAAAGCCAGTTTTCAATTTAAATCGCGCGGGTAAACCGAACATTATAAATATTTTTTTTTCTAAGTTGGCAGCATTGTGATATACGTCTGTGACAAATTTTATTTCAAACCATTCATCAGGTTTTGTTTTACGCTTGGTTTTGTACGACGCTAAAAGTGCATTCGGCGATTTTTACAATTTCTAATTATATTGAGAAAAATATGGAGTCTCTAATTATATGGAGTAAAAAAGTTAAAAACCAAATAAAATTATTTTATTATAACAAAAAAAAGCTTAAATAAGTGAATTAAATATTGAGAAAAGAAAAGTTGCATTAAATTTTGTTTGCGGAATGAAATATTGGGTGCAGAAACGTTAAGGATGTTGCAGAAAGCCGAGAGTTGGTGATGGTGGGAGATATAGCACATCTTTATATACAGCACGAGAAGAGAAGACCCTGGATATTAAGTATTGAGTACACATATTGATGAAACCTATAGCAACACCTATACCTATTCACTATTAACATATACTAACAATTAACAAAACCCAAATTTATAGTGTGAGAATGGTTTTATTTAACAAATTTGTTTTAATAAATTAACTATGTAGTTAGAAAATAACTTTGCTGCGATTACTTCCCTAGTTATATCTGTGACTAACATCCCAAATCCTTACAAACCTTTTGTGTTGAGGATGCACGCAGGGCCTGGGCCCGCATAATTCTGGAATATGATGCTGCCAGGTATCTTTTGTTGATAATGGGTTAGGCTCCAGGAATATGCTATACATACCTTGGATCACCATTATGGTTGGCCTGTAGATCTATATCATATCGTATCACAATCAATATGTACGATTAGATTAATATATAATATATGTTCAATTACAATCTAGAGAACACTTTAACAAAATTAACAAAACTGAACAAAAACTTTAAATATTATGCATTATTATTTATATTATACAATAGAATAGTTTAAAAAGTTTGAAATTAATTTATTAGTTTTTTTTCAAATTCCGGATGGAGAGGGATGATGGAACAAATCATGAACCTCGGCGACAAAATAAACGTAGAGGTTTCAGAAGAAGATGAAGTCAACTCAAAATGTTTCGTGAAGAATTACTACGACAACATTAAATAGGCGCATGATGATATTGTGATTGAAATTACAATGGAGATTGAAAATCATCAACAATCAAAACTCAACTCAATAGACATCCGATTACCAAATATCGAATTTTCACATTTCTATGGAAACATCTTGAGATGGAAAGGTTTCGCGGATACATTCGAGGAACTTGTACACATAAACTAAGTGCTTACGGACACTCACAGAATCAACTACTTAAAAAGCCATTTAGGAGGTCCAGCCGCTAAAATTAAAAGCCATCATCACTCAACAGCAGAGTATTATCTTGTGGCTTGGAGTATATTAAATAATCGCTACAACAATGAAAAAAATTTGGCAGCAGCACATTTCAACCAACTAATTAATCAACCAAATAAGATGACAGAGACCGCAGAACAATGCACGACACAACAAGTGAAGCCATTCACAACATTAATAATGATGTCCTGATAATACACATACTTTAGAAGAAATTGGGAAATGAATCCATTAGAGCATATGAAACATCTTTAGACGACCCAAAAAAAGATTCAAAATTTGAATCACTTTTTGTTGTTTTTGGAAAAAAGATTTCAATCACTAGAAGCATTAGGAAGTAAATCGAATCGGCAACCCTTCCAACCGGCCGATTACAACCACAAAAAGCCATAACAACGCTATAGCAACAACAACTAACAGATGCGTCAATTGTAAAAGATCGCATAAGATTGCAGCATGCAAATTATTTTTGGAGATATCAACGAAATATGAACCATGAACAATCTATGTATGTCGAGCATGTTTAGGAAAACATAATTACTCAAAAATATGTTTGACAGAAGGCAAATGTTTGGTATGCAAAGGAAAACACCACACTCTTCTTCACACCAAAGAAAGTGCAACTAACACAATTGAACGCCGATAAACAAATTCACCTGGACAATACCCAACAATACAACGTGCCATACCAGTTGTGGAAACACACATGGTAGATAGTACTACAACAACAGCTCATGTGGCACTAAGCACAGCATTAGTAAAAGTTCCAACCAATGTAGGTCACCCACAACTGCTTAGAGTGCTCATTGATTCAGGTTCCCAAACATCATTCATAACTCATAATGCAGCTAAAAAACTAAATTAACAGAGCAAGAAAACGCATATAGTTTTAAAGGGGTAGGAGGAGTTACAGATGGAGTACCAGAGCGACGAATCACATTCGACATTGAGCCCAGATTCCCGTCGAAATTCAAAGCACAAGTAAGCGCGAATAGTACATCAACTAGTAGGAGATCTACCAGAATACAGTTTCAATGCCTGGAAATGACCACACATTAGTAATTTGTTGTGGGCAGATCCAGAGTACAATATGCCTAATTAGATCAACATATTATTGGGTGCAGATTACTGTACTACCCAGCGATCATTTCCAGAAAATCATTCTGGGAAATAGAAGAAGTACAAAAAGACAGGATATTAACAGAAGAAAAACAAAATTGCCAGTCCGGATCCCATTTAAAAATAATCCCCTAATACTTGGGGCTTCAAAAACAAGAGCAATAGCCAGATTCCTGCAGTTGGAGAAGAAATCCGCAGCATCACCAACATATGCCAATGACTACAAGAAATGCATTAACGAATACATTGAACTTGGTCGCATGCAACTCTGTGAAAGTGAAATGAGTCCATCAGAAGAATACATACCACATCATGGAGTAGTAAAAGAAAGCAGCACAACCACAAAGCTACGTGTTGCTTTCGATGCATCAGCTAAAACCAGCAACAATAAGAGCCTCAACGATGAACAAGTGGTTGGGTCAATACTACAGGAGGAATTGATTTCGATCCTGTTAAGATGGAGAAAACATAGGGTGGTCTACACAGCAGACATCGAGAAAATGTATCGTCAAATACGAATACATAAAGATGACCAAAGGTATCAAAAGATACTATGGAGAGGAAACCAGAAAGAACCAATTCATGAATACCAATTAACAACTGTATCCTTTGGAACAGCTAGTACCCCCTACCTGCCCATCCGCACGTTACAACAGTTGGTAAATGATGAAAGAAAAGAGTTTCCTATAGCAGCCTATATAACTCTACACGATTTCTATGTGGATGACTTATTAAGTGGTAGTGATTCTTAGTATCCGATGTGTCACAATTATTTGACCCTTTGCACGCATCTGAACATGCAGCAGTAATATATTGTTACCAACGAGGTGATACAAATGGTGCAGCTCGACCATATTTACTAATATCAAAGACAAAGGTCGCACCAATAAAATCAAAACTAACAATCTCTAGGTTAAAATTGTGTGGTGCCTTATTACTTACGACGTTGAAGGCGAAAGTAATTAAAAGTCTTCAAATTTCCAAAACAATGACTTACGCGTGGGCTGACTCAATGATAGTACTCGCTTGGATCAAAGCAAAACCGCATCGAATTAAAATATTTGTTGCAAACAGAGTAACAGAGATCCACACTCTAACCAGCCCAACAACATGGAACTATATTAAGTCTTCTGAAAATCCAGTTGATTGTGCATCAAGAGGCATAGAAGCTGGCTGTCTCGAAACACATCAAATATGGTGGAATGGTCCAAGTTGGTTAACAAATACTCCAAGAAATTGGCTAATTCATAATTCATCTGAAAAATTTGAAAACGTTCCAGAGAAAAGGTTAGTAGCACTAGCCAAAACAACGAAAATTAAAGACGACGAAAACCCATTTGATCATCTTTACGTAAAACATTCAAGGTTAAAGAAGATTCACAGAATAATATCAAATTGTAGCTAATGAAATACGAACCAGGTAACATTATATCACCTCAAGAAATGCGAGAAGCTCTCCATCAGTTAATTGGAAGGGCCCAACTAGGCCAATATAGGAATGAAATTCATAATTTAAAGGACAATAAACCAATCGACAACAAAAGTAAGTTACTGTCACTCTCACCATTTTTAAAGGATGGACTAGAAAGAGTTGGCGGACGATTACAAAACTCAAAGGCCTGGTCATATGATGAAAAACATCCCTTGATTCTTCCACAATCACATCCAATTGTTAACCTGATAATCCAAGAAGGCCACAAATCAACAATGCATGGCGGTACTCAGTTAACTTTAGCACACATCCGAACAAACTTTGGCACACATCCCAACAAATATCAAAATGTCTGAGATGTCACCGATTCAGTAAAAACATTAAGCAACAACTGGTGGGTAATTTACCAGAAGCAAGAATAGCTTTGCTCGGCCATTTTTTAAGTAAGGAGTTGATTACGCCCCGGTGGCACAGTTGTTAGCATGCTTGCTTTAAGCTCCGGAGGTCCCGGGTTCGATTCCCGGCGGGTGATGAAAAAATCACGGCTGGTTAATGTAAGGATCAATGAATTAATCACTCATTATCCGTTGTAAAAATGATTACGATACTTCACTATGAAGCGGCCAAATACCTGTATGGGATGTAGCGCCAGCGAAAAAAAAAAAAAAAAAAAAAAGTTGATTACGCTGGACCATTCAACTTAAGAGTGTCAAAAGATAGAGGCAATAAATCGTAAAAGGGCTACCATGCAATTTTGTTTGTATGTAACCGAACCGTTAATGGCGGCATACAAACGCTTTGTGTCTCGTAGAGGAATATGTTCCGATATTTTTTGCGACAATGGTAGGTACTAATTTTGTGGTGCTAGTAAAATAATGGAATTACAAAAAAAAGGAAATATCAAATAGTACAACAAATAGCTTCAAACATTGTAAATTCTACTACGGAACACGATACTAAATGGCAGCCTGAAGTCAGAGTTTCAGTTGGTCCAAAATATGAAAGAAGACATATGGAAAAAATTGTCGCAAGAATATTTGTATCAACTACAACAACGAGCAAAATGGGCCACGAAGACACCAGATTTGAAAATTGGACAACTGGTTTTAATTCGATACAACAACGTTCCACCATCCAGATGGTTTACTGAACGGAGTGTACAAACTCACTCGGGACCAGATGTAATCGTTCGTGTAGCAACACTTCGCGGCCCCGGAAGGGCCCTTATAAAAAGGTCAGTGACAAAATTAGCACCTCTCCCAATTGAAAACACCACACAAAAACAAGGCACAGAATTGAATATCGAGACCACTACCGTATTGTCAGCCACGTTTAGCAAAACCACCAACACTAGGAAACGTAAGTCAACAGAAACACATGAAGGGGAAAAAACGACCGAGGATATGGTTAGGCGACAAGTAGACGATGTGGTGAAAATAGCTGCGGAAAAAATAAAAACCACTCCTCAACCTAAAAAGAAAAAGGAAAATTAGACCTTTTTATCAATCCAAATTGATGTTATTAACTATGATTCCATTAATAAGTGTACTCGGGATATGTTCAGCAACTTTTAAAGAGACAAGTTTTGATATTACAACTTTAAATTCTACAATGGGAATATATTTTGAAAACATTGGGATAGCTCAGCTATCCCACCAACCATGGGCTATTATATCTTACTTTAATGAGGATGACTCAAACCTGTAGTGATGATAAGGGATGGTTGCAGCTAATGCAGCTTTGCAAATGAAACAACAACTTTACAACATAAATCTCAACAATGAAATACTCCAACCCACTTACAATCATGTTCGGACGAAGCGAGGTTTAGTGAATGTGGTTGGAACTCTCACAAATCAACTATTTGAATTCTCGACCAAGACGGCGAACAACGGTAAGATAACGAAATCATTTCCTTAAAAAATGATCAACAGCACATTCATAAATTGCTAAAAGAATAAATTTCAATAATTGAATCAACAGTGAATATCATCAAAAAGGACTGGATAGCAGTAAACAATCAACTACAAAAAATAGATAAGTAAACAGGGACTTTATACAACTTAACCCTCGTCCGACGGCATAATTTTATAACGTTAACAGACTCACTGTATGTAGGTATTCCTTCCTAAAAGCGTTCCTCCCTGTATGCGTTCCTATATGATCTAGACTAAAAATGTAGAAATCTTACGAAAGTTCCATGCTCTATGGCTTCTACAAAAATAGTTACTGCAATTTAAAAATCGCGAAAAGGTACAATTGTACCTATGCAGCCTGACGAAGGTTAATACAAACACACGAGAACGAGCATATAGCAGTACAATGGTTCATGGCTTTATGGATTCACCTATCATTGGAAATGGTAGGTAAACTTTTATTCAATACAACAGCAGCTAATTGATGTCGCTTCTAGCGCAAATATGCTACAAGTCAACTATTTGTTGAACCAAGCAAAGAAGACATTTCATTAATTTATAGAAATGATGCTTATATGAAGCTGCCAACACCAGAGCATCATTCGGGAACATCTCGTCTAGGAAAAGGTATTATTTTGTAAACTGATTTGATGAAATATTACGTTCGATAAAAGACGGCCAGTAAGTTGAGTGCCTTTATTATTTTCAAAACGAGAAGACTGAATTATACCAACGTTTATTTTTATTTTTTATTTATATCGAATGTTTAAGTTCAAATTTAATATTTTATTGAATATATATGTTCTTATTTTATTTATTTAAAACAATTCTTTTCTTTATAATGTGTATTACTAACGATTCCTCTAAAATAGTTGCGTTGACGAAAGTGCCCCTTATTTGGCGAAAGTACCCAGGGCCGAGGCACTTTCATCTTTCTATGGAGTTCAAGCAGAAATTAGAAAAATATGTTTTGTAATAATAAGGAAAAATCCTTACATTCACAATTGGTTCAGAAAATATGGAAGTATTTATTACCGTTTACCGATTTAAAAAAATATCAATTAGTAATTTTTCTACCGAGATTTTGCTAAAAAATGGCGAATATGCCCCTCTTTACCCTATACCGATGATATACAAGCAGGGAACCTGTTATTCGATGAAGAATGATCCACTGATGTGACTATCAATGACTTGGACGAACTCAGTTTGAACTACTAGAATTGGCGGTTCTTCTCTTTTACAATCTTCCAAATAATGAATTTTTGTCAACATTTATTGACATTTGAAAATAAATAGAAATGAACTAGTCAATGAACTACTTTAGCTGTTTTCCAAACGATACTTAAGTACTTTTCATACCAGGCGCCTCGGCTTTGAGCTTCAAAAATAAAAATTCTTTATTTCATTTTTGAATTGTGCAAATTAGTTTTATTTGGTTGATATCGTTTAATTTCATAGAAATAAATTCAATTTGTTGAGAAATAATTTATTTTTAAGTGATAATTTAAAAAAAATCAAAATATATTGCAATGAAGTTATCTACAAGGCCAAGGCAATGCGTTCCACACTCGACTGCGACATTTCAAAGTAGTACAAAGCGAAGAGCTTTGTCAACATAACCTACAAATCACATTTTTGTCACAACTGTTTCTTATTTACCGAAAAATCTAGCTCATATGTAGGTTACAAATTCATAATATCTCATTTCTTGCTATAATTCACGTATAAAATGGACCTAAATAAAATATTTGATAGCAACCGAATGTTCAAAGCCGATGCCACCGGTATGAAAGGATCTCAGCTTCACATGTGTGGTAACTAAAAATTTCGAGGCGAGGCGCCTGGTATGAAAAGTACTTTATTTTATAAATTAGATTTTTTGGTAAGAAAGAGATAGAAAATAAGTCACCTCGCCAAGTTACTTATTTGAATTAGACAGGTTCCACAAATAAGTATCCGTTTGGAAAACAGCCTTTATGTAGTTTAACATTAAATCTATCACATTTGATGATTAAATATTCAAATAATTTTAATTGGGCTGAAAAAAACGAAAAAAGTGTATCGCGATCTCGAACAGCCATCTATAGAAAAACGCAGCTATAAATATTAATTAAAATATAAACATAAACCAACACCTGAAACAATTTTTTTCACATTACAAATTACATAGATATTTTTTAGTAAGAAAGAGAAAATAAGTCACCTCGCCAGATTACTTATTTGGATTAGACAGGTTCCACAAATAAGTATCCATTTGGAAAACAGCCAAGTAATTTCTTATGAAATAAGTTAAGTTCCACAAAATAAATATTTATTTCGGAAAGGGCCTTTACCTTCACATTTATCGTCCGGGAAGATAAAAATGAAGTGAAAAATGTGTAGAGATAAAATAGAGACATCTGTACTTATTCGAATTTGTAGACTCCCATTTCGCTAGCTAAACTGCCTACCGCAAAGTGAAATTCAGCGGTTAAATTTTCACTTTCGTTTTCGCTTGTGTCAAGTGTATTTGAAAAATTTGATTTCACTTTAGCAGCGTCGTACCGGCCTTAACGAGCAAAAATTGTTGTTCGTCAAGTTGAAAATTCATACAAACCTGTAAGTAAAATGTAAAACGTTTTTTCTGTGAATGCTTTGTAAGACGGAAGAATATTGAAAATCCACTAGTGAAAATCCACAAAGCCGAAAACTGACGGGACCGCGAAATTTTCCGGCTTTCAAGAGTTTTTCGCCTTTCAGGACATTTTCTTTAAATTTTGACAAAATGCTTTATTTTGTCAGGCTGTGTACCAATAGTCGGGTAAATTGCTCTTTTACCTACTTTTTAACAGTGTACACGGTAAATTGAAATACTGTACTAAAAAGTTGGGTCAAATAGGAGAAAAAAATAAATGACGTTCAGCCACTTTACACTTGCTTTCTTGCATTACGTTTATCTGCTTTCAAGAAATCAATTTCACTTTACACTTGTTTTCTTGAAACGTGATTCTTTTGAATTATTTGTCTATGCATATGTAAAAGTATTTCCCGTATCGCCACCTCGTCCCATACTTGGTATAGAAATAAAAATATGACCTTCGGAAATTTTATATAACTTTTTGTTTGGGTTAGTGCAGAGAATCACCAGAATCACAAAAAAAAATTGTTGAAAAAAGAATTACAAAAATTTGACCTTCGAAATCAGTTTGTAGGTACAGAGGAAGGGAACGAAGTGAGAAACGTAATGCAAGAAAGCAAGTGTAAAGTGGCTGGTTGTTGTTAACTTTTTGACGTTTCAGTGATTTGTTAAAATTTCCGTGTTTTTCATTATGGAGTAGATTCTCGTACGTATCGCAAGTTAACAAATTGCGATGGTTAAAGATGGTGGATTTGCGACCTCTTTTTGAGTTTGCTAGGAATAACATTCTCAATAAATCTAGCAAATTCTCAATACATCTATCATATTACTTAATATTCAGCACATTGCTGAATTATATATTATTGACATTTGAATAAAAACTTAAACACATTAAATTAAACACAACTTAAACACTTAAACAATTAAATATTGTTATACGTATTTCAGTACATATTCTACTTTCACCTTATTTTATAAAAATAAATTAAGCAAAAAATATGCTTAGGAATCAAAATAATAAATCGAATGTCAAACTTCTGTGAGAGATAAATAATGAACTTCCTGAAAATATTGGAAGCCCGAAAGGTTGCACACCTAGGGGGTTATTATGAAATTTTTTCGATATCAAAAAAATCCGGCCCGTATTACGGACTATTATGAAACTAAAACCCGAATCGAATCGGATTTTTCCGAACGCATATGTCAACATTCGACTGCTATTTAATTTAGTTGACGAATTTTGTTTTCGATAGATAGTTTTTTGGATGGGAGTTATAATAATAATAAAAATGTTAAGTTTAATAATATTTAATAATATAAAATACATAATTAAAATATAATATACATAATTTTAAGGAAATATATTTAGGCTATGCCTACCTAAAGTTTTTGTGTATAAAATAGTAGTTTGTGTTTGGTTTACCATTTGATTTGGACTAAAACAAATTGTGTACCACACAATTGAATCAAACAAATAATTATTTTTTTATTTAAGTTCACTTATAGACGCTTTTAAGATAAAAAAAACAGCTATCAAATTTATAAAAACTCAAATTTATTAAAAAACAAATAATGTTGCTAACTTCAGATTTATTTATTACAAATTCGATAATCCAATTTTCATAATAGGGTAAATCCGTGTCGGATCGATTTTTTCCGTTATCGAAAAAATCCGAACTCGAAAAAGTTTCATAATAGACCCCCTAGTTTGTGCAAAATACTAATCAAAATCACAGATCTCGTACATAAACTAATATGGTGGGAACACCATTTTTAGTTATTTGTTCATGTTTTTTGTTACGTATATGTTTCAAAAAAATCACATATTTTTAATACAAATTCTGCTTTTTTGCTCAACAAAAGTCCGATCTTTTTACCCCGGTGGTCATCAGCGAACACTAGGATTGGTATAGAAATCTATTAGAATTTTTTAAACTAAAATCCCTCTGCCGTTAATTTTGTGCGTAACTACTTCTCAACTACACCATCGTTTGAGCATGAGTAGTTCCGAGTACACAAGTACCTCTGAGTAGTTTACTCAGGCCATTGGAACACAGCAATTGTTTTTCTTTCGTAGAATAAAAGTAAAATGTACTTTATTATCTATGAGTACATATATTATTTATAATGGAAACGCGAAAATTTTACCAAAAATCACTGAAACGTCTAAAAGGTTAACAACAATGTCATATTTGTTTTCTCGCATTTTACCCAACTTTTTAGTACATAATTTGAATTTACCCTGTACACTGTTAGAAAGTAGGTAAAATACCAATTTACCCTACTATTGATCCGCAGCCTGAGAGGCGAAATTTCGCTCGCGTTATGTAATAATAATTAATTATATATTATCTATTTTAATCGTTTTGTTTTATTTGATATTTTTGAATTCACGAAACTACTAATTTTGTTTCACGAAACTACGCACAACCACTTATTAACAAGAATAAAAACTAAATGGTTTGTTCATATAAAAGAAAGAGCATAATATATAAAAGATATATAATCATCCCTCTCCAACTACTTACACTTGAAATAGAAGATTTTATAAGGGAAAAAACTTGGAAATAACTTTGTTTTAGGTCTCCTGTTTTTATGTCTGTTTTTTCGCCTCTCACAAGTTTTCGCAAAAGTGATTTTCAGCTTTCAGGATTTTCACTGTACTCCTATGATTTACACTTTTTTGTGTACTACACAATTTACACTTTTTCAAATGTCAATTTTCTTATGTAGTTAAATGTCAAATTCTCCTTTAACGCTTCCATAACAACAACATTTTTCCAAAACTAATAATTATTTTCCAATTTATAATTCCATAGAAAAAATGATAATAAATCATTGCTGTTCACGTGTCCGTAGTTTTTTTTTATTAATTATTGGAATATTTCGCCGGGCATTATGTTGTTTTTCACGACGACGAAAAAATTCACAATCGGATTTCGAACAGCTAAATTCAATTAATGTTGTATCAAATTCACCCAGTAAATACAAAAACATTGTGAGTTTTATTTTTACACTACATAATCACACAATTACTTAACCAATAAATAATTTCTATAAAATGATAATGCTTTTTGCAGCCCGAACGTGATTGGAACTCTTGGGACGATAGCCCAAAAACCGTAGAAGAACATATAGAGGCATACCGGCAAAAGTTGGTGCAACCAACTCAACTAGAACCTGAACCTGATCAAAATGTAGATTTCTTTGAAGATATGACACCTAAAATTATCAAACAGAAAAAATTATTGATCAAAAGTGAAAATGAAACGTCACCAGTAGAAAATAAATTTGCGAGATTAGAAGCTCAAAGCGATGTACCAGTTGTAGTATGATTCTAATTGAATGATATTCATTTCAGATTTGTATTATTAAAAAACTTTTATTTATAGTCTGAACTAGAGGATTGGGATGAGAATGCTCAAGCTGGATGGGATGAGATAAGTGATGTAAACACCAAACAACTTATCCGAGAAAAACGAAAAGAGCTCCGAAACCAAAAGCAAAAACAGAAAAAACACCATACGCTTGATATAACAAACTAAAGAAGACGGCTGGCTGTACGTAATAAATTATAAGTGTAGGATAATTTTTTAAATTTTTAGTCAAATTAAAAGACTATTATGTATATTTTAGCATTAAAGTAAATAAAGCAAAATAATTAAGCCGGTCTTATAGTAAAGTAGGCTTTATAGTACAAGTAAGACCAAATTACAAGCAAAAATAATTTGTTGAAGTGAAAAACGAAAATTTCGAGCTGTTATCTCTGATTCATAGTCTTAAAATTAGATCAATAGAATATTTTGCAATACATTTTTGTAATACGAGTGCAATAGTTACGATAAGAGCTGCGTTTATTTTACCAAACTACGGATGGATCGAAGTAATACAGTACATACAAAACCGAGGCCCTGTTTATTATTAATGAAAATCGATTGAAAGAAAAAATCTAAAATTCAAAAGCTTCCTGTTGTTTAATCGAGAATTATAGTATTTACCGATAAAGGAATGTTGGTTAATTAAGTAGTGGTGTTGATTATACTCGGACTCTCACGTCTACCTCAAAAGTAAAAATTATGAATAAAAACCGTTGCGTTCCCATGACAACCGTGCACTGGCAATGCAGACATAAAACGTTAATATATTTTATTTTATACTATACCGAAAATCAATGTTTACGTGATTGATTTCAGTCCGGGAAATGAATCATTACGTCAGAGAACAAAAGTGTCCGGAAAACGAGCTATTACAGTAGAGTAGAACTGTAAAACCAAACAAAACAAAAACAACTAGAGTAACTTGATAATTTGAAAATCATTTGGATTGATTTTCTCTAAATTTCAAACTCATGTTTTTACTTTAAAATTCAATTTTAAATGAAAAAATCGAATTAATGTCCCATATAGAATGAAATAAAACGTTGTACGTTACACGTACGTTAAATGATCGTTACAGTACTCGTTCAAAATAAACGTCGAACTCGTACTGTAACAACTCATTTACCGCCCTTGTGACGTAAATAGATATTGTAATTGTAATAATTGGCGGAGAAGTATCACTTTCCATCCGATTTCAAATAACGCGTCGAAAATAGGAAAGGCTTTTCTACTAAACCATTAAAGAAAAATAATATATTACAAGTGCGGAAAGGGCACTATTACAAACCAGGTATAAAAATTGGAGCCCGAGCGATAACGTGAGTTCAACAGTGTGCAATACAAGTGTGGAAAGAGCACCATTACAAACCAGGTACATATAAAAATTGGAGCCCGAGCGATAACGTGGGTTCAACAATTTTGTTTAAGCGAAAAAATTCTTACAAATGGGCCTTATCATTACTATAGAAGTTGACTTCACAAAACTTTTATATGTAGTATATAGAACTTCAATGCACTCTCTTCAGTATTAATTGAGGTGACTATTCTAACTCTTAGAATCAGTTTAATCTACAGTTTCTAAAAGTTTTAATTGCCAAAGTAAGTAACAAGGATTGTAGGAATAGAATAGTCATTGAAAGGATACGACTCAAGAAAAGGAAAACTATATGTTAAGGTACGGCTAGATATTTGGAAGCTATGGTACCTCAGTAATTCATTCACATCAATCAAAGAACCATCCGAATACACCTATGTACGTTTTTCATTTTCTTCAGCTTTTTGCTACTGTTGTAAGTGACCATTAAAACATTGCAAAATTAAACACTTAGAAGAGTGTAGTAGAGAAAGTTCTATTACCTAAATTGGTTCATAAGATTTCTATGCTCGAAAGTTCCCGGTTATTAGTAAGTTTATAATCCGATAATCTTTTCAATCTGATTAAAGAATTGTGGAAACTCTTAATCTACTAATTGTACACAAAATCTTAATTAGAGGGAAAGGGAACTAAAACCCCCAAATAGGGAAACTGTTAAATAAAAACTTTAGTTAGAAATAGCTACGAAGCCTTTATTATTTATTCAAATAGGTGTTTATGAAATATGAAACACCGAAAAATAAAACGAAATTATCTCATTCAAAAAGTTGATCCTATAATATTATTTATTAATGGTGCTCATGTATTTATTAAACACAAACTGTGCTACTGTAGCATCATATAAACCCATTCCAATTGATTGGAAAATCGTGATACCAGAGTTTGCCACAGAAGTTCGTGACGTTATAATGTCGCCTAGAAGACCGCCCATATTTGTCTCTAATCCTTGCAATTCTTTCTCAACTCCAACCCAGTCAGAAACGTAAACTGTGGAATTCTTATAGATATCGGTATCTAACTCGGAGTAATGATTAGCACCAGCTCCAACTGCTGTATAAACATGATAAAAATATAATGTAGGTATCTTGATAATTCAACAACATATTAAATATCGATGGACATACCATTTACATGACAATCACGTTTTAACATATCAAAATGTATGAGTGGTTCATTACTAAACGTCCCTGTACAAATTACGTCCGCATTCTGAACACAATCGCGTACATCGTCACACACAATAACTTGAACATTTTTGTTTTTACTAATTTCAGAAATTTTTGCACGCAATAATTCACCTAGTACGATTGCTTTTAGTTTGGTTCGATTCCACAAACGTACTTCACTAAAATTAAAATATGTGAGCATACCAAAAGCATGAATCCTACCTTGAGCCCCACATCCAATGATCGATAGTATTTTTGCTTCGCCCGATTCCATTTGACGGTCAAAATATAAATACTTGGTCGCAACTAGAGATGCTCCAGCTGTTCGCTGCTCCGTAATGTTATTGCCATTGATTAATGCTTGTAATTTGGCCGTAATTGGATGAAACAGACAAATTGTTGAATTTAATGTTGGTAATGGTGGATTTAATTTTTCATTATTTTTCGATTTTGTTAACAATTTGCAAGCCAAAGTTTTTGATTTGAAATTATCACCTTCCATCGCTTTATAATTTTCTACATAAGCTGGCATTAGTAGTAACATAGTTGATTTATCCGGAACACTTGTAAAGCTTCTTGGAGTAAGTACGGATTTAGGATAATCCGGGCCATCATTGTTTAAGACTGATACTAATGCTACCTCAACAGCTTGAAAAACTGACTCCCATGTTAAAATCTTTAGAACTTCCCCTTCCGAAAGGATTAACGGTTTGTCCTCAGCAAGGTCTGACATTTTTATAATAAAATACACACGCAATTATTTAAAACTATTTCGTCTAATGAACGCTGATCAAGTTTATCTACTATTCATATTTATAAATAGACTGCTGTTACTTATATGAAACCAGTCTTATCAAGCCATAAAAAATAATCATTTTGGATTACTTTGCGGTTAATTGAACATCATTGAGTGAATGTTACTAATACTGGTTTTACACGGTAGATAGTATAATAACAAAATAGCATTTTTTACTATCTACAATAGTCGGTTTACTGCATAAAATATTCATAAAAAATAGGAAATTGACCCATTCATACCTGTGGCACAGAATAATAAACAACCAGAACCGACATCACGTGGACCAAGAAATTTTTGCCCTTCTTTTACTATCTACAATAGTCGGTTTTACACTGCATAAAATATTCATAAAAAACAGGAAATTAACCCATTCATACCTGTGGCACAGAATAATAAACAACCAGAACCGACATTACGTGGACCAAGAAATTTTTGCTCTTACCTTATATTTTACATATTAATTTTGAATTTTCAGCCACTGAACGATAATTTAACACCGAAAATCTTACCTTCGATAAACCAAGGTCAAAGAAATGAGTCCATTTTTCTCCATATGTATAAAAACCGCGTTATGTCGCTTCTGGGTATTCTGTGCCTGAACTATGTTCTAGTTGCACAATATTACTCAAATTCATATGCAATACCAGTCATATTTATGGTTAAAAACATAATTTAAAAAAAAAAAAAATGTCTTGCCAAAGAACCGCAGGGGTCGATTTGATATATCATACATTGGGAAAAAACAACATAAAAACTTGTATAGTGGGAAAAGTAAAATTGTATTGAACAAAATCTCACATTTATATAATTCATAATTCAATAAAAAAATAATATTTTTAATCACAAATATGGTTTAAGCCGTCAAAACCAAATCTATCAAATGTTGCACATTTTAAAACAAACTTTGGCGTTTAGTCCAACAGCTTTTTTAAAAGTTGGAAAAATATTATCTGAAGTCCTAATCCTACAGGTGTTCCAATACTTTACGGCTTGAGATCTGATTGCCCCATTTTATTTCAAAGTATGATATCATACGCAAACTAGCTATGTTTAATTTACGTGCCTCATGTCCGCTATTCAATATTTTTTGTCGGCATTGCTCGTAAGCCCTTAAGAATACTCCAAACTGACTCAAAAATATAAAAACATAACGGGAAATGTTGATCTAGTTACCTGCTGGCCGTGCCAGACACACTGAAAGAATCGAAGATGGAAAGCAAAAATTGTTCTTATAAATAACGGTTTTAAAATATGTTTATATTTTGAATAATGAATGTTTTTCAAATTAAACGCACTAATGCTTGCTAATTTAAATAGTAAGAACAAAAAATTATTATCAAAAGCATATTGTAATTGCAGCGTTGAGTATGCGGCGGTATGATATATCATACCAAAATAATGCAAATAGGGTAAATAGTATATTTGGGCTTATTTGACATTGTCATTTGTAAATATTTTTCTTTGTTCTGTTATTGTGTTAATATTATAATATGAAGTGCGATAAATGCAGCTTTGCATTTACCAATAACCAAATGATTAGCTGCTCTGGATTTTGTAGTAACACTTTCCACTATGGATGGGCTGACTGCTGAGGTTGATCGAGTTGCATATAATCAAACCTTGAAATGCCCAAATAGCATGTGGTTCTGCTGCGATTGCCGTGATCTTTTAAGAAATAAATCATTTCTTAAATGAATGAACCATAATTTGAGTGATAATAATGCTCAGCATTCCTGCATTGAAAAGTTGTTTGATGAAGTTTCCTGTCTTCAACAAAAGATCGGCATGATTTTGGATTGTTTACCTCAGTTGAGATTGACTAATGTTATTACATCTATATGCCTTTAAATTCCTCTGTAGGTGTAAATGAAGATTTATTATTATTATTATTACTTAAAAGATCTTTTGTGCATGGACCCTACTTAATGAGCCATCCAGTCAATATTCAGGCTCTTAATGAACCTGACAATACTGCCGGCAGGTATATGATGCATACTATCCGGGCTCATTACTCTCCCTCCTAGATGTTGTAACCTTTGGCAGAAAATGGCTGGGTAATGGCACAGAACATGTTCCGCTGATTCCGCTTCCAGGTCGCAGAAGCGGCATCTAACTGTCGAACTTAGGCCCATTTTCTTAAGGTGATACCTTAAGGTGATGTGACCTGTGAGGAAGCCAGTAAGCCGCCTCAACTCAGGTTTCTTAAGTGCAAGACATTCCTTGACCCTGCCTGACGGAGGTGAAATGAATTCCTTCGCCTGTCGCAAATCTGGGATTCCGCGCCAGTAAGACCACTTTTGCACATCCTCCCAGCGTTTAACCGCTGCCCTAAGGTGCTCCTTAGTGATGCCGCAGAAGGGCTCTGGTCCAATGAATGGAGAGGCAGAACCCATCAGCTGCCTCGTTTCCCACAATTCCAGTGTGACCTGGCACGAAGATTTAAATTCGCTGATTGAATAATATAATATTACATCGTATTTAACTAATGACGGCGATCATACTCCAGTATTTTCCAGTTCTACTAGTTTCGGTGCTTGTACGACTTTGCTGAAGTGGTAAAAAATCCTGTCGTTATGCCTGTCACAGCATCAACTACACTTACATCCCTATTCCCATAGTCGCATCACTTCTTGTGATGTGATAACTATCACATTACTTCAATTTTGGTATTCTCTTAGTCGATTAAAGTGACGTTTATCGTTTAGTGTGATAAGTATCACTTGAAGTTATATCCTGTTAGTCGTATAAAAAGTTAAATATCACTTGAAATGATATATTCATCACCTGAAAATTGTAAGTGACAGATTAAAATGGAAAGAAAACGTAAGTTTTTAATTTTCAGTTACATATAAGAGGACATAGCACCTACAAATTTTTTAAAAATCGAAATTTTTTTTTTTGATAGAATTTGTTAGAATAAACCTTTAAGAACATGGTTTTAATAATATAAAAGTGAAATTCATTAAAAAAAAAAATAGTGATCATATATAGCAAGGCGCGTCAAGGTCGTTTTTTCAATGAATTTCGTTCAGTTCGCTACTACATCGACTTTCTCACAGTAACATCTGCTCTATTGACCTATTGTTCTCTTACAGAACAGATGTAAAAGTAGAGGGGGGACATTTTAACATTTTATTTTTATACATTTATATTTTATACATTTTTAAAAAAATGTTGTATTTTGACTTTAATGCGATTTTCTCAAAACATCGTTTCTCAAGTTGGTGGGCAAGATTAAAAAAAAAATATTTATCCGATCGTTCTGAAATTTTACACGTTAATTTACACATGTTAATGTTCAGAATGAACTACGGAACAAAAAAATTGGCGTACAATTTTTTAAGTTACAGCAGGTTTTCGGGGACAAAAAACGTCGATTTTTTAAAACTAAATTTTTTCTGTTTAGTTTATTCTATAGCGGCTTTGATGCTGATTAAAACCCCGTTTTTTATTGTTTCAGACTTTTCTGAAAGCAGAAATCCTGCCCACCGTGATATTTTGGTGTTTTTTTGAAAAAATTCTAGCACGAGCTAAACGACGCGGAGCTAAAAAAACAAAAAAAAAATTTTTTTTGTATAGTTAATTAGTTTACTAATAAAACATAATACTTATGTGCAAAATTTAATTAAGATATGTCTTCGTTTTCATTTA
The DNA here is from genome assembly GCA_963556165.1 of Tipula helvola. Classification (NCBI taxonomy): domain Eukaryota; kingdom Metazoa; phylum Arthropoda; class Insecta; order Diptera; family Tipulidae; genus Tipula; species Tipula helvola. The sequence goes on from OY744483.1 coordinate 235,931,770, forward strand.
AAAATTTAAATTAAAAAAAAAAAAAAAAATTGAAATTTGAAGGTGCTATGTCCCCTTAATATTGAAAATAGATAGTTTCTGTCATTTGTCGTATCACATCATATGAATCGACTAACAGAATACCAATTTATACATACTTGAAGTGATGTGATAGTTGTCACATCACATGAAGTGATGCAACTATGGGAATGGAGCTGTTATTTCTCACAGTGGTGCTCCGGATCAACCGCAAGCAAATATATAAATGCTAGTGAAGTTAAAGTTAAAACTCCACAGCGCATAATCTCTAAATCTATTTGTGGTACTAAAAATATTCCAGTTAATTTTGGTATACAAACGGTTACTCCAATGTTTTGGATACATCTTTCAAGGTTTGTTCCTAATACTCCTGAGGACGACATCCTGGCTATGGCAAAAACCTATTAAGATAAACTGTAAAATTACTAAATTAGTCCCGAAGAATAATAATCTGAATGATTTGGAATACAAGTGCTTCAAACTGGGGTTTAAGGAAGAATTGCGTTTTAAGGCTCTGGATCCTGCTACTTGGCCAATTGGTATTTTGGTTAGATAATTTGACAACAAAAATTTTCGGACATCTCTAATTCCACGTGTGAAATTTCGGATACCAGCTGTAATCGACACTCCACCTTTGTAGATGACAATATTTTTCTACATAATTATAATATTTACGCAGGCTCAATCAATGTAGCTAATCAAGCTGTTCCAGGTGATAATTTGCAGGTACATAATAATTCTTGTTTAAAGTTTGGTCATTTGAATGTGCGCAGCTTGGTAAAACATTTTGATGACATAACTATTATTTTACAAACATATCAATTTGAAATTCTTGCCTTGACTGAGACTTTAAAGGTTAAAAAAATGTTTTCTGGTTCTTTGGGTAAAGTAGAACATCTAGCATCTGAACTTACCGGGTGTTTTGGTAAAATTTTAATATTGGTTATTTACAATCCACCTGCTGCTTGTAGATTGTAGTAATGATAGTAACAGATTACAAACAATAAAGTATAAGCTATGAAAAGATTTTCTGCTGTGGTGATTTTAACTTCAATATGATGGTTAATAATTAGGGTATGACTTTTTCGGGTTTTTCCTCTATTTTACCTCCCCCTTCCCCCCCCCCCCCCCCCCCCCGAAAGCAGTTTTAAAAATTCGGGTTAAACCCGATATCTACCCGATAATAATAAAAAAAATTCTTATCGGAATTTTCCAATTCTCATTATAAAAACAAAATTCTATAGGAATATATTTTTCTTCATATGAACACAATCATTTATGGTTGTCTCATTCTTTGGGTAAACAATACAATCATTTATGGCTGTCTCATTCTATAATATGACAAAATGCATAAGAATAAAATATTCATCTATCTATCTATGTACCTTGTTAAATAAATATTTTAGAAGTTTATAGCCCTTTTATTTACATTTTTCATAAGAGCGAGAGTTTTCTAATCTATACGTTTAGATACAATATTATTACTTTCTCTTTCGATTTCGCTGTAATAAGAATGATATATTGAAATTGCATTTTTAGTTAATTTTGGGAATCCCAGTACAGAACATGCAATAAAAAGTCTATACATTTTATTTAATGATTAAATACAAAAGTTATTTAATATTAAACAAAAAATTGTATACCTTCGTAGTTATTTAAAGAAATGGGGAAAAAACGAAAAACCTCATCAGACTGGATACCAGAATATCCAGATTTTAAAATCTTTAAACCTGACGGTAATAACAATGAGCAGGCAGTTGTGTGCAAATATTGCTATTTTAAAATAAGTGTGGATCCAGCAAAAAAATCCTACGATAGAATACGAGAACATGTGTCAAGTACAAGACATAAAACTTTACATGAACGATTGTTAAATCCAGTTTGTTCTACATCGCTACAGCAACCTACGCTGAACGATATTTTAGTACGACAAAAAAATAAGGACGAAAATAAAGAGGGAGCCATTTTTGATTTTGTTCGTGCAGTTTGTCATTCTGGATTAAGCCTTAGGACATGTGATGGTGCTTTAGGTGATTTTGTCAAACGATATTGTCCGTCAACGAAAACTATGCCACAGTACGAAACCCTACTCAAAAATTATTTACCTAAAGTGTATACTACCGAGTTGGATGAAATTAAAAATTTGATTAGAGATGCAAAAAATAACTTCATTATTGATGAAAGTAGTGATGTTGCCGGTCGACCTACAGTAAACACTTTAATTACATTTTATAATGAAATTCGACAAAAAAGTCATTATTTTTGGTAGACATTTCTTTTGTTACTCAGACAAATAGTGCAACTATTGCAGGAGTCTTAGGAAAGGTTTTGTCAAAAATTGATAAAAAATGGATCGATGTGCTTTCCATATCAACGGACAGTGCGGAGTACATGAAATCAATGGTTCGTCAAATACGAACTGGTGAAAATAAATCCAATCTATTACACATCACAGATGTCCCTCATCTAATTCATGTTGCTGTTGACAAAGCTTTAAATGCGATAGAATTAACTTCAGTAAGAAAGTTTGTGATAAAATTAGGAGCTCTTTCCAAACATTCACCCAAAATATTTGGGATATATTTAGAACATTGCACTCGTTGTGAAATATCTGGTATTAAACCACCAGCTGTGGTTCCTGTTCGCTGGTTAAGTTTCTTTGAGAGCTAAGCCGTATTAGGATGGAACTTGGCCATTTTTTATCCGATTTTAAACAAATTCAGCATGAACTATAGAAATAAAACTATAAAATTATTTTTGGTTAAAGTTATATGTTAAAGTTGGAAGGCGCTTGCCTATTCCTTAAACGAATAAAAGACATTCGACATGTGCTTTAAAAGTGAAAAACTAAAATGGTTATTCCATGTATTTAATGATTTATTTTATCAATAATTTAAGAATCTCATTTCCATCGTGAATGCTGAAATTCATAAAAATAGGATACAAAATTTCCAAATACCATAACAAATGGTCAAATTCTGGAGCTTTATCCAAAAATCTCTTTAGAATCCCATTTTTACGACACGTGCTGAATTTCATCAATATCGGGTTAGAAATGGCCAAGTTCCTACCTAGTTGGCCATTTTCCAGAACTTCATCCAACAATCATTTTCGAATCTCATTTCCATCGTACATGCCGAATTTCATCAAAATCGGATGAGAAATGGCCAAGTTCCATCCTAGTTGGCCATATTCCAGAACTTTATCCAAAAATCATTTTAGAATCCCATTTCTATCGCGCATATCAAATTTTATCAAAAATGGACAAGAAATGGCCAAGTTCCTTCCTAGTTGACCATATTCCAGAATAACGTTATCAAAAAATTATTTTAGAATCCCATTTCCATCCTACATGCCGAATTTCATCAAAATCGGATAAGAAATGGCCAAGTTCCATCCTAGTTGGCCATATTCCAGAACTTTATCCAATAATCATTTTAGAACCCCATTTCCGTCATGCATACCAAATTTCATCAAAATCGGTTAAGAACAGGCCAAGTTCCATCCTAGTTGGCCATATTCCAGAACTTTATCCAAAAATCACTTTAGAATCCCATTTCCATCGTACATGCCGAATTTCATCAAAATCGGATAAGAAATGGCCGAAAAAAAATTTGTTCTCAACTAATCATTAAAGGGTCTTGTAGGAAATTTACTGAAATTTTTAAGGCTGCCCTAAAGTTTACTGTGCAATCATTGGTTGCTGAGATATCGATGATCAAAGGCAAAAGGATCTTTTTTGATTCAAAGTCAGATATCTCAGCAAAAAGTTGACATAGAGAGACCAGAATGAAATTAAATTTACGCCTAATTAACAGGCTATCCGACCTATGCATTGGTTTTACTTAAAAAAAAATTCCCGCGCCCATGGATCCTTACAAAAAAAAAAAAATCGATTTTTTTTTATTTCGCGCTCTTTCTTATGATTGCGTGATAACGGTACCTCACAAAAATTTTCCGCTCAAAAGTCTCAAAACTAGAGATTTGAAGCTTTAAAACGCTTTTCTTTTCATCTCTGTACGACCGTATTTTACAAAGATACAGCTCTTCAAAAAACACTAAAAAAATTGAAAAAAATTAGTGTTCCTTTAATTTTTTGGAGTAGTGTATATAAAGAAGAAAAGTATGTATGTATGTTTGTATGTATGTTCCACAAAAGCTCTTGGTCCACTCGAGCGATTGTTTCCAAAATTTGCACGAATACTTTTTAGCAGTCGAGAAAAAACATAGGGGGGTTATTTTTCAAAAATTAATACCCCTTCCTCATGCTCCCATGTGAGGTGCCATTTACTAGAGGTAATTTTAAAACTTCACCGATTGAGCTAATTTTTGGATATTTTGTGCAAAATTAAAAAAAAATCGACACGTGTATCATTATTTTTTTAACGGTGATGGTGATGGTGGTGTTGATGGTAATGTTGATGATGATGATGATGAGTTTGATGAGGTTGATGATTTTGTTGATGAGGGTGATTTTGATTGTGATGATGATTGTGATTGTTTGTGATGGTGATTATGATGGTGATGGTATAATGGTATGCAGGTAGGATGGTACGATGATATGAAGGTGTCAACATGATAAAATTGAACATGAGTTGAACAATTGACATAGAACTCAATTACCTGAATCATGAGGGTCTTATGGTATGGGAGTTCTGTCTCACATGCTCACATTCAATATTTACTTCCCAGAGACGTAACCTCCTACAAATAATTAGAGATTAACAGTAACAACATGGCATCGTAGGCAGATCTATAGCCAACAGATTGACAGAACTCGATCCTTCTTATTGGGTACAGAGAACGCACCTTCATTTCGAGAGTGGGAACTTCAAAAAAATTGTGTTTAACACCGAGAGCAAAATCAAACAATGTGGGTTACAAGCAAGCATTGCGGTGAACCCGACAAATTATTTTTGTCTTGATTTTATTCAATTCACTTGAGAAATTGTATTCAAATGCGCCTTGCTGCGTATTTTCAATTATATTTAAAATAAAAACCCCTATATTATTAAAAAGCAAATATAAACAATCATAGATATTATTTTCTTTTAGTGATAATTATTTTTTACAAATCTCTTGAGGACTATAGTTTCGAGCCCCTGGCTCATTGTCAACTCTTACAAATATTCTGAAGTTTGAACGATTCTCAAACAATTTCCTCTTTTTAATTGAGGAAAGAGGAAATTGTTTTGAGAATCGTTCAAACTTCAGAATATTTGTAAGAGTTGACAATGAGCCAGGGGCTCGAAACTATAGTCCTCAAGAGATTTGTAAAAAATAATTATCACTAAAAGAAAATAATATCTATGTTTGTTTATATTTGCTTTTTAATAATATAACAAAAGTGATAAAAGTAGCACAATTATGGAGTTTTTCCAAAACAAATAAAAACCCCTGTTGAAATACACCAATTGAATTTTAACCCTGCTTTTAATCTGCTGAATTTAAGCATCTCGCATTACTTATATGAAAAAGTTTTCTATCTTATGGGTGTCGGATGTCAATGCACGATGAGTTGCAGATTAGTTGTGACTTTAAAATCATCACAAATCTTAAGCGCTCCATTTTGCTTCGTTGCTGTTATGATTGGTGCATCTTTAAATTTTAACTTTTACGGTAACGTATTTGTGAAAAATTAATAGTTCAAGACTTTAACAATTTTGTTTGGACTTTTGTTCTTAAATTGAAATATCAATTTCGAAAATTAATCGAAATTCAAATTTTTAACTATTAATTAGAAACTTTGAATTTTTTTCATTTTCAAAGTTTTAAAGTACATTATTGCAATAGGGGAGGGATATACAAATTATTTGTCTGTCTATACTAATAAAAATGAAAATGCTCTTCACACGTTTCCATGCTATTCATCATACCAGATTTAAATTTTGCGTAGTGGTTTCACACGAAAATTAGCAGATTTTCGTAGTATTTACGAAAAGGTCTACCTAACCCTTAGTCTAGGTGCCTCCATTTTAGATAAATGGTTAAATGAAATTAATCGTATACTCTTATCCGAAAGGGCGGTTTCCTTGATTGAGGGGCTTAAAATATGTTTTACCACCTTTTGAAGAGTACATTGGAAAACGATATAAGTTAATTTAAAAAAAAAAAAGATATTTTGGTTCTCTCTGCTAAAATAAAATTATTTTATTTACCCCGGGCAACGCCGGGTACCTCAGCTAGCATTCTATAAAATGACCACTCAATTAGCATTTCCTTAAAGCTGCACATGGAACGTAATTGGCAACCGAAAAACATCGAAAAATGCAATACCATAATGGAAACATTATCAAATACTTCTCGTGCATTGGTTCAAAACTGCATGGAAAAATTATCAGAAGTGCTAAGTAAAAAATGGAACGCTACCATATCGCGAAATATTGATACTGCTACTATGGAATTTTGGAGGTCGGCTTCGATTATTGATCCTTTTAAAAAGTCGCTAATTAAGGAAAATTTGGAAATTTTAAAATATTCATCAAACATTACCAGTAAAATAAAAACAGAATTATCAGAATATTTTATCGAGTTATCTCCTCAAAATTTAAATTTAGATGTGTTCCAATTTTGGGTTGAAGCGCAAGGCAGATATCCAGCAATAAGTAAACATATGTTAATGCTATTATGTATGCCAACAGGGAGCTGTGATGTTGAGAGGAGTTTAAGTCATTTGCGACATTTTCAATCACCTGAAAAAGCTCAGGCAATTGATGAAACATTGACAATGCAAATGATGCTATATTTTAATAATAAAAAAGTATCGAATTAAATTTGATGTTTGTATTTTAATTCATTTCTACCGAAAATTCGTTCATTTTTTAAATTTTCGTTATATTTTTTATTTTTTACCCGATTTCATCCCGAATTGGAGTAAAATATATATAATAACCCGATAATTACTCGCCGAATGCAACTTTTTTTATTTATCGAAAAAATCATACCCTATTAATAATCAACTAGAAGTAAGCTTGTTTGAATTTGCATAATTTATGATATTTACCTTATAGACCCACTAGGATCAACAGTCTTTTGGATCTGATAATTTTGCACGTGCCTGATAGACATAATATTATTTCGTTTGGCCAGGCTGCTGTTCCTGCTATTTCTGATTATGATTTTTGCATCTTATAAGTTTTCTCGTGCTAGGGATCAAATTTTTTATACTGTTGTTTCTGATTATAAAGCTATCAATCACGAGCATTTTATAAATAATTTCTTTTCGTTAGATTGGTTTAATATGTACAACTATTCCAATGTGAATGACATCTTTGATATATTTATTTCAAATTTCTTACATTTAGATTTAGTTTGTGTCCCGGAAAACTATCATTAATAAATGCCCTACTGCACCGTGGTTAAATTAATTTAAAGTCAGGCATTACCAGGCATTTTTGGCAGCATTTTATATACCTTTGTCAGGCCTGAATCGTCTGCTGGGCATTTATAGCAAATGGTAATTGACCTTTATGTCCCGCTGACATATATGGCCTGAACGTAAGTTATTGGGTGCGTTCACTGCCCAACAAAATGTTACTAAAAGTTATATTTTTTGACAACCTGTCGTTCACTGAGCACCAAGATGTGACAGTATATTATGACAACTTGGTGTTCACTCCATATGTTGTCGTCGACACAAATCGACATTTTTTGACTGTAGTAGCAAGCATTGTTAGTTGATGTTGAAAAGCGATTGTTATAATTTAATGTCAAAAATAGATAAACAAAAATAAAACATAATAACATTGATGGAAAAATTATGCCAATTTGTGATTGACGGGAATTGTTTTATTCAGGAGAAAGGTGTAATTTGTGTGACTAATAATGATCGTCCAATAACTCATACGAATATTTATTAATATGTATTTGTTATATTTTTTATTGCTCTATAGCAATGGAAATAATAATTTTTTTATTTGTATCACGCATTATAAATACGCGTTATTATCTTATTAAAACACAAAATAATAGCCAAATGTAGTTTGCTCTACTGAAAAAAATTTACGATTGACAACAAATAACAAAATGAAGTTTGCTTCAAAATTTACGATTGACAGAAAATAACAACATGTCGTTCACTGGATTTTAAAGTTACACCGACTGACACCGATGTTTATTTGAAATTTCTAACATCACACCACACCGACAACAATTTTTGCAGTGAACGCAACCATTGACGATTGGAGCATCAGGGATTCCACCTAGTGGAAAATTTTTAAACTGAGCTACCTGATAATTTGACGTTCGAAATTATTGTAAACAATTTCAATTTTGAACTGTAAACGCTGTTTTTACTTACCGGATTGCTAATAATTGTAAATAATTCCAATTTTGGACTATAAAAACAATTTTTAATTATCGCATTGCTAAATTTTCTTTCATCGCATTTGTGACAAATGTCATTTTATCAGGTGCATCATTTTAACTTTTTTCCTCTAGAGGCGCTTTCTCTACTTTTACAATCGTCAATATAAAATAGCTGACAATGAGGAACCGGAAATGCATTACGAACGGCTGACGTTGACCACTAATTAAGGCCTTACTATTACACCTGACCGATAAATTACAGATTGATGACGCAAACGGCTTGAATTAAAAATGTAGGATCCCAAATGATAAAAATAACAAACTATTAACGAAAATAAAATTTAATTTTTTTATTATAAATTTCTAACGTTTTATTTATTATTATACATATATTTTCGGTCTTCCGGATACTTGACTGCTTCTTGTGATGCTTATTGTAAATTCGGTGAATCTCCCGCTTTACGAATTTCACTTAATCCTCAAAGCAAGAAATATTTGGATCGCCTTTGATTGCGCCTAATAGAAAAGAAAGAATGAGTGTTAATATTTTCAAAAATAAATAACTAATTACTTAATAAAAGCTTACCAAATAGCGTTTGATTTAAATTTTTGAACGATGAAAAATTCTTTTCTCCAGCCCAATTGAAGTTCAAGAGCACCTATTCCTGGATGATTTCCGTTAAACGCCTACATTTTGAAAAAAAAGAGTAACCTGTAAATAAAATAAAAATTCAAATTAAGACAAGTTAATCACTGTGTTCCATTGGAAACAATTTGCTACTGCTAACTTGAGAAAGCCTGATTGTATTGTATAGCTAACCAAAACCAACACAAATGCCTTATACAAGCCATATTATTTCCGTGACGCACGCATATTATTAAATCCAAAACCTACTATTCTGTAAGTGTTAGTGATATTTTATACTGTTTTTGATACAAACTACAATTTAAAATCAAAGTATGTAAAGATTATACTGCATTATGACGCTAATATTTATAGAAATAGTAGGTTATATTTTGTGTTTGTATGGCAATAATATGGCTTGTATAATACGGTAGACAGACACAAAGTTAATCGCGATTTTCATTTATCCCGATTATCAAAAATCGCGTTGTGAAAACGAAATAATCCAGTTTTTTGTGAATATTTTGTAATGACAGTCGTCTGTCATTACACGATTTTCACCTAAACCGGATTATTTTTTTCCACAACGCGATTTTTCACAAAACTGAAAATCGCGATTAACTCTGTGTCTGGCTACGGTATAAGACATTTGTGTTGGTTTTGAGCTAGGGTGTCCATATTGCGAAGTCAGAAAAAGAGAACATTCCTTCAAAAAAAAGAGAACATTATTCGAAAATGAAAACAATTACGGTTATTTTTGTAAATAAAGATTAAAAAAAACAAATAACTGTCATTACAATATTGTACTACATAAAATCATATAATTTCATTCATATTCAGAGGATTCCGAAAAACCACATTTATTTGAGCTTAGAAAGCCAATAAGACTTTTTTGCCGGATTTGATTTTATCTAAGAATTCCACACAAAGCACTTCGAGTCTATTTCGCCATCGGTCCATTCCCCTCCCTTTCCCCCTGTCAATAAATACAACCTTTCTATATTGGCATTTTGGACCGGTTTCGGAAAAAAATCTGAAATTTTACGAAGCTCTTGTAAAAATTCATCATTTTCGTTTGCAAAATGTATTTCACCCATTTGTCACTCGATAATAACCTTAAATATTCTGGTTTCTTCAATTGTGAAACTGGTCAAATAATTTGGAATAATTAATTTTTACTTCCTTCTCTAGCATATATTTCAACGAATCTTCCAAAACATCCTGTTCGGGAACTTTATCTAATTTTATCCATTGAAAGCATCTACATTCTTCGAATTAGTCAGCCCACATTTTTATATATTCGACAGAAATTTCGTAAGACCTAAAAACGTAGTATTTAAATTAAATGACATCTGCTTCATAACCATCTCTTATTAATTAACGTTAAATTGAATTCACTTGGAGAGGTAAAAACGACTTTCATGTTGAATTTTTAGCCCATTTCCGTTCACCGTACTCGTTTGAGTACACCACCTTATAACGTAAATTCTTCGATACTAACGGATTTAAAATATTTTTGTTTCTCGATTATTTGTCGTTCGATTAAGAGAATCGGCCTTGAAATCAAAAAATATTTTCATTTGACCAATAATGATGAATTTGGAATTTCAAACGGTCGGATGTTCAAAGTAAGACCGCTTATAAATATGCTTAGGAAACAGTTTTACCAGTAAGTTTTTTTTCACTAGGATAATTCAAATAGTAAGCCAGTGTGAGGCGCGGGTTTACAAAAATTAGATCATAAGCAGTTCGAGTGGATATTGTTACGTTTTCGACATTTATTGTGAAAAACTAGCAGACGAATCAGGGTTAAGGACACTCATTTTTTCGCGAAAATAAATAGTTTTTCTTTAAAATTTTTTTTTTATTTATGTTCTTTACTTATTATCACCCTGTGATTGCAGTTTGAAAGTTTTTTTTCAGGTAGTTATTTTTTGGGTTATTAATGTACTAAATTTACTGTAGCAGAGTTAGCTCAGTTTAGAATAGAGATAAATATAGAAAATTAAAAAAGAGAACAAAAGAGAACATTAAAAAGAAAAGAAAGAATAAAAAAGATCGGGGTGAAAAAAGAGAACATGTTCTCTTTTAAAGAGACCTTCTGGCCACCCTATTTTGAGCTAACTTACACGCATTTAGAAATATATACTGTTGTCAAGTGTTTTGGTCGCTACAAAAAACTAAATCCAACAAAAATGTTTGTACAAGCCGTGACCGTGACGTTCGAATAATAAAATAGCTATATGTACTCAAACCTAAAAATTGTTTAAAACAATTAAAAGGCGGAAAAACCTATCATTCGGCCCTTCAACCCATTTGGCCCTTTGAAATTCGGCCCTTCGACATTCGGCCGTTTGATATCATTCCAATATTTCGTGGTGTAAACTCATGATAAACCAATTAGGTATGATTGACAGCTGTTTCAAATTCGTCTTTTCTTGCGCATATCGTCATTCGGTGCGATAAAATCACAAGGCTTCGTTGTTTTCACAAAATTTTCACGAAAACTATCACCGCAAAACAATTCGATTTGTTTTTGTTTGCTATGAACTAGTGTTTATAAAAAAAGTATTATCAAGAAAAAAGCACCGAATGACAGAATTTTTTAGTGAAAGAGATAGCAATACATGCGCTTGATCATACCTCTTAAATTGGTTTATCATGGTGTAAACTAGCTCATTGTGTATATTTTGCTAATTTTGATTGTTCGCCATTTTACAATAATACAATTTTGTATTATTATTAATAAATTTTTCTTATTTCGTAAATTATTTAAAATAAAAGTAGGATACAAATAAATTTTGGCAGGATTTAGAAAGAAATTTATTTGAAAATAAATACATAATTTCGAATGGTGATCGAAAAGTTAATGGAGGAATTTTTTTCGCAAGCACGAGTAACATCAATCAAATTGATACAAAAACATTTCTGCTGAGACCCGGTTAACAATAATAGAAATGATGCACAATAACAAAAAATGGCGTAATATTGTATTTCACCTAAAACCCTAAAATCTATAAACTATCATCAAAGCGCAAAGGCAAACTAAAATGTTACTGAAATGAATTTTTGTGTTGCTTTGACATAAATCCGTGTGTTCGCTGATGGTTTTTTGACAGAAAATACACGAGTTTTTTTGACAGATTTTACCCCCGCAAACTTCACTTCAATAAAAGACTCGGGTTTTTTTTTGATGACATCAGCGAACAACTTTTTACTTGACAAATAATTTTGTTGTTTTAAATGTCAACATTACATATTATTTTAATATTTTTTATTAATATCCTTATTTAAATCGTAACATTTCATATTATTTTAATTTAAATTTTTCAATTCATCGAAATTTTGGATTTTTTTACGCCGATAAAAGTAATAATTTTCGGTAGTCAAAAAAACTCCAAAAAAAAACCCAAGTAAAAGTAGAGTTAAAAATACACCGACTCTTTTTATGCGTTCGTTGTTTTGCTCAAAAAAACTCCGATCGGTTTTACCCCGGTGGTCATCAGCGAACATCAATGATATTCGGCTAAAGCGCTTTGCTCATAGGAAAACGAAAACAAAAACGGATTTTACTTTTTTTACAATAACTCCAAAATCTTTAGCATATTATAGCTTAAAAGCTCTCAAACTTGTCCATAAACCCAATACAAAAATATTTTAATTTAGAAAATAATTAAAAAATATTTAAAATTTCCAGAAAATTAAATTTTAATTTTCTCTGTCAGAAAATTTAAAATATTTTTTCAATTTTTCCGTCAGAAAAAGTACACGAAAATATTTTTCGTGTTGTTTTTCTGTTATAAGTTTTTATTCTGTTATAATTTTATAATGTCGGCTAGAACTTCACACACTAAACACAAAAGCAAGTTTTTTCTTTTTTAATATTATTCTGAGAATTCCGTTTTCTTTTCAATAAATTAAAAAAAAAAATTAATTCACAGATACAAACAAACAAGTTTTGATACTGGAATTTCAAACGAAAATAGTTTTTTGGTTTAGTAATGGGCAAGGCAAAACGAAAAGATGCTAATAATTGTCAAATTTTTCGTTTTTTATGTTTTTCATTTTCCTATGGGAAAAGCGCTTAATGCCTCAATTCCATTGTGAAAAATTGACTGAGCTGACTTCAGTTGGAAAAAGACAAAAAAAAAATAATCCAGCAGAGTGACAAAGACAAAGTATTTTGTTATTGTTTTTTTTATAGCAAAATATGAATGACACATTTTGACAGCAAACAAAAACATAACCAAAAATTATTAAACAAAATTTGGTATTACATAGTGTTAATTCGATTATTTTCACGTTTCAAAATAATCTAAAAAATTAATTACATATTATTGTTACTCAAATCAGAATTATTTTTTTCGAAGATTATCCGTCATAAAATACAATATTAAAAAAATCTTTCCCGTAACAATGCCAAACTATTTTTATTAGTATTTTGACAGCAAACAAACACATAACCTACAATTAATTAACAAATTAAGTATTATGTGTTAATTCAATTATTTCAAGTCTCAAAATTATCTAAAAAATTAATTATTATTATTACTCATATCAGAATTATTTTTTTCGAACATTATCCGTCATAAAATACAAAATTAAGAAAATCTTTCCCATAACAATGCCACAGTATTATTTTATGTGTTTTGACAGCAAACAACAACATAACCTAGAATTAATTAACAAATTAAGTAGCATGTGTTAATTCAATTATTTCTAGTCTCAAAATTATCTAAAAAATTAATTATTATTATTACTCATATCAGAATTATTATTTTCGAATATTTTCTGTCTTAAAATACAAAATTAAAAAAAATCATTCCCATAAAGGTGCCATACTATTAAAATTAATAATGTGTGCGAGAAATATTTCTCATCGGTACACAATATTTATGTCCTTGTATTAGTTGGACTGCCATAAATAGTTCTCGATTTGAACTTTTTTTAAATTTTGATTTCAGTCCACACAGACACATCTTTTTTGTAAGTAAAATTTTGACTGACTCCGTTGGGCATCTCGTTCACGCAACCATCGATTTTATATTTTTATCTCAAGTTATTTTGACTGACAAACTTTGTTTCACAATGGAATTGAGGCTTAAATCATCCCCTTTTCATTTTCTCAAGTTTTTATTTTCTTGCTTTAACCAACAGCGCCAGTGACCAACCTCCGAAGCGCCAGACACAAAACGCACCCATTTTAGAACACAAATCTGTCATGAATACTTCTCATAGAGCAAAAACAGTAGAGAAGAAATAAACAAACGTCAAGTGTAAGCAAATCGGTGGGAAAAGAGAAAGAGCAAACTAGAACATGGCCGTATTTAGAATTTTATTTAATACATTGAAATGGAGTGGGTTGCTTAAAATAAAACAATTAAAGTTTAAAAAATGTTTTTATTTTAGTTGCAAATACACGGATAATTATTATTTAGTTCAATTTTTTAATAAAAGCAATTTTAATAATACAAATAACTTTTCTAAAAACGCGTCATTATTTTACACTTTTAGTGCGGACCTGGAAAAAATAGTTGTAAACAAATCATAAGATTCCTAAACACCCAACAACAAAAAATTTGTTTTTTTATAATTACATATATAATAAATTTAAATTAAAAGTGCACTTTTTTATCACAAATTACAATATTTACATCAATTAATTATAATTTTACGGCAAATTATAGACCTTTATAAAAGCTTATTTTGTAAAATTTATTTAAAAAATTATTCTGGTTAAATTTTCGGTGGTTTACACCATTTTCAAGACTGAATTATTTAGTTTTCTTTATGAAAAAACTAAATTTTTTCACTTTTACCCGTACACAATTAAACAATTTTTGTAAACAAACTGTTTTCAATTGTGTACGGGTAAAAGTGAAAAATTTAGTTTTTTCATAAAGAAAACTAAATAATTAAGTCTTGAAAATGGTGTAAAAAACTACCGAAAATTTGACCAGAATAATTTTTTAAATAAATTTTACAAAATAATTTTTTATAAAGGTCTATAATTTGCCGTAAAATTATAATTAATTGAAACCTTTCATCATATTTATTAATATTTATATCACAATTTTAATTTCGTTTTATGTAAACTGGAATAAAACTTCGCGATGAAATGAAATTCCCGGTAATTTGTTGCGAGTATTGTTACGACATTTTCTGATTAAACACTTCATTGTTCATAAATTATTTTTAATAGTTTTTCACAAATAATAATTAATTATACATTATTCTTTTTAATTGTTTTGTTTTATTTGATAATTTTGAATTTTCACGAAACTACGCACAACCATTTATTAACAAGAATACATTTTTTGTTAACATAAAAGAAAGAGCATAAAACATAATAGATATATAATCATCCCCCTCCAACTACTTACACTTGAAATAGAAGACTTTATATTGGAAAAACTTTGTTTCAGGTCTCCTACTGTTTTTATGTCTATACAAATTCTTTAGTTGGCGTTTTCATGTTGGT
Source organism: Tipula helvola (assembly GCA_963556165.1). NCBI lineage: Eukaryota > Metazoa > Arthropoda > Insecta > Diptera > Tipulidae > Tipula > Tipula helvola. Next base: position 235,947,201 of record OY744483.1, read on the forward strand.
ATCCGTGTCGATTTGTTTTGTTTATTGTTTGGCTGCTGACAGCTCATTTGGTCAATACGTATAAAAAAAAGGTAAACCTAAATATTTATTATAAAATTAAATGAAATTACTGTGTCTATTGTAGTTGTAGGTAACACTGAAACCACTCATAAGAGGATAATTTCCAATGAGGACGGATCAACCGTTACATCGTGGGAAGACGGATCAACCGTCACATCGTGGGGAACACCTACACGCTGGAGATCTCTCAAAAGCCGGGCAAAAGAATGTATACCGAATTTGGAAATAAATGACTGAATGATATAGGACGAAAGTTATGTATCAAAAAAAAAACATACGAATATGGACTTTAATTTAATTAGATATCATACATAAAATGGGAGGAATAAACAAATCTAATTGTGAATATCTTTGGCATGATGATACATGCCTAGATCTCTACGTGCAGGGCTTGATAATTGGTAAACCACATTTCCAATTCTACCATTCACAATTTCCGGTGCCAATTTGGCCGAAAATTTATTTGTTGCTGAACTTTGAGGGAACGTCCTCAGATACACCTTCTGGCCGATATTAAACGTTCGATGCCGAGCGCGATTGTTATATGTCCTTTCGTTTTTGTGGTGGGCTAAAGTAACTAAGGTGTTTGAGTACCGATTCCCGCGCCCACTCCATTCGGGCTGCTTTCGATTCTTCACTCGTGTCGTTGTCAGTTTCCCAACCTAATAACTATTTTATACAAAACCAACACTAATGTACTACAAGCCTGATTCAGTGATGACGCACCCAGATACCCTCTAACATTTAATCGCTTATACCGGGTGATTTAGGGTGTATGTAGGAGTGCATTTATAAGAGTAAGTTTATGTGCTCTTAGCTTGCAACTACCTAAGTTGTACGCGTGCATTTTAACAAATCTACTCGAGCGGAAGCTAATTAGTTTCCAGATCAGCTTAAACGAGGTTGTAGCTGTAACAACTGGTCGAGGGTCCGTGATGCAAAAATTTGGCAGAGAATCATTAATCATAATTCAACAACTATGCTTAAGTTATGGAATTCAACTCGCAATTAGTGAAATTCTTTATAAAAACGTATCAAAACCCAACATTAATATTGATGACGATCTACTAGATATAACCTCTTCAGAGAAACAAGATGAAAATACTCAAGAAAACTACGAAGATGCATATAACCAAGACGATGAGTTAGGTGAAATTGTTATCAATTTCGATGATGATTTTAAAATAATTTTGAACAATGTTAGACAAACCATTAGATTGTTCAAAAAATCAGCTGTAAAGATCTGTGCACTACAAAAACTGCAAAGATCCAGCTTGGAAAAGAACTAAATCTCATGCTCGATTCTCCAACGTTTTCGTGCATTCGTCACGAAAAAACGTGTTGGCCTATCTGATCATTCTGTTTACGTTTCATGTTTTTTAAAAATCGAAATTTTTAATTTCGTTTTGTTTTTTTGAACTTTTTTGTTAATTTTATCTAAATTTATATTGGTTATTATTTATTACTGTCTGTGAAAAATTTATGAATTTTTACTATGAACTTCCGGGAAATCCCGGGATTGCCTAAAACTTAATCCCGACTCCCGGGATTTGAAAAATATCCGGGAACAGGACCCACTAATCATACTATAGTACATTCAAACAAAATCATTTTCATTCATTCAGGCAAAAAAACAAATTCAAACGTAGTAGTCTATTGTAATACGCATAGGTACTTTTATTGTTTTTGTTTTTTAAGTGAATGTACATATTGCAAAAGAAATCTTTACACGCCTATAACTTTGGAATCCTACTACCTAAAGATCTTAGCTATACACACCATGTTTTTCTTAGCTTATCAAGATCTATAAGACTGTCTTTGTTTTATGAAAATCGGATAAGTAATTATCGAATTACTATTTGTTAACAGACATCAACAGCGGGGATAATGCATCTCTCTCGCTCTAGCGCTTTGCTTGAGTTGGCATCTCAACTAATTATCCGAAAATTTTAAAATTGGGCTCATTTTAAAGATAAATGAAGAGGGAATTATCATTTTGAATTATTATACTTTATTTAATAATTAATTTTCTTTTTCCTCTTTAACTTGAATTAATTATTGAATTCGTATAACCACCGAATATGCAACCGATCCTAAAGATCATTTTAATGTGTTTTACAGATTAACACGTAGGAGTATATTAGTATTATTACACGAGAATAATTATTCAACTAACCCATAGATAGCCGACAGGTTTTCAATGTTAATTTTTATTTGAAGTTAATATTTCCGAAAATTGTAAGAGAATTTAATCCATTCATCGTTTGTGGTACAATCAGTCCAGTCGCCGCTCATAAGTTCGAAACTGGATTAAATTCTCTTACAATTTTCGGAAATATTAACTTCAAATAAAAATTATTTAATAATTTGTGATCATTATTTTATATTTGTTAAAATTCTATATAATAATCATATTTTTAGAGCTTGGTGCAAACTGTAGAAAGTTATTGTTGGCTCTTACTTTGGACAAAATTTCATTCCTATCCGAATAGAAATAATTTTTACCAAAGCAAGACGGCAGGATTGAAAAAAACTATATACTACCATTATATTTCATCTAACTATGAAATTTGAAATTGTGAAGTAAAGTACAATAGTAGTGCCGCATTTAAAAAACCGTTCGTAAACTGTTCGTAAGCGGTTCACTTTGTAGCGATTCTCTCATTTAAATCGCTAATTTTAAATTCGTTTATCGCCACAATTATTTGAAATGTAACGCATTTAAACTTTGAAATATAATTGTAATTGAACAGCTCTTTTCGGTTTATAGTGACAACTGCAAAATATTTTAACTTAGAAATATTTACGGTTTGTTTCTGTGCTCAACTCAATAAATATATTTTCATATATTTGAGTACAGTTCACTATTTTCATAAATTAAAGAGAATTCTTTTTAATCTATGCTATTTTGCATTAAATTAATATCTTGGATAAATTTAATGCAACACCGAAATTATCACCATCCATTGTCGACATCGCAAACTCAATCATTACCAACGCATTGCTGAACGTAAAATTAAGTCTAAGTTTTTTAGATCTTAAAAAATAAAAATCGATTTTTTTGACACGAACAAAAAAAATATTCAACAGACACACAACTCTCTTTTCTGCTCTTGGGCATGCGATACCTCATCGCCATTTCTAATCGAAATTAATATTAAAAATTGGGCCTATCCGACTCCTCGGACGACACTTTTCCCAGAAAGCATCCGTTAAAGATCACCAAACCAACCATATATATTTTATAATCATTTTCCGTTATTTTGGGCAGGCAACCTCTTCCCCAATATGACAATTGGTGACGACAATATAAATTATCTACCCTCATACCACCAAATCACAGACTCACAAATAATGTTACATTATTTAGAACTGAAACGTGTTTATCAGCAAAATCGTATTCGCCATTTTTCATCTTCGACCCATAATAATTAGATCAGTTATATTGTACATCTCTAGTACATCCTCTCTAGAAAATCCTTAAAAATTTAATTTACTCCATTCAGAGAGCATCTACAATGTTCAAAAATTTATTTTCTTAAAATTTGTGCCGTTTGTTCAGATCACAACATTATGTGAGCAATGTGAGAATTGTTCGATATAATTCTTTACTCAGTGCTTCACAATTAACGTTAATTATCATTTGTTACCATTTCCCACCTTCTTGTCATATAGCATTTCATTTTATATATCTCCCAGCTCTCCTAAACCTGCTCCATCTTAATGGCGTGATATTATTTAAAAGCGTGCCATAGTAATTTACTATTAAGAGTTATATAAGACTTTGAATACCAAGAGAATTTATACCTTTAAAGGCGATTTTATGAAAGCAATTCACAAATAATATATCGATCAATATGTCGTTGAAATTTCAATCATTAAAATGTCAATAAAAAACGTCATAGAAATGTCAATGTCATAGAAACGGGAATAGATCGATAATTTGATAGCCAAAATATGTCAAATTTTTTTGAGTGTTAAGGAAAACAAACAGCAGTTTATATAAACCTAACATAAAATGTTTGAAAATAACTTAATTTTAATAAAAATAACCATAGAAAAAACTCAAACGGCACAAGATTACACCTAAAGAATACGAATTTGCCTTCTTTTTATGTTTTAATTTTTCACACGCTTTTCACAAAAAAAATTACTTGCTTAACTTAAAATGACATAAAATTAATACATTTCAATTAAATTTTTAATAGAAATAAAATTACATCTGTGCCACTTCATACAAAAAGATATGAACAATATTTTGACGTTTATTTGTTTTCCTTAACACAAAAAAATACAATGAAGTTGTCTAGCATTCAATCTATGGACGCGTCCGATTTCTGTGAGAAATAATTTTTCTGTGATAAATTTGGCATTAGTGAAATAATTTTCTCTTCCATATTTGAAATAAGTTCATTTGCTGTCCGAATACTGAAATAAATTTGACATAATAAGTTTTACTTTTGGAAATACAACAAACGATAAATTGTAAGTAAAGAATTATTTAATTGTAAATAATATCTTGAATTTAATTTAATTACACTAATTAATATAAAACTTATTAATTTTATTGTCTAATACATACAACACAAATTGTTTACTTCACTAGCGCAGAAACAAGAATTATTTCGGACATGTCAAAATTATTGCACACCGGTGCTGTGATAATTTGGTTGCGTACTGTTCAACATTAATTTATCACAGAAAAATTATTTCTCACAGAAATCGGACGCGTCCTATATCATTGCTATATTTAAAAGCTCACTAGATATAATTATTTTTAATTATTGACGATATTATTTCTCACCAGCAAAGTATTTTTGGTAATTTTAGAAATATTGGGTGCGATTATGTATCTCTCGTATTACGAGATACGAGTTTCGAGAACTCGAAACTTAGTATGCCGTAATTGCGACATAACGGAATTATGTAAGCAATTACGAAAAACACTTTTTTGTAAACATAAGTGTTGCCCGATAGCGTTATTTTCGGCACACAATTTTGTTGTTGTTATGTACAGTATGTACTGTCAGAACCATCTTGAAGTGAATAGAGCCGGCATGTGAAAAATGAACTTAAAATATGGGATATAGAAACACTAAAAATTCATTTATTTTCATAGTGTTTATATGAAAAAACGTGATTTCGATTGACGATAAAATATGAATTAAAAGTTAAACCCAGTTAAATAATTTTTTAAGAAATCGCTAACAAACAACTCAATGTCTTACTCATTTAAAACACAGATTCTCAAATTTCCATATTTTCCCGCAATAATCAAAAGAAAATAAGGGAAATTAAATTAAAAAACATTCTACAACAACAACAATGTGTATTAAAAAGAGAAAATTCAGTTTAATGACGACATCATATCTCCACATCTAAAACCAATGGTAAGAAAAAAGACAACACGTCTCCGTTCAACAATCAAAATAAAAATAAATCACAAAGAGCATCAGCAAAAAAAAAAAATAAATAAATCGATACAATAGCTGTGTTTTTTTATTCGCTCCCGATAGCTGCTATGCGGAGCAATCAATTTTCTACACCCAAATTTAAATTTGACGTGCTATTTAGTGGAAAATTAAATATATTTAACGTCAAACTATAATTTTTAATTCAATTCCTCAGTGAAAACGTGATATAAAAAATATTTAGCTCTACCTATTTATATGGAGCCGCTATCGAGAGCTATTTTTATATGGCAGCTCTCGATAGCGGCTCCGGATAGCGAATAAAAAAACACAGCTATTGAGTGCGAAGAAAACAAAAAATCAAAACAATCTAGCATGCTTTGCAAATTCAAAATAACTATAGAAACATATTCGAATTCAAATTTGAATGGAGGCAATGAAAGAGATGATTATTGAAATTTTTATAAACGAGTTATGTTGATGACGTAGTATATTACAAAAACAACAATATTTAAAATTTCAAAAGTACCTTATTTTTCATGACGAATTTCACTTAGAAATAAACATTTTCAAGACTCGATTTTTCAATCAAATAATATTACATGTTTCATGAACATTTTCATATAAAAATAAAACAAAAGCTCACATTTCTAATAAACTAAAACTGTAAATGAAAATAACCGTTTCCCCATATAGTTTCATAGTAAAGGAAAAATTGTTTGTACCTTATTTTAAGCTTAGTAAAAAATACAGTCGATACTGGAGGCTCTTATTTATACAGTAGGCTCTGGCGTAAGTTACTTTGTCGCTTTTTACTTTTCCAACTATAACGAAGTAATATTGGGTAAGTATTGTATCGCGAAAACAATTTTGTTCCAGATTTTCACGTTTCTCGACGAATTAGGTTACCAGCACCCCGAAACATCGATCAAAAAAATGTCGTGTCCGTCCTTCCAGTCGCACATTTTTATTATTTTTGTTTTGCCTCCCATTCTCACAAATATTGATAGTTTTGATCGAAATATTGTACAAAGATAGGTTTTAGTAATAAGCAGTTTGTGTTAACTTTTAGGGCCATTGGAGTATAGAATAGAGGGGGTTGCAGTGGAACAGAAACCTACCAAACAGATTTTCTCAAAAACGAGACCGACGATTTTTTTGTTATGTTGATGATAAATTTGACAATTCATCATCTACATATTCAAAAAATTTGAAGTCGATTGAAGCATTGCGTGGGGGTCATTTTAATAAAAAGGAGTAATATAAATTTGTTTATCTGTTTACCAATGTAATGTCGAACTTTCCGAAGAAATATTTTTCTACTGTTAATAAACTTCCAACAATTGTTCCCTAGGTGTCTGTAAGATAAAATGAATAGATTACCGTGTAATATGGAATTTAGGGGGTCGATTATGTAAGCATTACGAGTTTCGAGTTTCTCGAAATTGCGACAAAATGCGATTATGTAAAACTTTACGAGTTCTCGTAATTGCGACTTGTTATGTATTGTTGTTTGACTCGTACAGCTTTTTATGTACTGTTATAATGGATGTTATGGGGTTATGTGTCATAACATACATTATATCTTATTAAAACTATGCTAGCTATATTAACGAGGTTTAATACGTAATTACCCTGAGTGTGGTTAATATTAAAGTTAATTTATGTATTTGTTGGTATTTAAAGATGGTAAGCTGTTTCTATATGTTAGGTTTGAAACAGGCTTACTGGAGAAATAAGTTGTTAGTTGCTAAATGAAAAGAACCTCTGTCTTCAGATAAACATTTAATAAGTGTTGCCACCTCTCTTGATGTTTATTTGATACTTTGGTTCTCAGGCCAGCAGTGTTAGTTGGTGTATTGGTTAGTTTATATTTACCTTGGTTGTTCTTGTTGATCGATCAGGCAGCAGGATGGTTCCACGAATATTTTTAAATGATAACAATTTTATTAATTTATTCACTTCTTTTTATTTCTTGAATCTTATGGAGAGTAACAGTGTCTCCTTTGAATATAGATTTAATAATGAGTTTTGTATAAATGTTGAATTACGAATGATCTATGATATATTTTTGGTTACAATTTCTGTTCTTATATACTAAAATATTGTGTGTTTTCAACAACAACACATACAAATATTACATATACAATATTTAAATCAATTTTCTTTGATCATCATAAATTTCTTTTCAAAACAATATTTTAATTTCATTTCCCATTACATATTTTATTTATTTTTAGGTCATTATATTTCCTTACTTTTGGTTATTTCCTATTGAATATTTATTTATGCTGGTTTGTTTATGTTCCGTATTTTTATTATTTCCATACATAGTCTTACACATGTTAATTTATATTTTATGTATCATATGTTTCACAACATACCTTCCCCCTTTATGGAGATTTTTCTGAAGGAAAAATCTTATGGGACATATATAGGTATAAGTATATATTTTTATTTATAGTTACTACTAAGTCTACAATTTTAATTTATTTTAATATCTATTTTTTTTTTAACTGTTTTGTATGGTAGTTTCGTTGTTCGTCATGTGTTCTTGTTTGCTTCTGCTACTTTTTGAGGTCATCTTGTTGATTGCTCAAACTACTCAGATTTAAATCATTTTACAATTTACATTAACTTTATAACATCTTTGGATTGCCTTCTGGACTATCTGGATTCTCATTGTCTCTTTTATTAACTGTATGATTACACGTTACTGACTGATCTTCATTTGATGAATTTCTGAACATGCATATATGTATTGACTTCTCATTGGTGTTTGCAATTAAATGATTGTGATGGCATCTTAGCGGGATAGCGGGACAAATGATGAATGTCTTTATTTGTCTTATTGTATTAACATTTATTGACTTATGATAATACAATAATTATTATAGCGCTCGTGATGTAGTTGTATTTACGGCTCAGCTATTTTTGTGTGCTGCATATGCCGGAGTTCTCATGTTGTCGTGCATGTCGGTAATTATGATGATGTTTCGATATACTGTTGTAAAGTGACTTCCAATGTACTTCAATGTTTGAGATAAATTTGTGGTGCATCTTGGTATAGTTGGATGTTATGTATGTTAAATGATATTTTGTAAATTTGATTTGAAACCTTTTCATTTATTATGTTGGACTACTTCCTTCTTCCTTGGTCTTCTTTTTTGTTTACCATTGAGTTCAACTACCTTACATAATTTTTCTTTGCTACATAATACATATATATTGAAAGATTCTAATTTCTTTTTTTTTTTTTTTATCTAACCTTAACCTAGGCTAACATATGTTTACGTAAAAAAATAATGTTGTGAAAGCATAAAAGTATATAAATGCATTTTTTTTTTTTATATTTTGCAATACGATATTTTACTACGGAATTTATAAAAAAAATTTTAACTTGACCTTGTTTTACTTTATTAAATTATGAATGTTATGTGTATGAGTTTTGTTTTGATTTTATTTTATTTTTTTTTTTATATGCAAGAAAATTTTACGATTGTATGACAAAATATGTTTTTAATTAATTTACTTTCAATCTTAATTGTATTGTATGATGATTTTTTTTTTTACCTTACTTTTAAAGAGAATTTTATTGAATTAGAGTTATTTCTATTTTTTTTTATATGTATTTAATTTTTATGATTTAATGAAAATAATATATCTTTCTTCTTCTTTTATTTTTTATTATTAATTTAATTAATTTTAGAGTTAATAAAGTAATACTATTAGATAATGTTTCTATATAAAAATTCTAATAAATTTGTTTCGAATAATTTTTTCCTTAGATAATTTTGCTTATTATTTGTTTTATTTTTAAATATAATCTTGTTTATAATAATTTTTTTTTTTTTAAATGCTTAATTTCGATTAAAAGATATTTCAGATACTTTTCTTTTTCTATTTGAAAAATTTTTATTAAATTTATTTTAGGCTAGAGATAATTCAAAATTTTAATTCGTTTCTCTTTTATATATAAAATTTGGATTTCTCATTTTTTTTATACCGAATTTGTTTCCTTGTTCTCTCATGTTTGTTATTTTATAAGACATGATGGAAAAAGTGTTTTATTTGATTTTTAAATTTTGATTTTGATCCAATAAAGAATTATTAAAGGAACTGGGTTGAAATTATGGATTTAATTGAAATAATGGATTTATTTAAAATTATGGATTTATTTGAAAGGTTCATGGACTAAGGTTTGATTGTGGCTTTATTTTCTTTTTCTAGTTTTATAATTGGGAATATAGGTTTGGAAATGGTGATATGGATAATTGGATGTGATTTCACCATTTGTATCGGGATATAATAAACTTTCCAGCGTATTAATACCGGATAACTGGTCTTGGAAATGCTCTACGCTACAAAGAAAATTGGCGTCTCGTGCTACTGGGATTGCAACACTGCTAGAGCTTTTTGAACGCTTATAAACTAATTGTTGAGAATCTGATGTTGAGATTGGTTCAATGTTATCGTTTGATTTTTTCAACTTAAAATGGTCCTTTGAGACTGTACTCAATGGCTCGATTATTTCGTTACTCACGGTCACGACGGAACTTTTTGATTTTAAACTATTGCGTTTTGAGATAACATTTGGGGAAGAACGCATAGAGGAGTTTGAACTTAATTTACTTATTCTAAGGTCTGAGACGGTACTCAGAGGATTTATTTTTTGATTGTCTGAGGCGGTACTCAGAGGATTTATTTTTTGATTGTCTGAGGCGGTACTCAGAGGATTTATTTTTTTATTAACTGAGGATTTTCTCAGATGATTTGATTTAATAGCTGGGGACGTTCCCAGTGGATTTGTTATTTTATTATTGACTGAGGAGGTTCTCAGTGGATTTATTTTATTATCTGGGGAGGTTCCCAGTGGATTTATTTTATTATCTGGGGAGGTTCCCAGTGGATTAATTTTTTTATTTTCTGGGGAGGTTCCCAGCGGGTTAATTTTTTTTATTTCTGGGGAGGTTCCCAGCGGATTTATTTTTTTTATTTCTGGGGAGGTTCCCAGTGAATTTATTTGTTTACGATCTGGGGAGGTTCCCAGCGGATTAATTTCTTTATAGTCTGAGGCGGAACTCAGTTGATTTATTTTTTTAAAGTCTGAGGCGGAACTCAGTTGCGATTCGTAATTCATTAGTATCGGTTTTGTATTAATTTCCGGAGTTTCTAATCTCTGTATGGGCTTTACGTGATATACGTTGGGCATAGGACTTAGAGAATTATTCGAGATATAACTAACGGGATTATTTATTTTCGAGGTGGGATATGATTGACTGGCTAAATGATTTTTCGGACTCGCTCGGAATGGTGTTATCATTCGGCGAGCCCCAAGTCGTTTCCCTGTTGGCAGATCATGTCATCGTATACGTCGCTGTCCTCTATATAGTTTATTTTTAAATTTGCTAGACCTTCATTTATCTGGTCAACGCTTGGCTTTTTCCTCGTAAAATTTTGTATTTGTTCGTTATTAAAATGCTGATTCGTCTGTCTGAATGAGTCGTTTGTAGCTTGGTTGTATCTTTGGTTAGGATAGCTATTATTTGGATATCCCTGACGGATTGGATAATTGGATTCGTTTACTGTGGGCTGGTTTATCAGTCTTGGATAGTTCGGATTTGTGTAATTGGTTTGGCTAACTGCTTGTTGGTAGTTGTAGTTCGGTCTAAAACTCTGTTGTTCGGATCTGTAGTTTTGATTGTAGTCATACGATTGTGTTTTTACTGGTATTGTCCTTTGTTGAAATAGAATTTCTTCACGCCTAGCATCACTTGCCTCTCTCGCCCTACATTCCTCTAATGAATGCCCTCGCTTCTTGCAATATCTACAGAATCTCGAGGTTAGGTGCTGAGCTGCTTGATTTTGGCTGAAATTATTTATTGGACAATTTCTAGCAACATGGCCTATATTATCACACAATTGACAAATTTTTAATGAACGTTGGTTTGCTTGTTTTTGACAATTTTTAGCGATGTGTCCTGTTTTTTCACAGATTTGACAAACCGAATCACCATACTGTTGTTCTGTTTGATTTAGCCTATGGCTTTGATTGTATCCTAACTGAATTTCCAATCTGCTTGCTTTTTCTATTAAATCTACTAATGGTGCATCCGAAATCATGGTCATGTGTGTTCTAATTACTTCATTTTTTAATCCTCTGACAAAAGCATCTCTTTGCAACGTTTCCAGGAATGGTTTTGGTAAACCATTTCCTTCACCAAATTTAACTCTAACCCCTGCTTCATAATCAAGGGCGTAACCTTGTACTCTTGTCCCAAATTCAGAGCAATCTTCCGATCTACCCTGACTGGCTGAATACAATCTGTTACTTAGAGATTCTATGGAATGGAATGGTAGGAATTTCTTCGTGAGGACTTTGTAAAGTTCATTTAAGTCCTTTACTTTGGCGTCCCTCACTAATGTAAACGCTCTACCACGGAGCCGCAATTTAACTTCTTCAAGAAGTATTTCTGCTAATGCTGGAGTTTTAAAATCGTCTTTTTGACCGATGTGCTTGCACACTTCAATGAAGTAGTGTACCTCACTCGTGTCTACGTCATGTTGACCATAGAAGATTGGTACTCTTCTTTCAACCAAATTTTGGATCTCTGTTTCTGTTAATGCTACCATTTTTGTTTTAATGCTACGAACTGGTTTCTTTCTAAATTGTGTAAGAGCCGATTCTAATTTTAAACTAAGGTCGCTATTAATTCGCTTTCTTGTTAATGTAGGAGAATAAACAATCGCTAAATCTGATTCACTAACTCTATTGACTCTTACTGTTGGATCTGTTTTGTCTTGCATGAACTCTATGCAAGGTAATAAAATACGAACATTTTATTTACGAATGTATACCTAAATTAAGTTGTAGAACCAACCTTGAATTTGAACTATGTTATTGAAATTATTTGAACGCCCTAACGGAAACTTTATTTAAACTGTGTAATTGAAATTATTCGAATGTGAAAACTTCATTAAAAATGTATAATTGAAATTACTCGAGTGCCCTAACGGAAACTTTATCTACAGCGCCAATGTTATAGTTTGGCGTGTACTTGAAATAATGTGTTTGCCCTAAATAATGCGGATGCCTAACGGAAAGTTAGTCTACAGCGCCAATGTTATAATGGATGTTATGGGGTTATGTGTCATAACATACATTATATCTTATTAAAACTATGCTAGCTATATTAACGAGGTTTAATACGTAATTACCCTGAGTGTGGTTAATATTAAAGTTAATTTATGTATTTGTTGGTATTTAAAGATGGTAAGCTGTTTCTATATGTTAGGTTTGAAACAGGCTTACTGGAGAAATAAGTTGTTAGTTGCTAAATGAAAAGAACCTCTGTCTTCAGATAAACATTTAATAAGTGTTGCCACCTCTCTTGATGTTTATTTGATACTTTGGTTCTCAGGCCAGCAGTGTTAGTTGGTGTATTGGTTAGTTTATATTTACCTTGGTTGTTCTTGTTGATCGATCAGGCAGCAGGATGGTTCCACGAATATTTTTAAATGATAACAATTTTATTAATTTATTCACTTCTTTTTATTTCTTGAATCTTATGGAGAGTAACAGTGTCTCCTTTGAATATAGATTTAATAATGAGTTTTGTATAAATGTTGAATTACGAATGATCTATGATATATTTTTGGTTACAATTTCTGTTCTTATATACTAAAATATTGTGTGTTTTCAACAACAACACATACAAATATTACATATACAATATTTAAATCAATTTTCTTTGATCATCATAAATTTCTTTTCAAAACAATATTTTAATTTCATTTCCCATTACATATTTTATTTATTTTTAGGTCATTATATTTCCTTACTTTTGGTTATTTCCTATTGAATATTTATTTATGCTGGTTTGTTTATGTTCCGTATTTTTATTATTTCCATACATAGTCTTACACATGTTAATTTATATTTTATGTATCATATGTTTCACAACAGTACGACACACAACTCGTAATGATTGAAAAAAAAATCAAAATATGCCTAACAACCACAGTACCAGAGCCTACTGTATAAATAAGAGCCTCCAGTATCGACTGTATTTTTTACTAAGCTTAAAATAAGGTACAAACAATTTTTCCTTTACTATGAAACTATATGGGGAAACGGTTATTTTCATTTACAGTTTTAGTTTATTAGAAATGTGAGCTTTTGTTTTATTTTTATATGAAAATGTTCATGAAACATGTAATATTATTTGATTGAAAAATCGAGTCTTGAAAATGTTTATTTCTAAGTGAAATTCGTCATGAAAAATAAGGTACTTTTGAAATTTTAAATATTGTTGTTTTTGTAATATACTACGTCATCAACATAACTCGTTTATAAAAATTTCAATAATCATCTCTTTCATTGCCTCCATTCAAATTTGAATTCGAATATGTTTCTATAGTTATTTTGAATTTGCAAAGCATGCTAGATTGTTTTGATTTTTTGTTTTCTTCGCACTCATTGTATCGATTTATTTATTTTTTTTTTTTTGCTGATGCTCTTTGTGATTTATTTTTATTTTGATTGTTGAACGGAGACGTGTTGTCTTTTTTCTTACCATTGGTTTTAGATGTGGAGATATGATGTCGTCATTAAACTGAATTTTCTCTTTTTAATACACATTGTTGTTGTTGTAGAATGTTTTTTAATTTAATTTCCCTTATTTTCTTTTGATTATTGCGGGAAAATATGGAAATTTGAGAATCTGTGTTTTAAATGAGTAAGACATTGAGTTGTTTGTTAGCGATTTCTTAAAAAATTATTTAACTGGGTTTAACTTTTAATTCATATTTTATCGTCAATCGAAATCACGTTTTTTCATATAAACACTATGAAAATAAATGAATTTTTAGTGTTTCTATATCCCTTATTTTAAGTTCATTTTTCACATGCCGGCTCTATTCACTTCAAGATGGTTCTGCTTACGCGAAGTGAATAATAATACCGGGCTATCTATCAAATTAAAATTAATTAAATAGTTAAAAGTGAAGTGATGGATATTAATCCACATTTGTAAACTAGTTGTAAATAAATTCGGCCACATATTATTAAAATTTGTTCATTGTGTGTGCCCCATTTAAGTCCGGTATTTTACTTGTGAAATCGGTGCTATCGCGGCTTAACGCGCATTCTAGGCATCACACTATAGCCTCCAAAACTTTTTATGTATACTTTTTTGCGCCTGCAGGTTCCTGCCGCTAAAGATGTCTTTACTTTAAAAATAATAAAATTTCTTCTTATTTATCAGTCATGATAATAAAAATGCATTGAAAAATATGTAGAGATAAAACAGAAACTTCTTTGTTCTAAAACGAATAATTCAATTTTTGCTAGCTAAACTAAAACTACGTACTACAAAATAAAACTAAACTCAGCAGTGAAATTTCCATTTTCGATTTCGCTTGTTTATTTTTTTATGAAAAAATTCGTTTCACGTCAAATGCGCAGGGAGGCTTAAATGTGAAGCTGAATACTGACATCTTAAGGTTTGAATTTTTATTCTTTTTTCTATCCTCTAAACCTGGTGGTTTGGTGTCTATTGAAGGAGATGGGGGCAAAAATGAGTAGATTAATATACCAGCTCCATAACCTTCCAGTAAGATGCGCAATGCGCACGCGGTACAAGCAACATGAAAATCGCGTAACCATTCTTCATTTTTCATTTTTAAATAAAAACAAATAAAAACTTGTATTTATTAATTCAAAAAATTAAATATTGAATTTTAATATAAGATTTCGAAAACGATCCGTGAGCCAGTGTGCTTCATCGTGAACGAAGAAAACAGAAAATACGACAGCATCTCGGTCGTATGGAAAACATTAATTGTGTGGGGCGCCGCCAAATAAAGTGTTCTCGAGAAGACACATAGCGTACCGGTACCACGCGCCCTCACAAACTGGTGACCGCCACGACGTGAAAAACTACAGTCAAACAAATCAAGCGGATGCGTATTAAAAATCGCCAAACGAAAAGCGAATAGTACAAGAGCGAGGTTAAATCAACCATCACCACGTGTCATCAACACACGTATATCAATTTATAAATCATACAACGATCGATTTATAGTTAAATCAGCCAGTACAACGAGTCATCAACACACGTATCACCAAATTGTAAATTGTACAACGATCGATTTAGAGGTTAAATCAGACGTACAACGGGCCACCATCAACATGTTATGAATCGGCACATTTTATCATACGAGCAAATATTACCACGGCAGACAATATTGCGAGGGAACACCATCAGATCAACAAAATTAACGCGATACTAATCGTCGAGTAATTTACTACCTATAAGTATATTACTGTGGCATAAAGAACAAAATTTATTGAACAAAATGCGTCCGACCCCTCATTGTCAGCGCGCATCGATGCTTTAACGAAAAGATTCGATAGTTGGGCTAATAGCGAAAGAAAATCTCGCGCCGGGCAAAGATCGCAAACAAACGAAAATCAGCGATCTCGCAGCAAATCCCGAACTGACTCGCAAATCGAAGCTTTTCCAAACTGCTGGTATCATTTTAAGTTCGGGTCCAAGACTAAGAATTGCACTAAACCTTGTATAACCTTGGAAAACCATTAGGCTCGTCACTCTTCGCGGCGAGTGTTAGCAGCCATCCGAATTGCCGCTTAGTTATACTCGAACTAATCACCAAAAAGCAATTCCTTATCGACACCGGAGCCGATATCTCTGTCATAATTCCAACTTCTCAGGACAAATTCACAAAAACCGATTTAAAGTTATTTGCAGCAAATGCAACAGCGATCGAAACGTTCAGTACAAAAAATCTTACGTTGAATTTAGGACTACGCCGTCCATTCGAATTTAAGTTTACAATAGCTAACGTCGACAGATGTATTATCGGAGCCGATTTCTTGCTTCATTACGGTCTGTTGGTTGACGTGAAAAATAAGAAATTGATCGATCCGTTGACTACCTTGTCAATAAACGGAAACCCAATCGTCTTGCCGTCATATCAACTAACATTAATTAACACGTATGCAGGGAATCCACAAATCCGCAATTTACTGAACAACTTCAGGCAGATCACCCACGAGATGCCAACGTTCAATACGGTCAAACATAACGTTGTCCATAAAATTGAAACAGAGGGTCAACCGTGTTCAGCGAAAGTTCGACGACTCAACGCGGAAAAAATGCAAATCGCCAAAAAAGAAATCGACCTCTGGTTGAAACAAGGCGTATGTCGGCTTTCCAAGAGCAATTGGGCTAGTCCGCTTCATATCACGAAAAAGAAGGACGAAAGAACGAAGCCTGATCGATACCCAATACCGTTCGTCACGGATTTCAGCCTATCATCAGGTTCCAATCGACGAGACAGACATCGAGAAAACGGCTATATGCACCCCGTTCGGGTTGTTTGAGTTCCCCCCGTATGACATTCGGTTTGCGAAATGCGGCTCAAACATTCCAGCGGCTCATTCATTCGATTTTACGTGACATAAAATTCGCCTTCCCATTCCCATATATCGATGACGTTTTGGTTGCATCGGGCAATATCGAACAGCACATCGAGCACCTGAAAATAATATTCCAACGATTACTGGATGCCGGCTTAGTCATCAATTTAAACAAATGCACATTCAGCGAGAAACAAATTAGTTTTCTAGGATTCGACATTTCAGCAGCAGGTATTAAGCCGGCCCAATCTCTCAGCTACAACGAAAGGCATTCAACGGTTCTTAGGTATGATAAACTATTATCGCATTTTCCTGTCAAACGCAGCTCAAGAACAGGCTAAATTTTACGAATTCCTTAAAGGACGGAAGAAGAACAACAACACCAAAGTCAATTGGTGCGATCAGTCAAGCGAAGCCTTCGAGCGTTGTAAAAAACAGCTGGCAGAAGCTACACAACTAGCTCATCCATTGCCAAATCCAAAAATGGCAATCATGGTAGACGCGTCAAATCAAGCAGTCGGCGCTGTGATTCAACAATACACGGCAGAAGATTGGCAACCGCTAAGATTTTCTCGCGGAAACTATCAACGGCGGAACAAAAATACAGCACCTACGACAGGGAGCTGTTGGCAGCTTACGCGGCTATTCAAACATTTCGTAGACGGTCGAGAGTTTATTCTATATACCGACCACAAACCCATCACGTACGCTCTACATCAAAACTTAGAGAAAGCTACACCACGCCAACGCAGGCATCTTGATCTAGTCGCTCAATATACAACGGACATACAGCACGTTTCCGGTAAAGACAACGTCGTTGCTGATGCTCTGTCTCGGGTTGACGCACTAACGGTACCAAGTAATATAGATTACTCACTCATGGCCGACGAACAATGCAACGATAGCGAGCTACAAGCGCTAATTCAAAATAACGACAAACTCAAATTCGAAAAAATGCCAGTATTCGGAATGGACAAACTTCTATATTGCGACGTATCGACAGGCACATCAAGACCATACGTTCCAAAAGTACTACGAAGAGAAGTTTTCGGAGCATTACAATCTATTGCGGAATAAGTTCGTATGGCCAGCGATTAATAAAGACGTGCAAGTATGGGCAAAAGCCTGCATAAACTGTCAACGATGCAAAGTGACAAAGCACGTTAATAGTCCGTGCGGCAATTATCCCGTCGTCAGCAATCGATTTTCCGAAATACACATAGATATAATAGGTCCTTTACAACCATCAGAAAATAGTAGCTATTGTTTAACAATGATATATCGTTTCACGCGATGGCCAGAGGCCTCACCGATTCCGAACATAAGAGCTGAAACAGTAGCAGATACGCTAGTAAAAACTTGGATAAGCCGGTTCGGAGTACCATCCATCATCGTTTCCGACAGAGGAGCCAAATTCGAATCCGAGTTGTTCACAAGTCTAGCTAATCTAATCGGCTTCAACGGAAGCGAACAACAGCATATAATCCGGCCTGTAATGGCATGGTCGAACGATGGCGCATCGCAGTTTGGAAGCATCAATAATGTGTATTAACAATCCCCAATGGACTAAATCATTACCGCTCGTACTATTAGGCCTGAGGAACGCGTTTCGGCACGACTTCGAAGCTTCCTCAGCCGAACTCGTGTACGGAGAAAAATTACGGCTACCAGGAGATATGATACACCCGTCATCATTTGCGACCCAAAACCAAGTGGTCTCGCAAATCAAAAAATATTTCGAATAAGTACGACCAACCCTACCGTCACGACACACTCACGAAGCAAAATTGTTCGTTTTCAAAGATCTGAAAACTTGCTCACATGTCCTAGTCCGGACAGACGCAGTACGCAAAGCTTTACAACCACCATATCAAGGTCCTTATCGGGTAATACGTCGTTCCGAAAAATATTTCACCATATTAGTAAAAGGCATCGAATCAAACGTATCTCTAAATCGGATAAAGCCATGCTTTACGGAAATCGACGAGGCTGAGAGTAGGGAGGACAGCGATCAACAGTCCAACGTAAATCCGTCGGTCGAAAATTCCAGATCCCGTAACACCAGTAACCCCAAAAATTAAAACCGGTAACCAAGTAAAAAAACAAGTTACGTTCAACTTGAACGAAACACCGGAAACAAAACCACGAACAACACCGAGATCGGGTCGCGATATCATACGACCTCATCGAAACAGGTAATCGTTCCTAGCGTGCACTATGTAGGCGTGGGGTAGTGTGGCAGCACCAAAATAAGTGCTGACAAAAAACGATTCATCATCATCACCGAAAATTACGAAAAAGAAAGAGTGCCAAGAGACGAGAAAAAAAAATCGAAATACACGCGGTACAAGCAACATGAAAATTGCGTAGCCATTCTTCTTTTTCATTTTTAAATAATGCAAAAAATTAAATATTGAATTTTAATATAAGATTTCGAAAACGATCCGTGAGTCAGTGTGCTTCATCGTGAACGAAGAAAACAGAAAATACGACAGCATCTCGGTCGTATGGAAAACATTAATGCTTCATTTACATGATTGTTTTTTTCGTTGTGAATTGTGTTGTTTTCTAATTTTCAGTAGTTGTTGTTGATTTTTGACTTCAGAAACACACCAACTCCATACAAAATTATCATCGAGATTAGTCAAGTTTTCTACCAATGCATTGTATTACTTCAAAAATTTGTAAAGCCACTGTAGGGCAAAACAACCAAAATATGTCTGCGGTAGTATTTTTGGTTGTTTTTTTGATTGTGAATTCAAAAACTTATCGATTTATATCGACATCGAAATTTATTTTGACATTAGAAACTATTTAACGTATTTTGGAACTATTTATTGCATTCAAATAAAATTGTTTCACGTATAATATTTATATACAATTGATTTAATTAAATTTATTCGAGATATTTATACGTAAAATTTTTATCAAATCATAAATTTCAAAAAACGATGAAATACAAAACGTTCAGTTTACAAAAATTAAATCAAAAATTAAGTTTTTGTTGTTGTTTCACGATATTAAAACACAACAGGAAAAAAACATTCATGTAAATGAAGCATAACTGTGTGGAGCGCCGCCAAATAAAGTGTTCTCGAGGAGACACACAGCGTACCACGCGCCCCCACAGTTTAGCTAAATTGGATTTATTAAACCGCAGTTTGATAACGCTATCAGTTAAAATGTTTTTACGTCAACTGCGTACTAACTAGGCTTTACAGTTTTTGATGTAAACAGCTTAAGCCCTGTATGCAGCTCGAGATAAGATAATTTATACATGGTCTACACAAGTCTCCACTTACTTACAGATAAATCCCCAAGCTAATAAACTATGCAGAGTTACATTTTCAAATTTTGGTTTGTTTGTGTTTGGATGCAGTTTTTTCTAGTTTATTGATTGAGCAACTTTCGAATTTATGTAATTAACAGTTTTAGACTTTTAGTATTTTATGTATTGTCTGATTTTCTTTTAGATGCTTGTGTTTCCAGTAGCATTATCGTCGTCCAAAAATCAGTATTAAAATGTTCAATTTCATAATGTTGATATTCCTCTTTTCAGACCTCTTTCAACAAATATGAAAATAATTTTACTTCGTGCCTAGTTCAATGATAAAATCAGAAATATAAAAATGTATCTTCAAATTTTATATCAGCTTGGAAGTTTTACAGTGGTGCAATCTAGATTTAAATGAAACAAAATGATATTTTTTCAAATTTTTCACGTGAAGATGAATCTCTGCGAAATCGTGGGGTAAAAAATATAAATTTGTCCACGACTAACGTATAATATGCTCATTATACGTTTGTTTCCTCACTTATAATGATATCCATTATTCACTGCTAGTTTATCTAGTAGCCTCTTCTTTTATTATTCAATACTTCCAAATAAATTATTTAATTTTTGAAATTTTATCTAGTAGTCTCTTGCCATTTTCATTATTTAGCGCATTTTGTTGACTAAAATTGAATCCAAACTATTTTGGGTTTATTTGTTTCCCAAGAAAATAGCCAATTTGATTTAATTGGCAAAAGCCAACTTTTCGAAATAAAATATAAATTTAATATGTAAATATGACCTGGTGGCAGGTATCATAACCAAAAATTAGAATTGGGTTTAATTTAACCCAATATTTTTTTGGGTTAATGTTATTCTTGCGAGGGTTTATCCTATGCAATTGTTGTTGTAAATTTTTCA
Organism: Tipula helvola; assembly: GCA_963556165.1. NCBI lineage: Eukaryota > Metazoa > Arthropoda > Insecta > Diptera > Tipulidae > Tipula > Tipula helvola. Next base: position 235,968,310 of record OY744483.1, read on the forward strand.
AGGAAATACGCTTAAACTGTGACGTCAAAATGTCGACGAAAATTATTTGAGGAGTATTTAAAGGATTTGATTATAAAACATAATGATATTTGTCGGTCGTGGACAAAGTATTGTATTCTACTCGCATATAATGGCTGTTATTCACTCAGATGATTTACGACACTCGCCTATCGGCTCGTGTCGGTAAACTTCATCTTCGTGAATAACAGCTATCATTATATGCTCGTTGAATAATATACTATTTATTTAGCTAGCTAAATTTAACGTCAAATTTGTATGTACAATAATTTTTCTTAGCTTGAACTGCATACTAAGGCCCGATTGTATGAACGAGGATAAATGATTAATTCTTTGATTTAGCGTAGTTTGCCTTGTATGAAACAATTATTCATTTATCCTCGTTCATACAATCGGGCCTTAGTTTTAGGAGTTAGTTTGAAGTTTGGATTGTGAGGAACCTTATTTAAAACTAGTTATAGGCTTGAATAATATATTTAAATTTTTGAAATATGAAGCTTAACACAACTACAAAAATTTGGATTTATTTAGTACTCGTGCTACTGTTAAAAGCTTCATTTGCAGCCACCAATAAGGGAAACGGAATTCCATCGCATATTCCATAGAAATCATCTGTATCAATAGACCAAAACATAACTCCACCTAATTTATTCTCCATAACATATTGAGTTTTTTTTCTTATTGTTTCCGGGTCATCGTAACCAATCCATTGATTATCGTTTACAGCTACATTGGCCATATTATTTTCTAAATACGTAAAACTCCAAGCGCCAGAAAAAAATTGTACACAAATCTAAGAAATAAATCAATGAATATATGAGTTTCATTCAAATATTTTTTTTTTAATCAGTTTACTTACTTCATTGTAGCCCAGAAAACCTGACTCTTGTGTGTATGGACCAGGATTACCGCCTTCAAGGACGGGTGCACCTAAACTTTTATTGGCTGGATCTTTCAAGGTATAAGTTCTTCCGTAAGATGGCATACCGAAAATAATTTTCTCGGCTGGGCATCCATTAGAGATGAAATAATTTAGAGTGGCTTCCTAAAATTTTAACATAACATTTATGGTTAAGTTTGGATTCAAAACTGTCCAATTTATTTAATTTTTTATACCAAAGTATCCCTGTATACTGGTTCAGTTGGTTCACGTCGAACAGGTGCTTGTGTACTTGTGATATCCGGGAAATGGAGATCATAACCCATAATAAACAATAAATTGGCATGTTCACATAACTCCTTTGGTTTATAGGCGACATCAAATAAATAATTTCCAGCCCCAACAGCAACTGTGATTAAACGATTGCGTAATTCCATTCTTTCTCTCAACAATTTAATTAACAGTGTGAAATTTTCACGATCATCCGGAATGCCACCACGTTGGGTCGGATACTCCCAATCAAAATCTAATCCATCAAAACCAAACTGAACTAAAAATCGTTCGACTCTATCAACAAACTCTTCACGGCGTTCCTGGTTCCAAGACATTAGTGAGTATCTTTCAGAACCCTCAGACCAGCCTCCAATAGCTAACAATGTTTTTAGACATGGATTTCGTTCTTTCAATTTATTAAATCGCTGATAACCACCGATACTATCTCCACTGGGGAAATCATTTGGGTCTAATGCATCTATTTCAGCGTCTAAATTTAAGCCAGCAAACGCATATACAAGGTGGGTGCATAGCATAGGATCTATCATTTCTATTGTAAGCCGTCCGACTATTGGACGATATTGTGCCCAACTTCCATAATAACAGACAACATATTTTCCAACTGAAACAAATAAAAATTATCGCGGTTTTTTCAATTTTCTATTTATTTTCTGTACCACTTACTTTCAGGGCACGTAGTTTCGTCTGCTTTAATAAAACCGAATAAATTAATCACTAAAATGGTTAACAAAAATAACTGCTTCATTTTACAACTTGCTTGGGTTAAACTTAAAGTAAACTGACCAACTAAAGCAAAACTCGTTGGTCAAGAACTTATTAATTATTTTATTACATCGATAACAATTTTATCTTATCTCATATCTTCAAATGTTGTTCGTTTATTAGTGTGATTTTTATAAAAAATGAATTTCCTAAAATTGTGAGTACTGATAAACAATAAAATCAAATTAGCTCATTAAAATGGCAATCAACATTGATTGATAGACTTCTAATTAATTAATATGAGTGTTTGATTTGAATCGCAATTTATAATGTTTTAAACTTGTGTTGTGAATTTATCCATGATTTAATCATCAGCCGTCAATTTAATACAAAATGCTGCAGAAAGCGCTTTTACTTACTCATGAGGTTGAGCAACAATAATTATGTAATATGGCTAAAGCCTTACTTATTGGGTGCATTCAGGCAAGCCAACTGCTTGCAACATATTGCGTAAAATCAACACGTTGAGACCTGAACGCATATGACATGGTAAATCTTTAATATTCTTACCATTTTAATTACATAGATAAATACCCAAGTAGCACTAAAGTTTAAGGTACATAATGAAGCAAATCGTAAGTTAGTTCCTTTTTAAAATATGAATAACAAAATTACGGTTTATCATTAACCTTCGCTTTGTCATTCAAGGCGGCTTGTCATGCAACCGAAGAAAAAGTTTCTTTATGTTGAAATTTGGCATAGAGCCTTTCATCTGCGAGCCGGTAAGGTCTCCAAAATCAACGAAAATTGATTAAAAACATTACCCACACCCATTTGTGAAATTCGTTATCGTTAAAGTGGAGAAAAGTTTAATTATAACGAGATATTTCTCGTTTTAGAGTCGCCGTAATTTATGTTATTATTTATATTTCAATAATGGCAAAACGGTCGTTTGTAGGACAAAACCTGTTACACGCAGCTCGACGAGTCTTTTACAAAACAATTTTTATTTGTTAAAATAGCTATATAGCATTAGTTTTATTTATATTTTTGATTTTTTTTACAATTTTTAATTTAACATTACACAATTAAATAGTTATTATTTATTGAAATAATCAGATTTCAATGATCGTCTGATCTCGTTACTCATATTGAAATCATACAGCTTACTCAATTTATTATATGACTTATATATCAGATTCAAAGGCTGGCTGTCTCCATAATTAGATTAGGTTAGGTTTAGGTGGTGGTCCACTAGGACTATAGGCATAGAGACGAAAAGGCCGTAGCCGTACCACAACTTAAAAATTGTTCCTTCAACTTATTGAAACCACTTTGAGCTTGCTACGAAGCGCCTGATGCTCCTGATGGAAGGGGGGCCCTACACTGAGAGAAATGATTCGTTGGCATGAGGTCGCGAGAAAATACTTTCCATTGCGATGAACGAATTGTAGTTGCTAAAACATAATTTCGATAGCACCAACTGACATGAGATTGATACAAACAAACTACGGTAGCCACTAATGCACAAATAGTTGCAACAACTTCGTTTCCAAATCTTCAACTCCGTTGATGCTAATTTCCTAGATATTCGTTGTCAGAACCGAATGAGCCTAATAGTTTTTAAAGTATCAACCTCGTTTCAGTTGCCACAAACGTAATTTTGTTACACCAATTAAACGAGGCTTTTGTGACAACTGCGAACAAAAGTAACTTAGTAATGCTGTTGCGAGAACAATATTGTAGTTCAATGTAATCATATCTTTCTGTCGTTGCAGTTGCACCGAAATATCAAAGTGGAATTATTTATTTTGGAATTCCGTTGCTACAACTAAATATTATAATCGTATCAGTTTCATTAACTCTTGTAATCGGTTGTTGTGATTGCAAACTTACTGCCTAAAATGTTTAATATTCACTATTTGAAAAAATTACAAAATGATTTGTGGTTATTTTGCAAACATGAACACCACATGAATAATATAAATTGTTTTTTCATGTACGCGAAATACTGACACCTGAAAATAAAAATAATCATGATGATTATAGAATCCGCGAGAGCTAATCAATGGCGGATCGAAAACTGCATATAACAAAAATAGCAAACAATTTGTGTAAATCAAAGTATCCTGGAAAACTTTTATTGACATTTACAAGCGATTTTTTGATTCCCCGAACAAACGCAATAGTTTTCTTGCGTTTCAAAAACAATTTTTTATGACGAATTGTAAAAAAATCTAATGGAATTTCAATGAAACTATGATATACAATTATTGTTTCTCATTTTTTTTATATGTAGTTTTCGATTTATATGAAATTTTATCTTAATCTAGTTGCGATGACCGAATTTGTGTCGGGACAACTACCTTATCGATTAGTCCAAACGAATTGCGTTTGTGGCAAACTCTACCGCAATCATGATAAACGAATTTTTTTAGCTTCTTAATCATTCATGTTGGCATAAATACACACGCGAATATAATTCGCTAAGTCAGTACGTTCTGCTTGCTACTTAAGATATTAAGCGAGAATTGTATTTTTGTAGTTTGGTCGTAGCTACTTGATGAGTAGGTTGTACTTTTGAGTACGAAACCGAACTACCAATATAATTGAACTCATGTAAAAGAGGGTTCTCATTTTTGAGAGTCGATAAATTTGTATTGACTCTGATTACTTTTTTCTTAATAAAACTAATTTGGTTAAATGAACTGGCAACAATCCTATTCGGTTGGAGAAAACAAATGAATGCGGTTGTGTCAACTACTTCTGATTATGTAGTAACCGAAATAGGATTGCACTAACCGTGGCGTGCTGCAGCTATCGGGGGGGTCACAGGTGGTGGATAGTGAACGGCCTATCGATAGATAGGTTAGCGGTGAATATTAAATAAGCCGCCCCCAACCGCAGCCCTGCTGGGAGGAGAGTCTCAGGAAACTGGGGAGTGGTTAACCTCAGTTTAATAAATTCTGAGTGCCTATGATACCCGGTATGGAATGGCGAACTGATGGCGCCATAAAACCATCAACAAATAACCACAGGCAAACTGAGCGTCACATTTCCGGGGTCTCCAGGTAGTGAGTGAGGGGCCCCTATAAACGGGTTACCCCCTTGAATGATGAAATGGGTCCTATTGGTTTGGGATATCCATATGGATGGGTGAATGGTTGAGTGAAAGATGAATAGGGGCGGGGGTGCTGGGATGTGATGCTTGGTGAGCCAATGGGCTGGATTAAGGTGTTATGCGACCCGTGCTGATGATCAGCTAGGCTGGGGGCCCATTTAACAAAGCCCAGTCGTTAACGGAGCCCTCTGGATACCTGGCTACCTCCAGTTGTATTTAGCCTTACCTGCGTATACGGATCTCTGCGCAGGTGGACCAGTATTTCTCCGACACTCGTGGGAATATTATGGATCAGTTAAATAATAAAAATAAGGGAGCCGGTACCCTTGAAAAACCGGAAACAATGAAGGAAGAAAGTGGCTCTTACCTTAAAGGTGGAGCTACCTTATCAGTGGCAGGGGTAAGTGGCACCATGGCATCAAAGCCAGGAGTCAGCGATACCAATGCCAGGCAAGAGAGCGGGGGATCGGGAAGGATCCCTCCTGCAAAGCGACGATACAGGGAGAAACGGTCGGCGCATAAAATTCTGGATAAACTGGCTGCAACCCCTGAGGGGCAGCTTACAGTAGAACAGAAGCAATCTGTGGCTTGGGCGAGGGAGATTGTCGGCCGCGACAGCTCGGATAGGGTCCTTGTGCCTAAAAGGCCGAGGTCTCAGGATGAGCTCGAAGGGGGCGACAGCAAACGAGCCAAGACCGTCACTGGAGCGATATCGGGAGATCCAAAGGAAAAACCGAAATTGTTCAGTGAAATAGTAAAGGAGAACGTACTGGTGCTAGCGGTAATTGACAGAAGTCAAGAAGATGGGAGCATCACGGCAGGAAAGTGGAGGGAAGTGTATAATGCACTAAACTCCATTTTCATCAAAGTCCTGAGAGAAAATCCAGGACCCCCTCCGTTCTGTAGAGATGCGGGATGGCATCAAGGGCGCGTAAAGTTAACTGCGTGCTCGGATCAAAGATCGGTGGATCTTTATAAAAAGGCAATAGCCGAAGTAGGTGAGGTATGGGAAGGCGCGAGGCTTGAGGCAGTTCGAAAGGAAGAAATTCCGAGTAGACCAAGGGCCCGCGTCTGGTTACCAACCAAACCAGAAAAGCCAGAAGAGATCCTTGAGATTATTCAGGCAAGTAATCCAAATCTTCCAACGAAAGATTGGAAGATTGTCAAACAGGAGGAGGCTAAAGGGGGCTTCAGAATGGCAATCATGCTGCTCAATAAGGAGTCCCTTACTCCCCTGGCAGAGACAAAGGGGGTGATCAGCTTCGGTTTCGGGTCGATCACTCTCAACGTTTTTAAAAAAGATGAGGTAGGCATGCGCTCGGAGGACGGGCCGGAGGTGGACGTCGGACGGACCCAGCGGCAGACAGTCGAGCAAGCGCATGGGGTTATAACAGACGATGACGTGGAGCTGCTATTGGAGAGAGGCGGCCTTCTCTCGCTTGGATCCAATGGGGACACCCTGTCGGAAGCTGAACGAAGAGAGGCTGGGGATTCTCAAGGCAGCGAAGCATCAATTATGGGGGGTGACACGGCGGATACTAGCGGCCCCCCGGAGGAAGGTAGCATTAGCCTGAAACAGGGAATGCATGAAGAGGTAAGTGAGATAATGCATGGTGATTAATATTGTGCAGATTAATCTTCACCATACGAAGGCTGCTTCGGCGGCTCTCGTTCTCAGACTGACTAGATCAGGAGAGGAGCTAGTGTTAATCCAGGAACCTTGGATTAACAAAAACAGGATCTGTGGCCTTAAGGTGAAAGGGTATACAACTTTGTACTCAAGTAACTCTGAGAAGATAAGATCTTGCATTTTAGTGAAAAATACTTTAAAAATTTTTCTACTTCCTCAATACAGTAGTGGTGACGTTACTGCGATCAGTATGGAGGTTGGCAGAGACAAGTTTTGGCTGGTCTCTGCGTATATGGATCGGGAGAAGGAGATCCCGCCGGATAACCTAGGGGACCTGATCCGAGAAGCAAGGAAAAATAGGATTGGTGTGATACTCGGATGTGATGCAAACGCGCATCACACAATTTGGGGGAGCACTGATATTAATGAGAGGGGTGAGTTATTTTTTGATTACTTATTAAATACTAACCTTTCAGTCTGCAATGTTGGACAGGAACCGACATTTATCATTAGCAATCGGCAGGAGGTTCTAGATGTGACCCTCGCCTCGGATACTATTTTTCAGTTGATTAGGGGATGGAGAGTGGCGAAGGAGCACTCATTCTCTGATCATCAATATATAACTTATAACCTTAACATTCACCCGGTTACCCAGAAGCCTTTCAGGAATCCTAGAAGGACAAACTGGGAGAAATACGGGGAGGTGTTGGAGGAACTATTGCCGGAGGTCCCCGGACCTCCGGAGACAGTGGAAGAATTGAATTGCATTGTGGATGTTGTCACAAGAGCATGCAATCTTTCCTTTAATGCTTCTTGCCCCCTGATAAAGCCAAGGGGCAGGCAGAAACCGGCATGGTGGTCCATGGAGTTGGAGACCTTTCGGAAGGCGTGTAGGACAGCCTTTAATAAGGCAAAGAGCACGAGGCATGTACGGGACTGGGACTCCTATAAGGAGGACCTAAGAAAGTACAAAAAGGAATTGAGGAAGGCACAGAGGGGATCTTGGAGACTCTTTTGTGGTAGAATGGAAGAAGTCTCTGAGACTTCCCGCCTTAGGAAGATTCTATCTACTAACCCAACTAGTCCTAGTTACTTAATTAGACCAGACGGGTCATGGACAGCTTCAAGTGCGGAATCGTTGGAGCTTCTCATCGATACCCACTTTCCGGGAAGCTTTGATGACTCGATGGAGCCTGGAGCTCATCGAGGAACACCTCCAATAGATATGGAGGGCATATTGGATAGAGAGCGGATCAGGTGGGCGCTGCAGGGTTTTAAGCCTTATAAGTCGGCGGGCCCGGATCGGATTATACCAGCAGAGATTCAAAAGAACTCGGCAGCCATCATCCCCTGGCTAGAGGTTATCTTCAGGGGATGTTTGAAACTAGTCTATATTCCTAGGAATTGGACAGAGGTCAAAGTAGTCTTTATTCCGAAATCGGGAAAGAGCTCACATGCTCGTCCAAAGGACTTGAGGCCTATAACTCTATCATCCTTTCTGCTGAAAACCCTGGAAAGGTTGATAGATGTGTTTATTCGATCAAGAATTGAACCCAGGAATTGGGCAATGTCGCAGCATGCGTACTGTAAGGGAAAGTCGGTGGACACAGCTCTGCACGATCTAGTACGCACAATTGAGAAATCAATTTACTTGCAAGAGTTTTGCATGGTAGCATTTCTCGATATTGAGGGTGCTTTTAATAATGTAAAAACGGAGGCGATCATGGAAGGATTGTCTTTTTTGAAAGTGGACAGCTCTATAAGTAGGTTAATAAATCAGATGCTGGTAAGCAGGACTATTACCTCGGAGTTGGGAGAGTCCAAGATTAGAAGACGGGTGGTTAGAGGAACCCCACAAGGAGGTGTAATGTCCCCCATTCTCTGGAGTGCAGTGATTAATGGATTGCTGCTGGAACTAGAGAGAGAGGGGATAGGGGTTGTAGCATATGCTGATGATGTAGCGATAGCTGTCTCAGGCAAATATCTAGATACGATTAGGGATGTTATGCAGAATGCACTCCTGATCGTTACGAAATGGGCCAGCAAGTGTGGATTGGGGATTAACCCGTCCAAAACAGAGCTGGTACTATTTACTAGGAAATATAAAATTCCGGTGGTTAGCCCTCCTATCATAAACGGCAGCGGACTAGTTTTTGCTGACCGAGCGAGATTTCTGGGCATAATCTTTGATAGTAAGCTCAGCTGGAAGCCTAACACTTTGGAAAGAGTGAATAAGGCTATTGTAGCCTTATACTCGTGTAGAAACGCTATAGGTAAGAGATGGGGCTTGAAACCGGAGCTGGTATACTGGCTCTATACCGCCGTGGTAAGACCTGTGCTAATGTACGGGGTGGGCGTTTGGTGGCCAGCTCTAGATAAGGTAACTTATAGAGGTATGATGGAGAAGGTGCAAAGAACGGCCTGTATGCTTATAAGCGGGGCGCTTAGGACAACACCTACACGCGCTTTAGAGGTTATGTTCCACCTTATTCCAATCGACCTTTATGGTAAACAGATGGCAGCCAACGTGGCTACGAGGCTCTTGGCTGTCTCTCAATGGAAGTGTCTTCAGGTGGGACACTCGACGATAGGTAGATTCGCTGGCGAAGAACTGGCGAATCTGGATTATATTACACCAACTTTGTGCTTCGATAAGGGTTTCCGTACCATCTTCCCTCAAGGGAATCCTGGAGAAACGGATCAATCCTGGAAAACGAGGCAGTGCAATTTTTCACGGACGGCTCGAGGCTAGACGATCAGGTAGGAGCCGGAGTCTTCTGTGATAAACTTAATGTTAATATTTCTGTTCGTCTCCCTGACTACTGCAGCGTGTACCAGGCTGAAGTGGTGGCGATCGGGCAAGTCATGACATGGTTGAAGCATAATGTGGTATCCGGGAGGGATATCGCAATTTATGTGGACAGTCAGGCAGCGATCAAGTCACTTGGGGCAGTTTGTCTGAAGTCGCGGGTGGCGCTGGATTGCCGATCATCTCTTAACGAGATGAGCGAGTATTTCAGCATCCAGATAATCTGGGTCCCGGGTCACTCGGACGTCACGGGGAACTGCAGGGCGGACGAACTAGCTAGGTACGGTACGACTCTCCAGATGCAGCCGGAAATGGTAGGTCTGGGGAGGCCTATGACAGTGCTAAAATGGGCGCTCAGTAAAAGGGCAATCGCCTTGACAAATGAGAGGTGGATCAACACTCTCACGTGCAGGGTAGCAAAGCAAGTTTGGCCAAAACTGGACTTGCGGCGCTCCAAGGTACTAATATCCCTGGGAAGACAAGAAATAGGATTGGTCGTAGGGATAATGACAGGTCACTGCCTTTTTGGGGAGCATGCGAGAAGGCTGGGGATACAGACGAATGACTTTTGTAGAAGTTGCATGGACGAAGAGGAGGAGGAGACTTTGGAACACTTCCTATGCTCATGTCCGGCGCTATCATACAGAAGGCATAAGTATTTGGGTGTGTACGGTATGGACAGCCTTTCGGAACTCGCGGACTGTGGAGTGCGAGATTTATTACGCTATATAAATAGCTCTGGTTGGTTTCAACGGGAGTAATGGGGAGATGGGATCCTGTGGTATCACAACGGGCCATTGCTGGCCTAAGTGTGCGATAGCAGCCACTTCAACCTAACCTAACCTAACCTAACCGTGCAAAGAAAGTTGCTTTAATAACCAAGTCTGTTATTATAATCGACCAGTGGTCACGACAACTATAATTTGTAATATTCCTAAACCAATATTCGATTGACTCAACCGAATGATCGATAAGCTCAACCAATGGTCGGTTGCAATACAGTATATTTCGTTCTTCATACAAGCTAATTCCTTTAGGCTAACTAAAAAGGGTCAGTTACAACTTCTTTTTCAGTTCTGATAAACAATAAAAAGAGGTTGTCGTAAAGCTTAATTAAAATGTATACCGGACCGAATAATTCGGTAGGGCAATTGATTCGGTTGTCGCAAACGTTTAGTTCTCTGGGTGTAGAAACTTTAGTCTGTTTCGTGCCAGACGAGGACAGGTGCAAAGAAGATGAAGTACTGTCTTTTCCTCCTCTTCGTCCTCGCAACTACGACAGTAGTCATGTGAGAAGAAACCAAGTCTACTCGCATGTCTGCCTATGAGACAGTGCCCCGTAATCACTCCAACAACCACACTGATCTGACCCTGCTGAAGTGAGATCAGATGTTTGGATCTCGCCAAGTCCAACTTTAGCCAGACCTGCCGAGTTATTAAGCATGAGGTACTATTTGGCCATCTGTCATTTGCCAACTTACTAGTTTCCTTCTGAAGCAACAGTTTGCATAAAGCAAGAGGCATTTCAATATCCTTTTTGCTGTTTGAGATGTGGTCCGTTGTGTAAGATAACGCGTAAAAATAAAAAGCGACGAGGTGACTCGCAGAAAATTACAAATAAAGAGGAAAATTTGGTTAATAAATCGAAAATATTTATCAAAATGAGAGATAGCCTCAGACCACCAAAACCGATGTCATGTGCGGGAGATGCATGCAACAATTGGTTGGATTGGATTCGAACGTTTCGGTTTTATGCAACAGCAACGGAATTCGAGAAAAAAGATAAAAAGATCCAGGCGGCAATATTCATGACGGCAATAGGACAAGAGTCAGGTAAAGTGTTTGAATCTTTTCAATTAAAAGAAGAAGAAATAACCTACGAAACATTGGTAAAAAAGTTCGACGAACATTTTAAACCAAAATCAATTTGACGTATTGTAACGCAAATGATTGCTTTGGTGCACATGCTTGAAATCCGGCGTACTCAGGGCTGGGAGGGTTCTTTTTAAATTCATGGCAACCAGCATTACAAAAAAAATGATTCATGTGCAATTGTTACTAAAAAATAAAATTGATCACCCAAATACCATTACTACGACGCAACTGTTTTCCACCACACGCTCTCCGATCCTTCCCAATCACAAAAAAAAATTAACAACACATCTTCATTATTTATACGTTCAAATCATTATATTTGAAGTTTAAACAACCTAATCTAATTATTAATAATTTTACAGAATTTTGTTTTTATTACTATTACTATTATTCTTATTTTATTTTTATGTAATTCAAGATTAATCAAATCTTCACAAACAAAACAAAAAAAATTATTCAAAATCAAGCCGTTATATTCACAAAACCAAAACAAAAAGCGCGAACGTAATGCGCGCCACGGTATTTAATACAACGGTGAATAATGCGTAACTCAGTTGGGTTATTGTTTAAAAAGTAATTTTTTTTTTTTTTTTTTTTCTGGAATAGTATTTATGTCAAATTGTCCTAAACGTGTAAATAAAACCAAAATATAAACAAATACAAAAATAGAAAAACTCACCAACAAACTCCGGAGCGCTCTGGTGTTGATGGCCGAATAATATCGGTTAACCTAAATCTTAGGAAAAACAAAACGCTAGGAGAATTGACCGCGCCAATGCGCCAATACCATCCACTTCACGTCAATGTTATTATTATTTTTTTTATTTTTTTTATTTGTTTGATTTTTCAAACCAACTGACTACACAAACTATCGGTTTATAGAAATGACCGCGTAACTGTCTGTGAACAAACCACTAGACTTTAAAAAAATACTTTGTACACTAACAGAAACTTGATTTGTATTATTATATATTTTATTTTCTGTATCACTAAACTAATATTAATTCTAATAAACTCAAAGACACTTAAACTATTACACAAAATTTGATCATTTTTCTTAAATTTTCAATGGCCGGCACCGACCACTGCCTCGCGTCACATATGACGACAATGAATGCAGAAATTCCTATTTTCTGTTGTTTTTTAATTTTTTTTGTGAGTATGTGTGTATCCGATATTTCTGGAAGGTAGGCTTGATTAACCGACACGTGAGGCCACCAGAATCCCACCCGGCTATCTTTTAGCTCGGCCGGCCTTACACCACCAATAATTTGTTGGAATTTATTTTTTTTTGTGTCTAAACTCAAGATGTCTACACCAAAACAACAAAATAAAATATTGCTTTAAAATTCACGACCGCTTTAATTTTATTTTATTTTTACTTATCGTTTTTAAAACATACCTTATACGTTGTTTTGTTCCGTCAAAAACAAATACACTAATATCGATAGGCCAATAAATATTTAAATATCCAAAAATAAATTATTGATATATATTATATTAGTTAACAGCGATGCACTGCACCAAACGACTTGAATTCAATTAACTGACGAGAAGCGAGAACACGTAGAAGTTAAAAAAAAAAACCATACGCGAAATCAGATCGGCCAGCGAACACAAAATAACGGTATTATTCGATCAACATTTTTGAAACGGATGAACACAAACATTACTACCCCTCATTACCTGTTCATTATCGTACGCTCATTATAAAGCTGATAACTATAAAAATTCATCACTGCTAAAAAGCAATACATAATCATCATTTAGGCTACAGTCAGAAACATTCAGATGTATACGGCTCATATTTAGAGGGAAATTTAAAGATAAAGTTAAAAACCAAACAGAAGATATCATATTTAAAATTTTATTTTTGATGTGAAAACATCTTTAGCGGCAGGAGTAAGTAAAAAATTGTATAGAAGTCGGGTTACGGAAACGAAAATGCCGAACAAAAAATATTGCTGGTATGTGTGTATATCAATAAGAACAAAAAATAAAAGAACGTTAAATCAATGCAAAATCTACTAGCATACTCATGCAATATACATCATCATCCGGCATTTCAAAAACATCGTGAGCCGAATAGAAAAAAAAAATCTAAAAAAAAACCGCCTACTTTAATTTATTTGGTTGTAAAAATATTTTCTATATATGGCCGCCGCAGCAAGTGTTTTTGAAAATGAAAATTACAAGCAAAAGGACCACAAATTATGCTTGTGTAGTGTAATGCACAAACGGCAAACCGGCATTTCAAACCGTCAAATCAAATAATTCGTTATTCGTAAAAGTTTTTATTAAAATTGATTTAATTTCATTCAAAAACTCCAATTTTACGGATTTTTGCTTGACGGCCGGCAAAACATAAAATTGGGGATTTTGAATAAAATTAAATTAATTTTAATAAAATTTTCTTAGAATAAGGTGGAACTTATAGATTAGAACGCTTTGTTAATAATTTTCATATCGCAAAGTGAAGCAACTTAGCCAAAAATTGAGTTTAACGGTTTTAAATTCCGGTTTTCCGTTTTGCATGCGGGGCAATGCCTTAAGTGACTCCAAAAAATTAAATGGAAATAGCGAGCTGTGAAAACTGCATATATGCCTACATTGTGCATAATAAAATAATAATTTTAAAATTGTTTAATCGGTACGCTTTGTTATTTGTGTTTTGCCCTACCGGCCTTTATAATTGCTATGAATTTACGGTCAACATTTCGCCCTAATAGAACCGCTTTAGTTAATTTATATTAAATTGATCAATGACAAAGCGATGCATATTTGCTTTGTTCAGCGGGTTTGCCGTGGCCATTCACTATTATGGACTCTTGAACAAGATTGCCGTGTATTAGTATTGATATATTTTAAAGTGTATATGGCAGGTTTAGGTGATTAACTTAACAGAACTGTACTTTGCTCATGCTCAAGTAATGTCAGTAAGGTTCGTCCTCCAAATTCAAAATCGAATAACTTATTGACTTTTAGAACCAAAAATGTAACTTAGCTTATACACTGAGCGAACATCAGCCGTATTTATGCAGGGGTTTCTCGGTCTCATCGAAATGGCTTGAAATGATTCAATAGATATTTATACATAAAAGTTTTCACATAAATCTTTTGCGAGTTGAGGGTGAACTCGCTCGTTGTTTTTTTTTTTCAATAATGTTATCACATACATATACATATTTACTTCATATTTATGTATTTTTAAAATAAAAAAAGTAAGAAAAAAAAAAAGTGTTTCGTTGATTTTAATTTGCCGTATACATCTGAATGTTTCTGACTGTACTTCTATGTTGTGGAGAAAATTAATATTTACCATAATCCTAGTGTTCGCTGATGACCACCGGGGTAAAACAGATCGGAGTTTTTTTGAGCAAAAAAACGAATGCATAAAAAGAGTCGGTGTATTTTTAATTCTACTTTTATTTGGGTTTTTTTGACAACCGAAAATTATTTCTTTCATCGGCAAAAATGTTGTTCGCTGATGTCAACAAAAAAAACCCGAGTTTTTTATTGAAGTGAAGTTTTCGGGGGTAAAATCTGTCAAAAAAACTCGGGTATTTTCTGTCAACAAGCAATCAGCGAACACACGGAAACTTGGCGATTAGTTATCTTGGATATTTAAATAAAACGGCCGTTACAGTATGAACGTTTCGTTTTCAATAATTTGTCACAATCGGTAGGAGAAAAATTCGAAGATTATTTAACTAGAATTAGATTACAATTTTTGAAATGTAATTATGACAAAATCACGGTAGAAGACATTTTAAAAGATAGATTAATTTTAGGCATATGCAAAGACGACGTTCGTGAAAAATTAATAAATGATGACACAAAAACTTTAAATGAAGTCATCAATATATGTAAAGCACACGAGGTAGCGTCTTTGCAAATGCAAGCTGTTAGAGTAGACAAAGAAATTAGTTTAATTAAAACAAGAAATAAAAATGAAAATGTTTGTAATAATAATAATAATAATAATAGTAATATTAAAATATTTTATTGTAAACGGTGCAAAACCAACCATGGCGCGAAAAGTTGTCCGGCGTATGGCGTGATTTGCTCAAAGTGTAACGATAAAAATCATTTGCCGATAGCTTGCAGATCAAAATTTAAAATCAATAAAACAAAAAATCAGAAAATTGATAATGTAATTGAAAGTGAAGATTTGTATATTGATTCGGTGAATGTAGAATGTCTTGGTGATGGTTGGTACGAAAGCGTAAAAATCAATGACGCAATTATCAAATGTAAATTGGATACGGGTGCAGAGTGCAATGTCTTGCCTAAACACATAATAGACCGACTACATACATCTCAAACTCGATAAGACAGTGACAAAGAATTTGATAACGTACAGCGGTCACAGAATAACAGTACTGGGTGAATTACTAGTAAGGTGCGAAATACAAAATATTAACACAAAGATAGTTTTTAAAGTAATTGACAGTAACGCTACACCGATATTAGGAAAACGAACATGTCAAGAACTGAATTTAATTCAGAGGCCAAACGGACAGAATATAGATTATATAAATATGGAAGAAACTATTTATAACGGGCTGGGTTGTCTTAAAAATTTCGAATACGATATAGACTTAATAGATAATCCCAGTTTTGAAATATATCCTCCGCGACGCATAGCTCAATCGATTCGGGACCAAGTAAAAGACGAAATTGATAAAATGGAAAAAATGGAAGTCATTAAAAAAATTATGGAGCCTACTCCAGCAGTGTCGCCAGTGGTAGTAGTAAAACAAAAAAATAGGATTAGAATTTGCTTGGATCCTTCAAACGTGAATAAGAACATTCTCAGGAGATATCATCCTCTACAAACCATTGAAGAAATCTCGTCCAGAATAAATAAATCAAAATTTTTTACGTTATTAGACTGCAAAAAAGAATTTTGGCAGGTAAGGGTTTCCGAGAGAACGCAAAAATATCTAACGTTTGCTACCCCATGGGGCAGATACACATGTTTGAGAATGCCATTCGGGCTGGCTTCAGCACCTGAAATATTTCAAAATATAATGAATGGTCTTTTAGGAAACATACCAAACGTCGAATGTTCGATGGATGACATTTTAATACATGCAGAAATAGAAGAAAAATGCAGTGAAGTCACAAAAACAGTGATGGATATTATTGGAAAAGCAGGATTAAAACTTAATAAGGAAAAATGCCTATTCAATAAAAAATCGTTAAAATTTCTTGGGCACGTGATATCGGAAAACGGATTAGAAATGGACAAAGATAAAATATCGACCATATTAAACATAGAAACACCAACAACCGCTAAACAAATTCAAAGATTGTTAGGAATGGTGACTTATGTGTCCAAATTTATACCAAATTGTTTAAAATTGACAGCTCCGATGAGGGACTTGATCAAAAAAGACACAACATTTGTTTGGGATGCTGAACAGGAACGAGCGTTTGCAGAAATAAAGAAAGCTTTGACCACTGCACCGGTACTAAGGTTCTATGATACAAGAAAAGATGTTAAACTATCAGTAGATGCAAGTAAAACAGCATTAGGAGCAGTGCTCCTCCAGGACGAGCACCCAATCGCATACGCATCAAGATCGTTGACTTCGGCAGAACTAAATTACCCGCAAATTGAAAAAGAAGCTACCGCAATAAGGTTTTCGTGCAAAAAGTTTCACGAATACATATATGGGAAGCAAGTAACAATCGAAAGTGATCATAAACCATTAGAAACAATATTCAAAAAACCGATAACATCAGCTCCACCAAGGCTTTAAAGAAGTTTATTTGATGTGATGGTATACTCACCGAAAGTAATATATAGAAAGGGTACGGAGATTCCCATTGCAGATGCTCTAAGTCGTGTTGTAAAAAACAGAATCAATGAAGCTGAAGAAGAAGACTTACAAATACATTTAGTAATGCCTTTCTCAGCAAACGCATTAGCTGAGTTGATCGAAGGCACTAAAAATGACCCAGATCTAAGAATAGTGAAAAATTATATAATGACTGGATGGCCAGAAGAGAAGTTAATTCCACAAGGTCTTAAACATTTTTCAACATTCAAAGACGAATTAGCAGTATACGATGAAATAATTTATAAAGAGGAGAAAATAGTAATGCCAACCAAACAAATTTCAAAAATACTAAAAATTGCTCATATTGGACATATAGGAATCCAAAGTTCTATACTGGTTCGACAAAGTTTTTATTGGAAAACCTTAGCAAGAGACATAGAAGAATTCGTGAGTAAATGTTCTGTATGTCAACAAACACAGCGTAATAATGTAAAAGAAGTAATCACTCAAAAATTAGTACCAGATTTACCCTTTCAAATAATCGGATCAGATCTATTTACATTTAATTCAGAAAGTTATTTGCTGATTGTGGATAGCTATTCTGGTTATATAGACTTTGAGAAGCTTAACGACACACATTCAATACTAATAATAAACCAGTTACAAAAATGGTTTTCTGTGCACGGAACTCCAGAAATATTAGAAACTGATAACGAACCACAGTACTCGTCATATGAATTCAAAAAATTCGCGGTAGAATGGAATTTCAGACATCAGACATCGAGTCCAAGGTTTCCTAGATCGAATGGTTTGGCCGAACGTGGGGTCCAAACAGCTAAATTATTGCTAAAGAAATGTTTTAAAGATGGAAGGAATATTTATCTAGCATTGCAAAATTGGCGAAACACACCACGCAGTGATGAATTAGGTTCACCTAATTCAAGACTATTTAGTAGACGTACCAGAACCATATTACCAATTAAGAGAGACCAATTAAAACCAAAAATAATAACAAAAGTTCAAGAAAATTTACAAACGTTAAGGGACAAACAAAAACAATACGCTGATCGAGGAGCAAAAGTAGCATTACCGTTGAACATAAATGACAAAGTCAGGTTACAAACTGGACCAAGAGAATGGACAGCAGGGACAGTAGTTAGAAACGCAGATGCACCAAAATCAGTGTTTGTGAAAACGGACTATGACAAGATACTAAGAAGAAATACTCACCAATTGGCTAAGACATCTGCATGTCTGCATCCTAAAAGAAAATCTTTCATTCAAAGTGTACCTACATTCGAACGTCAGGAGTTAAATGGTGCAGCAGAGCAATCACGGCATGCAATGGAGAATTGTTGATAATGATAATATTAATAACAATATTATCAAAACTTCAAGGTATGGAAGGCAAATAAAACCTATACAAAAACTTAATCTTTAAAATAAAATAAAATAAAAAGTCAATGAAGACATGTATATATTATAGATATAAAAATGTATATTTTGTTTATCTAGTTTTAATTATAATTTGTAAACGTTTTCGTTTTGAAGCAGAATCATAATAAAAAAAGAAAAGAAAAGAAAGGAAAATAATATTATGAAGTAAATATTATGAAGTATGTGAACCCGCTTCAAAACAGAAACGGGGGGATGTGACATGACATATTGTGTTATGGAACGCACCCATCATGTGTTGTAGGTTAAGAAGCAACGCATGTAAAATGTTAAATACATTTTGTATAATGACATTACCCTGCCGGCCACGCGTAACGCAAACGTTCATTTTACGAAGACTTTCTTCTACTAAAGTGTTCGTAAACGTTACGCTAAAAATGAACAGAAATGTTACATAAATGATACTCTTGTCACATGAGAAGTGAAACAAATTGGCGAAGACTTATGTATGTATTGGTTTATAAAAAAATGTTCGTAATGTGTACACCTTTTACGTAACATTTATGACTCACAATAAGCGTATCATTTATGGGCCTTCCAGAGTGAACATTATGTACGGTTTGGGTATTATTCCGCAATTAATTTTAAATAAATTATAAATGAAAAACAACGAATTTTGTTTTAATTTTAACAGAAGTACATATATGACTTTATTTATTTATCACATTTATTTGTAACTACATATATTCATAAGTGGAAAGTCAGTGCTTCTTAATAAAATATTGAAATTTATTTTACATGTATCACATTTCAGTTCTGTTTCGAATTCAACTAATTCAATAAAATATTAAAATAATAAAAACATAATATAGCAAGTAAAAATAAACTAGATAATATATAATATATATATAATATACCATTATATATATATATATATATATATATATATAATATATATATATATATATATATATATATATATATATATATATATATATATATATATATATATATATATATATTATATATATATATTGTATATATATATATATATAACATACATTTAACTTTTTTTCATTTAATCGGCCATAAATGTTGATTTGTTGATTGAAATGCTGAAATGCTAATTTATTATAAAAAAATATTATAATAAGTAACTGTTTCTGGAATTGGAGGTCAGTATAATTAGATTCCATTTCTAAGAACATTTATGGCCGATTAATCAAAAATTTCAATTAACTCATTAAAGCTCAATTAATTCAGTAAAATATTAAAATAAAATAACGTAATAAAAGGAAATAAAAATAAAATAGATAAATAATATAAAAATAGATAATATAAAGGAGATAACACATTATTGCTGCCGTTATTGTCGCCGCCGTCGATCTTTGGCATATTGAAACTTTTTTAATGCTTCCTCTGAAATTAATTATAACGTAAATTAATTTAATTTGTTTAAATACTACGAGTAACTATTAACTAACTACTAGTAATTATTTACCTTTTAGTATGTTAAGAATGGTGAAGGATTTTACTGGTATGTTTTCATGTTGACCGTTCCATGAAAAACTGGACGCTGCCTCATCCGTAATTATTTTTTTTAAGCATGCGCGAACGTACTTCTCGTGGGTTGGATCAGAAACCGCTCTTAGGTGGTGTAACTAAAGAAATTTAATATAACACAGTAATAATCAAAATAAAATATAAAAAGCGTATATTGATAGCTTACAAATAATTTTTCTTTGGAACTGTCTTCTTTAATCAGTTTCTCCAACTCCTGAAATTGTTCGACCGTCCTAGCTGGTATATTTAACTTAACATCATTCACAAAATCACGTGTCATAGTGCATTTGCATTTATTTGTTTTGACTTCATGGCGAAGTAATTTTACTTCTCTTAGTACCGATTTTATAAGAAGAACAACATCGACATGTGAATTGGTCTCTGTCGTCTGTGTCTCAATATTTCTGGTTTCAGAAACTGATATTAAAATATTTGATTCAGTAGTTGGCTGTAATTGCGATTCATCATTGTAGTTGTTATGGCGTAAAATTGAGCAAGGATCCATTGATGTTTCTTGTGAGGGTTTAGATTGTATAGCTGAGTGTTTGACTGGTTGAGGACCGGAATTTAATTGACTGCTTCCTGAATATGACGGTAATTCTATATTATGTGATTGCGAACGCTTATATTCAAATTTTGGTTTGTTGCTTGAGGTTGAAGGACATGGAGCTTTGCTTGATTGTGAATTTACATATGATTTAGAAACCAACTTTACATTTTTGTTTTCAAGAACTATTTTTTTGTTTGAATTAATTGGCGTAGAAGCTGCTGGTTTGATGTTATTATTGATTTTCAGAAAATTTTTATAATTATCTTCAGTATTTGATCCAAATTTTTGGGTGTCTTCATACAACTGCTGGACTGGCTCATCTGGGGAACACGTGAATAGATCCTCGGAATACATGGTTTCTGTAAAAAAAAATAAAAAATTACAAGTGTTGCATAGGTATATATACAAAAGTATTGTCGGATATCAATTTTAATATTTTGGTGGACACCATCTGCAGAGGCACTGTGTGCATTTCTGTACTATACTCCTCGTTATTAGTACAATAAATGCCTAAATCAGAGGATGATATCGGATATTCGAAAAAATTTCTGAGGTTCTTAATAAAGTTTCCTCTTAATTCAAAATCATTCATTTCGCTGATTTTGAAAATTTTTTCATTTAGAAAACAATAATTATTTGGGTAGAGGTGCTTAGAGAATAAATCGGTCGAAAATTATATTCCATAATTTTTTCTTTAATATTATTTTTTTCACTCAATCTATTATATATTTGCTCTAAAGGCTGTGATGGTTTGTGTATTAATTTTTTAATCTGCTGCATGTAGTTTTCAAATTTGAATGCACTGTAGTTGTCTAAGTGCCCAAACTTTTTTACATCCTCACATAAGTGTATTAAATTATGAACATTATAAGAAATATGCTCATTTCCAAATAATTCTTTAAATAATTCATAAAATGATCTTATCATTTCTGAAGCACATTCATTGTTTTGAACACAATTATCAGGTTGTGCCAAAATTCTTATAGAGCAAACTAAAGTTAGAAAATGCTCATAATATTTCTTTTCTAAAATGTTATGGAAAGCGACCATTCCACTGTAGCAGAGAAAAGTTCTATACTCGGTGGCTTTCCAATTTTCTATGTCGTGAAATGTTCTTTGTTTTCGTTTAAATTCCACAGGGATGCACTTTCGAATTATTTCCAATTTTTTGTTAATGGCATCAATGGCATTTCTTTTTAAAGAGAATTTTTTCTTTCGATATTTTAAAAACAGATTTAAAGGTTGTCGCATAACACCTAGACATACGCAGTGCATATAGTCTATCGGGAATTGTGTAACACAACCAATGGGTAATGTATCTAAAATACTATTTAATGTTATGTGGTGTTCGGGATATTTTTTGATTCTGTAGTCTTGATCGGTCCTTAATTGCTCGTCAGCTCTTGGAAAGCAGACTTTGTGTTCCATATAAACCCCTTTGGTCAGGCATTTAGTGCAACCATAATACCTGGAATAACTTTTAACACCTAAATCAAATAAAATAATTATATTAATAAATAATTAATTTTTCAATACAAACAATATAATTTGTCTTACCTAACAGGAAAGCTCGAGCCGGTGCATCGCATATAAACGACCTAATCTTCACATTAAATGGCCGATTATTGTGAATAATCTTATTATGAAGCAGACCGGTAAGATCTGCTACAAAAGCTTTCAAAAATTCATCAGCACAGCTTGGCTTTTTATACCCGTGGTAAATTCCTATAATGAATATCTCACTGTGGGTTACTATGTTACCAAGTATAGGCCATAATTGGCTTTTGGAGCTCTTAGTTAGTGGGATCGCATCAACTCCAATATCAATCAACAACTCACTATGCTTATATTCAGATTTTTCGAGGAAGAGCAATATTTGCTTTTCCAATCCAATATGTAAATAAGACCCACTACCCATTGGTATAATGTCTGTAGTTTTTCGTGGCGTCTTTTTTAAAGATCGACTATCTTTTGGTAAACTTGGATGGTATTTTTGTAAAATTGTTAACAAGGAATTTAAGCATTCTCTTGGGATATTGTATGTCACACTCCACTTAGAAAGTTCATATTCCATATTATCTATTATAATTGGTTCACTATTATCGCTATCACAATCACTTTCATTCAATAAATTAAGTTCACTGACACCATCACTATCTTCTTCACTAAAATTACAATTTGACATTTCCTCAATCCGGTTGCTAAGCACAGTATTTGGGGATAAATTGTTCTTTTCTGATGAAATATTGGCACTTTCACAAATATTATTAATTTCATTTCTGACACACCGATATTGTTTTTGTTTAGCCATTGTTATATAAAAAAAATATATTTGTAACCAAACAAAAATTAAAACAAATTAAAAATTTACCAAAAATCGAAAATGGCGGACCACGCTATACTTTATCACACTTAAGTTTAAAAATGGAATGAAGAAAACTCTGTTCGATACATATGTACATATATGAAATCTGAAATTGTAAAGTAGTAGTGGTGCCTCATATAAAAAACCGTTCGGAAACTGTTCGTAAACGGTACACTTTTTATGTATACTTTTTTGCGCCGGCAGGGTACTGATGAATAAAGAATAATCATAAAACCTAATCCTCTAATGTGTGTCACTACGTTACACGTTGTACCACGTCGAGCCAGTTCTTCGGCTTTTATATTCCCTGTACTAATGAAATGTCCTTGCACCCATATAATATAAATGTTGAACTGATCTGTCATCTCGTTAAGAGATGAGATGCAGTTCTAGACTACATTCGATGTGAGGAGGTGTGATTGAAGCACTTTAATGGCAGCCTGACTGTCCGTATATATGCGAATATCACAAGTCGATATTACATTATACCTCAACCAGTCCACTACTTCCTTTATCGCAGTTACTTCAGCTTGAAAAATGATACAGTAGTCGGGCCGTCGGGGGAGACAGAAGGAGAGGTTTAACATAACTTCCTCGCAGTTCACCCCAGCCCCGACTTTTCCATCCCGTTTTGAGCCATCAGTGAAGAAGTTTAAAACTCCTGGTTCCAAAACTGCATCCATCATCCAGTCCTCTCTGGATGGGATAATAGTCCGGAACTTTCTATCCAAAGATAGTGACGGGACAGTGTAGTCGGTGGTCAGGGAAATCCTGTGTTACAAAGTATAGATGAGTGCCCTATATTGTTGCAGGTCCACATTAAGGTGGATTTTAGTCATATGGCAGTGCAGGCTGCCCACTGTTTTCCCAAGATATCTAGAGGAGTCAGAAATAGCAGAGTCTCCAGTGCCTGAGTGGATGTGCTTCTCAGTGGACCACTGATCCACAGAAAGATTGTTCTCTGAGCTTGTGTGAACAACTTTTGGTTGACAATTTTGTCCAGAGCAGGCCACCAGACTTACCCCATACAGAAGAATGGGTCTAACTACTGCTGGGTATACCCAAAGGACCATGTGGGGCTCCTGCCCCCACCCTTTCCCAATGGTATTTTTGCAAGAGTATAGCGCTATTGTAGCTTTCTTTACTCTTTCCATAATATTAGGTTTCCAGTTTCTTGGCGAAGAGGGACCGCATAAAAAAAGTCTTCCTTAGAAAATACATAATATGTCAAAATTCTACGAAATAGCGAGAAACTGCTTTCCATAAACAAAATCAATAATTAAATTACACATGGAAACATTTAAAAAAAATTTAATTTCTCATTTTTAAATAAAACGGTAAATTTCCTTTTTTCTTACATCATTATGTATACAGTCAAACCTGTTTTTGTGCGGTAGATAGGGACCGTACAAAAAAAATCGCACAAAAGAAATATTCGCCAACTCCATAAATCGATATAATAAATAATTTTGTACAAAAATTACAAAAAAATTTTTTTTATGCGGTGGATAGGGACCGCATAAAAAAAGTTTCCCTTAGAAAATACATATGTCAAAGTTTTACGAAATAGCGAGACAGTGCTTTCCAAACAAAATAAATAATTAAATTACACATGGAAACATTTAAAAAAATTTTAATTTCTCATTTTTAAATAAAACGGTAAATTTCCTTTTTTCTTACATGTTGTATATTTTTTTAGTTTATGTGCAAGGTTAACAATCAGTGTGGCTATTACTACGCATTTCATTAGTTGTGAAATAAACATTTCTTTTAACTAAATTATATTCTTTGTGTGCATTATGTATGTTAATTACATATTGAAATTTGCTGGAATATGGAATATATAAGAATATTGAGCATGTCTAATGATTAATGAACTTGGCTGATGCATTAGGTATGAAAATGGCTGAACAGAATCTCGATATTCATACACCGCATAAAAAAAAATCGCACAAAAAAAATCGCATACAAAAAAAGTCGCACAAAAAAATCGCATAAAAAAAAATCGCATAAAAAAAGACCGCACAAAAACAGGTTTGACTGTATAATGAAATATTATAATAAACTATTACTATCAACTTTGGCTTTGGGTTTCCATCGTCATAGTATAATAGTAAATTATAAGAGAATAAGTTATAAGTTATTGGAGAATAAGTTATAAGTTGATAATGAGCGAACGCTCGAAACTATAGTCCTTGTACTATATAAAATAATAAAAAATATCACTATAAGAAGAACAATTTTATTCTCTTTTATTTAAAAATAATTTTAAATTAAAATATATAATAGTATATTACTATTATGCTACTATATTACTAAAGATACATGTTAAACCGAAAGTGATCTGACTGAAAACGTCTGAGTTAAATTCAACATGTAAACGGCGACTTGGCTGAAAGTTATCTGAAAGTAGTCTGAGTTCGGTCAACTTAAATTTGGTTGGTTGAGTCAGTTTGTATATTGAGTTAAACATTTAAACTTTAATTTAGTTGAACTGACAGATTTTTTCATACTGTTAAGAGGCAAAAGGTTTTATACATTTTTGAAATGATTTTTAAATTATTTTAAATAATTTTTTTAATAATTTAAATGTAATTTTAGAACAAAGTGACATTTAAAATGGCAATTCAGATCAAATAAAAAATCTCATGTAACCACCAACCCAAAGTTTCAGTCATATTACTTTCATTCATAACTCAGTCAATCAGTTTTGGGTTTAACATGTATCTTTAGTATATGACGATGGAAACCCGGTATAAATCTGTCCGCTTGCTACTGGTGGGTGTCATATATGTATGTATCACATAAATATAGCGAATATG
Organism: Tipula helvola; assembly: GCA_963556165.1. Lineage (NCBI taxonomy): Eukaryota > Metazoa > Arthropoda > Insecta > Diptera > Tipulidae > Tipula > Tipula helvola. The sequence continues at coordinate 235,994,123 of OY744483.1, forward strand.
TTTATGGTGTAAACGCGGTTTATGCGGTTGATAGGGATCACAGCACAGTACAAAGGTAAATACTGCGCATCTGCCAAAAATTACAAAAACAACAAATTGACAAAAAGTTATTTTCAATAAATAAATAAAAAAGTTATTTAAATAAATAAAATAGTAATTTAATTCAAATAAATTTATTTATATAATTATTTTATTTAGTATATTCGGGTCTTAAACATTCGCCATATTGGCAATTTTTGATAGCTGCGCAAAAATGAACGAAAATAGAACCAGTGAATATAATTATATTGTATATGCTGCGAGTCGAGTCGAGTTTAATCCTAGTTTAACTCTCACTATATACGGAGTCGAGTTAAACTCGACTCGACCTAATAATTTGTCGAGTCGAGTTAAACTCTACTCTAAAAATGCACTATATACGCAGAGTAGAGTAGAGTTGAAAAACAACAACAAAATTAAAGAAAAATTCATACACACCAATTCGTCATTTTTATTACTTTCTTTTACGTAAGTAAAATAAAGTATAGTAATCATGAAAATTTTCGACCTTGAGATTATTGAAGATTTATCTGTTTTGAGGTCCCCTGAGTCCGAAAAAGTGGGTTTCGAAATGATGTCTGTCTGTCAGTCCGTCTGTCTGTCAGTCTGTGTCCTCTCTACAGCCCAGATGGCTTAACCAATCGAACTGAAACTTCAGATTTAAGCTTTTTGGATAAATTGGGAGGTCCCAGTGAATTTTACTTCAAATCGGTCCACCGGAAGTGGCCACTCCCTTGGGCCAGAAAATTTGTTTTGCAAATATCTTAAAAAGTATGAGGTTTACAAACAATTACTAATACAAAATGTTTCCAAAAATCAAAAAAAAATAAAAATAAACAAATTAAAAATTAAAAAAATTAAAATTAAAAATTAAAAAAAAATTTTTAAAAAAAATTTAAAAATTTTATAAAAAAAAAATTAAATATTGTTTTGCCAACACATAAATAAATGTGTATATATAGCCTAATTATGCTAATTATAATTAATTTGCACACTACAGTGACATACTTCCGGTTTTTAATGCAAATATTACATAATTGAATGTGGATCATTTTTTCATGTTTCTTAACTTTTTTAACGACTTATTAGGGTTTGTAATACTTAAGTATATATATCGTTTTATAATTGCAAAAATATTTCGCAACTCCTGCCCCCCCCCCCCACACTTTTTTACAAGGAGTTACAGCAGTTCTTGCATTTGTCATTTTAATTATTGTGTGTATTAGCCTAATTATGCTAATTATAATTAATTTGCACACTTCAGTGACGTACTGTATGTTATAAAAATATTTAGCCTACATGTATGTTAAATTGCCAAATCGGTCAACCGAAAGTGGCCACTCTCGGCCCGAAAATGTGTTTTGCACATATTTTAAAAAGTATAAGATTTACAAAAAATCACTAATACAAATTCCAAAAAATTAAAAGAAAAAATTTAAATTCATAAATATCACCTTTTATTTCTTTTACGTGTGTACTAATGAGTTCAAAAAATTGAGTTTTGAAGTGGTGTCTGTTGGTATATACATATGACTGTCAATTTGTAGCCCAAATGGTTTAAGCAATCAAACTGCAACTTCATGTTTAAACTTTTTACATAAATTTTGGGGTCCCAGTTCCCAGCTCCCAGATTCTGTAAAACAGAAAATTTATTTTGCAAATATTTCAAAAATATACAATTTACAGAAAACATGAAATAATAAAAACAATCTTAGTTTGCGGGAAATTTGAATTATAAAAGTTTTTCAAAATTCGCTGTTCGTAAAAGAAAGTCGTGTGTTGGCCACACCTCCATTTTTTTAAATTAGCTATGTTATTGAAGAATGAAAGGGATATACAAATAAAATATTTAAATATATTAAACAATAAGATTTTAATTAATAAATTTGCATAATATTTTTGTTTTGTTCGAAAAAGATTAGACAAAATATCGCTGGAAAAATTAAAATAACACATGTATGGTGATCAACAAAAAGAATAATCAATCTGATGATCATTTGAAATGATTTTTTGTTAAATTTTTTTTCGATTATTTTAACTCGGTTTCAATCCTATTTGAACTCTGCATATTTTTAACTCTGCAGTATATACACCAAGAGTTGGTTAGAAAATAACTCGACTCTGTATATAGTGAGAGTTAAACTAGGATTAAACTCGACTCGACTCGCAGTATATACAATATAAATTATTACCTCTATTTTGTGTACTGTGGACAGGGATGACCTAAAAACAATAGAAGACACAGGACACAGGAGGAGAAGTAAAACATACGTGGTCACACATATATATAATAAGAATAATAATTATAAAAGTGGAGTGTTTTAATGTATTAAAATAAATAATAATATTACAAACACAAAATATAAAGTATTTTATTTATAATAAAATCATAAATATAATATGGAGCAGCCGGATGGCATGATTAAATAAAGATTAAAAATTTAAAAAATCAACAAGTGTAAAGTGTACGTAAAATAAAAATTCCACGTGTGTAATATATACACTCCCGAGCAACTGAATCGACTAAAACCTTAAGCGCTCACATAAGGGCGATTTTTGTTAGAACGGTCAAACCGATTTTCATAAGCCATTATTTTTTTGAAAGCCTGATATTTTTGCTTTAAAATGACACTATTTTTATGAAAATTGGTTTAGTACTTTTTTTTGTAATGAATTTTGAATGAAAACGCAACCAAAATTGATGATTAAGCAAAAAATATTGGGGGTGTTTAAAATTAAATTACAACAAAAAACTCAAGCAAAACAAAAATAATTTTATTGGTTAATAATAAGTATGGCCCCCCTTGCGTCTACAACGGTTCGCATGCGGTTCCCCATTGACCTTATTAAGGTTTTGACAAATACTTGGGGGATCGCACCCCACTCCTCCTCTAATGCAATCTTCAGGTCACTGATGTTAGATGGTACCGGATTTCTAGCTCGGACCCTCCATTTTAGTTCGTCCCATAAATGCTCAATTGGATTCATGTCTGGACTGAGTGCTGGCCACCTCATCGTCTCGAGTCCGACCTCATCCAAGAACTGTCGAGTGGTTCGAGCTGTGTGACACCGGGCATTGTCATGCATCAATATGAAATCTTCCTCTATATATCCTTCATAGGGCACTACATGATCCAAGAGAATGCCCTCGATATATCGTTCAGCGGTCAGAGCTCCTTCACGGCCTCCACCAGGTACGAAAACAAGATCTGTTTTCCCCTCAAACGATATGCCAACCCAGCCCACACCATACACGAACCGCCGCCGTATGAGACTGTTTCAGCAAAACAGCACTGCGAAAATCGCTCTCCTGGACACCGGTAGACCCGGTCTCTCATATCACTACCATGGAGACATATTCTGCACTCGTCAGTAAATAGAACGGACGTCCATTGCTCGATGTTCCAATTGATGTGTTCGCGAGCAAATTCGAGTCGCTGTTTGCGGTGGCGTGTTGTCAATTTTGGGCCTCTAGCGAGCCGTCTTGGAGTGAGGTTGGCTTCCTTTAAGCGTCTTCTTACTGTCCATTGACTAACAGCTACATCTCGAACTTGTCTTAGCTCTTGCTGCACATCGACGCCCATGAGATGGCGATTTCACAGTGAAGTTAGGACGATAAATCGATCGTCCCTCTCTGATGTACACCGAAACCGGTTGGTATGTGGTCTTCGATTGAAGGTACCAGTTTCCTGAAACCTTCTGAATACTCTTGAGACAGCAGATTGGCTCATGTTAAGCTGACGAGCGACTTCTTGTTGATTGCGTCCTTCTTGCAATCAAGCAACAACTTGTGCGGATTTTTCTGGAGTGGTATCCATGATTTTAAGGAAACAATGAATTAAACTGGTAGAGATTTGTTCAAGTCGACGTCTGACTCATAAGTGACGACAAATATCGATCAACGTGGCATTATACAGGAGATTGCATCACGCCAATTGTTTTCACCGAAACATCGCATTTTGCTAAGACTGCTTTAATTTGAAAAGTACTATATGGATTTTAATGATAAAGGTATCCTTGAAAAGATAAAATACTAGGCTGTCAAAAGAAAGTTGTTTTTCGAAAATCGATCCAGCCATTTTAAAAAAATATGTGGTTTGATGGTCTAGTCGATTCAGTTGCTCGGGAGTGTATACAGGGTGTCCGGGTTTGGGATGCTGACCCGTCAAGGGGTGATTCCTTGGTTCATTCTGAGAAAAAAATCGTATTGTGAGGGGGGGTCCATTTTTAATATCCTTTGAGATACAGGGTGTTTAAAAAATTTGGTTCAGCAAAAAAGGACACTCAAATATTAAACTGTAACTTCCAAAATATTTATCGGAGAGTAACCGACTTAGTCTTATTTGACTGGTAATTGTATAGGCTATTATTAAGATCTAGGTGGTTATCTTGCATCAGCATCCGTTTGAGAGCTATGATGCTTTGAAGTAAAAAAAAAATATTTTTTTTATAAAATTGAGTTTTCCTCAAATAAAACCGTTATAATTTTTTTATTTTTTTATTTAATTTTAATTCGCCATGATCTCTCCTACAATCTGATACATTATTTGTACCCACGTACCATAGTTTTTTACGTATATCGATTATTCTCAATCTAATTAAGAGATGTTGAAGTGTTAATATTGTAACAATTTTTTTTTTGATCACTAAAACAGTAGGCGATTATCACTTCCTTTGTTTAAATGTTGAAAAAACAAAAATTAAACATTTTCATACTAAGGTCTCCACTTGCATGCATTGCTACGCAACACTTCCTCGTTTCTTACATCTTTGCCTACAAAGTTTGTGGGAGAGGTCGCGTTCCTGACGCAAGAGTATTTACAAATATTCATAGAAGACTGCGAGATATCGTAACAACATCAAATACCCGGGCGGAGAACCTTTCAGTCTCACCAAATCATTTGGATGTCGACGAAGAAATAATTCGTAATGTAACAGCAAATCCTTCTATTAGCATAAGGAAGTTCGCAGTACAATTGAACGTCTCTTGCTACCGAATTCATCAAGAATTACTCAAGGAGAATCTTCATCCATACCATATAACACCCGTTCAAGAACTATTAGCGATATAGACCGCAATAAAAGATTGGGGTTTAATAGTTGGTTGATGGAAAGGAATTTGGACAATGATAGTTTTGTGAAACGTATCCTGTGGCGGTATGAATCATAATTCAAAAGAGATGACATAACAAACTTTCAAAATCTACACGAGTGGGCTGTTGAAAATCCTCATTCGAAAAAACAAACATTATTTCAGCACCGCGTATGTGCTGGTGTAATTGGGGATAATTGTACCATTCATATTACCATCGAGATTAAATAGTGATCGTTATTTACAATTTTTACAAAAGGATTTGCCACTCCTTTTTGATGATGTTCCCCTTTGAAGTAGAGTTTCCACACATACCAACAATATGGTGCATCTTGTCGCTACGATAAAAATGTTAAGAATTGGTTAAACCAAAATTATCCAAATAAATGGATTGGAAGAAATGGTCCAATTCATTGGCCGATCGTACGGTATTGGATTTTTATGTATGGGGAACAATGAAGGCGGTTGTATACTCCAAAAAAATTAAACAAAAGTAGAACTCATACAACGAATTCACACAGCAGCACACTAGATAAGGAAAGAATTACCAAGAAATGAAAGAACCAAAGGTATACTTAAACGAATATTAGCCGATATTCAATCAAAAGGATGGCAATTTGAGCACCTTTTATAACTCCTAGGCTCAAACTTTGTATTGGGGGATTGTAAGGGACATCATGGCGAATTAAAATTAAATAAAAAAATAAAAAAATTATAACGGTTTTTTTTGAGAAAAACTCAATTTTATAAAAAAAAAATATTTTTTTTTACTTCAAAGCATCATAGCTCTCAAACGGATGCTGATGCAAGATAACCACCTAGATCTTAATAATAGCCTATACAATTACCAGTCAAATAAGACTAAGTCGGTTACTCTCCGATAAATATTTTGGAAGTTACAGTTTAATATTTGACTGTACTTTTTTTCTGAACCAAATTTTTTAAACACCCTGTATCTCAAAGGATATCAAAAATGGACCCCCCTCCCCGTACGATTTTTTTCTCAGAATGAACCAAGGAATCACCCCTTGACGGGTCAGCATCCCAAACCCGGACACCCTGTATAATACATACACAAATCACTTATTGGCGACTCCCATCAACTGTAGTCGGCGGCGTTGGTTTCTATGTAAACAAAGGGGACGAGTATTGTCAAATTCAACTATTTTACAGTTCTAATCCCCCTTGTTGTATGGTTAAATTTTGTTCATATTGTTTTCACCAGATGTCAGCTACTTTGTTGAAAGTCGCGAATAATAGATTACGCCTTGCGCACTTTGCCTATTTGGATCATAAAATAAATGGCATAAAATAATGACGTTAAATGAGAGTGAACAGGTTTGTTTCACAATATTGTTGTATGTAATTGAATCCAAAAATTAAATTAAATTAATTAAATAATGTGGTGCGCCATATTTAATTGCTGTAATAATAATATAAATAATTGTCCTTATAATTTTCATTCTTTTCAAACAAATAACAGGTTGGTGAAAGCATGGATCCTATTTTGTAAGAAGAAAGAAATATTGAACAATAATACATCCATATTCAACCATAATACATCCATATATTATACATTTATTAGACAAATTCCTTATTTTTCATACATTTCCTTTGCAATATCTTACTAGTAACTCTCAGTTGACGTAATGCGCAGTAAACTACGAAAACGAAATCCACGAAGGCGTAATCTATTATAAGTGATTTGTGGGCGGTGACTTCAATTTTAATATCCTTGACAGGTCGCACAAATTTCATAATTTTTTAAAAGCAAATAGCCTTTTCTCAGTTCCATTTTTACCAACTCGTGGCAAATCATGGCTAGATCAGTTTATTGTTCTTATACCGGATCAGGCTAAAATTTTGGGGTTCAAACAGTACTATATGCCACATACGAGTATATCTGATCATGATTTTCTACTTATCTCCTATAAAGTAAAATCAAAACGTGTCAAAATTCGGAACAAGCTAATATACGACTATAATAACATAGATAATGATGCAATCTCTTATTGCCTTATGGGCGCTGATTGGGGTCAAATGTATTCGACCGATAACATTAATTCTATGTTTCACTTATTTTATGAGTTATACTCTATTCATGACAACTGTGTCCCGGTGAAACGAACACTGGATGGCCAATCTGCAGCTCCTTGGTTCAATTTTAAAATTGCTAATAGAATGTTACTTCGGGATCAGGCCTTTTCTAAATTTCAGAAAACTTCCGATATGAAATACCGCAAAATATACCAGAACGAATGAAATTGTGTTACTGATTTGATTAGAGTCGCTAAACAAAATTATTACTTTGGCAACCATAAGCTATCTATGGCAAGAATTTGGGGAAATATTAATTCGATTGGTATAGACAAAAGTAGGTCTGATGTTTCAATTAACATTGACCCTGATGTAGTAAATTCCTATTTTTGCAGCATACCCAACAAGTCTGTTGTCATTCCTCTTCCGGATTTTAATGCTACAAGTAGTGTCACCGCTGATTTGTTTTCAGTTACCAGTGTAATGGAACTAGATATTCTAAAAAGTATTTAAAGCATAAAATCTAACGCAGCTGGTCATGATGCAATTTATTTAAAATTTTTAAAGAAGATATTACCTTTTGTTTTATCACCATTAACTTATTTAATTAATAATTGTATCATGCGGTCTGAATTTCCTGATATATGGAAAACAAATTTAGTAATTCCGGTTAAAAAGAAACAAAATAATGATTCGTTGGATAATCTTAGACCAATCAGTATGGTTTCGGTATTATCCAAAGTTTTCGAGATTCTCATGCGTGATCAAATCAATAATCATATAAAAAAATATAAATATTTAACACAGTTCCAATCGGGTTTCCGTAACAATCATAGTACAAGCACCGTTCTTCTTCAAGTTATTGATGATATTGCATATCATCTCGATCGAAGTAATTCTTTTGTTGTATTAGTATTGCTTGATTTTTCCAAAGCTTTCGACGGTTTAAATCATATGTTACTGTTGCAAAAGTTGATGTTTTTTTTTAACTTTGATAAAACTGCGCTAAAACTTTTGTATAGTTATTTATCGAACAGATATCAAAAAGTCATAATAAAAGATCAATTGTCGGCTCCGCAACTTATTCCTTCTGGGGTTTTCCAGGGAAGTATCCTTGGGCCGTTATTATTCTCGTTAAGGATAATATCTCTGAAATCTTTAATAAAATTAATAATGACTTATCCAACATATTAGGCTGGTCTAAATCTAATGGAATTTCATTGAATATTTCAAAGACGCAAGCGATCTTCATTTCAAAGCGTGATTTTTCAGTCATCCCAATATTTACATTGATAATAAGATAATTTAATTTCAAAACCACGTTAATAATTTAGGCATATGTATTAATAATAGATTCACGTGGGATTCACAGATTATCAATGTATGTATGTAGTAAAATCAACACTACATTATATGGATTGAAACTTCATAAGAACATTTTCCTAAAACCGTTAGAATTTTACTACCTAAAACATTGGTGATTCCCCATGTATTATATTGTGAATTTCTTTACTTGAGCTGTGATTGTAACTCGAGGGAGATTTTACAAGTTTCTTTGAACAACATAGCCAGATACGTCAACGGATTGAGAAAATATGATCATATCTCTGCCAATTTAGAGAATTATTTGGTTGCACAATGACTCAATTTTTTTATTATAGATCATTATTACTCCTCTATAAAGTTATTATTAATCAAGTTCCTGTTTATTTATACAATAAAATAAAAATTGGTTCAGCTCGAAATAGCAACATAATACTGCCGGTGAACCATTCCAATGTTTACAACAACTCACCATTGTTTAATTTGTTCACAAGTTGGAATCAGGTCCCGATGGAGATAAGAGGTGTTAAAACTTTTGCTAGATTTAAAGTGTTATTGTTCGAATTTGTTAAGAGTAAATTTTAATTTTGTGTAGATATTATGTATGTATTTGGGGGGTCCCGGTCGATACGGCATATTTCATTACGGAATATGAAAAAATGGCATATTTTAAAACGGCATATGGTACACTACGGCATATGATACACTATGACATATTTCAAAACGGCATATGGTACACTACGGCATATGATACACTATGGCATATTTCAAAATGGCATATGGTACACTACGGAATATGGTACACTATGGCATATTTCAAAATGGCATATGCCAAATCGGCATATGGTACACTATGGCACATGGTACACTATGGCATATTTAAAAACGGCATATTTTAAAGCGACATATGGTACGTAACGGAATAGGGTTGGCCACGTCTTACTATTTTTCAAAATACTGGTTCTAAACTCTTTTCTCCAAAATCGTGTTTTACAAAATCTTGTCACCAAAAACTTGTTTCCTTTTTTATATGGATAATAGATATTTATGGTACTAGTGAGCAAAACGAGATATTATCCACAAGGGATAAGTTTGTCCCACGAGGCGATAGCCGACTAAAAATTCATATTATGAGTTTTTTATGAGCTATTCGAAATTGGAAAATTTAAGTAAATAAAGGATATTTCTACTAATTGAAGGAAAATTCTGTTAAGTGAAGGTTTAAAGGAAAATGCGTTAAGAGAAGGAAAATTCTATTAAGAGAACGAATTTTGAAATAATCAGTTAAGAAATAGCCACGTTGCAGATTAATTTAATTTATTCCAGAACTTCATCTACAAATCATTTTAAGATCCCATTTCCATCGCACTTGTCGAATTTCATAATAATCGGAAAGGTGAAGGAAAATTTAAGTAATTAAAGGATAATTCTACTAATTGAAGGATAATTCTGTTAGGTAAAAGTTTAAAGGAAAATCCGTTAAGTAAAGGAAAATTCTATTAAGAGAATGGATTTCAGCATAATCGGTTAAAAATAGTCAAGCTTCAACCTAATTGACATCAATCTAGAAGAAAATTCTCTGTGGTTTTATTTAAAAACCATTTTAGAACCCTATTTTCGTCTTATAAACGAGTTCCTACTAGTGATTTGAAAAAAGTCATGACTAAAATAAGAAAAAATCCTACAATAAATAACCAAAATCAATTATGAAATAGCCCAGTTGCATAAAAATTGCCATATCTCAGAACTTTATCTAGAAACCATTTAACAATCCCATTTCCATCACTCCTTCCAAATTTCATCATTATCGGCCAATAAATAAACAAATTCTATCAAAATTAACCATATTCCAGAACTTATGCTAAAACACATTTTAGGATCCCATTCCTATCACACTTGTCGAATTTCATCATAATCGTTTAAGAAAAACCCAAGTTCCATCATGATTGGCCATGTTCTAGAAATTCATCTAAAATTCTTTTAAGAAGACCATTTCTAACGTTTATGTTGAATTTCATCATATTCGGTTAATTAATAGGTAAGTTCCCCCTAATTGGCCATATTACAGAACTTCGTCTAAAATCCGGTTTAATATGTATTCCATTTTCATTGCACTTGCCAAATTTCATCATACTCGGCTAAGAAATAGCCAAGTTTTAGAAAATGCCATATTATACCATAAGCCATATGAAAATATGCCATCGTGTACTTTATGCCATAGTGTACCATATGCCGTTTTAAAATATGCCGTTTTGAAATATGCTATAGTGTACCATATGCCATAGCGTACCATATGCCGTTTTGAGATATGCCATAGTGAACCATATTGTAACCCGTTTGTAAATATGCCGTTTTGAGATATGCCATAGTGTACCTTATGCCATAGCATACCATATGCCGATTTGAAATATGCCATTTTAAAATATGCCATAGTGTACCATATGTCATATTTTCAAATTCCATTTTGAAATATTCCGTTTTGAAATATGCCATGTTGAACGGATTCGGTATTTGGGGTAGAAAAGCTTTGCTTTATCCAAGATTAAATAAAATAAATAAATAAATAAAAAAAAAAATTATTAAAAAAAAAAAATTTATTAAAAAACAAAAAAAAATATGAAAAAACCGCGGCAATATTAAAATAATTAAAAAGTGCTGTATAAACAATGGTTTAACTATTCAATCATAGATGACACTAAGATCAGCTGTTATACAAATTATGACAATATCGATAAATTAGATCGCTTCATTGATCGATCAATGATGTCAAATCTACCAAAACAATAATCGACTGTCATTTGGTTGGTTTTTTTGATAATTCAGATGCGGTAAGTTGGCCAGGTTTCTTCAAAATAATTACAAATTATTGTTATTCCAGACAATATTAAATTGTTAAGTTGAGTTAAATGAATGATAAAACTGCGAATTCGCGACAATTGCTGTATTTTGTTGAGAAAAATTTAAACAAATCTAGTTTTGATTTATTTTTTGTCCTATTCTTTCCTATAAACCAAATAAATTATAATAACCTATAAAGGACATTATTGTCAAAAAACGGCGTCAGATGGATTAAATCTAAAGATGGCACTAGTAGTATTTTTTAAATTTTTTTTTTTTTTGTTGTATCGAAACAAAAATGTAAACAAAAGCAAAAAACACGAATAAAACTTACAACTAGACATGAATTATAAAAACAATTAATTTTATTTTTTATTTATTTACCAAAAATTAAAAATTGTTAAAGCTGACAGCTTTAGAAGTTATCCCGTACTATATTTTCACGTATAAAATAATACTGCATTATCGATAAATCTGCCAATATCATTGACCGCAAGTTTACTATGGAAAAGTATAGTTATGTCCTTTATAGGTATTATAATTTATTTGCTATAAACCTACTGCGATTTAAATAAAGAAACATTTTTGTTGGCTTTATGTAAATCTTGCGGCGCTTTATATCCAATGCAATTGTTGTTGTAATTTTGTCAACAAAATGCAGCAAATATTCTGCGGAAAAATTTTCAGCAAGCAACCAATCAAAGTAGTCTATTTCGTAAACAAATTTCCCCTTCCGAATAAAATATTTTTAAATCGCATGCAATCCTGCTGAAAAAATTTCCTCAGAATATTGTCGCGAACTCGGACTGATACAATTATTGGTATTATTTGACTAGAAAAAAATAGCACTAATTTCGCACTATTCTAGTAGTACTATTGCACTCAACCAAAATGAATGTTGGCAAGACTGATCTCAGTGATAAAACTATTTATTAGATTACCCAAAAGTGTGAAAAATCAAATGGAAAAATTAAATATACGGGGAACCTACGGAGAAATAACCTATATACCAGAGTCAGTAGTATCTGAAATTTTAACATGGCCAATGTTATTCGAAGCGTTAGAACAAGCTTTTCTGTGTGTGGTTAAAAGTGATGCATCGAATTTACCCGTTTCGGTCCAGCCTCCAAGAACATTAACACAGCTGATCGACGGTTCAGGTAAGCTTAACACCTTAATGGTTCATGTTTTGAACAGCTAATATACATATTTAAACAATAAAATAATTAATTTATTCTAAGGAATCTTGTTTTCGATGCCTGGATTTGTTGGCAATTTTAAATCTTTCTCGAAAACAAATACTGCCATTAGTACATTAGCATGCAAATTAGTTACCTCATTTAGTAATAATACAAATTTATCGCAACCACTTCCAAATATTCTTGGAACAATTTTTTTATTTGACACATTAACCGGCCGATTAAAATCGATAATTGAAGCAACAACAATTACTGAACGACGTACGGCGGCTGCATCAGTGGTGGCTACGAAATATTTGTATTTCAATCGGCAAATAGATGAAAATAATAAAACACTTTCTATCATAGGCTGTGGTGCCCAAGGTCGGGTACATGCCATTGGGATGCTGGCCAATTTTCATTTTAGTGAAGTCAAACTGTGGAATCGCACTAAACAACAAGCAATCGAATTAGAATCTTTATTAAAATTAGTGACTTCTAAAAATTTGAATGTACAAATATCAGTCGTGGATACGGTGGAAGAAAGTGTTAGAAGTGCACAAGTAATTGTTACATCGACCAACGCATCCATTCCGCTTGTGGAAAAGTACATGATAAATAATGATTGTCACATAAACGGTAATCAATCACTGATTAATTCAAAATAGAACATATAAAATAAACTAATAAAATTTAAATTTTAGCCGTTGGAGCTGGGCAGTACCACTACAACGAATTAAGCTCGGAACTTTATAAAAGCTGTTCCACTTATATTGATTCCTGGGCTGGTGCCAATACAGAGCTCAAAGGTTTAGAAACAAATTTTATTGGGCAAATTGGCGAAGTAATTGCAAAAATATTACCAACACCAACATCTGGAGTGACAGTTTTTCAATCTCTCGGAATGGCGGTAGAGGATGCTACTACGGCGCAATTTGTTTACGACGAATATTTGTCAAGAAATACACCCTAATTGAGTTTATTCATCTATATTTACTTTAAAATGTTCTAAATGAAACTAAAAGTCCGAACCTACTTCGGGATGATAATATGTAATTATAATAACCAGTGGTCCTATTCTGGTTATTCCCTGGGAATTGATAAAAATATTGCTATATTTCCAAACTTCAATAATTCTCATTTTTTATTCCCCAATTCCCAAAAGTATATTTTGGCGTAATTGGGAATAATTCCCAAAAGGAAAAACCCTATTAAAAATGTAGCCGCCATTATTTAAAAATTTTATTTTATAGATCATGTTTAAATGTCAAATTTTCTTAAACCGCAAGACTTTGACTATATATTTTTAAATGGACTGCTAGTTGCTTACTTCATATGCGATCCAACATACAGTGGCGGTCAAGAGGCAAATCGTGGCGAATTCGCTAACTAAAAAGTTCGTTACCTTTAATTTATTAGGAATAATCGAAAAATCAACATTAAGATTAAATTTTATAAAAGAAAACATCATTAATATTTGAAATTATAAGCAGTTGCAAGCACTGAATATTAAAATAAACATTTATTTTTGTATTCACATATGCAAAGAAACAGTCTTAAGCTGCGTCCACACGGGGTGTGAAATGTACACTTATGCGTGCGTATTCGCTTATTTAGCGAATGTAGGCGGTTATGCGGGATGTGTACATTTATCACATTTCAGTACACACGATTCGTTAAATGTTCATTGATCACATGTAGGCGAATGTTAATGAACATTTCTACTCTGGTATATATTTTTAGTACCTTGATCATACAATTTTTAATGAAAATATTCAATCACATTCGTCATGTGAAAACCATCCACACGACGTTTACATTCGCTAAATGCGCGCATAAGTGTACATTTCACACCCCGTGTGGACGCGGCTTTATCTGTCAATGGCAAACTGGTATCACAACCAACTACTACGACACACTTTCTCCTCATTTTCAGTAAAAATAAAAGAAACCGAGGAAAAATTTTGTGCAAAAATCACAATTAAAATATCTCAAACCAAATTAAATTGAATTTAAAACTATAAAACGGTGACAAAATAGAAAACACACGAAAAGGAGCCAAAAATTAAATAAAAATTTATTGATGTTGACAACTTTGACAAATCTTTAGTTTTCGTTTTTGCCGCAATTTGCCTCTTGACCGCCCGCTAAACAAAAAATGCGAATCGTAAAAAACGATACGTTATAGATACGTAAACGATACTATAATACACAAAGGATGTACGTCACAATTCAACTACACTTGCACAAAAATATATATTATATAGAAGTAAAAAATCACTATTCGCTTTATTTTGATTTTATGTTTCAAAGGTGATTTTGATTAAAATATAATAATTACAATTTTGTGATAATTTGCGAAAATAAAAATAATTTTCTGTGCATCGAAAAGACAAAAAACATTTTACAAGTAAGTGAAACAGTTATTCAGTTAACCGAAATAGGTACATACTTATATTTGAATCAATATGTTTTCTTATAAAATTAATTAATAATACGGTTTATGGCGTCAAGCTAAAGTAGATGTCGCCTTGGTTTTGACGAGGTATTAAACTATCAAAATACCAAACAAAGTAAGTAAATAAGATGCGGTATCTAAAGTTTTATTATTTTAAATTATTTAATTTTTTTAAAATAAAAATAAAAGAATATATTTATGTAACTAAATTATCCAGTTATCCTTTTCCACAATAACTACCTAGCACTATTTTAATGTTTTTGGTATAATATTTTAGATAAATTAACCATGGTGTTTTACTGTTGCGTGCCTCAATGCAAATCCAAACAAATAACGGAATGTGGGCTACACTTCCATAAGTTTCCAGAAAACAAATTAATGGTGACAAGGTGGGTACGCGCTATTAGAAGTGGTAAAAAGCCAACAAAATTCACTAGAATATGCAGATTACATTTTTGTGTAAATAACTACAAACCAACTGTTCACAGTAAGTTTGAAAATTAGTTTTATATATTTTGTTTTTAATTTAAATGTTTAATATAACCTTTAGGTGATACAATACGATATTTAAAACCCAGCGCCATTCCAAATAAAAATTTGCCGCTAATTCCCAATCGTAGACAGCTGAGTAACGTAGAAAGGCCCCCGCCAAAACCAAGAGAAATGGTAAGTTAAAAACAATAGATATTCGTTCATTTTATTAATTTAAAATTTTGATTCAAGGAACTGAATACAGAACCGGTTGAGACCATTAGTGGAACAGTGGAACGCGAAAATCAGGAACTTTCTGTGGAACCACCACCAACGCCACAATCTTATTCTGCTCCAACTCGTGAAGTCTCAACACAAACTTTTGTGCCAATGAAGCTGTCTCTATTTTACGATTGCTTAACTAATGAGCAGTTTAATAGGTACACTGGTTTGTATCGAGACCGATTTGACGTACTATTCGCATTTTTAAATGAAACGCTCCATCAAAATTCGATGTTTACTTGGCAAAGCGGGATCAATTGATTCTAACCCTGAGCAAATATAGACAAAATCTATTGTTTTCTATTATTGGGGATATGTATGGCCTTAACTTATTAACCACAAGAAAAATTATTGTACATTGGACTCGTGTTATGAATGCAGCGTTTAAAGCAGTAGATTGGTGGGCTTTCAGGTATCAGAATCCAGACAAATATACTGTGATTTTAGATTGCTCTGAGATAAAGACCAACCAAAGCAGGGCTAATCCAGAATCCAATCAAGCTTTATTTTCTCAATATAAAAATCAAAATACACTTAAGTATTTACTTGGTATTGACGAAAAGGGCACCGTTATTTACTGTTCTGATGCGTACTGCGGATCCGTGAGTGACAGATATATAGTAGGAGATTGTGGTATTTTGAAAAAATTAAAGGACGGTGATATTGTGCTGGCTGATCGAGGATTTGACGTTAGTGATATCTTAGAGGGCATCGGTGTTGTTTTAAACATACCTCCTTTTCTGCGAAATAAGAGTCAACTGACCCCGCATGAAGTTTTAGAAACTCGAAGGATTGCTAATCGAAGGATTCTTGTAGAGAGAGTCATTGGTTTAGGTAAATTTAATAAAATTTTATGTCATATCTTCCCTTCACATTTATGGAAGCACGCCAATGAAGTCATTTACGTATCAAACATGCTAATAAATTTCAAAAGAGGTATTTTGTAAATATGTACTGAAAACAAAACAAGCAAATTAAAATTAAAATAATATCATTTTTTCAAAATATTTTTATTCATTTGAGTTTTCGTATAAACAACGGAATAACATTTTAAAGATCCAGATTAACTAAAATAAACAAATCTTTAATTTAAATAAAATATAATGTATAAATAACTAAATGAACAATATTTCAAAAAATAATAAAATTTAAATAATAAATAATTCAGTCTTTAAAGAAAAATAATAAGCGTACATAATTAATATCAGTTATAAATAAATACGAATCTAAATTATCACAGCAGCTTAGTGCAATTTGCTATGTAATCAGAGAAATTTAATTCCACTTGCTTAAAATATACTCCCTGCAGAAAATTTTAGCATAATATTCATCCATTAGTGATATATTTTCTTTGATATAATCCTCATTGTACAAAATGTTAATAATTTTTATGAATTTTGGTCCCCAAATAATAAAGTCACAGTTTTTTGTGTTCGTCACTCGCATCTGCATTTGACATTGCAAATAATACTTGTGGCTTTTTTTTAACGATCCATTTATTAAGTATTTAAGATTATCGACGTTATCAGCATTTCGTTGAGAATACGGACATTTAATTTCGATGACTAGTGCCGTTTTCTGTTATGCCGTCTGGTGTGGCAGCCAAAAAATTGAACTGTGCATCGATACAAAGGCCGATCTCTTTAATTTTTACACCCGTTGTCCGTTTATAAACCATCAGGGCCTTTTTCTCATGTGCGATACTCCAGCGAGTTGCTGCTGTACTGAATACTTTCGGGTTGATAATCCTAATTGCCACTGATCTGCAAAATTTACCACTTCGAACGGTACTGGTAACATTCGCTGCAATGGAAGCCGTAATCCTTGATTTTCGTAGATCATGCCATTTTTTAGATCTATTTTGATGTACAGTTTGATATTTTAAATGTTCACGTTCCAACTCAGAAACCTTGTTTATGGCATCAACAATTAGTCTTTCCATGTTGATGCAATACCTATGATCGTCGAAATATGCAAAGGCGTTTACGTTGCGACGAGCATTTAATGTCGATTTTAATAGATTATTTATAAATAAATTTTGAAGCTCGCTGTTCTTATCTTTCCCAGCATACAAATGGGTATACAACGATTGATCGTCCTGTTTAATATAGTCTATAACTTTTTTTTTCGATGTAGTTTTTGTTAGAGATGGTTGATGCCATAATTGTAGTGAATTGGTCGGCGAAAGCCGTTCTAATGATTTTCCTAAAAATAAATTTTTCAGAACAAGCAAAACAAAGCCGGTTTAATTAAGAACTAACCGGTACTTCCATAATACTGTAAGCCAAACATAATCGCTCCTATGTGCTTACAAGCTGCAGCCATTCCAGCACCCGCGACACATTCATAGTTTGCGCTATTTACCAGTTGCTCGATGAATATCAGCTTAATAGTGTAAACTTTATGCTTTGTTTTTTCAGCAAAACATGAACTAGCAATTAAAAGTTTATTAGATTCGCTCTTGCAACTAATTCTGTTAGTAAAATTGTGCTGAGCTAAGCGAAGCCCTCTATCCAAGCTTGCCAACGCATGTTTATTGGAGAACCACTCTGATATTGAGGAAATATTAATAAAATCAAAAACCGAGTTGTTTATATACCGTAGAGACTTCAATTCAGTGCTCAGCACAGTTTCATTTATTATAACGCTGGGGCTCTCTGTTATATGAGTATTTAATTCTTCTTGTGTATCGAAACCTTCTGTAGATGCTGATTGATGATGGTGATCCGGTGCACAAAGTGTTCGGTTAAGCTTCTTTTCGGTCCAGATATTTAAGCTGAAGCAAATAAATTTGTTTAAAAAATAAATTAAAACGGTACTAAGAAATTTCATATTAATTCAAATTTGCAATCAAACGAAAAACTGAAACTTTGATACGTTTGCCATCTTACCGTTTAATTAAAGTTTCTTTATTGCCAGAAGTTTTGGCGCCAAATTTTTTTAAATCAGCTTTAAGGCTGGAAAAACAATTTTTATTTTGGTGTGGATCTAATAAAAATAGATGTAATTTGACGCAATATATGTTTAATTATATTCTATGATACTTGAACTTATCGAAGGACTTACTTTTATCTAGATTATCCATTTGATATTTTTAAAAACTAATTTTAAATCACTGGGATTTCATAAACAACGACCTTTCCCATATAATTTTTTTGTTTGACGTTTTGCAGTACCTCTTTGAAACACTAGCGCCACACTTTTAGTGAAAAAATAAATAAACCGTATTATAAAAATTTTCATTTAAATGTAGGGGTTAAATCTCATTCGGGAAACTATATGGTTGTACCAAGTGCAAAATACGTGGAATTTACACAGATCATAAAGTATGTTTCCCTGGCATAGGACCTGGCATTACATTTATTAAGAATACATATTACTCAATTAATAAAACTATGAAACAATTTAATAAACATACTTTTTATTGCTGAGCATTTCGCAAAATTTGTGGGTTTCTATTACGAAAAAAACGATTCGTATAGTATCGCAAAATCCGTACTGTTTCCGTTTCAAAAAAACGATACGTAATCGTATCGCAACATTCGAACCCTTTTCGATATGAACTAATACATAGACAAAACATCGTAAAAAATTCTAATTATCATAAGACGGCCGATTCGTAAACGTATCGTTTTCGATTCGAAAAGGCGATTCGTTTACGATGTTTTCTATGAACAAGTGGTATCGTTTTCGTATCGTAAACGAATCGCTTTGTTTAGCGGGCGCTACCCGCTAAACAAAGCGATACGTTTACGATACGAAAATGATATTTGATGTTCATACAAAACATCGTTTTCGAATCGTTTTCACGATTCGAAATCGATACGTTTACGAATCCATCGTCCCATGATAATTAGAATTTTTTACGAATCGGAATATATCGATTTTTGCGTTACGTTTGCGATACTTATTTTTCGTATCGGAAACAGACCTAATTTTGCGATCAATTTACAAATCTTATTTTTCGAGTTGATTGCGATGATTATTAGCAAATATAAAAAGCGTGTTTTGTATCTTTTATAATCAAATAAATTATAATTTATTTGTTTATAATATGATTATTTTATTTTATTTATTTAAAATAGATGAATAATTACAATACAAATTTATAAATTTGCATGTTTATTTTTTTCTGCTCATAGCATCTAAAATATATACAATATATGTATCAAAATAATAAACTTAAATGGTTTAATAAAATAAATATATAGGTGTATGTACTTACTTTGCGAACGTTACAACACAAAATATTTTTGAATAACTTTAATTTTCTTTTAACACAAATATGTCCATCCGCTTTTGTGTTAGAACTTAAATGGCAAGAAAGAAAGTGTATAGTTGAATTGTGACGTACACCCTTTGTGTATATTATAGTATCGTTTACGTATCTATAACGTATCGTTTTTTACGATTCGCATTTTTTGTTTAGCGGGAAGAAAGAAAGTGTATAGTTGAATTGTGACGTAGACCCTTAGTGTATATTATAGTATCGTTTACGTATCTATAATAAGTGCGTTCGTATTTGGTGAATTATCTGAATTATCTGAATTTCCGGAATTAACTGAAGTGATTTGCCCGTTCGTTTGGTATGCTTCACTTCACTTAAAAATATTGAGCTACTGATTTATCTGAATAATAATTTTGCTTGTATAGATAATTCAGATAATTGTTTTTGTTGTTTTTTGACATTATTTTGTTTTACGCATCGAAGAAGCCAGGATATTTAGAGAATTTTAAATTATTTTGCTGTTATAATGGATGACGATTTGATCGAATATGTGAATTTCGGAAATCACGAAGAATTTGCAAATGAGAAAATGTAATGTGACACACAAAAATAATTAATCCTAGAAAATGATTTAGTAACTTTAAATTTTAATTATTTTATAACACAACCCAATTACTTTTTAACAATTTGACATTTTTCTGAATTGTAGCAAACGAACGACCAATTCACTTCAGTAGCTTAATTATGTGAATAATAACTCAATTATCGGACTAGTAACTCAATATCAATTCAGTTAATTCACCACAAACGAACGAGCTTAACGTATCGTTTTTTACGATTCGCATTTTTTGTTTAGCGGGTAGTTGTATGTTGGCATCATCATTTATTTGAAAATTATATTGAACTGTCATTGTATTAGCGGTCCATTCTAATTCTATTGTCTAAGCCGCAAGAGCTACCATTACATGATAATTAAATTGATTTTATCTGTCCTCTTTTTAAAAACGGTAGTAATATTTTTTTGATTGTGTAGTGACATCTAGTGACAAACGCTCTGTAATTTTTCTTTGATCGTGCTGCCTCTTTCGTAAACGCTCTGTACTTTTTCTTTGATCGTGCTGCCTCCTTCAGAAAGCGCTCTGTACTGTTTCTTTGATCGTGAATCGTGATGCCTCTTTCGGAATATGATCTATGCATATAAAATAAAAACTATCGAATGAAAAAATTTCAAACTGAGCTAGCTGATAATTTGACGTTCGAAATTGTTTAAACAATTTCAATTTTGAACTGTAAACACAATTTTTACTTACGGAGCCCTATTCTCGAATTCCACATCCATTTTCACATGTGGACATCTCTCAAAATTCATAAAAATATATGGAATAATAGAATCTTTTCGGTACTAAAGGAATATTTCCGAATGGGTATGAGCAGGTGAAAAAAATTTCCCATATAGGGTATTTGGTTGCATGAGTAGTATACATACATTTATGAATTTTTACAGATGTCCACATGTGGGAAATGGATGTGGAATACACGAATAGGGCCTCAGCTTTGTTATAATTGTAAATAATTCCAATTTTGGAATATAAAAACAATTCTTAATTACCCGATTGCTAAATTTTTTTCGTTTGCATTTAAAACAAGTGTTATTTTGTCAAATGTCAGTAGCATCATTTTAACTTTTTTCCTTGATATGCCCTTTCTCTTATTTTACAATCGACAATTGACGTAAATGTTCGAAAAGCGCCGACCGACCAGAAAATTTAAAAATTAAGAATCTATCCTTAAATGACATTTCATAATAATAAAATCTCAATATAAATGTAATTTCATAATATCTTAAACGTCAAATTAAGATAGCTCGTTTAGTTCCAAATTTCTCCGCTACGTGGTATCCACGATCCTCCAATCGACAATACTACGTTGTATGTAAATAAAATAATGAAAATACAAAAAACAACCAGTTTCTTCCAATTCCCCAAAAAAATTTAGGGCAAAATAAACCTCAAAACTTAAGAAGAGGAGAAGAACTTACATAAAATGGAATTATTTTTCCCCATATTCAAAAATTCTCAAACGCAAAAATACACTTTTGGAAAAAATAATTCCCAACTGCTAGAATTCTGTCAAACCAGAGAACAGAACGATCGAAATCTAGTGTAATCGAAAAAAATAAAGTTTTGTATTTGTTCGTTAAAAATAAAATAAAAAAATAATTTGTCCGGTGTTTTTAGATTTCTATTTTTGCTAAACTTTAAAAGGTCGACGCTAAATGAAATTCAGCGCCAATTTTTTAAAAACAGATTTTTTTTCAACTAAATGCGCATTTATTTTGAATTAGAATTTTTAAGAACTAAAAATAAAACTTAAAAAAGCGCTTTTTTGTCAAATTATGTGTTTTCCAATTTTGTCAAATTATGTGTTTTCAAATTTCTCTCGAAGTCCTTGAGTCCCAATGCTACCGCTTTTCTAGCAGAAGTAAATGTTATTACATCTAGGAGGGAGAGCAATGAGCCCCGATAGCATGTAACGCGTGTAGAAGTACTTCCTACAGTAATCATCTAGGAGGGAGAGCAATGAGCCCAGATAATATGTATCGCGTGTAGAAGTACTTCCAACAGTAAACATCTAGGAGGGAGAGCAATGAGCCCAGATAGTATGTATCACGTACCGGTCGGCAGTATTATCAGGTTCATTAAGAGCCTGAATATTGACTGGACGGATAATTAAATAGGGCTTGATGCACAAAAGATCTTTTAGGTCGCAGTGCGAGGTGGCTTGAACGCCCACATGGTCCTGAAGTAATAATAATAATAGGATGGGAAAAATACCATGGTTTTTTAAGACTTTTGCCCGATTGAACCCTTCCACAATTTGACAGAAAAACGCTGTTTTATGTCTTATTTTTAGTTCTTAAAAATTCTAATTTAAAAAAAAATACACATTTAGTTGAAAAAAATTCTGTTTTTAAAAAATTGGCGCTGAATTTCATTTGGCGTCTACTTTGGAAAGTTTAGCTGAAATTACTTTTCATTAAAATAATGAGGTAGTTTACACCACGAAATATTTAGTGGACTGACCTAATTGGCGACATTTTGTTCCACTTAGGCCTGTATTACATTATCACTATTCTACGTCGCAGAATAATAACAACATTTAAGTACGTAAAACTACTACAACAGAAATGATACAAATCATTTTTCTATTGCCGTCTTACTTTGGTAAAAGTTATTCCTATCCGGATAGGAATGAAATTTTGCCCAAAGTAAGAACAATTCTTCTTCAGAATAATTTTTTGTTTTTACTTTCAACAGTTGGTACCAAGCTCTAAAATATAATTTATTATTTAGAATTTTAACAAATATAAAATACTGATGACAAATTATTGAATAAAGTATAATAATTCTAAATGATAATTAACAAAATTTAAAATTCTGATTTATTGAAAAATTGATAATTGTTATTTAATACCAACTCATAAAACTAAATATTATGTAATATATGTACTCTAATGGTAAACACTACAACTATGAGAAGAAGAGAATTTTGCTATTCCTACTTCTCAGCGGAATGAAACTCTTCATTCCGGAATGAAAATACACGGCATTTTGCCGTCTTACTTTGGTAAAAGTTATTCCTATCCGAATAGGAATGAAATTTTGCCCAAAGTAAGAGCAATTCTTCTTCAGAATAATTTTTTTTTTTACTTTCAACAGTTGGTACCAAGCCCTAAAATATAATTTATTATTTAGAATTTTAACAAATATAAAATACTGATGACAAATTATTGAATAAAGTGTAATAATTCTAAATGATAATTAACAAAATTTAATATTCTGATTTATCAAAAAATTAATAATTATTATTTAATACCAACTCATAAAATTAAAATATATTATTTATTTACTCTAGTGGTAAACACTGCAACTAGATGAAGAAGAGAATTTTTCTATTCCTTCTTCTCAGCGGAATGAATCTCTTCATTCCGGAATGAAAATACACGGCATTGTTGTTGTAAAATTGCCAAAGTAAGACTACAACTATGAATCATTTTGTTCACGATAGTTACCAAAGAATGCATTTCTTTAGGATTCGTATTTAGGATTCGTTGATAAATTTGTAATCGCCTTTTGCGATTTTTGTAATTTGCATGAAGCGTATTAAATAATATTTCATTGCTCTCGTATTCCGAAATTAAGATTTTGATTATTTTCATGCTCATTTTTCGTATTCTGTCATTTTTATGAGCTGTCAGAGAGATATTGCAATAGTTAGCTTCATGAGGCTAACTACCATCGTAGAAATAATATAACTCAGAAATGTGGCACCATTATCCATATTAAACTATCGTAGAAATATATTGATCCATTTCTACGTCGTAGAATAGAGATAATGTAATACAGGCCTTACCGACTGTTTACATCTCAAGAAATATAGGTCGTATTTGGTCCATATGTCAAAAATTAAAATATTTCAATAAATGTATTTATATTAAATATTATATCATTTTGGCATTTATTGGTTTTAATTTTAATATTTTTACTTTTATTCATTATTTGTGCTGTAAAAATGATGATTAACAAATGGTATCTATTGAAAAATTCGAAATTCCTTAGGTCGAATCGTTTACACCATATTTCTAGTTGAGCTATAATAGGTCAGATCCATGATAAACCAATTGAAAGGTATGACTGACAGCTGTTTCAAATTCGTCTTTTCTTGCGCATGTCGTCAATCAGTGCGATAAAATCACGAGGCTCCGTTGTTTCCACAAAATTTTCACAAAAACTATCACCGCGAAACAATTCGATTTGTTTTTGCTTGCTATGAACTAGTGTTTATAAAAAAAAAAGTATAACAAAAATCACCGATTGACGTAATATTTTAGTGAAAGAGATAGCAATACATGCGCTTGATCAACCTCTTAAATTGGTTTATCATGGGTCAGATCAGACATTTTACTAACCTAACCCAATTTGGGTAACTATCGTTTAGGGGTACCGAATTAAAAAAGGCTGAATTAAAAAAAATATTCATTAATGAAATAAAAAAAGCCAATTTTGTATGAAAAAGGAATACTTTTTTTATTTCAGAAAAAAACGAATTAAAAAAAGTAACAGGTGTTCATAGAAATTCATACAAAAATCACCATTTTTAATTCACTTTTTTTAATTCAAATAATTTTAATTCATGTAGCCTAGAGTTTACACCAAGTGACTTATGCAGTTTAGGTCGAATATAGTAGTCGTGTTCCAGTCGACCACCTCAAGTACTTATAAGTACTTCGGTTTGTGTCTTTGCTTAAATTTAACTACTCGTAACTGATCTTACCAGAATGCAAGAGCAGTTACGAGTAGTTAATTTAAGCAACCTAAGTACTTATAAGTACTTGAGGTGGTCGACTGGAACACGACTAGTGTATACGCCTATAGACATCTGTTAAATTACGAACTAGTTTATAACTAAATATAACAAAACTATCTACCTTACATGAAGTAAGAGTTTGTTCGACTTACTATCATAACAAAATGTACCTACACCTAGAAAAGAAATTGTCCGGTAAACATGTTGTGTTGATTGGCGAACGTAAAATTTGACCAAAGCCAACACCTAAAACAAGAACTCAATTGAAGCAAAAGCGTCCACGATCAAGAACATTGACGGCTATTTATGATGCTATCTTAGAAGATTAAATATACTCAGCTGAAATTGAAGGAAATCACATCCGCGTCAAACAAAATGGATCGCAGTTGATTAAAGTTCATTTCGATAAAACACAACAAACTACTAAACATAAAGTGAGGCCAGTTTACAAATCGCACTATCCATATAAGAAGACTATAAGTACTACACTCCTGAGCAACTGAATCGACTAAAACCTTAAGCGCTCACATAAGGGCGATTTTTGTTAGAACGGTCAAACCGATTTTCATAAGCCATTATTTTTTTGAAAGCCTGATATTTTTGCTTTAAAATGACACTATTTTTATGAAAGTTGGTTTAGCACTTTTTTTTGTAATGAATTTTGAATGAAAACGCAACCAAAATTGATGATTAAGCAAAAAATATTGGGGGTGTTTAAAATTAAATTACAACAAAAAACTTAAGCAAAACAAAAACAATTTTATTGGTTAATAATAAGTATGGCCCCCCTTTGCGTCTACAACGGTTCGCATGCGGTCTCCATTGACCTTATTAAGGTTTTGACAAATACTTGGGCGATCGCACCCCACTCTTCCTCTAACGCAATCTTCAGGTCACTGATGTTAGATGGTACCGGATTTCTAGCTCGGACCCTCCATTTTAGTTCGTCCCATAAATGCTCAATTGGATTCATGTTTGGACTGAGTGCTGGCCACCTCATCGTCTCGAGTCCGACCTCATCCAAGAACTGTCGAGTGGTTCGAGCTGTGTGACACCGGGCATTGTCATGCATCAATATGAAATCTTCCTCTATATATCCTGCATGAAGGGCACTACATGATCCAAGACAATGCCCACGATATATCGTTCAGCGGTCAGACCTCCTTCACGGCCTCCACCAGGTACGAAAACAAGATCTGTTTTTCCCTCAAACGATATGCCAGCCCACACCATACACGAGCCGCCGCCGTATGAGACTGTTTCAGCAAAACAGCACTGCGAAAATCGCTCTCCTGGACACCGGTAGACCCGGTCTCTCATATCACTACCATGGAGACATATTCTGCACTCGTCAGTAAATAGAACGGACGTCCATTGCTCGATGTTCCAATTGATGTGTTCGCGAGCAAATTCGAGTCGCTGTTTGCGGTGGCGTGTTGCCAATTTTGGGCCTCTAGCGGGCCGTCTTGGAGTGAGGTTGGCTTCCTTTAAGCGTCTTCTTACTGTCCATTGACTAACAGCTACATCTCGAACTTGTATTAGCTCCTGCTGCACATCGACGCCCGTGAGATGGCGATTTCGCAGTGAAGTTAGGATGATAAATCGATCGTCCCTCTCTGATGTACACCGAAACCGGCTGGTTTGTGGTCTTCGATTGAAGGTACCAGTTTCCTGAAACCTTCTGAATACTCTTGAGACAGCAGATTGGCTCATGTTAAGCTGACGAGCGACTTCTTGTTGATTGCTTCCTTCTTGCAATAAAGCAACAACTTGTGCGGCTTTTTCTGGAGTGGTATCCATGATTTTAAGGAAACAATGAATTAAACTGGTAGAGATTTGTTCAGGTCAACGTCTGACTCATAAGTGACGACAAATATCGGTCAACGTGGCATTATACAGGAGATTGCATCACGCCAATTGTTTTCACCGAAACATCGCATTTTGCTAAGACTGCTTTAATTTGAAAAATACTGTATGGATTTTAATGATAAAGGTATCCTTGGAAAGATAAAATACTAGGCTGTCAAAAGAAGGTTGTTTTTAGAAAATCGATCCAGCCATATATGCGTTTTGATGGTCTAGTTGATTCAGTTGCTCGGGAGTGTAGTTGGTGCATTTTTGAATTATTGCATTTTTGAATAGTACCAATATTGTGGTATCCACAGAAAAAATTTATTTTGTGGTAAGGTTCCTCCTGCATAATCTATAAGCTATAATAGAAGTACACTATCTTCATATTTCATTTAAAGTCCAAACAAAAAGCAATGGTGGCAGAAGAAGTTCTGCCGATTTACCCGTTGAAAACGGAGTTAGTAACTTAAAGAAATCACCTATCTCAATGGCAGTCAAATACATATTTACATATACATACTCGACAGTCAAAAAATGACGGTTTGATTTTCATTATGTAGCAAGTTTTAGACAAAATATAAGAATTTTATTATTTATCGGCTTTTGTTGCAATTTGTAAATATTTTATGCTTTCATTCCATTGTACAGCTGAATCATTGATTTTTATGTTACTGTTAGGTTGATATCTCGCTGCCCTTCTAGTAAAGAATATAGATTGCGTTTTATCACCGTTTAGGTTAATGTGCCATTTTTTGCAGTAAGCGGCAAGTGCATCGATATTAAGTTGAAGCGTGTTGATAATAGTATCAGGGCAGCTAGAGAATGTATATATTGCAGTATCATAGGCATATAATGCTATTCCGAATCTGCTCTAAAAATAGATTGGATGTCAGAAGTGAAAATGTTATAAAGTGTTGGAGACAATACTGCACCTTGAGAGATACCACTAATTACACTCCTTAGTGTTGATGCCTTATCATTAGCATTAGGCTTAGTATTTTTAGGTTCTAAAAGATCAAAAATATATTCCTTAAATATGTACCTAAAATTGCAAAACCAGGATTAACAAAAATCTATCAGTTTTTGGTTATATTATTATTATTATTACTTGAGGGCCATGTGGGGGCTCAAGCCACCCCGCACTGCGACCTAAAAGATCTTTTGTGCATAAGCCCTACTTAATTATCCGTCCAGTCAATATTCAGGCTCTTAATGAACCTGATAATACTGCCTAACGGTACGTGATACATACTATCTGGGCTCATTGCTCTCCCTCCTAGATGTTTAATTTAGCCGTTCAGCCAATATTCAGGCTCTTAATGAACCTGATAATACTGCCGACCGGTACGTGATACATACTATCTGGGCTCATTGCTCTCCCTCCTAGATGTAATAACATTTACTTCTGCTAGAAAAGCGGTAGCATTGGGACTCAAGGACTTTGAGAGGGCAGACCCACTCCCGTATATTCCTTCCCGTGCCTCGTCTACCGTTTTGATTTGACTCTTGCGAGTTGCTGGGAATAAAAATGTCGCCTGTAGGTCACCCAGGTTTACTACAGGAAGGCTAAATAAGACTGGAGGGTGCCTGGTATCCAGAGTCCGCATATATAGACTAATTAATCTATCAGCCATTCATCCATCGGCATATGCTGTTCCACCTTAGATTAGGGATTTTTTGTCAAGGTTTTCTCCTTTAGCGCCGTACTTTAGCCTGTCACAAAAGTCTATATTTAGCCTAATGGTTACAGTTACCGGTGGTTGCCACGAGGAGGCAGTACGTACACTTGCGCCTACTGGAAGGATACGGTGCCCCTTCCAATAGACGCCAAACCACCGATTTGGAGGCTAATGATTCAAGTAAGTGATTTCAAATTTATTAGGGTCATGGAATATGATAAAAATACAAGGTAACTTTTATTGATTGATCGTGCCAAAGCCAGTCCCTTGAAATAAGAGTAGTTACATAAATAAAATATCCAAAAATTACAGAAATCTATGTTGTATGTACATTGTCAGCTAGGCAACCTACGGGTGTAGAACGCCCTTGTAAAACGTGTGTATGTCGCAGGTATATTTTCTTACGTAACCTAACTGCAAACTATGTGTCTTATTAGTATTGCATAGTGGTAGGCCGCATAAAACATCGGAGGTTGTGTGTAAAATTTTCACTATTTATTTGAATAAGTTAGATAAAATTCAGTACAAATAAATATTTAATCATTTGGCCAAATATCTTATTTATATTATGTAGTTCCTTATTTTTACAGCACAACAATGAAATAAGGTGGAATTTTTTCATTTTATTGTCTCATTGTTTTACCATTATCCCAATCATGCTACCATTATCCTAATCATGCTACGGCCCAGATTCTAATTACGAATTATGAAAAAGCTATTCAAACGATTTTGCACTCCCAGATCCATTTGCGTGCTATGGCACGGATTCTGAGTACAAATCATCAAACTCAAGTTCTTCTGGTCCTTCCAAACCCACATCTTTGCCACAAAACCAGAAAAAGGAAAAGAAACATGAATAGCTGGCGAAGAGTAGAGTCGAAACGCCAAAAAAATTCCGGAAAGCAATATAAAAACGCAGTCGGACAGTTAATTCCTGCAAAGCTGATGAAAAGTGGATATAGATTGAAATACCGCCTAAAATGCCACGAAAGAGTGCCGCATGATACTAGAGTGGAGGTTTTCAATAACTACTACAAACTGTGAAATAAAGAACCACAGTGGGACTTTGTAGCTAAAGGAGTTAAAGATATTGTTAAAAAAGTTAATAAAATTTCTACGAGCAACCGGAGAAACTCTCAAGATTATATTACTTAAACTATTATGATAACGTTAAGATGTTAAGTATGAGAGTATGAGATAGATAATGTTAAGTGGATTGAAGATCAGCAACATATTGTAAATTTGTAACAGAACGACAGTACCGGGATATTTTCAATTTTAATTTTAATTTAAGTTTTTTCAAACCATAAAAGGACCAATGTAATGATTGTACGAGTTATGGTAATATGCTTCCTTCAGATAAGGAAAAATTTAAATTTGAAATAGAAAAACATTTAAAAATGAAAAATGAGGCCAGGCGACTGAAAGATATTGATAAAGCAGCAGCTACGGTACACACAAATATTGTAGCTGCGTGTTTTGATTTTCAGAAAGTTCTTCAGTGTCCATTTGGAGAAACCAGCATCTTTTTTTATAAACGGAAACTTAATTTGCAAAATTTTACCATTTGTAATTTAGCAAACCATCACGGCTATTGCTATTTATAGGACGAAACAGTTGCTAGGCAAGGTGCATGTGAAGTAGCCAGCTGCTTGTATAAATTCATTTTGGAAAACATAAACAAAAAAAAAACCTTTATTAAATTTATATTTTGGACAGACAATTGCTCCGGACAAAACAAGAATAAAGTGTTATTCACTTTTTACTCTTGGATATCAAAAAAACTCAAAGTCGATATTCATCAAAAGTTTTTTGAAACCACACCCAAAACGAGGGCGACTTTATGCATTCGACTATAGAAAAATGTCGCAAAAATAAAAGTTTCCTGCACAATATTACAGCCTAATAAGAAACGCTAAGATAAGCGGGTCAACTTACATGGTACATGAAGTGGAACAAAATGAAATTATGAACTTCAACAAATTATCTGGCACAAATTTTTTCGCAAAAAACACTGAAAATGAAGTATTTTCTATGAGCAAAGTTAGAGAAATACACTTTTCGAAAGACGAACCAAATACAGTAATTCCCCCTATAACACGGTACTCTTATAACGCGTTTTCATATTAGGCGATTTCATGTCCCTCGTATAACACGTGTTTTCCCCCATATAATGCGGCGATTTCCCACGTTATATTTCTGTACTGTGAAATTTAAGGACTGTATCGAAAAGAAAGCATCCACAAAAAAATTTAGTTTTCTTCCCCTTGCTCTAATTCTATTGTAACGGAAAAGTGCCGTTAGATAGAATAGCTTTTTGTAGGTAAATATTGCGTTTGATTTTTACAATTTGTTACCCAGTTGTAATATTGTCATGTATTAAAGAAGAAGTGCTTAAATTTATTTTGCACAAATTTTGCATTTAAAACGGTGTTTCGTTTAGAAATTTAGCTAAGCGCGAAAATATAAGTAAAAATGCAGTGAGAAAAATAATTAATAAGTCTGGGGAACATGGTACGGTAAAGGATTTCCGAAAAAAACGGTCGAAAACAAGGTCCCAGGTCCCAGCAATCCCAAATTAGAGGCAAAATTGTAAGTGAAATTCGCAAAAACAAATCAATGTCTGTCAGAGATTTATGTGGGTGGTACTAGCATATGAATGATCCAGCGGGTAAAATAAGGCGTGTGGCTTGAAGACATATAAGAAACAAAAAGTTCCGAAACTAAGTGAACAAAAAAAATTGTATGTTAAAACCGTGCAACTGCCCATTATAAATTTGGAGCTGTTAAAAATCCACTGCATCACTTTTGTGGAAAAACTGTAAACTCCGCTAAATTCACCAGAACGTTGACCAATTGATAGATATTGGGCAATTGCGAAGCGTTACTTGAAAAATAATGGTAAACTAACAGAAAATTTAACAAAATTAAAAAAGTTAGTCCAAAGCAACCAGACAAATTAATAAAACTACTGTGCAGAATCTAAGTAAAGGCATCAAATTAAAAATTCGCTATGTATTTAGAAAATAATTTCTCAAATGTTTTAAACATAAAATCTTCTAATTAGAAGTCTGCTTTATGATAAAACATCATTTTATAATACTTAAAAATGTTTTTTTGTGTTTAAAATGGCTTTTTTTGTGGATACTTTCTTTTCGATACATTCCTTATAATGATTTCTTAGTCTGATTTTATTAAAACGCACATAATTCGTTCATAACATAGTTTTTCCTTAATATTCGATTTTTTTTTTTTTTTTTTTTTTTTATTATTATTTTTTTTTTTATTAACAAAAATATTATACAAATAAGGCTATAAGCCTTAAACCCCCTTTAACGAAACAAGTTAAACGTGAATCATTTGAACATAACGCGTTATACGGGGTCACACGAGCGCGTTGTACGAGTATTCTTGTACAACGCGTTTTCCTTTAACGCGGAACCAATCTACCGTGTTATAGGGGGGATTAATGTAAATTTATATACCGGGTGATATTTTAACCTAATGCACTCAAATATCTCGGAAAATAAGCAAAATACATGATACGGGTGATACTTATGACGTATTAAAATTTTCCAAACACTGATCTGGGACAATCCGGAATCGCTAGCTATTTTTCGTGTACTAATCTGATGATTATGAGCTACTGTATACTATTTTGCTATTATACTATCTCCGGTGTAAAGCCAGTATAAGAAAAGCTAAATTACGCTCGTATTTTTGCTCAATCAAATTGTAATTTAAACTAAATTTTTAATTTCAGTTGCCATCAAGATAATATCCAATTACAGTTTAGAATTCATATTATTTTATACATCCGCCTGATACTAAATAATTTGTTTGTTTTATTGAAAAAATGTTTTTTTCTTCTACCAAATGTCAGTAAATATGTTCTGTTACCATGTGAAAAAAATATTTTTTTATTGCGCATCCTCGCTTATCGAATAACTATGTCTAACTGATTTTATTTCAAAATTACAAACCGCAACAACACACAATTACCGTAAAAAAAAATATTGCGCTTAGAAGGCTATGATTTTTTCCTTGTATGAATTTTGAAATGGAAAAAATTTTCTCCGTGTATATTCATTTCCTTATAAGTATGTATAGTTTATTAAATAAAATTGTTTGAATGTATTACAATTTTATTGCAATACAGAACATAAAAAATGTCAATTCCTACATTTTTCAATTTTCTGTGTAGTACCTAAACAGAGTTGGCAGTTTTGTCAATTTTTGGGTCGGTTTTTCTGGTCGTTCGCTTTTTCTTTAGAAACCCCAGTATAAACGTTTTCAACGTTAAAAAATGATAAGTTTACTTGGGTAAAAAATAAAAATTAAAGCAAAACCTACTATGTCATTTTTATATCGCAAGTCACACATAATACATTTGCAAAAAAAATATTTACTATTTAAAAAACTATAACTCGAGTTAAACTTTTTCACGAAAACAAAAATTTCCCTCAAAAAAATGTAACTAACACTTATACCACTGACAGACTAGGGATTAGCTAAGCGCGATTAGTGAAACGAGATTAGCTAATCCACCACAAATCCATATGCGTTGACAGACTAGGGATTAGTTTCTTGCAGAGAAATAAAATATTATTATGGTGATTCGCTGAAATATAGCTAGTAAATCAGCTGGACTCATTTTTTAATTCAATATTTCTAAGATTTATACATTAAGGGAGAACACCACTGTAACCTACCATTTTCAAGTGCTTAGTTTGGTATTTTTTTTTTGAGAAATGGGTTGGGTTTAGAGAAAAAAAAACTTTTAAGCTATATTTGGCATATATTTAAGTAAACAAAAAAAATTTTTTATGTAAAAAAAAATACAAAATGGCGGCGCTAGAGTAGCTTTAGTAGAAGTGATTTTGCCTAGAGTCGCTCCGCTGCACGCAGTAGAAGTGTCTTAAATTTGTTCCTGGAATAAAAAATAAAATATTTTCATGAAATATGTTAGTTTTAGCATCGAAGTACACGAGGAAATTAAAAAATTCGAAAAAATAAAAAATTGAGACAAGTTTGAAGAAAAAGTTTCATTTTTCGACTATAATTTTCGTATAAAAAGTTGTATATCTTTTTTAATTTTTAATGAATCAAAAAAAGCTCATGTACTTCGATTTTAAATCTATTTAAGAAGCTACAGTTAGATTTTCAAGTCGATTGAACAAAAATTGATTTAGTTCTGCTGCGTGCAGATTTCCAAAACACGGTTTCGAGAAAAAAGCGTTTAAAGTTTTTGGTATCAATAACTTGTCAATAAGAGCTCTCAGGAAAATGCTTGAAAACCTTCTAGAAAAAATTTTTTTTAGCTATAAACGAATTTGTATCATATTTTTGAGGGTCTAAAGGATTTTTTAAAGGCAAAAAAAAAAATCGATTTTTTCAAAATCTCACAGTGGTGTTCTCCCTTAAAATACACTAGATTTTCTTTTTCCTCGAAATTTATTCAGCACAAATTTTTTAAGATGTCATTGATTTTATAACTTCTATCGTAAATTCACGCCACTTGCATTTTCAGCGATGTTTAAATAATTATTTCACATTGTAGTGCCACTTGTACCAACACTAAACCCAATACAACGAGATAAGCTCGAAAATTTTCAAGGATTAGTGCACTAATCTCGATTAGTGCTTCAACTTGACACACTACAGCTAATCTCGAAAAAATCACTAATCGCGCTTAGCTAATCCCTAGTCTGTCAAGGGTATAATCACAAATGATTACATACAGATGAATTAAGATTAACAAAAAAATGAAAAAAATTGGTAGCGCCATTTTTTGAAGCTGCATATTTTTTTGTACTATAAATGGGTGACATAGAATAGAAACAAACCAACCAAGAGAGTATAAAACAGAGCCATCTAGTATAAATAAATAACCAAAAATAAACAAAAAAGTTGATGACAAAAATCAAATAAATTACTTTTTTATTTTTTTTTATACTATATACGGCGATTGTCGTGTGAAGGGCCGTGTTTGTATACAAAAATCAAGGCAGCCCTGATTTGTTTTAAATTTTTTTCCTGTATACAGAAAAATGTTATTGTGTGATTGTAAAGTAGTGAAAAATAGTGGTTTTATTTTCTCATCCTACCTGAAAATGTAGAGAGATTTTCTTCCACGATTTTTCAATCATTAATTCTAAATATATTGAGGACGAAAATTATAGAATAATATTATTCAATTCGAGTGAATTTTAGTTCATAAATATTTAAGTTAAAATGAACAAATTTACATTAGTTCTTATGGGAAATTAAAAGAAATAATATTTTTATCCCGTATTGCGGGCTTTTTCTTTTAGTTTGTGTATATAGTAGGTACAGCCAAGCATCAAAGTCTGTAGGCATATCTTTGAAATACTTATTTTTACTCCAAAATGAACTTAGATCAAAAATATAACTTACGGATAAATTCAATTAATTGTTTATACAATTATGATCTATTGAAAAGTTTAAATTCTATCTAAGTACATACATATACAATAAACATTTATATACAATTTTCAGTTTTGCAAATACTTACGATTGTAGGTGTTAGTGTTATTTTGGTGCATGTTAGTTTTTGATTCAATATAGAACAAACCAAAATTCACTAATCCAGAGCAGTGGCGTAACTACAAATGTTGGGCCCGCCCGCAAAACTTAATGTGGGCCCCTAGACTACCCTTCCTCCACCTTGCATATCTTTCCCTTCAGATTAATAAAAAATGTCGATCGTTCCGCTGTTGCGACCGTCACAGGTAACGTAAGAAACAATAATAAACATGTTATTACCTGCGAAACACTTGAGGCTGCTATAGGAAATTTTATTATTAGAACTTCAGTGAATTCAAGTATTGATGATAACTCTGAACTCTTTTAATAGGTCGTCTTTATATTTCTCTAGTATCGCCCCTGCAGACTTCACGAGATCATTTCCACAAATTTGCCTGGCTGCATACAACATTTTAAACCAAAATTTAATTTTTATTGTTAAATTTTGACTTCATATTGTGGAGCGTATGAAACAGTTCTTCATTACAAGAGCAAAGATCACGGGACCCGCGTTGCGGGCTCCCATCGTTGTGGCGCCCCTCCCCCCCGCCGTGCGGGGTTTGCTTCCATGTAGTTACGCCGCTGATCCAGAGCATGTAATAATGTATGTTAAAATGATGAATTGAATACATATTTACATAAATACAGAATAATTTTGGATTAGTTTTAAACATTCTTTTGTAGTATGTACTTATGTATGTTTTTATTATGCAATATTTATTTTGAACTTTGAGATCGGATCGTTAAAAGTAAATAAAATTTAATAAATTTTAATTGAAATTGAATTCCAATTCGCGTAAATCTGGAAGAAAGTGTCGGTTGCAGGTTGCAAATCTACAAATCGGCATAATATCCGATTATTTAGATTGACCATCAAAAACCCAAAATATAACGAATGAATTTCCAATTGTAATTTATAAAATAACGACTTGAAATTTGTCAAAATATGTGCAAACATTTCGAACCGTGTTGCTATTCTACGGGTAAATTAAAAAAAATTCTGTTCCCACAATCTTATTTCATCTAATAATGCTCCTTCGGTTAATCATACTGTTACTTCTGGAATTACTCTCAGTACTATTATGAGAGTTATGACGAGAAGTCGAGTAGTTCTTCAGTGGTAACAATTTTATTGTATAACAAAACGAAAGCAGCATTTGTAACATTTCTATTTACATCCAATTGCACTTATAAAGACTTACAGCCGTTCAAAGGCTACATTAGAATCAGACATTAACTTCATAGAACGCCAAAAAAATTTTTGTAATTTTGATCTAACATCGTAAAATATTGAGTCAATTTTCAACAATCTGGGGAAATCCTCATAGTGTGCCAATTTTTCTATTACACCTAAAATGTAAAAATTACGACCAGAAAATTAAGCGCGATAAAATTATTAAATATCAACGACCATTTTAAGCATAAATGAAAACGCCAAACAGTTAAACTAAGTTTTACTGAATATGCGGTCAAAATCAAAAACGTGGCCCGATGAATCGAAAATAAAATTTATAACGAAAATTAGCAAAATTTTGAGTTCAGCGAGCTTATGTTTGACGATATTGATGAAATTTCGTAGAAGATGGGACCATTGAAACTGATATTTCTGATAAACCCGAAAAACAATTTTAATTTGGATGTCGATTTACAAGAAGTCTCTATAAGGTGTTTTATAAGCTAAACAGTAAAAAAGTTTCATTAAATAT
This sequence comes from Tipula helvola, assembly GCA_963556165.1. Classification (NCBI taxonomy): domain Eukaryota; kingdom Metazoa; phylum Arthropoda; class Insecta; order Diptera; family Tipulidae; genus Tipula; species Tipula helvola. Next base: position 236,031,218 of record OY744483.1, read on the forward strand.
TACGTGTTTTTGGAAATGGGCAAAATTGCCATACTTTTTAAGTCATAAATTCACTATCAAAGTCACGTAGCAACCAAAATGGAAAAAACGTGTAATTTTACGTGAATTGTAGAGATTTACGAACAAATTCCAGCACTTTTTTACACTTACAGAGCGGTAATTATACGTGTTTCTAGCAAATTTGCATGTAAAAGTTCATCCAATTTTACATGAATATTCTGGTACAAATTTAAAGGTATACAAAGTGAATCTCGCAGTTTCATTAAGGAACCAATATTTTTATAACTGTACCAAAGAATTGTATGTAGAGAATATGAACAAACGAATAAGTTAACCCTCCGAGAACACACCTAGTTTTTTAATCACGGAGAACACTCTGGGTCAATCTGACCCTAGACACTTTTTGACCGTCTACCATTTTAAATTGGTGTAAGCGATCAGCTTGAAAAAATTCTCAGATGCTCTTAAAACATTGATAAATCAATTAACATAATTTAAAAGTGCCGATGAAATTACTTACATAATCAAAAAAAATAATCGAAAATATTTTTTTTTTGACAAAAACGTAATTTGCAAAGCAAATGCGTTTTGTATATTTTTCAATATTTCTGGCTAAAAGTTGACCCGTATGTGTATTCTGGAAATGTAGTATAATCGAGAAAATGTTTGTGGTTTAGTGTTTCTAGGTATGTATTTATTTTGCTTGGTGACGAAGATGATTTTTAACGTCAGAAAAATTGAACATTTTTGTGAAAAAAATTAAAGAAAAAATTGATTTTTTACTACATACACGTACATATTCTATCAATTACATGATGTGTGATAATTATTAACTTATTTATTCATTTCCGGCACAATCATACAGATAGGCAGGATGTTCATCGCACATCGGACGCAAGCAATGCGGACAATTAATTTTAGTTTTTTTATCCTTCGCGTAAGGGCAAATTGAACATCATGCTCTTTTTTGTAATTGCGTTCATCATCTTCTGGTGCAGCTGGTTTTTGATGAAGAATAATCTGAATGCCTTTGAATATTCAGAACGCAGTTTGGATTTTTTTAGTTTTCTTACAAGTCTGGAGTAAGTAGGTGAAAGACAAGTTTCCTTATAGCAGCAAATATCCTTTCGCTTCATACTTGCCAGTACACAAAGTTCTTCCATTTATTATTTTCACGTTTTTTATTCTTTTCACTACTTGGCAACCAAAATTAAAACTACTTGGCAACCAAAATGAAATAGAAATTATTTACCTTTGCATATTTTAGTCATATAAAATCTCCCTCTATTTAAAATACTTCCTCAATGATATCACCTCAAATAATTTTTTTTTTCGGAGTTAACCGATGCTTGATTCACAACAGGGTCAGAACGACCCTGCACGAACTTCGAATGATGCCATACACCTACTATGTGTTACGCTTTACAAAGGGACCATTTTAACATGTACACGGAAAAAAATAAACTGGTCCTCAGCTAAGAAACCGGACTTTTAATTTAAGAAAATATACTTTTTCTTGATTTAAAACCTAATTTTCTTATTTCTTTCGAGTTTTTCTTCATGTAAGAATTGTGTTTCTTTAAATGAAGAAAAACTCGAAAGAAATAAGAAAATTAATTTTTAAATCAAGAAAAAGTATATTTTCTTAAATTAAAAGTCCGGTTTCTTAGCTGAGGACCAGTTAATTTTTTTCCGTGTATTTACTACCGAAAACTATAGCTAGATAGAATCAGGCCCGCCAATTTTCAAAACATTTTCAAGCGATCGACCCTGTGTGTTCTCGGAGGGTTAATGACACTCCATGTTTCTAATTTCATTTATTTTCTTAAGATGAAATTTCGTACATTTATGTATATCAAACATCATTATAATTCATTCATTATTTATGTAAACGTACGCAAAACTTTAATGATGTACATATATTTAAAAAAATAAAATTTTATAATTATATGTTATGCAAGATTTCTTAAAAAGTTTACCACTTTTGACTTATAATTCATTTTGATACTACTTTTATTAGGTCTGTATCGTTCTCGATTTACAAAGCATTATTTTTAGTTTCGATAAATTTCTTGCATTTTTGCATTCTATTAGTAGTTGAAATAGTTATATGTAAATAAAAGAACAAGCTCACACTATAGCCGCAACTTCTCAAATAAAAAAATCTGTGTCGTCTACATGGCCAAGTGTTTGCGTGTAACGTTTATACGCAGTGAGAATAATGATAGTCTGTAAATAATTGTTTGTAAAAATCTATATTATTATTAGCTTCAAGTAGATTTATTATTTTAATGTAAAATTAATTAATCGCCATTGTTCGTTTACGCAAATATTTACACAGAAACAGAATTGCTCCGATCAGATGAGGCAAGCTTTCGCTACAGTGGTCTTAAGCATTGCAAATGGCTTTTTTGTAGTTTGAAATTTGAATTAAAATTTATGTGGCGATTGTTTATTTTAATTGAAAATTAATTACCGGCCACTGTTTCTTTACGCACCAATTAACACCAGAATTGTTCCTATCAGTAGATGAGCCGTTCTCTCGTTAGAGTTCTTCTTCTTCCGCTGGCGCTACATCCCATGAAGGGATTTGACAAATAATTCGATCCGCCGCAAGAGAACGCCACACACGATCTCTTTCAACGTCGTCCATCCATCGGGTAGGTGGTCTCGTGACATGAGAGGTTCGTGGCATTTCGATAATATATTATATACGTAAGGCATGAAGCCTAATGACCAAACTATCCAAATGTATATTTAAAGCTAATGCTTATTGTTGATGATGATGAGTTTTGCTCACGACTAAGGACAACATTTGGAGTCGCTCACTTTCCGAACATGATTATAATTTACTTTCGTAACAACAACAACAATATTTATCTTGAATATTCAAAATTCAAATAAATTATAAATCAGAATACGTTGTGCGTACATACGTACCTATGTAGCCCTACTCGTATTCTTTGTTTTGTTTTTATCCGGCATACATTTATTTTATTTATGAAAATTTCTCAAAAACCAAATTGTAAAATACAAAATGCACTGAAAGCTAAATATGTATGTATTGTATCTATGCATACTATAGATGTAATAAATACGTACTTAAGCAAATCATACGTGCACTTCGTTTGTTTCAGTATTAATATGAATCGGGTTTTTTCATGAAATGGTTAGAGATATGCAAGAACAAAACATTGACAAAACGAATAATATTTACGCTAGATGCAGACACTGAATATTATAATTATAATTAGCAAAGATTTATACTTCTTAGCAAAGACAATGGGTAACATGGCAAACTTCTTTTTTTACTCACACAATTGTCGCTTGTATCAGTGATTTAGTAAAATTTCATAAATTTCTTAGCCATAAAGCATCTGTATATATTAATTTGTGGTATAATCCTCAAATAAAACGAGATTAGCTAATCTTCAACTTGACACACTACAGCTAATCTCGAAAAAATCACTAATCGCGCTTAGCTAATCCCTAGTCTGTCAAGGGTATTACAGTATTAATTTTTTTCATCATACCGTAACTACTTAGTTTCATTTTTTCAGTGAAACAGGAAAAATTAAGAATTTTTTAAAATAGCTAAAGAAATGTACAATAAATGTAATGCTATCACAGTTAGTTTTATTGTTTTAATTAATAATTTTTAGTTATTTCTAGCCGAAAAACCTTTAAATCGTTCTACTGAAAATCGCTCTTTTTGACTTGGAGTTATTTTGAATGGATAGTGCGAAATGTATAAATCAGAATTACCCGCCCTTGTGTTTTTTGGTAAATCAAACCAAGTTTACTGAAAGTCAAATCAATGTGCTATTCCACTAGGAAAATTGACTGATTGTAAAAAAAGAGGAAAGAGAAAAAATGTTCGAAACCCTATGTGATAAACAAAGACAACGTTTTTTGTTTTTTATTTTTTTATAGCAAATAGCACACAAAAACATAACTAAATTATTCTTAAAAAAATTAAATATTACTATTAATTTGGGTAGTTTTACATCTCAAAATCTTCTAAAAAATTAAATATTAGCCGCATTTCTTGACGCATTAGTGATCCGGATCAGATCAAAGTTTACATTGAAAACAACAACAAAATTTTAATTTTTGTTGTTGTTTTCAATGTAAACTTTGATCTGATCCGGATCACTAATGCGTCAAGAAATGCGGCTATTATTACTCATATCAGAATTAAATTTTTTAGTATATAAGTTGGCCAACAAAAAATGAAGAGATTAGTATATCGCGAATTTCATTTAAAAGACAAGAACAAATATAAAAACAAACAAAATATTGTTGGAGTTTTTCTCTCTTTTTTTTAACTTTGTTTCCATAAAAAAAATTGTTTGACTATAAAATATACTCGACCCGAGTATATTTTATGGAAACAAAAATAATCAAAATGGCGATTTGTGAAAATTTTTTAGCGCAAAAATATTACATCGTCGATTTTATACCGCCAAAAAATTATAGCATGCCCGACATTTTTGTTTTATACTTTTCTCTTTTTATCGCATGAACATTTTTTCTATTGCGTGTAGCTCTAAGTCTCCAACAAAAAAAGTTGGAAAAACATTGTTGGAACGTGTAAATCACGCATGAGTGTATACACAATATTGAGGTAGTATAGACAAATATAAAGCAAAAATCAATAGCTCATTTTAACAGCAGTTATCCTAGACACAATTCTAGCAAGAAAGAATCATGACACAGTATGAGGAAGTTTACACCGCCATATTTAGCTGGACTATACACTATATTCGGCCTAAACTGCATAGGTGACATGGTGTAAACGCTAGTTACCCAAATTGGGTTAGGTAAGTAAAATGTGTGACCTAACCTAAAATAGGTCAACTAGAAATACGGTGTAAACGGTTCGACCTAAGGAGTGTCCAATATTTCAATAGATGCGATTTGTTAATTATTATTTTTACAGCACAAATAATGAATAAAAATAAAAATATTAAAATTAAAATTATTAAATGCCAAAATGATATAATATTAAATATATGTAAATACATTTATTGAAATATTTTAATTTTTGACATATGGACCAAATGCGACCTATATTTACTGTGATGTAAACGGTCGGTAGGTGGACTAAAATAGGTCGCCATTTAGGTCAGTCCACTAAATATTTCGTGGTGTAAACTAGCTCTATATTTCAGCGCTTGTTGTATACTTTTTGCTGATATATCAACAATTCAATGCTTTGTTTTTTTTATTTTATCGGTGGGCCATTTCAAAAATGTCTAATTATTTGAATTTTGTAAGTAAAACGATGTTGTCTCTTTTTACCTCACTATTGCACTTTTTTCAAGCCAATCCGCCACTTTACACTTGCTTTCTTGCATTACGTTTCTCTACTTTCAAGAAATCAATTTCATTTTACACTTGCTTTCTTGAAACGTGATTCTTTTGAATTATTTGTCTATGTATATATTTCGTAAATCGTAGCGTATAGTGCGACCTTGAAATATTTTATATTTCTTTTTTGTTTGTGTTAGTGCAGAGAATCACAAGAATCACAAAAAAAATTTGTTGAAAAAAGAATTACAAAAATATGACCTTGGAAATTAGTTTGTAGGTACAGAGGAAGGGAACCAAGTGAGAAACGTAATGCAAGAAAGCAAGTGTAAAGTGGCGCAACGTCATAATACCATAATGCTTGTAATCCATGAGAAAAATTGACCGACAGTAAAAAAAAAATGAGAAAAATAATTTGATGCCCCATAAGAGACAAAGCCAACGTGTTTATTATTTTATAGCTAAATTATTTTGCTATAAAATAAAAAACAAAAAAAAGCCTTGTCTTTGGGCGTATCTAGCACACAGATATCTACTTTTGAGATATTCTCAAATGTAGAATAGTCTCAATTGTAGACTGCCAAATGTGCTGGACGTGAAATCTACATATGTATTAGTTTTTGTTTGTGGCTTATACCACTGACAGACTAGGGATTAGCTAAGCGCGATTAGTGAAACGAGATTAGCTAATCCACCACAAATCCATATGCGTTGACAGACTAGGGATTAGTTTCTTGCAGAGAAATAAAATATTATTTTGGTGATTCGCTGAAATATGGCTAGTAAATCAGCTGGACTCATTTTTTAATTCAATATTTCTAAGATTTATACATTAAAACACGGCAGATTTTCTTTTTCCTCAAAATTTATTCAGCACAAATTGTTTGAGACGTCATTGATTTTATAACTTCTATCGTAAATTCACGTCACTTGCATTTTCAGCAATGTTTAAATAATTATTTCACATTGTAGTGCTACTTGTACCATCAATCACTAATCCCAATACAACGAGATAAGCTCGAAAATTTTCAAGGATTAGTGCACTAATCTTGATTAGTCACTAATCCTCAAATAAAACGAGATTAGCTAATCTTCAACTTGACACACTACAGCTAATCTCGAAAAAATCACTAATCTCGCTTAGCTAATCCCTAGTCTGTCAAGGGTATTAGATTATCTGTATAATTACCTTCATTGTTGTAATGATCAATTATTATTTATTTTTTAATTTCAATTTAATTAAATTGATTTGAAAGATTTCAAATGTGCATAATGTGCCGTTGTCTTTCTAATATGTACTCCTATAACAAAATTTTGCAATAAAAATGTCAAAAATAAAGCGAAGATACAAACCAAGAAATATCTACTCAAAGGTAGATTACATTTTTTTGCCTCACTAAATAGTGAGAATATCTACATTTTTCTAGTGAGATATTTTGCATCCAGCACATCAAAAGTGAGATATCTACTTTTTTTAGTGAGAAATCTATGTGCTGGATACGCCCATTGTCTCTTATATGGAGTATCAGGGGTGGGAATGTGGGATGTTGTAACCATCGCGTTTCTCGCTTCGATGCATTTTCGATAGAATAACTGTACTCCTTTGTTAAAAATATAAAATTTTAAAACAATTTAGCTCTAAAATACCGCTATTCTATCGAAAATGCATCGAAGCGAAAAACGTGATGGTTACAACATCTCAACCCAGATTATTTTTCTCTTTTCGATTTTTTTGACTGTCAGTCAATTCTTCCCATGGAATTGAGGCATTACTCCTGCCGCTAAAGATGTTTTCACATCAAAAATCATAATAAAAACACAAAAATATTCACGCTTGCTTTGTTTATCGGAGGATTGAAAATGTTCCTAAACAAAATAAGGGAAATTTTTACTTTTTTTTGTAAATGTAAAATTTGCAATGGAAAAGATGTACGCATGACTACTTTTGACTGCAAATCATATTGTAAATTTGTTTATGATTGCGTAGACAAATTTATATACCGATATGTATTTTTTTTCAATGTATACTATCCGAGTGAAAAAATTTAAAACCGATTGCGATTATTCGCAAAGGCATCCCAAGTGGAAACCCACAGAGCAGCAATTCTAATCATCCGTAAACTTATCATTCATTTTCAACCATTTTCAAAATTGTATTTAACGTCAAAATCAAAACCTGCTAAAATTCTCTCTGTATAATGCCCAATCGTTTGTATACTCTTTTTTTTTTTTTTTTCGCTGGCGCTACATCCCATAGAGGGATTTGGCCGCTTCATTTGAAAGTTTCGTAATCATTTTTGTTAACGGATAATGAGTGATTAATTCATTGATCCTACCCTTAAACACCAGCCGTGATTTTTTCATCACCCGCCGGGAATCGAACCCGGGACCTCCGGAGCGTAAAGCAAGTATGCTAACCACTGTGCCACCGGGGCGGTAAAAATTCTCTCTGTACATATAATGCCCAATCGTTTGTATACTATTACCATAGACATTCATACTAGATTTCTCATTTCATAGTAACTAAAGGAAAAAAACAAAAACTTCTGATAATTCCAATGTATCGTTGTGTTGTGTATTTTATAAGGCAATGATTTTAGAATGCGTTGCAAATATAATACGTATATGCAATACACCGATAATATTTGAATGGAAAATTTTTGTTTTTATTTTCTGTTTTTAGTCAAATGAGAGATCTATTATGATTGTCTATGCTATTACTGTAAAAATATATCAACTGCTGATTGTATTAGTGAGAATACACATATGGTTGTGAATACAGCGTATTAAGTAGTGTGTGGTACAAAACCTGCTAAAATTCTCTCTTGAGAAAGCCCAACGAAATGTATACTAATGCTATAAAAATATATATCATGGTGAATGTATTTGTGAAATAATATCGAATATGGTTATGGTATTGATATTAAGTAGTATGTGATATCCATTGGAATTAGTAGTGGTAATTTGAATTTTTTTTATATGGTTTTTCGTAGCGACCAATACACTAACCAGCATATATTTTGAAATATGTGTAAGAGAGCTAAACAACGCAGTCAGGCTTTCTCAAGAGAGAATTGTAGAAGGTTTTGGTGTGGTATCAACTATAAATGGTGTTGGTGAAAACGAAAAAATTACATTTTTTTTATATGGTTTAAGCCAAAACCAACATTAATGTACACAAGCCTGACTGTCACCATTTATTTTTCGCTTATACATGAAAGTATTGGTGATCGGATACACTATTACTAAAGATACATGTTAAACCCAAAAGTGATTGACTGAGTTAAGCCTGAATTCCATTGTGAAAAATTGACTGAGCTGACTTCAAGTTGGAAAAAGACAAAAAAAATATTCCATCAGAGTGACAAAGACAAAGTGTTTTGTTATTGTTTTTATTGTAGCAAAATTTGATGGACACATAATGACAGCAAACAAAAACATAACCAAAAATTATTAAACAAAATTAGGTATTAGTGTTAGTTCGATTATTTTCACGTTTCAAAATAATCTAAAAAATCAATTATTATTTTTACTCATATCAGAATTATTTTTTTCGAACATTATCCGTCATAAAATAGAAAATTAAGAAAATCTTTCCCATAACAATGCCACACTATTATTTTATGTGTTTTGACAGCAAACAACAACATAACCTAGAATTAATTAACAAATTAAGTAGTATGTTTTAATTCAATTATTTCAAGTCTCAAAATTATCTAAAAAATTAATTATTATTATTACTCATATCAGAATTATTTTTTTCCAATATTTTCTGTCTTAAAATACAAAATTAAAAAAATCTTTCCCATAAAAGTGCCGCGCTATTAAAATTATCAGTTTATTGGTGTTTTGACAGCAAACAAAAACATAACCAACAATTAACCAACAAATTAAGTTTTATGTGTTAATTCAATTATTTTACGTCTCAAAATTATCTAAAAAATTAATTATTATTAATACTCATATCAGAATTGTTTTTTTCGAAGATTTTCCGTCATAAAACAACAAATTAAAAAAAAATCGCCATGCTATTAAAATTATTAGTGTGTGCGAGAAATATTTTTCATCGTACACAATATTTATGCAGATGTGTTAGTTGAAATGATCTCGGTTTGATACTTTTCAACCATAATTATGGCGATCCACTAATACATACACACATTTTTTGTTAATAAAATTTTGACTGACTTCGTTTTGTGTTTCATTTACACAACTACCGATTATATATTTTTATCTCACTTTATTTTGACTGACAAACTATTTTTCACAATGGAATTCAGGCTTTATGACTGAAAGTGATCTGACTGAAACTTTGGGTTGGTGGTTACATGGGATTTTTTTATTTGATCTGAATTGACATTTTAAATGTCACTTTGTTATAAAATTATATTTAAATTATTAGAAAATTATTTAAAATAATTTAAAAATCACTTCAAATATGTATAAAACCTTTTGCCTGTATGAAAAAATCTGTCAGTTCAACTAAATTATAGTTTACATGTTTAACTCAATATACAAACTGACTCAACCAACCAAATTTAAGCTGACCGAACTCAGTCTACTTTCAGATAACTTTCAGGCAAGTCGCCGTTTACATGTTGAATTTAACTCAGACGTTTTCAGTCATAGCACTTTCGGTTTAACATGTATCTTTAGTATATATAAATTGTAAACAAAACAAAACATATGAATTTTCGCACCAATACTTCCAAGTATAAGCGATTTAATGTAAGAAGGCAAAACCAACACTAATGTACTACAAGCCTGATTCCGTAATGAGGTACACAGATATCTTCTTACATTAAATCGCTTATACTTGGAAGTATTGGTGGGAAACTTCGTATGTTTTGTTTTGTCTACAATTTATATAGTGTATCCGATCACCAATACTTTCATGTATAAGCGAAAAATCAGTTATGATAGTCAGGCTTGTAATACATTAATGTTGGTTTTGAAGAAGGTATCTGTGTACCTCATTATGGAATCAGGCTTGTAGTACATTAGTGTTGGTTTTGTTTAGCCCAATCATTTGTATACTATTGCTGTAAAAATATATCAACTGCTGATTGTATTAGTGAGAATACATATAGCGGTTGTAAATACAGCGTATTAAGTAGTGTGTGGTATCAACTATAAGTGTTGTTGGCAAAACCTTACAATTCTCTCTTGAGAAAGCCCAACCAAATGTATACTAAGCCATCCCAAGTATAACAAAGCTGAAAACATGAATTTTTTTTCCGCATATTGGTACAAAAGATCGGAAAATGATGAAATTGGGCTTCCAACTTTCGACACTATAGCGTTGGAGTGCAAACAAATTTATGTTTTTTTTTTTTTTTTTTTGTAGGCGGAGACGCCATTACGATTAGCGCTCAGGCTTTCTCAAGAGAGAATTGTAGAAGGTTTTGGGTGTTGGTGAAAACGAAAAAATTACATTTTTTCAAAACCAACACAAATGTCTTTATACGAGCCATATTATTTCCGTGACGCACGTATAATTACTAAAGATACATGTTAAACCGAAAGTGATCTGACTGAAAACGTCTGAGTTCAATTTACCATGTAAACGGCGACTTGGCTGAAAGTTATCTGAAAGTAGACTGAGTTCGGTCAGCTTAAATTTGGTTGGTTGAGTCAGTTTGTATATTGAGTTAAACATGTAAACTATAATTTAGTTGAACTGACAGATTTTTTCATACAGGCAAAAGGTTTTATACATATTTGAAGTGATTTTTAAATTATTTTAAATAATTTTCTAATAATTTAAATATAATTTTATAACAAAGTGACATTTAAAATGTCAATTCAGATCAAATAAAAAAATCCCATGTAACCACCAACCCAAAGATTCAGTCAGATCACTTTCAGTCATAACTCAGTCAATCACTTTTGGGTTTAACATGTATCTTTAGTATGTAATAGCTAAAAATGTTTAGCTAATCTCTAGTCTGTCAGTGGTATGACTCGACCTCGTGCATGGAAACCTAATACCCTTGACAGACTAGGGATTAGCTAAGCGCGATTAGTGATTTTTTCGTGATTAGCTGTAGTGTGTCAAGTTGAAGATTAGCTAATCTCGTTTTATTTGAGGATTAATCGAGATTAGTGTACTAATCCTTGAAAATTTTCGAGCTTATCTCGTTGTATTGGGTTTAGTGTTGGTACAAGTGGCACTTCAAGTGGCGTGAATTTACGCTAGAAGTTATAAAATCAATGACATCTTAAAAAATTTGTGCTGAATAAATTTCGAGGAAAAAGAAAATCTAGTGCGTTTTAATGTATAAATCTTAAAAATATTGAATTAAAAGATGAGTCCAGCTGATTTACTAGCTATATTTCAGCGAATCACCATAATAATATTTTATTTCTCTGCAAGAAACTAATCCCTAGTCTGTCAACGCATATGGATTTGTGGTGGATTAGCTAATCTCGTTTCACTAATCGCGCTTAGCTAATCCCTAGTCTGTCAGTGGTATAATCCATGTATGTAATCATTTAGATGGATTACTTGGATTTTCATAAAATGTTCTCTATTTAACTTTTTTAACAAACAATTATGGCAGTGCACTAATCCAGGGCTTAGATTCTGATGAAATGACAATTTTTCGTGACATTTTGTTATTAGTACAAAATATTGTCACGGAAAATTTGCGATTCTGACTAAATGAGTTATGACATTAACAGCAGTTTACAGTAGTTGCATTTCTAGTTTATCGCAGATATATTTTAAAGGCAACTTTAATGACATTTCTCATTTTTCTCAAGTGCTTGTGTTGGTTATTTATAAAAATATAAAATTTAATTAATTAAAATTATTAAAAAAAATTGGTTAATAATTATAAAATTTGATATATTGTTGTTTTTCTTAATATTCTAAATTAAAATTCTAAAATAATTACTGATTGTTGGCAATTTCTAGATGATGCTCGAAAAACCCGACCACAAAATCTTTCTGAGCATTTGTCGCGTACGAAGAGCTCGATGATGCACACTCAGTTACAGCTACACATTATATACATACATATATAAAAAGGATTAAATATTGTTTTATTTTAATTAAAATGTAAACAATTTAAATTTATAACATAAGAATTATAAAAATTAACAAAATATACTCACACATATTTTATTTTAAAATGCAGTGAGAAAAGTCACGGAAAACCAAATCAATGACAATTTTGTTTAATTTGTCATATTTTTCTTTTGACATTTTGAAAAAGTCACATCATCAGAATCGCATTTTAGAACTCACAACCATATCACAATCTTAATTCTGTGACCATGGGGCCCGAATTCCGGTTCGATGATAATGAAAATGAGAAATGACTTGATTTTTTATTTCGCCTACTCTAAATAAAAATGCAACCGAACAGTTGAAATAAAAAATCAAGTCATTTCTCATTATCATTTGTCATCAAACCGGAATTCGGGCCCATATTGTCATTTCAAATTTTAGTACAAAATCACAAAAAATTGTCATTTGTCACTTGATCAGAATCTAGGCCCGACTTTTTGTCAGTAAAATAAAATCTTCATTGACAGCATTGGCATATATTATAGAGTATATATATACGCCATAACCTACTTTTACTATGGAAAAATTTGGACTAATTTTTGTGACCTTCATTTGAAAATACGGGAGGTTTTATAGTGGTTTGAAACATGACAGTGTACAAAATGGCGAAGCTACATAGTTAATTGTTGTGTGGCTAACTTCATCATGTCAAAAAATACGGGAGGAAAAAAAATCGTTTAGTCCACGTAATGGCGTATATATATATACTCTATAATATATGGCATTGGACACAACCATCGATTTTATAATTGTATCTCATTTTTATTTTTTTGACTGACAAATTTTTACTCGCAATGGAACAGCTTAAACTATAATTTAATTTTTTGTGATTTTTGTTTTCGATTTTGGATTAAAGTTTTTAAAGATATTTTATCGTGTGAAAATTTAATTTTTATATAAAAATTTCTTGATTATAGTATTATGAATTTATATAATAAGTTAAATTTTGATTAAATTGTAAAATCCGTTATTTTTTGGATCATTAAAATCTTGTTTTATTGTATTTATTTCTTATAATTAGCACATTCGAGAAGAGACCATAGTAAATTTATAGTAAAATTTATTTTTGTTATGTTGGTAACAAATTTACTAAAATTACCTTGCCCATACAAAAAGTTAAAATATATAAAACCCAATATCGAAAAAGTTCGAACACGCATTTTCATGGATAATAATTCGCTTGCCATTTAAAACATATTTTTTTGTATTAAATTCGATATAAAGTAAATTTTTCGTCACATAAATCCGATCATTAAGATTAAAAATGCCAAAATAATAAAAACAACGACATAAAAATTTACTATAAATTTACTATCCATGTTCGGAAAAAGATTGACAAATTTTATGTTCGAATTTTACTACAAATTTTCTATGGTCTTTTTCCGAACAAGCTAAATTAGTACATCCGAAAAGAGACCATAGTAAATTTATAGTAAAATTTATTTTTGTTATGTTGGTAAAAAATTTACTAAAATTACCTTGCCCATACAAAAAGTTAAAATATATAAAATTCAATATCGAAAAAATTCGAACACGCATTTTCATGGATAATAAATCGCTCGTCATTTAAAACATATATTTTTGTATTAAATTCGATATAAAGTTAATTTTTCGTCACATAAATCCGATCATTAAGATTGAAAATACTAAAATAATAAAAACAACGACATAAAAATTTACTATAAATTTACTACCCATGTTCGGAAAATGATTGACAAATTTTATCTTCGAATTTTACTACAAATTTACTTTGGTCTTTTTCCGAATATGCTAAATAAATAGTTTAACACTTTCCGACAGTTTATAACACTTTTCGACAGGTTTTGACACTTTTAGACAGTTTTTGGCACTTATCGAAAACTTTTAACTATAATTTAACCCATTTGATTCCACACCAATAACAAATTTTGTAAAATATTTGTACTTCAAATATTTTATAACACTCAATCCTTTCTCGAAATGGATTTTTTTTTTTCAAATATGATAAACCAACTAAAAACCATAGATAAGGGTAAAATACAAATCGAAATTTGACATTAAATACCGCAGTAGTGGCGTCGTAAAGTTAGTAATTTTTCTGTACTCGTACAGGTACAGTGGGATCAAATGGGTTAAGGTTTATGACCTATTTTTGAAAAAATTGTCGAAAAGACATATTTTTAGCGTTTTTCCCATCTCTGAAAAATAAACTTTTGAACATAATATTTTGTACATTTTATTAATTTAGTACCTCAACTAGCCGCGCTGTATACTTGACCGCTACTGTCAAATCATCGTGAAGTTATTTGCTCGCAGTCCATATGGTCGGTACCCGTGACCGTGACTATATAAATGGTTAGTTCTTTTTCACCCCGTAGATGTCACTTTATAACTAATTCATCTATATAATTGTCATGTCAATTTTAGAATATCATAACATCAGGAACTGAGATAAGTAAAGTAACGCATGCGAATTATTTAATAAAAATATAAAATAATTTTGTGAAATATTTTAATTATTTAAAAAAAAAATTTATTTGATACCATTACATATACAACACGTGAGCTAATTGATGTCATACATAAATTAATAATATTAAATTATGTGATTATAAATTTGAAACAAAGAAAGTGAAAAAATCTCATTGTCAAATATTTTTGCTTGTGAAGTACAGTATGTATAAAAATAACCTTGATGAAGAAACAAATTTTGAACGTCATTTAATTTTTCTCTTTCGAATTAATTCTTTAAAATTAGTTTTTAAAAATAATAGAAATTAAAATTTTACATAAATTTGACAATCACAAAACAACGAATACGAAAATATTGTGAATGTACCTACCTACCCAATCCCATACGCTTAATTTGTGTGAAAATGATATAACGCGAGAGAAATCAGAAAATCTAGTGAAAATTATCAATACATAGAAATAGTTAAAATAAATTAGTGAAAAGTACATTTTTGTTTTAAACAGTAAACAATAGTTTAATAAAAAATATTTCAATATTAAGTGTTGAGACCAAAATGTTGCGGGCCGCTTCAGACGAACCAAAAGATGTGCTACCAGAAAATCCTGTGAAAACATGGCGCAGAAAATTCGATGCAAATTTATTAGTACCAGATGACTTAATCAGTTTTTTTCAAGATGCCTCACCGCATTTTTTTGATATTGAAAATGTTCGCAAAGTAGATTTTCCAGAATCACTGGGTAAGATAAAAACATTTTTTTAAAATAAATTTTTCATAATTAATTGGCATGTTTGGTTTTAATTTAATTGATACTGTGAAAGTTTTATTATTGCTGCATACTTTTCTATAGTTATTGAGAGTACATAGTACTACATAGTATTAGTAACCTTTTAATTTTCTTCTCTTAAAATTGTTTTCATTACTTTTATCGTAGGTGAGAGATTTGGAAAATAAAATGATATACTCAATCAAAGTTAATGCAAAATTGATTTACTAGTTTCCTACTTCCCTGTAGAAAACTCGATCTTTTGTCCATACGAGGTCTTAAAATCAATTGTGTTCGAGACGAGACTCATTTAATTATGTGAGAGCAAATAAGCCAAATAATAAAATCAATTAATTTTACTCAAAACACTAAATGCTGAACCTTGACAATACTATCTCAATGGGAATCGGGCCTGATGACATTCATTTTGTGTGCATGTTGTGTAAATGAAAATTAATTTTGTTTCATTTTAGATTCCTTCAAATTGCATTCGATATTTACTTTTGTTGCAACCTATTTAAATTTAAGGTTTATTTCCTACCACTCTGTCGACGGACGAAAACTATATAAACATCATTAAGGAACCTTGCAGAATTTGATGAAATCTTTTCGTTAAAGAATGTTTGATTATTATTAGCCACCGAAACTGTAATAAAACTTTACAAATACAGCAGGGAAAATTGCTCTTAACAGAAAAAAGCCTTTAGCAAAATTTTGTTTGGCAAAGAAGTATGAACGGCAAACATTTAACGCATTATTATTTGTTTCTCGGTAAAATATTTTTTAGCAATTGTGAGGCATTTCAATAGAAAATGGAAACAAATTGCCTCATAAAATATATTTTTCAAATCGTTCGAAAATTTGTTGACGAATGGGGAACATAGGAACAGGAGAAACTGTAGCATTGACGGTTGCCACATTTTTAGAAGCAAAATGAATTACAGAGTATTCACAATACAAAAACTTTTTACCTTTCACTTCCAGGTTTGCATGAATTTCCAACATAACAAACGTTTTTTCTCGTCTTGTTGGAAATTCATACAAGCCTATAAGTAGGCGTGTTTTAGTATTCATGTCTGGACTGTTGTCGTATTTCCATGAGAATTTTACAACAACAATTGCTCGCGATACGAATTAAATAATTCAAACCCATTCCTAATTTTATTTATACCACCCGACACCAGACGCCAACTTGGTCTTTCTACTTGTTGTTTTATTTCAATTCGAAAAAATAATTCACGACTTGTTTCCATGAGAAAAAATAATTCAAAAATAATTTGAATTTATATTTCTCATGGAAATACGACATGTGTTCATAAACTCTACATTGTAACAACATTGTTAACAATTGCTGTGTTCCATTGGCCTGAGTAAACTACTCACAAGTACTTGTATATACTCGCAACTACTCATGCTCAAACGATGGTGTAGTTGAGAAGTAGTTACGCACAAAATTTACGGCAGATGAATTTCAGTTTACAAAATTCTAATAGATGACTCTATACCCATTTTGCTTGCGGGGAATGTCATTTCTTTTAACCCTAATCAACCAAGGTGTGCCTATTGGCTCATTTGATAAATGCGTTGATTTTCGAAATAATGTTAATTTAGTTATAAACTTGTATGTATTTTATTTTGAATCATTTGCATACAACGGACTTGGCATTCTTTGCAAAAATTTATTAAGTTATTTGATTAAAATTTGAATTTACTGAAAACAAAAATATGCTGGTTGGATTAGGGTTAAAAAAAAAAATTTTGTTTATGTTTGTGATACGTCACGGCAATTTTTAAATAGCAAAAATATTTTAATTATTTTGTTGTTTAATGTTTTATTACTTATTATTATTAATTATTATTAATGGAGCAACGTGTTTTTTATCAAAATCTACCAATTTTATTTAAATTGAGGTTATGTTTTACTACTATCACGAAAATTTGCGTTCCATTGGACATCTACTCACAAGTACTTGCAAGTAGCAAATTGTTTCCAATGGAACACTACAATTGACAGTTCTAAAGCGTTCATAAACCTCGGTTGTAACCACAGCAACGTGCTTTGTATTGTTCATAAACCTAAACCAAAATTTCCCCTTATTGTTACAAACGTCATTTACAACTCTACTCAATACCACAGTACACATAATAAAGGTAATATATTGCGCATATGCCAAAAATTACAAAAACAACAAATTGAAAAAATGGCGGAACATAGAGACCTTTTTATAATAATATGTATACGTATGCATAATATGTAGATGCCTAGTAAAGTTTAAAAAATAGAAGTTATTTTCAATAAATAAATAAAAAGTTATTTAATTCAAATAAATTTATCTATTTAATTATTTTATTTAGTATATTTAGGTCTCAAACATTCGCCATATTGGCAATTTTTGACAGCTGCGCAAAAATGAACGAAAATAGAACCAGTGAGTATATTACCTCTATTTTGTGTACTGTGACTCAATACTGCCTTTCCAGCTGTCATTAAAAGAAACAATTCGCACGGCACAAAGCGCTTGAAACGCTCACCGAAAAATTAAAGAACTAGAAAGTGATGCTATGATCGCACAGTAAAAAAAAAATTACATAATATGAGGGCCGCGTATAAAAGGGAGTCGAGAAAAGTGAATTGTGGCGAAATTTCCGCGCTAAATTTCAAATCAGCATAGTCTCGCCCTGTTGCTAAATATCTTAGAGTAACAACTAATCGCTCTTCAGCACTGATCGCTTCTCCCATAACTGTGTCTTGTTTCGATATTAAAGGGTTAACTAGCTGTAATAATTCCATGAAACAATCGCTATCCATTCGCAGATAATTGCGAAAATCGCCACTATCTAGCTCTTTTAATAATATCATATGGCTAAATTTTTTTCGGTCCCTTAGCCAGTTTTTAGCACACAAATTTCTAGGCCTGGTTGGTGCTAAGTTACAAGTTATTGAGGCTGCTAGGGCAACTCCAATTTTTTGTTTTTTTGATAAAAAAGACATGGCGCGTTTGTTATTTTTTAACGAGAACTGAATGTCAAATTCTTGTACCAATCAACAATTAAACGTCAAAATTGGTAACAACCAAATTGCAAATCAAGTTGCATGGTGTGTAGCCAATACCAATTTGGTTGGACCAACCTCAGCAATTTGGTTGGTGCAATCAAATTGCATCGTCTGTAGGGGCTTTTAGTTTGACGATTCTCGTAAAATTTTATATCAGATAACTTCAATTTGCAATTTAAAATCAAAATTACAATTGACTGCAATTGACCTTTTTCCTTAAAAAAATTTGACAAGTAAGATCGACGATTCGTAGGTGGTTCGAACTAAAAATTAATGTTGTAGAAATATAATTAATGAATTATATTTCGGGAAACAACTTCACAATTCCGCAAAAGCTTTTCTAAAGTTAAATTTAATGTAAAATTTAATTTATTTAGTTAAAACACTGAAAACAAGATTCCAATATTATGCAACACCTACAGATATTTTTGACGATTCACTATGTTTGACAATTAAGGAAAAAGGTCTATAGGCGATTAAAAACAAGAAACCCAAATGATGAAACGTCAAAATTTTGCTTCTCATTAATCGTCCGGGAAGATAAAAATGAAGTGAGTAGAGGTAAAATAGAGACATCTGTATTTTAATACGAAAACCCCTATTTCGCTAGCTAAACTGCGTACTGCAAAGTGAAATTTAGCGGTGAAATTTTCATTTTCGTTTTCGCTTGTCATTTTTATATGAGAAATTTCATTTCACTTCAACAGCGTACCGGGCTTAAATGTAGAACACGTTTAGATCTACATTATATAATTCAAAAATTTTACAATATTTCGTTTCAAATTAACTAGATTCGAATAATTGCTATCGCGAGCTAGAACAGACGTGAATACTAATACGATTATCAAAAATCGCGTTATGAAAACGAAATAATCCAGTTTTTTGTGAAGATTGTGTAATGACAGTCTGCCATTACACGATTTTCACCTAAACCGGATTATTTTGTTTCCACAATGTGATTTTTGACAAAAATGACAACTGAAAATCGCGATTAACTCTGTGTCTGTCTACGGTATAAAACACGCCTAGTAAAAGGTAAAATGTTTTTGCATTTTGAATGCTCTGTTCTCTGTTGTTTGCATAGAGGTAAAAGCTGTAGAGGAGAAATAAACAAACGTCAAGTGTAAGCAAATCGGTGGGAAAAAGGGAAAGAGTAAAATAGAACAGGGCCCTATTTAGAATTTTATTCAATGCATTGAAATGGAGTGGGTTGCTTTTGTTGTTTAGCGGGGACAACCGCAACACATGTTGCCTAAGAAATTTGTCTTTTTTTAACCAGTCCCGCTAAATAAAGCGATACGTTTACGATACGAAAATGATGTTTGATGTTCATACAAAATATCGTTTACGAATCGTTTTTACGATTCAAAATCGGTACGTTTACGGATCCAACGTCCCATGATAATATCGGAATATATCGATTTTTGCGTTTCGTTTGCGATGCTTATTTTTCGTATCGAAAACAGACCTAATTATGCGATATATTTACAAATCGTATTTTTCGAGTTGATTGCGATGATTATTAGCAAAAATAAAAAACGTGTTTTATATTTTTTAGAATTTGATTAAATTTTTTTTATTTATTTAAAGTAGATGAATAATTTATAATACAAATTATATAAATTTGCATGTTTATTTTTTCTGCTCACAGCATTTTTATTGACACCGATTTAGTAAAAATTGGTCTATATACAATACATGAATCAAATTAATAAACTTAAATGGTTTAATAAATAAATATATAGGTGTACTTACTTTGAACCTCACAACACAAAATATTTTTTAATAACTTTAATTTTCTTTTTACACAAATATTTCCATCCGCTTTTGAGAACTTGAATTGAAAATATGGCAAATTTATTTATGTGTAAATGTAGTTGAATTGTGACGTACACCCTTTGTGTATTATAGTATCGTTTACGTATCTATAACGTATCGTTTTTTACGATTCGCATTTTTTGTTTAGCGGGTTCATATTATTTTCTCTATCCCAGACAAGCAAAAGACTTGTTAACAAAGACCAAAAATTTGCTGGGAAACTACATAGATTGTGATACCGATTTTCCATCGTCATAGTATAATAGTAAAATAGTATTTTACTATTATACTATGACGATGGAAAACCGAAGTTAGTATAATACAGTGCATGATATAATAATACAAGATAAAGTAAACACGAGAGAGCTAAAACACGCTGGTGCGCCAATATTTTTTTGTTTCCTCTCTATCTCTATTTTTGTTTATTGCTTTGCTTCATTTTTTATGTTTTTATACGATTACTAGAGCCGATCAGCCGATGCGCGACCGACACCGACAGTCATTACAATAATGAAGATCACAGAGGACGTGTTTTTTTTATGGATAGATATATTTTTATATACAAAATATTTTTTAGTTATTTATAAAACAATTTGATATTGATGAATAAGTAATTCATTAATTTTGGATTTATAAAATTGTACAACCCAAATAATCTAAACTCGCTCAATTATTCATGAAAGTAAAAATGAGTTTAGCAAAATATCGAGGTTAACACACTACGACTAAACTCAAAAAATTTACAATATCGGTTTTATTAAACCTCAATCTGTCTAGGATATTCGTCGCTTTTTAAAATATTTGATTATGTATTTTTTAAATAAAAATAACACAATATATATTTTTAA
The DNA here is from genome assembly GCA_963556165.1 of Tipula helvola. Taxonomy (NCBI): domain Eukaryota; kingdom Metazoa; phylum Arthropoda; class Insecta; order Diptera; family Tipulidae; genus Tipula; species Tipula helvola. The sequence goes on from OY744483.1 coordinate 236,052,543, forward strand.
AAAAATGAATAGAAATGATGTACACTTCCTCTTCCTTTGGATTGCAAAAGCATTCTGACGACTGATGATTAAATATTTTTGGTAGATATTTTTTTTTAAATAAATAATAATAAAAATATCAAATAAACCATACAATGGAGTATTTTTTACAAAATTATTTAAGTAGGGTCATAAAAAATTTTCAATCAATAAACCAACAAATATTCACAAAATTGTTGATAATTAAGTGATATTATAAAAAAACGATCGAATTTGTGGTTATAATTTCAACAAATAGTTCATAATTAGTCCCACAGTTAAACCACCAATTATTCAGAAAATATCGAGATATATTTGACTTTATTACCATAAAAAAACTGTCGAATTTGTGACTAAATTTTCAACAAATATTTCAAAAATATTCCACCAAAAACCGACAAATTTGATTTACAAAATGTTCGTTTACGCGTGACAATCGGCGTCAACCCCATCAACCATTTTTCATCCATATTAAGCATGTTCGTTTGTGGTGAATTAACTGAACTGATATTGAGTTACTATTCCGATAATTGAGTAATTATTCAGATAATTAAGCTACTGAAGTGAATTGGTCGTTCGTTTGCTACAATTCAGACAAATGTCAAATTGTTAAAAAGTAATTGCCGTGCGTATATTTGTAAAAGTAATAAGTATGTATAATGTTTATATATATATATATATATATACATATACATATATATATATATATATATATATATATATATATCAGTGACGAAGCGTGACAATTTCCATTGGGGAAGCAATATTATAAATTGTGAAAATAAGGAAAAAATATTAAAATTTTTGATTAACGGTAAGCTCGGTTTCTAAAATTTAAAAATCAATTAAATGAGAATAAGTTTTTCTCAGACAACTAAATGCATCGTGCGGGAAGTCAATTTCAAAAGATAGAAATTGACTAATGTCTAGCAATTTTATGAACTTTATATGTTGTAAATCCTGAAACCGAAATTTAATTTCTTTCTGGATTTTTACCGTAATTTCAGATATAAGGTTTCTTACGTATTATTTTGCTTCAAATGTAATTCGGGATCTACACCGTCTTAGATGAATTTTGTCTGCGATTTTTTTCTTGGTTGGCTTTGTTCCAAAATGCATCAAAATTACTTGAATTTTTTTCAATTATTTTCTAAAAATCGTCTAGACTTTCTAAAGAATGTGCAATATCGTTTGATTTTTTCTGAAGCATACTAAATAATAAGTCGACTTCTGGAAATATTTCTGAACAAAATATAACAACCCCACCTTCTTCCAATAAAAGAAGATATCCACGAGAGTTATTTATTGTCTCACAGTCCCATTTCTCATCATCTTCGTTTACTATTTTATTAAATAGCTCACGTAAATCGTCTAAGTGTTTTTTCAACATTAGAACCATTAAACTCCCACTTGTTGGTGAAGTTGAAGGTAGTTTTCGTTTAACAATTTCATCAAAAGCAATACTCCGTTTCGATGAATGGTTAAAAAAGGCAGTTAATCCATTTAAGCTTGAAAAAAAAAAAATGATTTACACTCAACAATTTTACTAAACGACTGAGAGAGAACCAAATTTAATTTGTGTGCAAAACAATGAATACAAATTGCTAACGGATAAATTTCTGTAACTTTTGTTTGCAGCCCTTTGGAGCTCCCAGGCATTACCGCACCATCATAACTTTGACAAATTTGCTTTTCCTCGATTTTATGTTTTTTTAAAAACTCGATTACAAATTTTGAAAGACCATCTCCACTTCGATCGGAAGAAACATCAATAAATTCTATAAATCTCTCTAGTTGCTAATTTCATCTACATAACGTAGAACTACCGCGAGCTGACATTTTCTGGTGACGTCTAAGGTGTCATCTAAAATAATTCCAGCAAAATTCGACGAATCGATTTCCTTTTGTATTTGCTTTTTAATTAGTGATATGATACATGCTATCAAATCGTTTTTAATGTCCCTGGATATTCCCAAAAAACCCTTTGATGTTTCTAAATGATTCGATAACGAAGAATTGTGCCGCGATAATAATTGTAAAAATTCGATATAATTACCGCAATTATTTGAATCATGAGATTCATCATTTCCTCTGAACTCGAGCCTTTGCATTCCCAAGAAACAAACGGTGTAGTGATCGCTCAAATTCAAAATGAAACTTCTATCGGCTTATGAATCCAACATGAATAATTTCGTTAATAACAAAACAAAAAAAAAAAAACTTCAAATCATTGCAAGGCTAGGACAAATATATCTTGTTTACTTTTTCTATTCAACAGTGTGTTTAAAAAAGAGAAGACAAAACATGAGAGTAATTTGTTTAAAAATTTTTAAATATTGTTTTGTTTCTACCTTTACCCTGTTTTATTTTTATTAAAAATATAGTCATCTCTTTTTTTCTCGATAGTTTCTTTCTCATTATTTTTGTTTTGTTTTTCCAATTTGGTTTTATTGTGCATTGTGCAATAACAATAATATACCCCACCAGAAGAATCAATGATTCTTTTTAAGGGGAAATTGTGTGAAATAAAATGCAAGCAATGAAAAATTTGGAGAAAAAATCCAAATAAAGTTTCAAAAACCTTTGCAGCAAATAAACAGATTAGACTTCTGATTATTTCTAATTGGAATAACGAACATACTTATAGGATTTTTTATTTCAAGTTGGATTAATTTGAGTATTTACATTTCTAAAGGTTGAATGCAACTGTTATATTATTCTAATGGTTTTAAATTGTTATTTTGTAAAATAGAAAAATGTTTCTCTTGGAAAATATAAAATTTTAAGGGAAGCAGTGCTTCCCTTGCTTCTATGGACACCTCGTCCCTGATATATATATATATATATATATATATATATATATATATATATATATATATATATATATGTATATAAAATTACAAATCCTTACATTGTGATTCTTCATCTATTGAATTCTCATTTGCAAAATCTTCGTAATTTGCGAAACTGACATATTCGATCAAATCGTCATCCATTATAACAGGAAAATAATTTAAAATTCTCTAAAATATCCTGGCTTCTTCGATGCGTAAAACAAAATAATGTCAAAAAACAACAAAAACAATTATCTGAATTATCTACACAAGAAAAATTATTATTCAGATAAATCAGTAGCTCAATATTTTTAAGTGAAGTGAAGCATACCAAACGAACGGGCAAATCACTTCAGTTAATTCAGTAAATTCAGATAATTCAGTTAATTCACCACAAACGAACACACTTATTATGACAAATTTTTGTCACATTTTTTTCCACCAATCACCATTTTATGTGAAATTTTTGTCGATTTTTTTGTGACACGTGGTTACTCGGGTGTAAATTTTTCTGACAGTGTATTATTTTGACAATTCGCAAAATTAGTATTCGATTTTTTTTTTTGTGAATCTGTAGATACGTTAAAATTTTCAAAATAGGAATTATACCTACGTTCACATAAAAAGAACTATAATTGGTGTTAACTTTATCGCGCGCGATGGAAAACCGACAAGGAATAATAGTATTATACTATTATGCGGCTACATGAATTAAAAAAGGCTGAATTAAAAAAGGTTAATTAAAAATAGTGATTTTGTATGAATTTGTATGAACACCTGTTACCGTTTTTAATTCATTTTTTTCTGAAATAAAAAAGATATATTCCTTTTTCATACAAAATTCGCTTTTTTTATTTCATTAATGAACACCTATTTAATTCTGTACCCCCTATTATGCTATTATACTATGGACGATGGAAAATACGCTTTATGGCGACAAGCAAAACTAGATGTCACTACCGGTATGAATGTGGATTAAGCTGTCAAATTTTTAAAAATCATTCGCGGAAAAAGTGTGAGAATTAAACTTTTGATAAATAAAATTATAAGAAAACCAAACAGTTTAAATGTTAACTATATTTATGTAGGTAAGTCATCTATCTATTATTTCCCTAATTAATAATCCTTATTAATGTCATTTTTCATTCAAATTTTTCAGAAAAATCGAAGATATAATATGGTGCATTATTGTTGTGTTCCTCAATGCCGGTCCAAAAAAAAACACCGGATTGTGAAATAAGCTTTCACAAATTTACGACAAATAACTTGATGGTAACAAAGTGGTTAAGGGCTATTAAAAGTGGCAAAAGGCCTACCAAATTCACTAAAATTTGTGGTTTACATTTTAATGAAAATTGAAAACGACTATAAACCGACTGTTGATAGTGAGCTTGATTTAAAAATAAAATTCTTATAAAGTTAGTAAAATTTATAAATTTTACATTTTAGGTGATTCAAGAAGATTTTTAAAACCCACAGCCATTCCAAATCAAAATTTGGCAAAAGTGTCTAGTAGTGGAAAATTAGTTTTATGTCGAGCTAGACCACCACCAAAACAGAGAGACCCACGCGTAAGAAAAAATGTATTAAAATTAAATTTTTGTTAATCGTCATTTGGATTTAAGATTCTAGAAACGGCAGCCGTTGATGAAACTGAAGCTGATCAAATGATGTCTGAGGAATTCATCCAAGCTTCATCAGCTCCTTTATTACCATCGTTGGAGATGTTAGGAACAAAAGCAACTACAACCCGGGATAGTTCTACTCAAACGTATGAACCTATGAAGCTAACGCTGTTTTATGATTGGTTAACGGAAGAACAATTTAATAGGTACACTAGATTACAACGTAATAGGTTTGACGTTTTATTTGAATTTCTTAACCAAACCACTTTATCCAAGTTTGACAAATATTTGACTAAGCGGGATCAGTTAATATTAACCCTTATCAAATACAAACAAAATATGTTATTTTCAATAATTTATTTAATTTTTAATTATATGCAATCAATAAAATTGGTTAAATTATCGTTTAATTAGGACATCTTTATTCCCAGATGTTTTTGCTCCCAGACATTTTAATTCCAATTTGACTGCAGGAATTGTTCAGTGTTTATTTTCGCATAAATCTAATAAAAATGTTAATGATTAAATAAAATGTTAATTTATTAGGGTTCTATAAATGTTATTTTATACAAAACACTCACTGTCTGATGAATTACTCATTTTATAAGTTCACAAAATTAATTTAATTCGGACATAAAATGTTACACACGTGAATCTCTTAGAAAAAAATTTTGTTTTGACATTTAATCCACATTGACATTACTAGTGCCGCCATTTTAGTTGCATAAATTAATAAAGCGTATTGCCCCGGTGGCACAGTTGTTAGCCAAATAAATTATAATACCTATAAGGGAAATTAGTCATAATTCTCATAGTAAAGCTTGAAGCAAACATCTGCTTGTTGGGGTGCGTTAAAATGCTAGTACCTGTGCCTTGGGTAGAGATGGCACCACTAACCGTTGAACAAAGAAAATGAAAAAAAAGTCAAAAAAATTAAATTTGCACATAAAATTGTTCCCTACCTTTCAACCGAGATTTTATTTTTTTATTTCGTTTAATATTAATATTATATTCGTTTTAATATTTAATTGAGTTGTTTATTGGGATTCGTTCTATTACTAGTAATGCCATCTATACCTAAGATTCATGTTGTCTTCAAAATTTGTTAGCGATTTCCCTTATAGGTTATTATAATTTATTTGTTGTTAGCATGCTTGCTTTAAGCTCCGGAGGTCCCGGGTTCGATCCCCGGCGGGTGATGAAAAAATCACGGCTGGTTATAATGTAAGGATCAATGAATTAATCATTCATTATCCGTTGAAAAAAAATGATTACGAAACTTCACCATGAAGCGGCCAAATCCCTCTATGGGATGTAGCGCTAGCGATGGAAAATCGGTATGAGTGTAGTGGTGCATCATAGAAAAAAAGGTTTCGCTTACATAGCATTTCCGGGTTCATTTCGTACATTTCCACTATGAAATTATACTTTTCTGGACCAAAATTATACTTTTCAAAATCAAAATTAAATTTTTCAATTTTGGTTTTGTTTTTTTCAATTTTAGTTACATAAAATTCAATTGAATCGTTTAGTATTGAAAGGGCTCATGTCCACTTTTTGTCAAAATTAGTATTATGACGGTTTTGTATTACAGACACGTATATACGTTTTATGTCAAGACGACATTACCATATGGTTAATGGAACGGGACCTACCTTGAAAAAAATAATCATTTATTCTAGAAAGGGCACAGGTCCAGGACATGTGCCCTTTTAATACTAAACTAATATTTAAAAAGAAGAAACGTGAAAAAGAGAGACTTAATCATTAGCTATGTAACGATTATTGCTTACTTTCTTGTAAATCGTAATTCACATTAAATAATTAAAATAAACATCGACAGCATTTTAATATATAATTTATTTTTGATTAATTTTAAATTTATGATTTTGAATAATATATCTGTGGTAACAAGGCAAAACGTAATAACTCGAGTTATTCCATATTACGTTTTATTTCAAATTTGAAATCTCCATATTCGAATTTTTATTATGTATATCAATTTTTCGTAATAATCCAGCAGGGGCATTTGCATTTAAATCTCACATAAAAAAATTTAAAATATAATTTTTGAATCATAATTTAATTAATTTTTGAATTAAAAAAAAATTTAAAATATAATTTTTAAATCATATTTCTGTTTCTTTTAAATCTGGGCGTGAGCAGATTTGTGTTTTGCATTTTTTTAAATAATCTTTTGTGCTATTTTTAATTTTTCTGTCATGAACATTACTTAAAAATACGTTTCACGTTATTTTTAAAATTATTAATTTCAAAATACAAAAGATTAATATACCATTTGCAAGTAGACATGTCACCAATGAGAATATACATACATCAATAAATTAAATTTATGCTTTTAAATTTCACAATTTATCTAAAATAAATAAAGTAACGTTCATGACAAAAAGACCCGTTTTTTTAAAACTAAAAGTCCAACATTATTTAAAAAAATACATTTTCATAAATTTCTGTATTGTGATCAAATACTTAACTTATACCCGTTAAAAATTATTTGGAAAATGCTAAGGCGACAAAGAAAATGCTTGGGGACAAAATCATGTGAGATTTAAATGCAAATGCCCCAGCAACTACAAATAACCGTAATAATCATTTAAAAAAGCAAGAATTCAAAAAACTCATGCGATTTTGAGTAACTCTTAATTTTAAAAACGTTTTCCTGAAAAAGTCTGAAAAACGAGTTATTCGGAACATTTTGCAGGAACATATTTACTATCGGCAGCTTTGGATGAATACTTTTTCTATCTATGATTTGAAGAGGAAATGTAGCGAAATGTACCTTTATCACGAAGGATTAGCAAAAAAGAGGTAAATGAAGTATGCTCTTTGATCAGTGATTTCGTAGAAAAATATTTACCACCTGAGACCTCTGAACTTCATAATTTTTCTGATGCATGCCCGGTCAAAATCGTAATAACACGGTATTACGATTTCTAATGGCTTTTTGTATTGAAAGAAAGGCCATAGTTTTATACTTTGTGATCGTGTGTTTGGAATAATCAAGAGAAATTTAAAGAAAATTGACAGAATTTATTTGCCAGAGGAATATGAGGCCCTGATCAACCGATCAAGTACACTACAAAAAATCAATACAAATATTTTATCAAATAATGATAAAATATTAAACTTTAAGGATTGGTGGCCTACTTTTTTCATAAAGCAGGTAATTGCTGTTCAATCAAAAGGCAGAAAACCAAAAACAATCAAATTTAGAGTTTCTGAATTTTCACATCTTGAAATAACCAGCGACGGAAATTTGGAAGCCCGGAAATTTATTGATAGTTTCGAAAGTTTTACGTTTACACTTGTACGGTTTAAAACTACCGAATTAAGATTACCTTCTCAAAGAGCGTTTGATACTGTAAACGTAATAAATATTAAAAAAATATGTGACCTGCAAAAAGACCTGAAGTACATATCTGCTCAGTGTCTGTATTTTTACGACAAAATTATGCAATGGCCAACTGGAATGGAATATAACAGTGAGGACAGTGACTACTGAAGTCTTAAAAATTTATTCTTTTACTTTTTTTAATGTTTTCTACTTTGTTGAAATTGAAAAATATTTTTTGTGTTTATTATTGAAAGGGCTCATGTCCATGCTTTAAAAATGAGCATCACAGCTGAAATAATTGAAAAATAACCCCAAAATTTAGCTTAAAATTTCATAGTGACTCATATTTTCACCAACAAACTTAAATTCCCTCCTAAACTTATTTTTGCTGAAAGTTTTTTTTATTTCCTGAATATTTTGAAAAAGTGGACATGAACCTTTTCAAGACTAAACGATTCAATTTTATAATTATATTTTTCTATTTGTAATTTATATTTATCAATGTAAATTCATATTTTTCAATTTGCAGTTTATACATTTCAAAGTTCTCTTTAAAATTTTCAAAATTGTTTACAGGGCCAAGGCAATTGTTGTAAAGCTTGTTTTATACTACTTATATATTATATAATTTAAACCGACACTCCGCTTAACGCAATTGATTAGTTTCCAGGAAATTGTCCAAATGTCGAATATCTACAAATCGCATTACATTAAAATCGATAAATAATGTTTAACCATATTTATATATACCTACATATTTTATATTTGTATGGAATTCATCATTCGACAGCCATTCGAGATCCGGACAATTTCCTGAGAATTATTCATTTTTTGTTAAACGTTGGAGTTAAAATTACTGTATATACTATGTAGCTCGCTTATTACCGCTAATTAAAATTATGGCAGAGTTGCAAACATATAAGGGGTTCAAATTTTTTACTTTTTTGTCTAAATATACTTCGTTTTGGTAATACTTTGGTGAGACCGCTAATTTATTTGAAGGGATATAGCTTTGTTGTTTTAAATTGGCAAATGAAATCTGTATAGGAAGTCCGTGCAGTTTAGTAAAATTACGATTATGTATTTTAAATAAGTAAGGTTTTCAAAAGTACACTATAACTTTTATTTTAGTATAAATTCTTCATACTAAATTTGCACGGAATCCCTATAATACTGAATTGATTATTCATTGCTAAATATAGGTATTTTGTTATTAATTATGACCTAAAATAAATAAATTTACATCGAAATTAAAAATGATAAATTCTTTTTTAAACTGTATTCACTGATTGTAGTCGCCGATATCCACGACTACAACTTCAATCTACTTTGATCTGTGAATTTATTGATGTTTAAAGTCACTAAAAGAGACAATTTAGTCGTATTTGCAAATTAACTGTATTCTGTCGATTTGGCCTTTAGAATTTTGACATTTTTCTGAAGTATTCACTTCAGTCGAACAGTCACTTCTCAACTGTAGTTTAGTTAATTGAAGAGTAATTCTATTATCTGATGTGAAGAGTTAGACTCTTCAGTTCAATCGAATACGATTTTAATCGGATTCTATATTTATTTTCAGGAAAATGCAGTTTTGATATAAGAAGTGCCCAGTCTTTTATAATTGACAGTATTGAAGAATTAATGTGCGGTGATAATCCAGAATTAGTTTTTAATAAACTTAAATCTGAGGACAATTATCCATCTGTTTGTGGACGAGTATTTAAAGTTGGAGAACCTACCTATAGCTGTAGAGAATGTGGTTTGTTTATTGAATGAATAAATACATTTTAGAAAGTAATTTTTAATTTAATTTATTTATTCAACACTCGATATTACAGGACTGGATCAAACATGTGTTTTGTGTGTAAATTGCTTCAAGCAATCAGCGCATAGACATCATAAGTACAAGATCAGTACATCAAATGGAGGTGGATGTTGTGATTGTGGTGACACAGAGGCTTGGAAAAAAGATCCTTATTGTGAAGAGCATATTGTAATTTAATTTTTTATTTTGTTTTATGTTATATTTTATTTAAGTTTTCATTTGTGTTTAATTTAGTTGGGAATAGAAAAGAAAACTGAAACTACAAGTTTGACAGATCACATGAGGAAATGTTGTTACTTAGTTTTCCAAGCAATTATGATATACTGTACCAAATCATTGGTGATTGAATCAAATTTCCCATTAGTGGGATATAATGTGGACGATGTATTTTGCACGGTTCTGTACAATGATGAAAGTCATACGTTTGAACAGGTAAACTTAAACGCTTCATTGTTTTTATATTTCTTAAATTTATATTCGTTTTATTGTTAAAGGTTATACAAACATTGACCCGTATTGTGGGATGCCGTCATAAAGATGCTGTCGAATATGTCACAAGTATTGATCGTGAAGGTCGAGCAGTTGTTAAATGCTCAGCATTTGAAGAGTCCATGAAGCTAAAAGATGAGATTGAAACTCACGGAACTAGAGCTAATAATCCTCGAATTGGTCAATCAGCTTTAACAGTCAAAGTTCTACATAAAAATACTGTAGCACAACAACAGTTTGCATTACAATTGCTGGGTTGGTTCCAAGAATTGTTAACGAAACATATTGAATTTCGTAAAATTTTCTGTGAAGTTGTTACTGAAGATAAAAATTATAATATCGAACACATACTTTCTTATGACTGCAAACTATGGAAAACGGCAAGAGCCAGCTGGCATCGACTTTTAATATCGGGAATGCTAATGGAATATGAAAATAAAAAGATTTTAGCGATAACATTTACAAAGTTATACGCCAACTTAATGCAAGACTATATTCATGACGATCATGAACATTCTTTTTCTGTTGTTTCATTAAGTGTGCAGTTATTTACAGTACCAACAATTGCACATCATTTGATATCCCATGAAAGTGCGTTCTTTAAATTAATGCACACCTTTTATTCGGATTGTATTGAAAAATATGTTCAAAAGAAAGTGTTGCAATTTAATAAAAATTTGGGCAGTTTGAATATATTTAAAAGAGCAAGTTTTATACTATTTGATGTAAAGTATTTGTTGAATTATAAACCTGAAGTATGGACGGATGAATTGCGACGAGGATTTTTACACGGGATACAAATTTTACTGAAATTGTTAAATGTCATGCAAGGAATGGACGCCGCATACCGGCAAACCGGTCAACATATGGAATATGAACCAGAATGGGAATCTGCTTTTAATTTACACGTGAAATTGGCAAATTTAATAACGCTTGCTTTAGATTGGTGCAGTTCTGATAAAGTGGTGTTAGTCAAAGTTTATCGAATGATTTTAGCTACGCTAATGGAGAGTGATTTTATTATTTCTCAGGCTAGCACTGAAGTACGTGAACTAGCCGATCACAGTACATCTTGTTATATGTATGATGTTCTGGTGAGGCCAGTATCGGTACATTTACCTTTATCACGATTTTTTGCCGGATTATATTTACATTTAGAAAGATACGGATTATCTTTCGACAATATTGTTACGAATTCAACTAAACCGACACCTGAGCAAATAATTGAGCCGGTTCTTTGCACACAAACAATGATTGCTCAAGTAAATTCGGGATTGTGGCGACGAAACGGATATTCAATATTGAACCAATTACATTTTTATAGAAATGTTCGTTGCCGGGCTGAAATGTTAGATCGTGATATTACGCTACTACAGATTGGCGCTTCATTAATTGAAAGTAATGAATTCATGATTCATATTATAAATAAATTTAATTTAGTCGATTGGGCAAATCCCGAATTCGAACGTGACATACCAAATGAAGAACAAGATGACACCATGCTTAGGGTTATTTATATGGTTGACGAATTTTTGGAATTGTTAATTGTTGTTGTTGGAGAACGATATATTCCAGGAGTTGGGAAAGTAACGGAAGAAGACAAAATTAAAAAAGAAATTATTCAACAGCTGTGCATAAAACCATTTGCACATTCAGAGTTAAATCGTACACTAGCCGATGTTCATCAAGTTATTGGTATTGAGGGTGTCATTTCTAGTGTGGCCGAATTTAAAAAACCATCTCAATCTGATCGTATGGGCTACTATGTACTGAAAGATGAATTCTACGATGATTATAACATGTACTTTTACCATTATTCGAAGGAAGATAAATCAATCAGTGAAGAGGCACAACGAAAACGGAAAAAGGATAAGAATGAGAAGGTTTGCTGTCCGCCTCCAATGCTACCGCAGCTAAGCGAATCATTTCAGTAAGCCGATATCTTTTATTTAAAAACGTGTGTTGATTCGTTATTTTTTTTACTCTAATTTTAGTATGATTGCAAATCTTCTTCAATGTGATGTAATGTTATTAGTTATGCAGACAGTACTTAATCGTTCTATAGATTTGAAAGCTCGATGTTTTACTGAAAGCCATTTACAAAAAGTTTTACACCTAATTGGATATGCGATACATGAACAGATGTCAAATTATTACCCATTTTTAACTTTTCACGAAAGGGCAGCTAAATGGAATTTGTTAGCATTGATGGAGGAACTAGTAACAAGTGCAAGAGTAAGTATTCTTTAAAAAAAAAAAAATGGTATTTTCTAAATTATTGATTGACATTTTAGGTTGAACCCCATCGAGATCTAATTTTGTGGACGATTCAAAAATACAAAGAAATGCAGGCATCAACGAGTGATACAAAAATATCAGAAGTTGTAGAAGATCCATTGTTATCTTCAGCCGCTACCGAACAACTAGAAAAAGAAAATCGGGCTAAAAAGGCCGCAGAACGTCGTGCAAAAATTTTAGCACAGATTCAAAAGGATCAACATAAATTTTTATCTCATCATGCTGAGCTACTTGAATCTACAAAGTCTATAGCTGACGATGAAATGGTGAAAGGCAGTGCCGAAATGGATTGGCAAAGTAATGAGTCCATTGCTTGTTTAGGACCAAACAAAAAATTACAAGCGATACCCACCGACAAAGTGCCAATTACTTGTATTTTATGTTCAGAAGATTCCTTTGTTACCAAAGATAGCTCTTGTATGGTTTATTGTGCATTCGTACAAAAATCAAGTGTTTTATCACGATATCAAAAAACTAATGAAAATGGCCAGCTTTTGTATTTGGAGACAGCCATACACCCTTCACCTCATACAAGTACTTGTGGTCACGTAATGCACGCAACTTGTTGGCAAGATTATTTTAACAATGAATTGGTAAAGGAAACAAGACGGCCATCAAGGAATCGGTCACCGAGTGGTTTCGACATTGAAAAGAAGGAGTTTTTATGTCCTCTTTGTCGTTGCATTAGTAATGCAGTATTACCGCTAACTCCAGAATTGAGACGTTTTGTTTCATTGCCATCAACATCCCCCGAACTAGATGTTACTTGCTTAACATTCGAAAGATGGATGGATGTAATGAATGAATACGTTAAAGAAGCTAAAGTTAATAATTCGGAAAACATGTTGTTCCCAGGGATTTTGGAAGAAATTTCGGGAAAAATGCGTATATCCACCGAGGATTTTTATAAATTATCTCCGTCAATAGAGGAGCAAATTGGCAAAGAATTAAGTGATCATATATCAGTGTTTATGGAATCCGTTCGACGGATAACGCCGTATCCGGCATCAGTTCAGTCAATCGAACCCTTTTTAGTAACATGGCTCTCTTGCGCATACACAATCGAATCTCTGGAAATGTTACTGAGGGCCAAAAATAAGCCCATTAAGGATAGTTTCTCAATCCGCCATACCGCCTGTTTATCGGGACTAGTTAGATTATGCAGTCTAATGGGAGTATCAATTAAGGAAATTGATAAATATATTATTATGAATTTAAGTTATCACATGTGTGATTTATATGAGACTGTATTTTTTAAAAAGGGAATGTCTGTATTATCATGGGATGTTTTTGGAATGTTAATTTCATTATTATATATAACACCTTGCACAATATACAGTTACGGTAGCAAAATGTCCATACCAAAAGGTGACATGCTGGAATATTACATTTTAAAATTGATGTTTTTAGCAAATATGGCACGAATTGTTATTGTTTATGAGGGTCCGACAACGGATATGGAGATCGAAAGCGAAGTTGAACCCGAAGTTGGACAAAATAGTGGAACAGTTTCAAAACTATTAGAATTTTTCCGAGAATATAATATTTATGAAAATAATAGTAAAGTAACAACTGACGTCTTGGTTGAAGCAATTAAGAAACAAAGTGAAACATTTTTAAGATGTTCGTGCTTATTATTCTATTTTATGAGTGATATTGAATTACCAAATGAGTTTTCATATTTGGGCGGTGATACATTTGAACTAATGTGTGGCTACCTAGGATTAACAGCCAACATTGAATCATACTTCGAAAATGAAAGAATGTTAGACTTTATGAAAACTTTAGTAAGTCACAATGATATAATCAGCTTTAAAAAGGACATAAAGAATATTTCTAAAGAAATGATAGTTCCTGTTATGTCATCAGTTCCACCTATAAGGCAGCTTGTAACTTTACCAGATGATTACAGTGATTTAATAAATAGTGTTTCGTGTTTCACATGTCCAAATTATGATCGAGATGATTCACGGAATCCAACAATGTGTCTCGTATGCGGTGAAATTTTATGCTCTCAGACGTACTGTTGTCAAAAAGAATTAGATAATACAATGGTTGGTGCTTGTACTTATCATGCACATACATGCGGTGCTGGTGTTGGGATGTTTCTACGCATACGTGAATGTGAAATTTTGCTATTAGGTATTAATAAGGGATGTTTTGTTTTACCGCCATATTTAGATGAATACGGTGAAACTGATCAAGGTTTACGCCGTGGTAATCCTTTACATTTATGTAAAGAAAGGTACAAAAAATTACATTTAATGTGGTTAGGTCATAACCTACATGAAGAAATTGCTCGTTCAATAGAAACGCAAAATATTATACCGGCAACGCAATGGCATCACCTTTAAGTTTTTCTTTTCATTAATTTAAAGACGGGTTTTCTAATTCAAATAATTTATTCCAACTTTTATTACAATTCTTTCTGGATATAATAACATACCAAATATCATTGAAAATTGTAATTGATGTTGGCAAGATCTTATTTCAATATGCACACCTACAAAACTTTAAAAAAAATTTATTCATATTTTGTGATTTAGTTTTGTTTTTAATAAATTAAAATAAAAAATAATAAAATTACAACAAATGATCGTTAATTTTTCATCGGTAGTATTTTGGTTACAAATCAACTTAGAGAATAATTAAAAAATAAAAATTATTTTATTTTTTTGTTAGCAGAAACGATAAAAATAATATATTATGATACATTTTCATGCTTTTAAACAATAATTTTTTTGTTATTTTTAATTTTATTTTACTGTATTTTTTTTGAATAAATATAAAAAAAATGTCATCAATCAATTTTTTATTTCCTTTAGTATGAGCATATACAATCATAATAGATCTCTCATTTGACTAAAAACAGAAAATTAAAACAAAAATTTTCCATTCAAATATTATCGGTGTATTGCATATACGTATTATATTTGCAACGCATTCTAAAATCATTGCCTTATAAAATACACAACACAACGATACATTGGAATTATCAGAAGTTTTTGTTTTTTTCCTTTAGTTACTATGAAATGAGAAATCTAGTATCAATGTCTATGGTATGAGTAACAATAGTTACCCTTGAACTTGAACCTAGCGTCAGCAATGTGTCTGTATTTATTTGGGTTCGCAAAATGCCATATAATAAGGAATATGTGTATGGGAGAACAATCCGAATTTTCATGTTTTTTTAATTTCAATTATTTCCCCGAGTTTAGTTCAACTTGCCAGTGGCGTATCTAGAATGGGTGGCACCCGGTGCAGATATCGTGGTGTCACCCCTAGAATGTAAACTGTTAAAATTAATAAAAATTCGATAAATTTAAAGTCTGTTTTTGTTTGTTTATTTGTGAGTCCCGGGGCGTGATTATGAGTTCTCGTGATTGCGACTTGTTGTTTTACTCGTAACACTTTTTAAGTACGGCAGACAACTCGTAATGATTAAAAAGAGATAATTTTTAAAGAAATTTGCCAACATTTTTGAGTTCTCGTATCTCGTAATACGAGACAGATACATAATCGCACCATTGTATTGGTGGCCAACTCACCGGCCATTCGTTTTTTATAACGAATTCGTCTTTCTATTGGAATGTCGTAGTCCTTCGATTTTTTCACAGTAAGATCTATTGCCTCTTCTACAATATAACGCCGCTTTTCTTGAATATAACGACGAAGTGACTCTATTTTTATAGCTAATTGATCAACACTCAAGCCTTTACTTTGCAATGTAATCTGAACACATTTTTTTCTTTTAGTACACCATTCCAAAAGCAAGATAGTAAAAAAATGTGAAATCACGTGATATAAATCTCTTCGCCTGTCGTAGACCTGGGAGCACGCCAGTAGGAGAACTTTTGCCTATCCTTCCAGCGTCTTACCGCTGTCTTAATGTGACCTTTAGTAACCCCGCGGAAGGGCTCTGGCCCTATAAATGGAGGAGAGGCAGAACCCATCCGAGTAAGGCCATCCGTAGTCTTATTTTCCGCGATTACAGTGTGCCCTGCCCCCACATAAGTGTTACCTTACTGGTGGCTGCCAATTGTTTAACTGCAGTTAGATAATCCCATATCAGTTTTGACTTAATGGTATAGGATTTTAGAGCTTTTAAAACCGCATGGCTGTCTGAAACAATGTAAGTCTTTGCGTAGTTAAGGCTGCCTACCTTGGCGTAAAGCTCTTTAGTGTACATATCTTATTGGAAGGCAGTAGCATAGAAGCCAAGGTTTTCGAAAGGGCAGTTCGCTCCCCTTATAGTCCTATTTTTGCTCCGCCTTTCGTTTTACACCCATCTGAAAATCATCCTTCTTCAAAGTGTGGCCCGCCTCGGCCCCAGATACCGCTATCTGGCATAACGTTGCAGAAGGGTCTGTGAAAGCCCAATTTAGTTGACATACAGTACAGACGACCCAACAATCCAACATATTACCTGGTTTAATATTGCCTTCTGCCTGCCTCTTCAAGCCCGTATTTGAAGCGTCCTTATCAATATGCAGGGGTAACACAGTCAGTCCTAGAAGTACCTTCATCGCAGCAGTCAGCGTGTTTCTCCTCAGTTTTAGGCCACCATACTACCGATGCGTTTTTGACCATGGGCGCAATGATTAAAAACAGTAGATCACCTTTGGTTGTAAACCCCAAGTTCGTCCTTATAGAGTTTCTACCATCCCCAGAATGTTTAGTGGCTCAATTCTGAACTTGTAAATATCGTTTCCATTTCAGTTTTTGAACCAGGGTCCAGGATACTTAACTCCTTTGGATTACTGAATCGTGGTACCGTTTGACGAGGGAGCTAGGTTATTCGAAATTATTCAAGAATGTCCAGATTATTTATGTTGTACATGGCGGTGATTAGCACGTATAGGATTTCCTTTGGTTTTACATAACAACGGATAATTTGATATTGGAGAACTTTCAAGAATATTCAAGATACATTAGAAATTCGATATTTTTGAGATTATTTCAGAATTCTTGGTATTTTTCAAATTATATTAGAAATTTGTGATGTTTTATCGATATATTTAGAACTCATCATAGCATAGAGTTGCAAGATGTTTCGTTTTATTTGATACCATTCAAATGAATCATATTCTGTTTCATCTACTTTTGAACGATGGCCGGCATATGTCCACAAAATTAAATCTGAGTAAACCAATTGGACAGAATTTATGGAAAAGTACAAAAATTACCGAGAAAGTATAAATAAATTATCAAGCTTTTAGAACAACTAACAAAAACTCTAAATTAATCCCAAAATACAACATTCCTTTATAATATCAAATTTAAAAGTCAAATGGTTTATAAATATGTATACTAAATCCTACCTAAAATTCCGTCATCCCTTGTTTTATGAAATTTCGAAATAAAATGGTTTGTTTAAAAAGATTCAATAAGTGAACGCTCTTAAAACTAAAGATCTTGACAATTTTTTCAAATCCATAATTTACGCTGATAAAACATTTTATTAAAAACCACAAATAATTAAAAAGCTCAAAAATTTTAAGTTTAAACCCAAAAGGTATCAAGCTTAAAGCTTATTGAAAACAAATATTGTAAACTTATTCCAAAATCCCACCTTCTTTTAAACTATCGAATTTCAAAATAAAAAGTAAATGATTTGGGTTCAAAAGCTTCGATTCGTGAAAGCTCCTAAAACTAAAAGTTCGACATTTTTTGCAAATACAAAATAAGATATTTTAACAAAATCCTCAAATTATGAAAAGGCTCAAAAATGTTAAGTTCAAACCCAAAAAGTATAAATTAATTATCAATGTTAAAGCACATTGGAAAAAAACATTCTAAATACATATATCCCAAAATTCCGTTACAAAGGGTAAATTTTGAGATAAATTTGAGTTTAACCCTCTCAAACGCCTTGTACAATATATTGTACATCAACTTTGATCGCTTCGACCAACCGTAATTTTTAATTTTTGTCTCATTTCTCTTATGCGATCGCTATCTTATGTATATACTTTAGTTTTATGAGTAATGCCATATCAAAGCAGTGCATAGTTGTGCCACAGAAAAGAATTCTTTTCTGTGGTTGTGCTACGTATTTTATTTTTGGAAGTAAGTTAATTTTAAATGGCGTTCGAAAGGGTTAAAATGGTTCGATCAGTGAGAGGAGCTCTTAAAACTAAAAGCTCTTGAAACCTTTTGCAAATACATATTTTTTGCACATAAAACAGTGTAACAAAAACCTAAAATTATTAAAAGTCTGAGAAATGGTTAGTTTAAACGCAAATACATAGTATTAATTTATACCTATTAAGCCCAAAGTTCATTGTAACAAATATTCTACATTTATCCCAAAATTCCGTACTTCTTTTGAACACCAAATTAGTAAAATGATTTGGTTCAAAAAGCTTCGTTAAACGAAAGATTATATTATAATACCTAGTGAAATGGTTTGGTTTGATTAAAAGCTCTTGAAAATTTACATTTTGGGAACGAATATAGTAAATTATCTATAAATTCCGTTTCCCTATGTAAAATTGAATTTCTTTTCTAATTGAAAGCTCTTGAAACTAATAGAGCTTGACATTTTTTACAAAACATAATTTTTGCTCATAAAACAGTTTAAGGAAAACCTTAAATTAAACTTTAAGATCAAATATTTTAAATTTTAGCCAAAATTCGGCTACTAAAATCATACTTCTGAGTAAAATGGTTTGGTCAAAAGAGCTTTGCTAATTGAAAGCTTATAAAATTAAAAGCTCTTGATTTTTTGCATATACATAAAACATTTTAGCAAAAACCTAAACGTATGAAAAACAGGCTCAACATTAAAAGTTAAGTTAAAACTCAAACTTATTTAAATTAATTATCAAACTTAACTAATTGATAATTTTTGCAGATACATACATATTTTATGCTTATACCATTTTTTAACAAAACTTACGGGATAATTTGATATTTGATATTTGAGAACTTTCAAGAATATTCAAGATACATTAAAAATTCGACATTTTTGAGATTATTTCGAAATTCTTGATATTTTTCAAATTATATTCGAAATTTGTGATGCTTTATCGATAAACAGTGAAATCTCTATATATTGGAGAGCGAAGGGACTTATCATAGCTGTCCAATTTATGGAGGTGTCCAATATATGGAAAATCTCTTCTTTTTTTAGTAAAAAATAAATGACGTGCATATCAACATTTTTATTTTGAATTCAGATTAATTCCATAGTTAATTCAACAAAAATTAACCGAAGTGAAATTCTTCCCATATAACAAAAAATATGTATGTAATGTATGTGTTTGTACAAATTGCATTCATTCAGGCGAAATAAATGTTGCATATAAATCCCAAAACAGTTTAAATTGAAGTCAGACGTCTTAATATTCAATATTACGCTACAAGCTGTGTACCTAGTAACTAAGTAGTATGCTAAATATCACAAGGTCAATCAATTGGTCAATCCTAGGGGTCATCAATATGAATAACATGACGAAAACTGTTCAACAAAAATCTAAAGATTGACATTCGTCTATGGTTTCTGGAATCTCTATCGTATAGGCATTGTATGCAAAATATCACATGGTCAATTCTAGGGGTCAGCGATATAAATAACAGGCAATGTATCTGAATAATGACTGGACGGATAATTAAGCCGGGCTTGGAGCACAAAACATCTTTTAGGTCGCAGTGCGAGATGGCCAAACGCCCACATGGCCCTACAACACTAATTCTAATCTATTTAAGTTGATCAAATCTGCTTGAGATGAAATAGTTATTAACTTTTCCTTATCGGATTTTTTACAATATATCCTGCCATATGTCATTTTTAAACGGATGGATCATCCTTCTCGATTTGCAAAAAATTTTTAGCATCATACAGCAATTGTTTTTTGGTCAAGGTAAGGTGTTCCGCTATATGAATATCATAGAAGCTCCTGTAAATTCAACATTAGATTCATCAATTTTTTTCTTAAGTTTAGCACATTTTAGTACAAAATCTTTTTTAAATTTTTAGACAAATTCAACGGTAATAGGTCTGACGTTCGATTTAGATCTCGTTGTATGAGTGTTGCACATATAGGGTTAACGATAGCAATATACACAAATAGTATGAATAAAATAAATAAATTTACATTTGTATTTTTTGGTAATTGCTCGAAATATGTATTTGTATGTACATATTGTTATCGTTTTTAAGATAGAAAGGCATAAAGATTGTCGGTCGTTGCCTGAGAAACTGCAAAAGCACTTCAAACTTAAAATGAAGTTAATATTGATTAAAAATAATAAAATTATATTGTTGCTGAAATTATAATATTAATTTAAGTTGCAATACTTAAAATTAAATTAAATCCTAAAATTGTTAAGTTTAAGAATTATTTAATAAACGCGAGTGAAAATACACCAAGAGTGTTTAAAACCTACCTGTTTGATTTGTTCTGCCGATTATATACAACATGAGCAAACTTGACATCAGTGATTACCAGATCTTCTGCACCAACATGTTGAAATATTTTAACAACAATATTATTTAAATTTTCGTTCTTTATTTTGTGCATCATACACACACAAATTAGATTTCTGCTTGGGTTTTTGATTTTGATTTAGTTGAATATAATTCACTAAGTCGATGCACTCTAGTTTTATATACATATAATGTATAAAGCGAGAGTTGAATTTTTGTATTTCGGTCGTAGCTACCTGAAGAGTAGACCTTACCTTTTCTGTACGAAACCGAATTACCAACACAAGAACAAGAGATTTCTATTTTTTGAGAGTTGATACATTTTGTAATTTTGTATTGAATCTGCGGGAAAGATAAAGGGGGAGGGGATAATATTTCTACTTTGATTGGTAGATATATTATAAGCAGTGCTGTCGCTTTGAAAATTTTAAACGGAGTATGTACGTTCCAAATTTTCACTCGACACAACTAGTGCTCAATTATTATCGATAATTGTTTACGAGTTTTAAACCGCGCTGAAAATTCAACGAGTGCGCAGCACGAGTTGAATTATCTGCGTCGGTTTTAACGAGTAAAAAATTATCGATCATTAATTACAGCACGTGTTGTATAGTATTTAGTAAGATAGAGAATACAAAATACAACTTTCCCGTTAGTGATTGAATCACAATAATTCATTCATTTGTGTCATGTTGTATCGTATGCAAATTATTTATCAAGCTTTTGTTTGCATGGCTTTTTCTTTGATGTGTGTATAAATCACAGTACCCATATATAAGGTAATATATTGCGCAGGATGTCAAAAAATTACAACAACAACAATGGCGGAGATCGTGACTGAAAATTTATGAAATATGTATTTAAACAATGATACATTGTTAATTATTTTGAATTAAAGTCAGTAGAAATTTTCACAAAATTTTAATTATATTCACTCAACACTCAAAATTATTATGCAAAAGTAACAAACACGATTTGTTTGGTCACTATGTCCGCCATATTAAATTTTTTTTTACATAGATGCGCAAGAAAGAACGAAAATAAAACATCGGAGTATATTACCTTATTGTATATATATTCAATTATAATAAAAAAAATTGAAATACAATTACAAATTTAGAGATAATTGTTTAGGATTTTCTTCTTGCTATGGTAAAATTCATAATATTATCGCGTTGCTATGGTGAAATTCGTAAAATTATCGCATTGCTATGGTGAAAATCGTAATATTACCGCTGTAATAACGTGTTGTTGTACGAATTTTGCATGGCAATCTAAATACTATTGCTGTACTAATCACTTTTTCGTAAAATTTTCCATGACATATTTTGTGAAAGTTGTATTCTCATTCGTAATACAACTAGTGCTCAATTATTATCGATAATTTTTTACGAGTTAAAACCGCGCTGAAAATTCAACGAGTGCGCAGCACGAGTTGAATTATCTGCGTCGGTTTTAACGAGTAAAAAATTATAGATCATTAATTGCAGCACGTGTTGTATTTAGTAAGAGAATACAACTTTCCCGTCAGCGATTGAATCACAATTCATCCATTTGTGTCATGTTGTATGCAAATTATTTGACAAGCTTTTGTTTGCACGGCTTTTCCTTTGATGTGTGTATAAAAAATTCAATCATAATAAGAAAAATTGAAATACAATTACAAATTAGAGATAATTGTTTAGGATTTTCTTGTTGCTATGGTGAAAATTGTAGAACTATCGCGTTGCTATGGTGAAAATTGTAAAACTACCGCGTTGCCATGGTGAAAATTGTAAAACTACCGCTATAATAACGTGTTGTTGTTTGTATTTTGCATGGCAATCTAAATACTATTGCTGTACTAATCACTTTTTCGTAAAATTTTCCATGACATATTTTGTGAAAGTTGTATTCTCACTCGTAATACAACTAGTGCTCAATTATTATCGATAATTTTTTACGAGTTAAAACCGCGCTGAAAATTCAACGAGTGCGCAGCACGAGTTGAATTATCTGCGTCGGTTTTAACTCGTAAAAAATTATCGATCATTAATTACAGCACGTGTTGTATTTAGTAAGAGAATACAACTTTCCCGTCAGCGATTGAATCACAATTCATTCATTTGTGGCATGTTGTAGGTATGCAAATTATTTGACAAGCTTTTGTTTGGATGGCTTTTCCTTTGGTGTGTATAAAAAATTCAATCATAATAAAAGGAAATTGAAACACAATTACAAATTTAGAGATAATTGTTTAGCATTTTCTTGTTGCTATGGTGAAATTTATAAAATTATCGCGTTGCTATGGTGAAAATTGTAAAATTATCGCGTTGCTATGGTGAAAATCGTAAAACTATCGCTATAATAACGTGTTGTGGTACGTATTTTGCATGGCAATCTAAATATTATTGCTGTAATAATCGCTTTTTCGTAAAATTTCCCATGGCATATTTTGTGAAAGTTGTATTCTCAGTGAAGTATTTCTAGTCTGAAGGGAGTACATACGAAATACAATAGTTAAACTTTAGTCAAAACTAATTGTTTTTGTTTTGTGTCAAAAAAAATCACGATCCAGCAAAAGACACTAAAATTTAAAACTATTTTATTTATTAGGCTAAAGCTCTTTATCTACATATGTTACTAGTAAAGCGTTATACCATTAACACACTGCGATTTAATAAATCGGGTTTAGTGAATTTTTCGAGTTTTGCCGTAGTGTCGGAGTGTTGCCAGATTTCTGAAACCCAATTTCCCGTAATCGCACCAAAAAAATCCCGATTTTCCCGTTTATTTTGGGGAAAATTCCCTTAACAATTTCCGCAAGTGTAACCCTTATATAATACAAACAATTTTATAATTTAAATATTTTATTAAAAAAAAACAGAAAAATCGTATAATTATTTAACAAAAATAAAGCAAATAATTCAAAATTATTTTAAATAAAAGTAACATACGAGATACGATTAACATAAATTAAGTGCTAACAAAAATAGGAACTTCAATAAAGCGTTTTTTATATAATATTATGCAGATAATTATTATTGATATATGTAGGTTTGACGAGTTTATTTATGAGAAATGTTCCTCAGTAGATTCAAACGTAACTGCATTTATATTTTTATTTTACATCGCTGATTTAAAAATTCATAATGCGTTTAAGCAACCTTCACCAATACGGTTCCTTTTTTTAATTTAATGTCTGTAACCTTTGAGTAAATTCAATGGTCTCTGCATCCGCGTTGGAGTGTGGCAGAGTTAATCTAAACTTGGCTGCTTTGGATAAATTAGGAAACACGTAATACCCATTTACTGTCTTCTTCATCGATATCTCATTCCAAAATTCTTCAAGTGAAAGAACTAGCAGCATGTCTTTAACATTATCCGAAAGTTCGATTGGTAGATCAGCACATTTATCTTCCAGGCGAAACTTATCATGCACACATGCTCTATAAATTCTTGTAGACCGCAGAGTGTTCTCGAAAATTTTCGTTTTGAAGCATCCAGAGCTACTTCTGGATTTAAAAATTCAACGGTTTTAAAAATGTTCACTATTTAGAGGAAATTTTTGGATGATTTTATAAATAAACCTCTTAATCATTAAAAATTAAAACGATCTTTGGTATAAAGCCTATCAATTTATTTTGTAATTACTTCATAAAACTGACGTTTCAAATACATCTCTCTGCGAATTTACTGCAAATATAACTTATAGTCCATTTTTGCTCATCTGGTTAGTGTAACTAGGCATATTGATAGGTTGTTCTGTGTTTAAGTAATCGGTAAATTCGATGCCACTATTAAAAAGTGAATTTTTTTTACTCTTGGTATAGCTTGACAAGAATACCGTCACTTTGAAAAAGAGCATTAAATCTATTGAAATAGTGTAGAATATTTTCTAAAAGCAAAAATATGCTTTCATTTGGGATTTTTCAAAATGTTGTAAAATCTGGGTGGCTTTCTTTCGTTTAGAGAAATTTTGTTCATAAATGAAAAAGTGGTTTAAAATATTCCAATTTTTTAAAATATTTGTGATACATGGAAGCATAGAAAACCATCTAGTCGATTCAGGTGAAATAGGTTTTCTTTTCCGATTTCAAAATATTCTTGAAACTCCGACAATACAGCTGCACTTTTGGGACTTTCCGAAACATATGTTCCTATACCTCTCAGAAAAGTTTCAATTTCAGACGGTAGAAATTCGAAGGCCGATTTGACTACTAATGATGAAGAATGGCAAATGCATTTAAATAAAACTACTGGATGGTTGATATTGTTCTGTAGCATTGTGTAAAAGTAGTTGTTACAGCCAATCATTACTGCAGCAGTATCAGAGGCCATTCCAGTAATATTTTGCAGTGGAATGTTCCGATTTTCAAGACAGCTTTTGAAATGGTTATATACAGTTTTGGCGGTGCAATCTGTAGCATTAATGTTAATTAATTGCACCAATTGTGTGTTAACTTTATTATTGTCTACGTAACCGACGAGAATACAAAATGTTGGTAAAAATTTAAAGTCGGTAGATTAATCGACAAAGATTGAAAAGTTATTAAGTTAAAAGTTTATATTGTTCATAAAAATTAAAATAATTCGATAGTTTATATATTTGCTATAAAAAATTGAAAGTATTAAAAATCCCGCATTTTGGGAAGTTTTTCCCGTTTTCCCGTTTGAACTGAAAATTCCCGCAAACGGGAAAATATCCTGCAATTTGGCAACACTACTAGTGTGTCAACCGTAAATTTTGCTAATCGCGTTTGTTTCATAGAGTACCTGATCCAGTTCTAAATCGAATTTATTAAACAGCATTCTGGCAACACTATTAAGCAGTGTATGCTGCTGGAGCGTTTTTTGACGCAGCCAAAACTTTCTCCGAAATCACAGATATTGATATTAGATCATCGATTTTAGATTTGTAAGTTTTTCTCGTAGCGAAGACTACCGATCAGCGAAAACATAAGCGATATTTTTAATGGTTAGCTATTTTACATGTAAAATGTAAAATTTATCTTAAAGTAACTTCCGAACTCTTTCCATTTTCAAAAGCGTAATTTTGGCAGACATCCCAATTCAGAAATGTTAAATATGCAAACATATTCGTCATTTTCACAAAGCTAATTTTTTAGAATTGGAAGATATTTTACTGTAAGTTAAAGAAATGTTAGCTAGACGATACCCCAGGTACCTATAGGGTGACAGGTCAAAAATGACTAAACCTGAACGAAGTCTGAAAAAATCGCCATAAAAGAAACAGGAGAGTTAGGTATTAAGTCTTGGAATATGTTATGTAATTGATTTTAAAAAAATTGCTTTATAAAATTGGTTTGGTGGCGACGACTGGTCACAAAACATGCACTTAGTGAAATCTCTTCTAGAAAAGTTTTAAATCCGCTAATTTGGTTCATAATTTGGAGGTGCTAAAACTAACTCATTGATCATCAAATATATTGGTTAAATCAGATAATAAATTTCAATGGAATTTGTACATAATCACAGTAGTTCCATTTGGAGCAGGGATGGAATTTCTTAAATTAAATATGGCCAGAATTCAACAAATATTGTAAGACACTATAACGGCACTTCAGTTATTAGAAAAAAAATTTGGGGAAATTAGAATTTGTTGTTTTACTTTCATAACCAATCCCCGGGGCGTGCTGCAGCTATCGGGGGGGTCACAGGTAGTGGATAGTGAACGACCTATCGATAGATAGGTTAGCGGTGAATATTAAATAAGCCGCCCCCAACCGCAGCCCTGCTGGGAGGAGAGTCTCAGGAAACTGGGGAGTGGTTAACCTCAGTTTAATAAATTCTGAGTGCCTATGATACCCGGTATGGAATGGCGAACTGATGGCGCCATAAAACCATCAACTAATAACCACAGGCAAACTGAGCGTCACATTTCCGGGGTCTCCAGGTAGTGAGTGAGGGGCCCCTTTAAACGGGTTACCCCCTTGAATGATGAAATGGGTCCTATTGGTTTGGGATATCCATATGGATGGGTGAATGGTTGGGTGAAAGATGAATAGGGGCGGGGGTGCTGGGATGTGATGCTTGGTGAGCCAATGGGCTGGATTAAGGTGTTATGCGACCCGTGCTGATGATCAGCTAGGCTGGGGGCCCATTTAACAAAGCCCAGTCGTTAACGGAGCCCTCTGGATTCCTGGCTACCTCCAGTTGTATTTAGCCTTACCTGCGTATACGGATTTCTGCGCAGGTGGACCAGTATTTCTCCGACACTCGTGGGAGTTTTATGGATCATTTAAATAATAAAAATGAGGGAGCCGGTACCCTTGAAAAACCGGAAACAATGAAGGAAGAAAGTGGCTCTTACCTTAAAGGTGGAGCTACCTCATCAGTGGCAGGGGTAAGTGGCACCATGGCATCAAAGCCAGGAGTCGGCGATACCAATGCCAGGCAAGAGAGCGGGGGATCGGGAAGGATCCCTCCTGCAAAGCGACGATACAGGGAGAAACGGTCGGCGCATAAAATTCTGGATAAACTGGCTGCAACCCCTGAGGGGCAGCTTACAGTAGAACAGAAGCAATCTGTGGCTTGGGCGAGGGAGATTGTCGGCCGCGACAGTTCGGATAGGGTCCTTGTGCCTAAAAGGCCGAGGTCTCAGGATGAGCTCGAAGGGGGCGACAGCAAACGAGCCAAGACCGTCACTGGAGCGATATCGGGAGATCCAAAGGAAAAACCGAAATTGTTCAGTGAAATAGTAAAGGAGAACGTACTGGTGCTAGCGGTAATTGACAGAAGTCAAGAAGATGGGAGCATCACGGCAGGAAAGTGGAGGGAAGTGTATAATGCACTAAACTCCATTTTCATCAAGGTCCTGAGAGGAAATCCAGGACCCCCTCCGTTCTGTAGAGATGCGGGATGGCATCAAGGGCGCGTAAAGTTAACTGCGTGCTCGGATCAAAGATCGGTGGATCTTTATAAAAAGGCAATAGCCGAAGTAGGTGAGGTATGGGAAGGCGCGAGGCTTGAGGCAGTTCGAAAGGAAGAAATTCCGAGTAAACCAAGGGCCCGCGTCTGGTTACCAACCAAACCAGAAAAGCCAGAAGAGATCCTTGAGATTATTCAGGCAAGTAATCCAAATCTTCCAACGAAAGATTGGAAGATTGTCAAACAGGAGGAGGCTAAAGGGGGCTTCAGAATGGCAATCATGCTGCTCAATAAGGAGTCCCTTACTCCCCTGGCAGAGACAAAGGGGGTGATCAGCTTCGGTTTCGGGTCGATCACTCTCAACGTTTTTAAAAAAGATGAGGTAGGCATGCGCTCGGAGGACGGGCCGGAGGTGGACGTCGGACGGACCCAGCGGCAGACAGTCGAGCAAGCGCATGGGGTTATAACAGACGATGACGTGGGCTGCTATTGGAGAGAGGCGGCCTTCTCTCGCTTGGATCCGATGGGGACACCCTGTCGGAATCTGAACGAAGAGAGGCTGGGGATTCTCAAGGCAGCGAAGCATCAATTATGGGGGGTGACACGGCGGATACTAGCGGCCCCCCGGAGGAAGGTAGCATTAGCCTGAAACAAGGAATGCATGAAGAGGTAAGTGAGATAATGCATGGTGATTAATATTGTGCAGATTAATCTTCACCATACGAAGGCTGCTTCGGCGGCTCTCGTTCTCAGACTGACTAGATCAGGAGAGGAGCTAGTGTTAATCCAGGAACCTTGGATTAACAAAAACAGGATCTGTGGCCTTAAGGTGAAAGGGTATACAACTTTGTACTCAAGTAACTCTGAGAAGATAAGATCTTGCATTTTAGTGAAAAATACTTTAAAAATTTTTCTACTTTCTCAATACAGTAGTGGTGACGTTACTGCGATCAGTATGGAGGTTGGCAGAGACAAGTTTTGGCTGGTCTCTGCGTATATGGATCGGGAGAAGGAGATCCCGCCGGATAACCTGGGGGACCTGATCCGAGAAGCAAGGAAAAATAGGATTGGTGTGATACTCGGATGTGATGCAAACGCGCATCACACAATTTGGGGGAGCACTGATATTAATGAGAGGGGTGAGTTATTTTTTGATTACTTATTAAATACTAACCTTTCAGTCTGCAATGTTGGGCAGGAACCGACATTTATCATTAGCAATCGGCAGGAGGTTCTAGATGTGACCCTCGCCTCGGATACTATTTTTCAGTTGATTAGGGGATGGAGAGTGGCGAAGGAGCACTCATTCTCTGATCATCAATATATAACTTATAACCTTAACATTCACCCGGTTACCCAGAAGCCTTTCAGGAATCCTAGAAGGACAAACTGGGAGAAATATGGGGAGGTGTTGGAGGAACTATTGCCGGAGGTCCCCGGACCTCCGGAGACAGTGGAAGAATTGAATTGCATTGTGGATGTTGTCACAAGAGCATGCAATCTTTCCTTTAATGCTTCTTGCCCCCTGATAAAGCCAAGGGGCAGGCAGAAACAGGCATGGTGGTCCATGGAGTTGGAGACCTTTCGGAAGGCGTGTAGGATAGCCTTTAATAAGGCAAAGAGCACGAGGCATGTACGGGACTGGGACTCCTATAAGGAGGACCTAAGAAAGTACAAAAAAGAATTGAGGAAGGCACAGAGGGGATCTTGGAGACTCTTTTGTGGTAGAATGGAAGAAGTCTCTGAGACTTCCCGCCTTAGGAAGATTCTATCTACTAACCCAACTAGTCCTAGTTACTTAATTAGACCAGACGGGTCATGGACAGCTTCAAGTGCGGAATCGTTGGAGCTTCTCATCGATACCCACTTTCCGGGAAGCTTTGATGACTCGATGGAGCCTGGAGCTCATCGAGGAACACCTCCAATAGATATGGAGGGCATATTGGATAGAGAGCGGATCAGGTGGGCGCTGCAGGGTTTTAAGCCTTGTAAGTCGGCGGGCCCGGATCGGATTATACCAGCAGAGATTCAAAAGAACTCGGCAGCCATCATCCCCTGGCTAGAGGTTATCTTCAGGGGATGTTTGAAACTAGTCTATATTCCTAGGAATTGGACAGAGGTCAAAGTAGTCTTTATTCCGAAATCGGGAAAGAGCTCACATGCTCGTCCAAAGGACTTGAGGCCTATAACTCTATCATCCTTTCTGCTGAAAACCCTGGAAAGGTTGATAGATGTGTTTATTCGATCAAGAATTGAACCCAGGAATTGGGCAATGTCGCAGCATGCGTACTGTAAGGGAAAGTCGGTGGACACAGCTCTGCACGATCTAGTACGCACAATTGAGAAATCAATTTACTTGCAAGAGTTTTGCATGGTAGCATTTCTCGATATTGAGGGTGCTTTTAATAATGTAAAAACGGAGGCGATCATGGAAGGATTGTCTTTTTTGAAAGTGGACTGCTCTATAAGTAGGTTAATAAATCAGATGCTGGTAAGCAGGACTATTACCTCGGAGCTGGGAGAGTCCAAGATTAGAAGACGGGTGGTTAGAGGAACCCCACAAGGAGGTGTAATGTCCCCCATTCTCTGGAGTGCAGTGATTAATGGATTGCTGCTGGAACTAGAGAGAGAGGGGATAGGGGTTGTAGCATATGCTGATGATGTAGCGATAGCTGTCTCAGGCAAATATCTAGATACGATTAGGGATGTTATGCAGAATGCACTCCTGATCGTTACGAAATGGGCCAGCAAGTGTGGATTGGGGATTAACCCGTCCAAAACAGAGCTGGTACTATTTACTAGGAAATATAAAATTCCGGTGGTTAGCCCTCCTATCATAAACGGCAGCGGACTAGTTTTTGCTGACCGAGCGAGATTTCTGGGCATAATCTTTGATAGTAAGCTCAGCTGGAAGCCTAACACTTTGGAAAGAGTGAATAAGGCTATTGTAGCCTTATACTCGTGTAGAAACGCTATAGGTAAGAGATGGGGCTTGAAACCGGAGCTGGTATACTGGCTCTATACCGCCGTGGTAAGACCTGTGCTAATGTACGGGGTGGGCGTTTGGTGGCCAGCTCTAGATAAGGTAACTTATAGAGGTATGATGGAGAAGGTGCAAAGAACGGCCTGTATGCTTATAAGCGGGGCGCTTAGGACAACACCTACACGCGCTTTAGAGGTTATGTTCCACCTTATTCCAATCGACCTTTATGGTAAACAGATGGCAGCCAACGTGGCTACGAGGCTCTTGGCTGTCTCTCAATGGAAGTGTCTTCAGGTGGGACACTCGACGATAGGTAGATTCGCTGGCGAAGAACTGGCGAATCTGGATTATATCACACCAACGTTGTGCTTCGATAAGGGTTTCCGTACCATCTTTCCCTCAAGGGAATCCTGGAGAAACGGATCAATCTTGGAAAACGAGGCAGTGCAATTTTTCACGGACGGCTCGAGGCTAGACGATTAGGTAGGAGCCGGAGTCTTCTGTGATAAACTTAATGTTAATATTTCTGTTCGTCTCCCTGACTACTGCAGCGTGTACCAGGCTGAAGTGGTGGCGATCGGGCAAGTCATGACATTGTAATATTTAGAATATCACAAGTTAGCAAATTCTATGACCACAACTTTCACGCATATTCAAGATTAGGTAATTTACTTACGCATTGTAATTGCAACGCAATTGGGTTTGGATTGTGTTAAATAAAAAGGGGGAAATTGTATGAACGTATTTTGTGTGTGTATTTTGTAATTGAAAAAAAAAAAAACTGGGTATAGTGCAATTAATCTTGAGAAAAATCGAGATCGTTTCTATTGCCGTTTTGTCAACTTTTAATTAGTATGGGTTTTGTTCTGAAGATAACAAAAAAATAAAATAATAACAATTAATTTTGATACCTCAATATCAGTTGTGGCTTAACAGTGGCAAAAGTAACTCGTCTATAATACGAGAAAAATAAAAATAAAATAATAAACGGTTTATACCAAGTGCAAACATTACGCTAGTTTTCCTGAACTATTATTGGATTAAAACTCAGTTCTAATTAAATTGTATTTAACTAAATCCAAGGTAAATAAATGAATCATTTATAAAAATTTATTTAGTCCCTAAAAGGTGTAAGATTTTAAAATATATTTTTTGTAATTTTTCCTTGTGTGTAGAAAACCCGCGGCTATATTTAAAGCCACTTGTATGGATAGCGGTAAATCTCAAGAAAAACTGTAAGTTACACAAAATTTTACTACCTAAATACGTGATACCGCGGAATAAAAAACGCGTGAATAAGACCACTGTTAGCGGGTTTTCTTGGCATTTTTATATTTTATATTTTACTTGTACGTAAAAAGTTTCGCCTTACCTAATTCTAAAACAAAAAAAAAATACATCGCATTAATTCATCAAAAATAAATACCAGAGATTAAATAATAAATTGTGATCAAAAATTTGGTAAACCGTACAATACGGGTAAATGCAAAATGGAAACCATCACGATCTTGCGAGTATATTTACATTCAAGAAAATGATAAACCGTATGGTCGGTTCATAAAACAATTTGTAAATTGTCGTTCAATTAATGTTAATTATTAATTACTAACACCTACTTACAAATTTTTTGTTTATATTTTTAATATATTTTCAATTTATTTACATATACATTATATTACATAATATACATCATATATACTTTAATGTAAAACAATCTTTACAATAAAAGCTCGTATTTGACAATTGCTTGTTATCGCTGAGATTGTACCATATATAAATTTTGTACTTTTTATATTTATTATTATCATTACTAGATTCTATTTATTTATTTATACATAAACATAGTTGCATCTATATTCATAGTTTTCTCGTTGCAAATACGCATACACAAATATTGTTTTAAAATTTCAAAAATTCAAAATTTTCAAAATAAATTATGTTTAAAGATAACGAATTCAAATCCATTTATTGTTGTTGTTTTTGAGGATAAAATTAATTTTCTCTTTTCTTTTCGAAAGTGTTGTGAGTGTTGTCATTATGCAGGATAATTGTGGAACTCAATGTTCATAGTGTATCAAGGCATTTCATAATGATTTGCTAAGTGTTAAAATGTGATGATCTAAGTGTTCGCGCTTCATTCTAAATTACGGGTAAACTCCTCTGTTTTGGAGTAACATATATTATAGGTTAGGGAAGGGAAAAGAAGGTGATCATTAACATCTGATCACCACCAACTGTGATATCTCAAATAACATTTAATTTTTTTTATTTTCAATTACTGTGCTTCTCAACGGTGTTTTCATCCAAGTTATTTATATTTTAATTATACTAAAATAAATTTTACTGCCCTAATCAACTGTAAAGTTGTAATTTACCTATTTTTTAGAAATGAGCAGCATTTTCAAGCTCTGAATGGATGGTGGAAAAAACCCCCCCACAGACTGGGACCTAGCCAGATAATGTGCTGCCCCACCAATAAAATCCATAAAGAGATTCTGTTAACAAGATGACACGCGGTTTGGAGCTGAATTTAATTCAAATTACCAAACCGTGTGCCTGACCGTTACAACATGGTTGAAGCATAATGTGGTATCCGGGAGGGATATCGCAATTTATGTGGACAGTCAGGCAGCGATCAAGTCACTTGGGGCAGTTTGTCTGAAGTCGCGGGTGGCGCTGGATTGCCGATCATCTCTTAACGAGATGAGCGAGTATTTCAGCATCCAGATAATCTGGGTCCCGGGTCACTCGGACGTCACGGGGAACTGCAGGGCGGACGAACTAGCTAGGTACGGTACGACTCTCCAGATGCAGCCGGAAATGGTAGGTCTGGGGAGGCCTATGGCAGTGCTAAAATGGGCGCTCAGTAAAAGGGCAATCGCCTTGACAAATGAGAGGTGGATCAACACTCTCACGTGCAGGGTAGCAAAGCAAGTTTGGCCAAAACTGGACTTGCGGCGCTCCAAGGTACTAATATCCCTGGGAAGACAAGAAATAGGATTGGTCGTAGGGATAATGACAGGTCACTGCCTTTTTGGGGAGCATGCGAGAAGGCTGGGGATACAGACGAATGACTTTTGTAGAAGTTGCATGGACGAAGAGGAGGAGGAGACTTTGGAACACTTCCTATGCTCATGTCCGGCGCTATCATACAGAAGGCATAAGTATTTGGGTGTGTACGGTATGGACAGCCTTTCGGAACTCGCGGACTGTGGAGTGCGAGATTTATTACGCTATATAAATAGCTCTGGTTGGTTTCAACGGGAGTAATGGGGAGATGGGATCCTGTGGTATCACAACGGGCCATTGCTGGCCTAAGTGTGCGATAGCAGCCACTTCAACCTAACCTAACCTAACCTTCATAACCAATCCACTCCTTTACTACTTTTCCAGGTTCTAGCACCAAATGGAGCATGTTTGTCAATGGATTTTAGTGAAATTTTATATCTGAGTAATTAAGCTGATTCTATTAGTAGTTCCTAATATAAAACATAATTATTCACGCTTTGAAAATATTTTGAGTCATCTCATTTGGGGTCGGACTTGTTAAATAAAATAAGTGATAAATTCAAGAAATATTTCGGAACACTACTAATAATATTTTGGTTGATGCCATTTATCAGAAACATTGTTTCACCAATTTTTATTGTTTTTTTTATGACAACCAATCCAGGCATTACCATTATTTTCTGCTGTCAGTATTTAACCTTGCCAGACAAGAAAGATTCATGGAAGTTTGAATTGCATTCAAATGTAAACGATTTAAGAATATAGATGTCACGGCATATTGGTTTTATGGAATTTTGCCAGAGAATCACAAAAACCATAGCTTTTAAAAAATGTTTTATGAAAAAACCAGCTATCTCCCAGAATTTTATAATTATTACAAGCAAAAGCCGATAAGCTATTGTAAAATATTGTGTAAAAGTATTATTAGTATAACAGTTGTTAGAACAAGGGAGTACAAAATGAAATAGCGAAGTACAGGAGTAAACACTAGGCGAAAGTAGTACAAATACTCCGATCGAACTCACTTCGACAGAACTGATTATAAGTGATTAGCCTCTGTTATTTTTCTGATTTACCAAATCGAAAATACAGTGAATGTCATTTACAAGTAATATATTGTCTATAAAAAAGCCGAAATTTCATAGTTCTTTATTTCAGAAATATCAAAGATTTGAAGGTTAGATCCATAACAGTAACGTTCCAACCGCTCCGAATTATTAATTACTGTCTATAAATCCCTTCTCAGCTGAGCATTTTCGACTAATAAATGATCATTCGTTTTGTTGATACCCCCTATATGTCTGATTATGCATAGCTTTTATTCGACGCTCATTTTCATTAACTTTATTCTCAAATTGTTGGACAACTAAAACCTTTCAATGGGCTTTATTTGAATTATCAATGTTTATGGAAGAAAACTTATGAAAACTTACAAACCGACTCAATACAAAATTGTATGAAATCCCCTAAATGTAGAGTTTTGAGTAGCGTACACATTTGAATCGGGTTCGTCGCTTTATTCAATAATATAAGAGATTGGAATCATTTGTTTGTCTTGAAGCAAACTCACATCCATTTATCAATTTTTAAATGTTTGCAAATATAATATCCGAATTTTATTCGCTGAAATTTTAAACTGATTTTGGGAATCATGGTAAGTATGACTAAAAATTATTATTTGTATGTTTGCCTATATCAGTATCTTTCAATTGCTTAAAACAATCAGTAATGTGTACTATACGTGTTAAAATTGTATGTGTTACGCTCAGAACTATAGTAAGTATGTATGTATATTGTAAAAATACAAAGTATTGTTAAATAAATAATAACAGTGTGCGCATGGCTTAAATAAATTATTAACTTTTCTTTTTAAACCTCTCGAGCGTATTGGAATGTTGAATTTTTTATTTTTAGTCAGTTGACATTCATCTCTTTTATGAAATGGTTATAAAATGGTTATAAACTGTATAACATATTGTTGAATATATGGTTTAATTTAAAATCGTATTATTTTTAAAATTCGCAAATATAAAAATTTGATTTTTGTTTTAAATTTAATTAACTTTTAGTTTTGTGCTAAACTTGTTCGCGTTTTATTAAATTTAAACTATTCGTTGTTATTTCATATCTTAAAGAGAACTCAACATAAATTGTGTACATAAATTTATTAAAGATAATGTGAGAAAAGTGAATTTTTTTTTATTTTTTTATGTTTATGCAAAAAATAATTAATAGACATAATAAAAAAAATTATGTAATTTCATATCAAAGAAATTAAAATTAAGTAAAATTATTTTTTTGTGTTTTTTGTATTTAAAGATTGGATCTTGAATTTTGATAATAAATTAAAATACTTTATTTTTATGTTTACATAAAAAGTTTCTAATTTTTTTAAATTTATTAAAAAAATAAATAATATTATTTAATACTTATATAGTAATAAACAAAGTGTTATTTCTAG
Organism: Tipula helvola; assembly: GCA_963556165.1. NCBI lineage: Eukaryota > Metazoa > Arthropoda > Insecta > Diptera > Tipulidae > Tipula > Tipula helvola. The sequence continues at coordinate 236,088,741 of OY744483.1, forward strand.
TGTGAACAAGTGTTAAACAATAATTGGATTAAACTACATATTTTTAAAAGCTATCTACACTTTGGTCGTGTCTGTGTGTATAGCAAGGAAATTTAAAAAAATTTAAAACGTAAGATTTGATTTTGTTTTATACATTTTTTATTATTACAATATTATGATTATTCTTAAACGAAAGTTGGTTATTTTAACCAGTTTTTGTTTACCCAATTTATTTTATTTTTTGCAAGAAATGTTATCTCTATGACGTAATAATCACATATGCACAGTAAAATAATAATGATTAAAAGGAAAATAGTATGAAGAAGAAAATTAAAATGGCGTTGCTTATAATAAAACCGCCAATATTTAAAAAAAAAAAAAAAAAATTCAGAATAATATTTTATAGGTTAACTTTCGGAAAAAAACTAGGCAAGAAAATATCAGTTTTTTTATTTTTATTTCTTACATACGAATGATTCATTGAGTTCACACTGCTCTAACCAATTTAACTTGGTGTGAAATATTTTTTTTTTTTGGAATTTCTTTTTTTGAGATTAGAATTAGATTAATTAAATTTTGTTTTTGTTTAAATGTAAATAAGTTTACCTTGTGAAACGACCTTGAATGGTGTGAATAAATCGAAATATGGTTTTATTTTGAAATGGTTGGCCCGTGTTTATATTTACGTTTACTTATTACCGTTTTAATGGTTATTTATTAAAATAAAATTTGTAAGTATATACCTACATTTTGAAATTATGAAAGAAAATGTTTCATGTATAATTCTATTTCAAATAACCTTTGATTAACTTGGTATTTTCTGTTTTATAATTTTACACTACATGATTCAAATTGAATGAATTGACATTTTCATGGAAATGAAATTATTTTTCTATATACAATTAGTAGAGTTGTTTAGAGTTTTACATTTTGCTTGGTGAATGCTCATCCTGTACTGATGGAAATACCATTGTGGTTTTAGCAAAAGCAATTTGATTATGAATAATCGAAAGGTGATCAATATAAATTTTAAGTTAATAAAAAAGAACGTAAGCGTTCATATTAACACTGCACTAAGTTAAATGTTTTGTATTATCATCGTTGTAGGTTGTGGATCGATCTATTTACTTCCACCTATTACTGACTCCTTAAGTTTTGTTATAGTTTAGTAAATTATTAATTAGTTAATATGTAACCTTGGCAGAATGTTGCTCTTAATTTAGCAATTACAAATTATATTGGGCCTAAGGCGGATTGGTTTTGGATTTAATATGTTTTTAACTAATTTCCAAATTAAAATTTCTGTACTCTTTATATTTATGTAGGTCGATAAACATTTCGTGATCACTTACACTGGCATGCATAATAAAATAACATTTACTTTTATCTTATTGTGATTGTGTACATTATTTATTTATTGAGTAATTGACTAAAGACAGATTTGATTGTACATTCAACATATTTTGAAATGGAACAGATGCGCTTAGTGAAGTGAAATGATAGATGGGATTGTTGTGCAAAATTTTTTTGAACTACCATCTGTTTATTATAGTATTTTACATTTTAAATAGTATTATTTTTTGTTACGCAGATCAATTGTAAATAGCTCGTTTGTAAAACTCAAATTATATGCCTAATTAAGATATCATTCCATTGGATTCAAAATCAACAAGATCTTATAAAAATTTCAATAAATGATCACGCCCTGATTTCTGAGTCAGCTAAAATTGTACATACTCGTACAAGGATTTCTAATCTTTTTCCGTTTCGGCTTTAGTTTCAATACAATATTTTTGGCGATCCCGATTTATTTGTTTAAACATTTGTATAATAAATTAGCCGGTAAACTCGGTGTTATCCGGGTAAATAGTATTAGCTGTTTGTGGAATTACTAAAGTATCAAATATAGTGGGTTAAAGTTTATGAATGATAGGGATTTGTTTAACAATCACACATACAATCACTTTTATATACAGGGTGTTTTTAAAAAAATGCCAGAGTTTTATCTCAAGAACGGTGCTAGATAGGAGAATATTACTTATAATAAAATTTGTTAAGGGTCAAAGAGGACATCGGATGGAGACCTTTAATTTGGCCTTGACTTTTACCTTGAAGGTCATTTGAAGATCAAATTGAATTTTTTAAATAGAAAGCCCTATTTTGACCTCGGGTTCGGAAATAGGCAAAATTTTACGTTCAGATATATGTAGGAACTTTAGGCTCTTCTTTTGAATAACTATCAGATATCAGTTCAAGGAAAAATTACTATATAAAATTAAATAATCTGCAAATAATGAATTTTAATGGGGCATCTATTAACACAATACTAACTTGGTACCTTAGGTCGTGGTGTCAACAATTTTAAATTAAGTCATGCCCCATTAAAATTCATTATTTGCTGATTATTTTATATAGTAATTTGTCGTTGAACTAACATCTGATAGTTATTATTGTTTTGGAGGAGATCCATTATTTTCGTGCACTTTTATCACTCATTTGAATGAATTTTATTTGTAAATATATAAAACACTGAATATTTTTTATATCTTAAAATTATCACTTTAAGGTTTTATTTTTACATATACATATACAGAACTAGTTTCGAGCAACCCAGCTCTTTATCAACTGTCTTAAATATTCTTACATTCTTCTTACAATATTTAAGACAGTTGACAAAGAGCTGGGTTGCTCGAAACTAGTTCTGTATATATGTAAAAATAAAATCTTAAAATTATCACTATAAGATATAAAAAACAACGAGCGAGTTCACGATCAACTCGCAAAAGATTTATGTGAAAACATTTATGTATAAATATCTATTGAATTATTTTAAGCCATTTCGATGTGCCTGAGAAACCCCTCCAGAAAGACGGCTATTGATCGCTCAGAATTAAAATTACTTTACATTTTTGGTTCAAAAATTCAATAAGTTATTCTATTTTGGATCTGGAGGACGAATCTTACTGACATTAATCGAGCATGACCAAAGTACAGTTCTGTTAAGTTAACAACCTAAACCTGCCATGTAAGCTTTAAAATATACCGTTACTTGTACACGGCAATCTTCTTCCAGATTCCATACTGTAGTGAATGGTCATGGTAAAGTCGCTGAACACAGCAAAAGCGCATCGTTTTGTCACTGATCAGTTTGAAATAAATTATATACAGCGATTCCATTAGGGCGCAATTTTGACCGTAAAATCGTAGCAATCGGAAAGACGTAATGCGGAACCCCCACCATTTTCGCCAGATAATTTCTTTTTTCATATTTTCTTCGAATATAGCTTATGAAAAAGTTTCACATCAATACATCTTTTATTTTCTATCAATTTTAGAGAGGTTGGTCAACAAAAGCCCTTGTATAACCGAATACCTCCAACGGAGTAACATCCAATTCATTGGATTGCTTGGCTGGTTGTTCAATGTTAAAGTTGGTATATCCATCTGAGGCTGCGTCCACAAAACTAACAGAAATTAACTGCCAGTGATATCAACCTAATGTGTATGTATCCAAGCTATACCATCATTCAATAAATTATGTCAGAAATCGACAAATTATATCAGAATTCGAAGTATTATGTCAAAATCCGATATGCCACGTCAGAATTTGAATTTTTGAATAACGAGATATTTCATATCAGGATTTGATAAATCACATTAAAATTCGATATGCCATGCCAGAATTAGAATTATTTTAGTGTCAAGCCGCTATCTTAGAATTATAGGTATACTTACACCAGAATTTGTCATGTAAAATATTCAAAATATTATGCCAGAATCCCAGTCATTTCAGAATTTGAATTTTTGATGCCAGAATTCGAATTATATAATCTGTTTAATGATGTCCGAATTAGATTTGCAATATCAGAATTTGTACTTATGATGTCGAAATTTTATACATATCTTATGTAAGAATTATATATCTGACGTAAGTTACCACAGTTAGAATTTGAATTTGTGATGCCAAAAATCTATGTTTCATCGTTTCAGATTTCGACAAGTCATGTCCGAATTTGAGTTTTTGATGTTAGAATTCGATACATTATGTCAGAGTTTGAAATTATGATATTAGAATTCCATATATCATGTGTGAATTTGATATGTCCTGCCAGAATTTGAATTTAATATTTCAATATATCGTGCCGGAAATTGATACGTCATATCAGAATTTGACGTATCTTATCAGAATTCAATAAAACATGTCGATACACTAGAAATCGAAAAATCATATCAGAATTCGATATGTTATATCAAAATTCGGTATGTCATTTCAGAATTTGATTTTCTGATGCCAAAAATAGATACTTATCAGTATTTTAATCTTTGATATCAAAATTCGGTATCTCATATCAGAATTCGTTACTTCATGTCATCATGTCAGAATTCGATACGTCATGTCAGAATTTGAATTTTTGAGGCCAGAATTCGAGTTCATGTCAGAATTACATACTTTATGTCAGAAGTAGATATGCAAATCAGAAATTGTATTTATGATGTCACAATTCTATATATTATGCCAGAATTCGATATATCATGCCAGAAATTGGCAGGTCACATATTCGAAATATTATGCCAGAATGTGACAAATTATGCCACAATTAGTTACTTTTTGTGAAAATTACATACGTCATAACAGAATTTGAATATCAATGTCAAAATTCGATTTATCTTGATATTAAGTCAGAATTCGATATGTCGTAACAGAATTTGAATTTATGCTGAATATATGTACATATGTGTCAATCATGGCATAGTTTAATAAGTCAAGTCAGATTTTCTCATTTGTATTTAGAGTCAGATATATCGTGTTAGAATTCCAAATATCATGCCAAAACTTGGTAAATCATATCAGAATTCGATATGAATTTATAATGTCAGAATTGTATATCTTATGTCAAATGATTATTTGAAAATCTATCATAAAACCTTAAGAATTCCGTATATCATCTCAAAAATCGATATGTTATATCAGAATTTAAATTTTTGGTTTTAGAATTCTACATATGACGTAAGAATTCGATATCAGAAGACAAATTTTATATATAACGTCGATATTTTAACTAATTCGACATATTCGATCAAATCTCGACATGTCTTGCCAGAATTCGAACGGTCTTTTCAGAATTTGATATATCATCTCATGACTTCAGAATTCGATATCATATTTCAAAATTCGCGATGTTATATCAGAATTGGATATATAATCCCAGAAATCAACACAGTTTTATTGAATTTTGGTACATACATCAAATCCTGACATAACATTCTCGAATTTTGGTACAATATTTCGAATTCTGAAGTCTTGAGATGATATATCAAAGAACTCAATATCTCATGTCAGAATTTGATAAATCTCTTTAGTGTTTGACTTTATGATATCAGAATTCGATAATTCATATCAGAGTTTGAGTTGTGGATGTCAAAAATCAAAATGTCATGCCGAAATTCGATAATCATACCAGTATTCGATAAAACATTTCAGAAGTCGTGGCAGAAATTAATTTTTTGACATCAGAATTCGAGTTATTGAAAAATCGATATATCGTGTCTGAATTCGATATGTATTCTAAAATTTGAATTTTCATGTCAGAATTCTACACAACAGGACAGGCCATAGTTCGATAAGTCATTAGATAAATTATACCCGAATTTGAACTTACGATGTCAGAATTCGATATTTCATATCAGAAATCGATATAAAATATCCTATGTAGCGACCGGAACAACTCCTTTTTTCCCCCATAAGTTTTTTATAGTTGGGTGGGGTTCGAACTTCGTACCCATTAGGAAATACTTAAGCTTGATCCTAACATAAATATTTTAAGATACGAGTAACAAAATATAAACAATTACAAAAAAAAAAAATTTTTATTGTTTTGTATGTATTTCTTTAATGCTCAATGGTTTTACCAAACATTTTATGGTTTATTCCAAATATTCCAAATATTTTAAATTTTTTTTGAAGAATAACGAATTCGACTTTCATAGCTTAAAGTTTGATAAAGTATGTAAAAATATTTTATAAGCCAAATTTTAAATTTAGGCCAACAAGTATTTTTTTTAGAATTTAAAAATGTCTTGCTTTGGCCTAAACTCCGCTAAGCTAGATAAGTTAAGAACCAAATAAACGTCAAATTAAAATATAATAGTTTACTGGACATTATTTGACGACCCGGAGTTCTTCTAGAAAATCAAATTTTGTGATTGTTTTTAATCGTTAACGTTTGTGGCTTTATCAAAAATGAAATAATCCACGTTGTGACATTTACCTGATAAAATATGGAAATGTATGTAAAATATGGAAATGTATGTAAAAGAATTCGTCGGAATTTAAATGAATCACATACAGTTAAAACTCCTTAAACTATAAAAAGAAGCAAATTCTACTCCATTTATGCACTTGAGCAACAGTTTCAAATCTATTCGTATTCAAAATGGGCTCGAACGAAAACTAATTTTTAATCGGAAAGTTCCAAGTTATTTATAATAGCTATGTTTGAGGGTAATATTGAATGTAAATTTTATTAAGTGTGAATTACTAACTGCATTATTTCACCAGAATGTTAGATTAGAAATTGATTTCGAATTACAATTAAAACACGATGGATTTGACCGAAATTAGAGGGAAATCTAAATGTAACAAAATTAACTCTAATTCTGAATTGAACGTAATGATTGTGAATGAAATTTTAAGTAGAATAATTAGGTAAAATTTTAAATTTAATTTTGAAATGAAATTAACTCAGACTTCAAACATGAATTTTAGTAAAATATTGAGTGCAACATATTTTTTGACAACTTTGTGAATTTCAACATATCGAACATAAAATCAGAATTTCGAGCAAAAATCTGAATGAGAATTTGAATTCCCAAATGTAATTGAATAAATTCTTTACTAGGTACTTAAATTAGATTTAAAAATTGAATTAGAAATACAAACTAGATTTGTACAACTTCTTGTGTTTAATATGAATCAAAAGTTATAATAGAATTTGAATTCTAATCTTTGAATAAAAATTCCAACGAGGCCTTGACTAAATATTGAGTGGATTTAAAAAAAACTCCGGTGTTAAATTCACAAAGTTTAGTTTGAAATTAAACAGATACAATTTTAATTGAGTTACAATTCGAACCACAATGCCAACAAACTTTTGAATGAAATTTAAAATAGAAATTAAGAAAATGTTTCTGGATTAAACGACATTTTTGGATGGAATTAAATTAGTATAAATTGTTGTACAGTGTTACTTGGGTTAAAAATTGATTCGGAAATTTAGACTAGATAACAACTTAAAGACAAGAACTTAAATTATGGTTTTGGTATTTCAAACCAAATAAAATCTTTGGTGGAATTTTTCATTTCACAAAATGTTGGGAAAAATATAAATTTACATAGCACAATAGATGTACTGAGTGGGTTTTCAATTAGAAAACAAAAAAGATGAGATCAAATTAGGTGGAGCAAAGAATAGATTGGGCGCCCCGGTGGCACAGTGGTTAGCATGCTTGCTTTTAAGCTTTGAAGATCTCGGGTTCGAGTCCCGGCTAGTTAATGTAGGATCAATGAATTAATCACTATCCATTAAAAAAAAAATGATTACGTAACTTCAACATAAAGCGGCAAATCCCTCTATGGGATGTAGCACCAAAGAAAAAACAAAGAAAAAAGAATAGATATTAGACTGGAAAAGAAAATTATAGTTTTAAATTTAATGGATTCGAATAAAACTTTGGATGCATCCAGAATAAAATTAAATTACAATTCCATCTGGATTTGAATAAATTTTGAGTGACATTTTAATCCATTTAATTCAATTAAACTTCCAAACTGTACTTGAATGTTGATTGTAATTTTGATCATGCTCATTGAATTAAATTGAAATAAAAACTTGAGTGAATTTTACATTTTAACAAATTTAAGTATTCTACTAATTGATTATTGTAATTTTCTTTTTAATATGTGAGTGGTATTCAGACTAGTAACTTAGTTTAAAAACAAAATGGATTCGAAAAAAATTAAGATTTTTAGTCAGAAACTTAGTTCCATGTTGTTTTCGAAGTTGAACAAAATGATAAATGGAATTTTGAACATAAATCTAGTCTAAATTGGTCAACTGCATTCGACAGAGAGAAACTTGATTAAGAGAACGAAATTTTAAAGCGAGACAATTATTTTGTAATTTTAAGTAGAAATTGTATATTGCATTTGGGAAACACGTTTTGAAAACAACTGAGCTTAATTTCTATACACGATTTCAAAATTTTTTTTAGTTCAACTAGAAAATAAGGAATTGAGCAAACATCTGAATGCTCTTTGTTTTATAATATAAGCAAAGCGTGAATAAAATCTTAAGTAGGAACTTAAATTAGAAATAGAGTTTAAATTACAATTTGATTTAAGGAAATACATGAGATTATAGCTTAAAACTTGCCTTTAATAAAGGTTTGAGTGAATTTTAAACATTTAATTAAAACTATTCGAGCAAAATTTTTATTTAGAACAAAAAAAAAATTGGATGCAATTTATTTAAAAATTGAGTTTGAATTCCAAATTTAATTAATACAAAATTATGGTTGAAATTAGGCTAGAGATTTTGTGATATTTTGTTTACAAATTAAATAAAAATTCCAACCAAGATTTGTCTAACTGCAAATGGTTAGAAATTTGAAGAACAACTTCAGCTTTAGTTGCAAGTGCATTTAAGATAAATTTGAGTGTTATTAAAACGCTGAGTTAGAGTAGAATTTAAAATTTTAGTTTAGGCAAACGGTTTGTTAAATTTGTATCAGAATTTTGAGCATTAATTTGAGTAAGTATCGAAGTATTTGAATTTTAAGCAGTAATTGAATAAAATGTCGAGTAGAAATTGAATTTGTATAGTAATTTGGACTTGAGCAAAAATATAACTGTAAGTTATTAGTTTAAAAGTTGAGTTTGTATTTCGAATTGGACTGGCAAGAGAAAAATAGAATTGAGCAAAATTTTAGGTTTATTGAGGGCAAAATTCGGAGAAAAATTGAATTTGAATTCCAATTTTGGTTGCATTTAGATAGAAATTTTGTGATATTTTGAATACAAATAGGATAAGCTCCAAACTCGTTTAATACCAAATTGACAAAATTGAAGGAGGAATTGAGTGAAATTTAAAATACAAAATGTACAGTTCAATTTCAGCTTTCATTTTAAAATGATTCGAGAAGTGTAAGTTTGATATTCCAAACTAAATTTTAATTGCAATCAGTAAAAATTGCAATACGAGACATGATTTCAACAAAACAACAAAGTTATATGTTATCAGTGCGATGTATAAAATAATATGAATTCTAAGCTGTAATTGAATATAATCTTGATGGCAACCTAAATTAAAAATTGGAAATTGCTTCGTCAACCTTGCAGACACAGATGAAAGGAATTGTATCGCTCGTATCGCTTCTACTGATAGATGCACCACAAATGTGTGTCGGCCTTTTCATTCCAATCGGTTTTCGACATGGGGCCTTTCGAAACATTCGGCCATTCGACATTCAGCCTTCCGACATTCGGCCTTTCAACATCGAACACTTTTTAACAGTATGAAAAATCTGTAGTTCAACTAAATTAAACTTTATACGTTTAACTCAATATACAAACTGACTCAACTAACCAAATTAAGGCCCGAATTTATAGTCGTTACTACAACTATAACTATTGTTATACATAGTAACAGTTTTCGTATTTATAAACCTCACTAAAAGATTTGTTTGTAATGTGACAGCGCTTATAGTGATCAAAATTCATCACTATAAACATTGCTAAGTAAATTCGAAATTCGTATCGAATTTTAGACATGATTTTGAAATAACTTTCGAAAATCTTTGCCTTAACAATAGCAATAGTTACGACTATAAACTCGGGCCTTAAGTTGACCGAACACAGACTACTTTCAAATAAATTTCAGTCAAATCGTCGGTTACATGTTGAATTTATCTCGGACGTTTTCAGTCAGATCAATTATTAAATACAATTTACTATGTATAACATGGGTGCGTCCGAAATGGAAAATGCACATTTAGCGAAGACAAACTCTGAAAAATACATGCGATGTAGTTTTATGTGCATTTGTAACACGTTGTTTGATGTCAATTTATCTTTTAATTAATCATATTTATCGATTCTTTAATTCAGAGTTATCCGAATTGAATTAATTTAATGATTTTAATGTAATTTAATTTAATTCAAAAATGAGCATTTTAAATAATGTGCATTTAAATTCACATTTCGGACGCACCCATTATATTTACACTTAGGTACTTTTGTATTGCATAAATTTTCCTCGCTTAACATTAACTCCAGTTCAAGCCAGCTTGGACCTTACATGGAAACAAGTTAATAATGATAACAAAAACGAGTTAGTGCTCCAAAGAACAATTTGGCGCTATTCGCAGTAAAACGGTACGAAATTAGAAAAATTATGTGAAATTTAATTCAAAATTGATATGGTAAAATGTAACACATCTTTTTTAAATTTTAAATCGAAATTATTATACGAAATTCAGTCTGTTTCAGAAGATTTAGCTTTAATAGTTGATTTTGTATGATATTTTTCGTTATGCGTTCTTAACATCTGGACAAGTATCCTTGTAGTACATATGTATATAATATTTCAATATTACCAATTATGAAATTAGTGATTAATACGTGTGGTGTGACTCCCATTTCAAGGTAACAAATTCAATTTTTATTTTATTTTAAAAAGTTAATTTCCAAAAAGTTGTAAAATAATGTCCGGTTTCGAGCTGACAAACCGGTACTAAATAAATATAGTATACTAATGTAATATTCGCATGGAATTACTACACCATTTTCATGGCTCAATATTTCTCTAAGAACAGGTCTATTTATCAACGGTCTATAATTGATGAAACTAAACTTAGAACAAAATCTTTACAAATTTCACTCATCTACACCTGTTTTCTGTAATTCGTAGTATACATACAATCAACAACTCAATTTACTTTGTAGTAACTGAAAGCAAGTTTACTTGTTAAATATTAAAAAAACGAGATAACTTCCTTGTGATCCTATCTAATTATTTATGGATGTTGACGTTTGAAGAGAAACTTTTTTATTCACTGTACGATTAATTACAAGAAATATTGAAGCGAAATTCTGTGACGCTGACGGTCGTGAAACGGTTGTTGTATTGCTATATAAAACGTCTATCGAAGAAAAAAATCAACACGCATCGGTATAATAAATCTTTTTTTGTGGTGTACTTTTTTAATTAACAGCCCTTGTGGTACTAACACCTTATATTTATTCTCCACATTGTTTAGTGTATTCAAAAGTTAAAATTTTATGTTTGACATGAAAATTCCCCATCCACAGATCGTTTTTACCGTATCGACAAAGAAACAACACCTTAAAATATGTATAGTTATGAGAGCGATTGTAAATATCTACTTTCAAAATTCGAAATCAATTGGTAACTTTATGGCCTTGCTTTAAAAAATTATAGATATAAAATACACCCTCAGCTCAATTGTCATTGTATACAGTAAAAGAAATTAGCCAAAAGCGATTTTTATAATTTTTGGGTAAGGTTAATTAACAAGGAAATAGATTTTCAGTTTAACCTTGAATATTTAGAGATAAAATAAAACTAAAGGCGGTGGTAAAACTGCTTCTACTCATATTACAACAACCATTTAAATTGTATTCGCTACGTAGATGCTACACATTCAATTAATAGCTTGCAAATTCTTTTTGACAATACATATTTGGAATTTTTTAAACCCTAGATTTTTTGTATCTTTTGCTTTGTGTTTTATTTTGCGTATTCAACTTTTTATTTTAAAATTAATCTTTAAAGCATAATTAGAAAGTATATACATAATTAGTTGTGTACATACTTGTTATTGATTGTATATTCGGTTGAGAAATTTAAAATTGCAATTGGAAAAATTTGAAATTTCCTAATCGAAAATCTAATCGCTTTTATCGTTTATATGTGAGCTGATCCGCAATTGTTCTGATTTGGAATCATAATATTAAATTTTTTATTTTTGGGATATTGCTCAACTCAAGGATTATTAGAAACTGAACGTGGTTCATTCAAAAGTAAAAGCTGCGCAAACATAGATCTAAGTTGATAGATAATAATTAAGCACTGTTATGTATTTGGTTACTTTTAGATTAATGATTTGTTATTCGAAATTTATCCACGAGGTTTAGTATCGCTATGTATTCAATCCAATTAAATTTTTTTTAAATCCGCATTTAGATTTTATTTTTGTCAACAACTTATATAAGTTTAGTATGTATTCTCGGGGAAAACCAAAACGTGATAATAAAAATCTAATATGATGACTTTAACTTTTGCATCGGATTCTTGACTATTTTACTAATGATAATGTGTGATTCCACTTTATGGGAAACTCCTAATTTACATTTTTTTAAGTTCGTCATAAAAATTAGTATGCTTCTTTACAAGCAAAAGCTATTTTAAAAATATGTCGTGTTGACAAACAAGGTAGATACTCGAGTGGACGACGTATGCTAATTAATTGATAGCTCTGCTAGTAATGACGAGCATTCCAAAATTTAAAGAATTTTGTTTATTTCAAATAAAACCGCGTTATGTAAATAAAACCAGAATTCACTCAATAAAACATGATATATTAAATTTTATTTATTATTAGTAGTATGCCCACGATGTTATTACTAATACAATATACCTACTGTCATGTACTAAACATGTTTTACATACATAACTACAGAAACTGCATGTTGGGAAAATCAATGTTATAGTTTTGAAACAACCTAGGGAATTTTTCAGTTAAAATGAAAACGGTGTTTCTCAATTTAGTTTATTTTTTTTCGTGTACTTAATGGCAAACAGCTACTTTTCTCCTTAGCAACACATTTCTTCACTATAAACACCGCTTTTTTTCCAAATGATTTCTGACTTGTTTTTTTATTTTTACCTGATTTGTCATCAAATACACGAAAAAATAGCATGTTCTACACGTAAGAAAAGTGGTTTTCCATGCTCGTAAAATTGTTAATCCACTCGCTCGCTAGCGCTCGCTCGTGAATTAAACAATTACACTCGCTGAAAAACTATCACTTTTCTTTACTTGTAGAACAATCTACTATTTTTATATTTTAATGATAAAATTTATTATTAACTAGCTGATTTGTTTCGATATGTATTTTAATTACGTTAGGAATTTTTTTAATAAGAATGAAATGAAATTCATTATGTAATTTTAAATGCAAATTTTATTTTAGATTTACTAAATTCAATTTTGTTTCACATATAGTGCTGGCGTGCGCTGCCTCGAAAATAATTTACAACTTCCTTTAGTGAATGATAAACAAAATATTTGTATAATTATAAAATCTTTATTTTAAAGCGTTTGGATAAACAATATTTTTAGTTCTTCCATTACAGCCAAATTACAGCCAGATTAGGTGGCGAGTCAGTAACCATCAGGGCCGTAAAGGGCTGTCCCGAAGGAGGCGTGCTGTCTCCTCTTTTATGGTCATTGGTTATTGACAGACTACTTATCCTTCTGAGTAACCATGGGTTTGATGTCCAGGGCTATGCGGATGATGTGGCCATCATAATTAGAGGCAAGTTTGATGGAGTCATCTCTGGTCTCATGCAAAATGCACTCGATTTAATATGGCAGTGGTGTGACCAGGAAGGGCTCAGTGTCAATCCAAACAAAACTGTCATTGTCCCTTTTAATTACGAGGAGGAAAAGCTCTCGCTTATAGCTCCCTCGTTAAACGGTACTACTGTTCGTTTTTCCAAAGAGGTTAAATATCTAGGGGTCATCCTAGATCAAAGACTCAACTGGAAACAACATTTACTTAAAGTTCAAAATAGAGCCACTAAGGCTTTTTGGGCCTGTCAGAGACTCAATGGACGCACTTGGGGACTACAACCAAAAATGATCTACTGATCATTCCTAACAATCATTAGGCCTATGGTAACCTACGCAACGGTAGTGTGGTGGCCTAAAACTGAACAGAGGACAGTGCAAACTTTATTGAATAAGGTTCAGCGTATAGCCTGCATTGGGGTTACGGGCTCAATCAAATCATGTCCAACCGCAGCACTGGAGGCTCTTCTAGGACTGACACCGTTGCATCTGCATGTTAAAAAGGAGGTTGCTATTATGGCCCTTAAGATGCAGGCGGAGGGAAGTATCAAACCGGGCAATATGGTGGGCCATCTGGAAATCCTCCGGGAATTTCAGCCAGACTCTACCATAGGAATGCCTTCCGACTGTATGCCAGCTAAACGAGACTTCCACAAACTATTTTGCGTTAGGTTACCTAATCGGGATTTGTGGAGAACAGGGGGATCATCCTTTGAGCGAGGGTCAATGGTATGGTTTACAGATGGATCAAAAACGGAAGACGGGCCGGAGGTAGGAATATACGGGAGCGGGACTGCCCTCTCGAAGTCCTTGGGTAACAACGCTACCGTCTTTCAAGCAGAAATTCATGCTACAGAACTTTGCGCTAGGATACGCATTGCAAAAGGCCTAAACGATGGAAAGGTATATATTGTATCAGACAGTCAATCAGCCTTAAAGGCTCTTAGTCTCTCAGGCTCTTAATTTTGAAGTTAGAGTTAATGAACATTTATCTGGTAGCCATGAATCATCCCTTTATAATCATTTAACGTTAGAACATCACACATCCAATAATTTAGAAATATTATTATTACATGTACAACCAAAAAGCAGACGTTTAGATAACTTAGAATCTTACGAAATCCGAAAAGCTATATTTCTTAACCAAAATGTCCTCAACGAACAGAGACAAATCCGTTTTTCATCAATTACCGACCCCGCACTGTTTTATTCCCATATTCATTCCATCGCATGAAATGACTTATACGTCGGGTTATAATAAAATAGAAAAGCTGCTACTCCATTCATTGTGCCGGAGCTCTTCTGCGGCATTACTAAAGGGCACCTTAGGGCAGCGGTAAAACGCTGGAAGGATGTGCAAAAGTCTTCCTATTGGCGCAGAATTCCAGGTTTACGACAGGCGAAGAGATTTATTTCAGCTTCGTCAGTCAGGGTTAAGGAGTGTCTGGTACTTAGGAAACCTATATGTAGATTCCGGTTTTGTGAAATGAATTTGATTGGAATGGAATTTTTAGTTTTCCCATATTTCGTTTTCTCGCTGAAAAATTCCGTTCCACAAATTTGTATTCCAGTTCTCCTTGCGAGATATACTTGTACTAGTTCTAAATTTAGTAAACATGTCAAAAATGAAAATAATTTGTTATTTTATTTAAATTTTTTCATGATGCTCATAATGAACTCCTGAATTTGAAGGGAGGATTTTCCGCTTTTTAGAATAATAAAAGGGTTTTACTTTTATAAATTAATTTTATTTACTTTTACAGCTAAGATTCAAAATAAAAACAGCGTTCATCAAAACTACGTGATGCATATTACCGTAAAGCAATTTCGTTTAAAGCAACAAAGAAGAATATGGAAGGGTTGGCGGACTAAAATTCCTATACCTATAGTGTTTTAGAATAACATTTTATTAAACGAAAATACAATTTGGCCAATAAATATTCAATTTTATTGATTTATTGTGCATATTGGTGTTATCTCTCATTCCACTTTTCAAATGGCCAAACATTTTTTATGCCCTTTAAAATCTGTACAGTTAATAAAAAATATATACATCATTACTTACCTATACCCCGAGCCAAATAAACACTTTGCTTTAAACAGCTCAAGAATAAATTCCACGGCACTAATAGTTGCATTTCACCGTCAAATTTCACGACGAGAAATTTTGACGTTTCATTCCATAAAAACGGGATTAATTTTCTCATTCCACTGAACCGGAATGCAAAGTTCTCGTTTAGCACAAAATCCCGTTCCACAAAATAATTCCACACAACCGGAGCCTACCTACTGAGTTGAGGCTGCTTACTAGCTTCCTCACAGGTAACATCCCCTTAAGGTATCACCTTAAGAAAATGGGTCTAAGTACGACAGACGGATGCCGCTTCTGCGACCTGGAAGCGGAATCAGCGGAACTGTCCTGTGCTATTGCCCAGACATTTTCCGCCAAAGACTACACCATCTGGAAGGGAGAGTAATGAGCCCAGATAGAATGTATAATATACCGGCCGGCAGTATTGTTAGGTTCATTAAGAGCCTGAATATTGACTTCAATGATTGTCCTTGAGCTTTATTGATAGTCGTTGCAAAAGAAAGGCGCACTGGAAACTGTAATCGTTTGAATTCGAAGGGAAAATCGGTGGGAATCATTGGAATGCGCGGAATCAGTACATCTTCTCTTTTACTTTTACCAGTAATAATAATTGCTTTCAGAATTCCAGATGACTTCAATGAATTTAGAAATTCTATTGGATAATTGACAGCTTGATCCTCATTTATAACTGTGTCAATAGATTTGTATTGCATTTGTTGACCGGCTAGTTGCGATTGAATTCCATGATTTATTTTATTGACGTCGAGCGCGTTCGCACAACCAATTCTGATCTTGGAAGCTATTTGAAATGTTCGGAAAAACTTTCATTACAACGTCCTGAATTGATGGCAGTATTTGTCGGAAATTAGACGGGAACGATATTTCACGTGTTACGGGATCAAGTGAAAATTTTCTGTCACACATATTATCTAAAAGTTGATTAGCAAATTTGTGGGCTGCGGCTGAAGTATCTTGAAGTAAACATACACGCATGTTGGTTGATAGTGCTATGTTTGTAACGTGTCTCCAAAGATGTGTTGATCATGGAATAACTGGCAAAGTTTGACGAAAATCATCTGCCAGCAGTAGTGCTTCAAGTGCTTTTTTATGTGCCATGGCACAGTCATCCCAAATAATTATTTTACATGTTTTTAATGCTATGGCAATTCCTGAATTTCTACTGATGTTGCAAGTAGGATTATCTGTTTGAATCAAATTCAATAGCAGTTTGAGAGCTGAATTTTCTGTGCGACCTCCATCAAGTAATGTTGATGCAATTCCAGATGATGCTATAGCGATTCCAATCTCATTCTGATGTCTAATTTCAGCGAGTATCAAATTAAGAAGAAATGTTTTTCCAGTGCCGCCTGGTGCATCAATAAAAATATTTCCTCCGTTTCCGTTTGCTATGTATTGCATCATTCTGCTGTAGGCTAGTCTTTGATCATTAACTGAGGGTTTTTTGTTAGCCTCAGCGAAAACTCACAGTTGTTCAACGTCGTTTTATTTTTCTCACAATAAATCTCTATCACGAACATGGTTTCCATCACGTGTCGGTGCATTCAATCCCAGATTCCCAGATGACAAACAACATTTTTATTAATGGATATGCATGTATCCTCAAGTAATATGGGTGCTTCATTGAAAATTTCCGCTGCAAACTATATCTCCATATCAGGATTTGATCTACGTGCGTGGCGAAATATGTTTTCAGTAAGACTTTCTTTGCGCTTTTCTCAAAGACTTTTAGGATCAGAAGGGGCATAAGTTGTTAATATGATTGCAAAAAGAGTGCGTATTTGTTGTACTAGGCACGTAAAAGATGCTTCTGTAAGTGTTCGGTCCCAATGTTGATCATCTTTAAGTAAGCCCATTTTAAGACATACTTCACCATCGATGGTTTCCAGCGCTTGAAATGATGTCGGTCCTCTTACTGTATGAAGCAGCATTATCAAATAATAACATTCAGCATTGTTAGGATGAACGGTATATATTTGCCCTAATGCATCGGAAATACGTATTCCAGCATCTTCGGGAATAATTCCACCTTGCTTTCTCCTACAAAACTGCTTTCTCGATGAATTCCAAATGTAGTATTTTGGTAGTTCGTTAATGTTATAGAGCAACGTTCTTGCAAATGAATCTGTTTGACACAATTGGAAAATAGCTGTTAATGTTGTATTCGGTGATTGTGCAGCTCTATAGTATGTTTCCTTCCGTAAAGTAGACTCGTTGACCATTTTCTCCAATTGCTGATATAACGTCTTATTTGAAATTCCGTGACTTCATTGGTTGGTATATTCTAATTTGAAAGTCCACAAAAATTTCCATATCACTGCCTTTGTCGACATATTTACTTCCTTAACTGAATTGCAATACTCGACATTAATATGTGCTTTAAATATTTTCAACAGTAACGGAGTGTAGGGAACAATCCATCTGTTATCGATGTTTATGTCTATATTGTGCAATTTGATAGTAACTGTGTGTCCTCCATCATTCGGTTTTCGTCGTCTTTACTGTGGGTATCCATCACCAGCACCACCAGTCTGTGTTTCCTGAATCATCTCTCGTGGATAGTTTTCCGTATATTTTCCATCTTTCATGCAAGGTGAATTTGAATTCAATGCTCCACATGGTCCGTGAATCATATTTTTCACCATAAATTATATTCATCACATACAGCATCTAGTTTCTCCGTAAATGTTATATTTGGTTATGATATCCATAAGTTTTATGAATTTCTGTTTGAAAACTCTGGCGGAAAGATCATACCGATGGGACGATGTTTGCCCAATTAGAAATAAATCTATATAATTTCCGTCCATGCTGGATTACATGTAAACGTTATAAAAAGATCTGGACGTCCAAATCTTCGAACATACGTCATGGCATCCTGGGTGTATTCGTGCATGTGTCTTGGATTTCCGGTATACGTAGCTGGTAATATGATCATTTTCCAATACCAGCCACGTTGCCCTCATTTGAAATTGCATCGCGTAAGTGAATGTAATCTTCAGAGCGAAGTTTGTTTTGATTCAAACGAATGTACAAACATATCAACTTTGAATTAATGGAAAAGTTGACGGCACTTCAGGATGTGTTTTGATTGTTCGACTCTTATCATGATACGATATGCATACAAATTCATACAGGATTCCTTTTTTGTTGTTGCAGCACCTGTGACTGGATTAGATTGCATCACTTTAAAATGATATCCGTCTGCTCCTTGCCAAAACATTATTGGGTATTGAAGGGCATCATACGATCTGTGCGTTTCAGTGACACGTTGTAGACTATCATTCCATTTCTGGAGAATAATATCCCTTCGATCAACTTCATTGATTGTTGGAGCATTAAATTGCCTTTCATGTTCACCGGATGGTGTTTTGTCTGCTCTGATGACGACTCTGTGATCATCTGAAGGCATTTGCTCCAATGCAGTTTTGAATAAATTCACCAGATGATTACGATCGTGCAATAAATTCTGTAATCCAAAAATGATTTCACGGTTGGTTCCAGAAGTAATACCACAACGTTAATTAGTTTCCATCTCGTCATTGTCCAGGAAGTAAATTTGTAAAAACTTGGAATCTTTGTTAGGTAAAGGAAGAAGTGAACCGATTTTATTGTAAATTTGTCCTTGTACTTTAAATGTGGGCATATAACCTTTACCGCTATCAACATGTGTTGCTCCAAAAGATGTCATTTGAAAGCTTGAGTTGTACTTTCTAATGTTTCGTAGAAAGTGTTTAGTTAACTCAGTAGTTCCAGAGACGTAAGATGAAAGAAGTTCAGGCACCTCATCCAGAGGTGGCAAATTGACTTTCCCATTCGAGCAATACATTCAGGTGATTCATTATGAAATTTTAAAGCACGGCAACGCAAACAAATTTTATCCATTTGCCCAATTAAAACCTTAGTATGCATTCTATAATCATAATCTTTATCGTAATTACATGCTGCTAACTTTAAATCGGCTCTAAATATTTCTGTTTCAGCAGCTCTTGAAGAAGCATTTCTATTTCGATTATTTTCAAGTCGTGTATCATTCTGTTCGGTTGTTTCAGCAGCTCTCTCTTCTTTCTTCTTATTCGATTGTGCCGTAACTTTTCCTATAGATCTCTTTTTCGGTGGCATTTTTTAGTAAAATGAAACGTTGCCTACAAACAAAAAGTTACAATAAATTGACACATTTGTAAACTGGAAATACAAATCTAATAAGAAATATGAGCTTGAAGCAATATTTCACCTGAAAAATATTCACCAACAATGAATGACCTTCTTTCTTCTAATCACAAAAATCCTAGTATAGTACTCATTAAAATTTTAATTAATTTACAATATAATTGTTTATTTATACAGAATAATCAGAAAATATGTCCACTTCAAAACGTTTCACTACGAACTATATTTTAACATGACATTACGAAAACAAAAGAAAATTTTTAAACTAAGCCGATTTTACGTATGCAATATTTTAAACCAAAGGGTATTTCTTGTAGAAAATGTACATTTAAATATAAAATGTTAGTACTGAACCATGAATTTTTATTATATACTGATGGTAATAATGATGAATCATGTAACAAAAGAAAATCATTGCAACAATGAATAAAAATAAAATCTTAATCAAATTTTGCAAAAGATAGCTTCTTAGATTTTTTTTTGATAGGTAACTCAAACATGGGACAAATTGTTCCATACGACCTATCATTCTAGATTGTGTCTTTATTTTATTTGCATCATGCTTCATGTTTCTGTATCTTTCGCTTTTCACATTCCAATATACAATTGTCATTAGAGCTAAACTGTGTTTCATTAAATTTTCTATTTCTCTGTATTTACTTATTACTTAAATCCGCAATTAGCAGTTTTATTATAGTCTTTCATATACATAATATGTATTTAGATTTGAAGTTTTAAAAATTTTATTCGGGAGGTACCCGAATGCTTTTGACGATTAATGTTAATTATGCCCACAATTATTGGTAGTATATTAAACTAACCTGGGTAAAATATAATTTAAATCGGAAGAAATTTTTCCGAGTTATATCCGAGAAGATCGGTTTAGCGGCTGAGGTGCCCATTCCGGACATACATACTTACATACTTTCATTTATCGATTGACATAAGTTTGCCGAACAATTTAGTTAAATCGAATATGTTTAGTACCGCACCATATTTATTATTAGAAAGTATTAAAAATTAAACAGAGAACAAAGTACTAAACTAATAAATCAGAAACTAAACTAGCAATACATACATCAAAAAGATTGATATTCTAAGGAAATCATTATTGTTACTCGTGTTATTACATTTTGTCGTGAAAAATAATAATAAATAATAAATTATATAATATGGTAATTGCAATTTTATAAAGACTAGACTTATTTTATTTACGATGATCGTAAAACATCGCACAAGCACAAGACGTTTGTTCTCGCAAACTGTCTTTTTTGTAATTCATCTAACATTCATTTATTTCATATATTACGCCACCGTTAGAAAATGTAACTGAACAAACCTATTCAACCCATCTTATCCAAAATTGTAGTGAATAACAAGCAAAAACACAGGAACGGATGTGAGGTAGTAGTATTTCTAATTCGGTCAGATGTATGTATTAGGTTGGCGAAAAAGTATTGAGAGGTTTTTGTCATTTTTGATTAATTTTTTGTTTTTAGCCGGTAAACTCGGTGTTACCCGGGAAAATATTATTAAATATTTGTGGAATTATCAAAATGTTAACTGTACCGGATGAAAGTTTATGAATGATAAAGATATTTAAGCCATTTTCTGAAAATTTATTTACTCATGCAAATCAGTGCTGTTTATAGTAAACGTAATCTGTGGTCACAAATCATAATGGCTTTAGTCTCAAATTCGCATTGTTTAGAAAACCGTTTTTGAATTTAAGAGTCCTTCAAAATCGTATGAATTTTTTGTATTCTTGTTTTATAAACGACTGTTACGGTTATTTGTAGTACATAAAATACTACACAAAATTTGAATGTATTAATTGTATCACATTTTGAATGCACGTACATCATTGTCAACTGTATTACATTTTGTCACATAATTAAATCGAATGCACCAAATGTAGCACTTTTCACTCATTAATTTTACATAGAATTTATATTTAATTCCTTAGCATTCTCATATACCTACTAAATGTAATGCTAAAAATTGCGTTGGAGGAAATCTCTTTATGGGAGGGATGAAGTCGGTGGAGTGAATTAAGGACTGATTTCCTTTTTTTTAGGAATTAATTTCTGATGGTATTATTTCCTATCTGAAATGGCATTAAGGTCCACCGTAGAAAGGAAATAAGGCCCACGATCGTAAATACCTTTTCTGAAAATGAAGATTTATATTTGAAATATTCTTCTGAAAAATTCTCTTCAGAATATTTTAAAATTCTACTTTCCGTTTCCAAAATTAAATTCGCAATCCGCTATAATATATTCGTTGATTCTATTTTTACTAAAGGGTTTAAGCCAACCAAAACTAACTTGGGACATTTGTGGTACAACAATGAGTAGTATAGATACGAATGACACGATTCATCCGTGTCTGTACTTTTGACCAAGTATGTACTTTTAATACTGTTTTCAATAATAAAAGTAATTGACACGTCATAAATTGTAACAATTACACAAACGAAAATTAGTCAAGGCTACACTCAATAAAATTTTCAATCTTGAAATTTTAAATGCATGTAATTTGCATTTATAATTAATGTATACGCAATGAATTTTCTTCGTTGGAAAAAAATGGGTGTTATTCGGATTAAAAGTGACTTTGTTTGAATCGCAATATTTGCACTTGCTTGGCTTCGCTGCACTTCGCTTCACATGCAAATATAATTATTCTTCAAACAAAGTATCACTTTTATAATGACAAAGTGTACTATTTTTATGCGGTTTCGAACAGGCACATACAGCCATTTGTACCAAATAAAAACAAATCTCCTTCTTTCTTTCTCTTTTGTTCTTAACTGAAAAAGTAAGTTCGTGTCTTATTCTCAATTCTAAAAGCTTGCAAATTTCATTTGTTTTTAATTTGTTTGAAAAATTTTTAATTTTATAAATCTGATAAATATATGAATGTAGAAAAAACATTTGGAACCCGACTTAACAATTTGAAAAGCCTCTCTGCTATTTTATTAAAGTTCGATCAGTAAAACTGGTAAGTGAATTTGAAGCATTTTGCGTTTAATAACCTCACATAATTTGTTAGTTTAAATTATCGACAACACTTTTGTCATACCTTGGCTTGATATCGCTACTTGCAATTGTTATGCGATGGTGTTCAGATTGAAATTTTTATTTTCTTATTCAACGAATGAGTTGTTTTACTGCAATTCTTATTATTATCATATATGTTAATTTTACATGTTTTTTAT
This sequence comes from Tipula helvola, assembly GCA_963556165.1. Taxonomy (NCBI): domain Eukaryota; kingdom Metazoa; phylum Arthropoda; class Insecta; order Diptera; family Tipulidae; genus Tipula; species Tipula helvola. The sequence goes on from OY744483.1 coordinate 236,111,873, forward strand.
CAATTAGTCGGTTAACGAATTTCGATTCATCCTCTACACTACATCATCAGGATTGTCACTACAACAGAGCTTAGCTAGCATTTCTTCTTGTAATAAAAAATTACGGTAATATCATTGGTGTGGAAATAATCACAACAAATGACGAATTATGGCAATAATAAAACAAACTAACAAGTGAGTTCACGCTCAACTAGCAAAAAATTTACTTGAAAGCATTTACGAGTACTCGAACCTTTGTACATATGAGCGATTCTAGTCAAAATTTAATCGATTTGTGGTGGGTAATTGAAGTATGAGAAAATAAAATTAATAGTCTTTTAGTTTTGGAGCAGTCGACACAAAACACAATAAAAAATAATAATTAATAAGACGTTTACATTTTTGACTTAATTTTATTTTTTATATGATCATCCTCTTTATGAACATAAAGACTATACGTACGTGCCACAATACACAAAAGCTGTGTTTTTTATAAGTCTCAAAATGTGTTATTTAATACTATTATCTATTACTATTTACCGTAATCCACAAGATTTTTGGCGAAAAACAATGGAAAAATCGAAAATTAAACCTGTTTATCATTTTTCGTAAAAGTTGCTCAAAATTTGAAAGATCATAGTAACATTTTGAAAGAAAAACAAAGTTTTGGTATGTCCGTCTCATTTTTATACATATATGGAAAAATGTATTCGAACTTTTACTCATGTATTAATAACAAAATATAATGAAAACAACAATGACGTAACCAGCGTTGTCAAAATAAACACAATTCTTAGTGCTGCGAGTGCCAGTATTTTTAAGTGGATGATAGGAGTAGCGACAATTTCTCATTTTTTTTTTTTGGCAAATATCTGAATAGATCTATCAAGACGAGACTTATAAAAAAACACAGCATAAATTAAAAATAACAAAAAATAAAAAAAACAGAAAAAACACAAAATAGTAGTTTATGTTACAAGGCCGAAAAATGGAGTTTCCCGGACGAATATGGGGAATTGCCGGACGAGCGCAGCGAGTACTAACAACTAATTTTACAAAAATAAAATAAATTTAAAAAATTAACTTACTAGAATGTTCTTTTTCTGTATCTGATATTTCCAAATATTCAGCTGTGATCTCCGTTGATGTAGTTGGTTTAACTTTACTAATTTTTAAAAAATATTGATAGCCTAATTCCGAATCGGAGTATGAGGGACTCTCAGGGCCATCTTTTTCTCTCGTATCTGTGACAGGATCTTCTTGAACTAAAACGTTAATTAAATTATTTAAAAATATTTATATACATATGTATGCATATCGAGCAACTTACGTTTTATTTTAAATTGAAAAATTGTTGGGCTGTTTGATTCCATAAGTAAAATTGTTTGCCGAAATTATTCTATAATAAAGGTAAATAAAGTGTTGTTGAATCTGGTTTTAAAGCCATGATTTTAAATGTAATTGCTGATATTTTATATTTGTTTAACTCTGGTTCTAGCAATTCAATAGTTGAACAGAAAATGTGTAAATTGCTTGACGAAAACTTTATTAAAAAAATCTACTGTGTTCATGACATACTTGCCCTTTATGTAAACATCTAAATTGACTTGTAATATTTCTTTAATTATAAAAACTTTGGTTTCTACAAAGCAATAATTATTAGGCCATTTCACTGAATAGTGACAATCCTTAAACTGTAGTAGGTCTCGGTATGAGAATTCATCTATATTATAATTTAATATTGCGTATGGAATTTGATCATCATTTTGTGCAGCTGATACATGCCTACTAACTTCGTACAATCTGTTGCTGAGTCGTTAAAGCGGTTGACTGTGTTTTCTAATGTGTTTTTATAAATGTTGTAAACAGTTTTCAAATTTGAAAGCGCTGAATTTGTCAAGAGGTACAAACTTTACTACGTCGTCAGCCAAATGGATCAAATAAGAGACCTGCAATAAGAGAAGCCGCCAACGAAGCGTCATTAGATTTGTTACCAAAAGAATCTAAATTGGTTTATAAAAGATCATTTAAAAGATTTGAGGATTTTCGGCCAAAAATATATTCATTTTCTGAAAATGTTTTAATGGCAGTTTGACCGATTTATCGCAAAAAGTAAAATCTTCGACTTTGTTGTCGCATTACTCAATAATCAGAACGATGTTGAACATAAGGCTTAACGTCGATAATTCGAAATATATGAAATTGCGTGCTTTTTTGAAAAGCAAGAGACTAACGCTCTATCGTACGAAAAATCCGAAACTTTGACGGAGGAGAAACTCCAAAAATTTATGAGCGAAACTCCAGACGACAATTAACTTATGTGTAAGATTGTGCTAATTTTTTATATAGCGGGCGCTTGTCGTCACGAGGAACTCGTTCACGTCATAACCGACCACATTGAAGATTTAGGAAAAGCAATTTAAATCAACCGCCCCGGTGGCACAGTGGTTAGCATGCTTGCTTTAAGCTCCGGAGGTCCCGGGTTCGATTCCCGGCGGGTGATGAAAAAATCACGGCTGGTTAATGTTGGATCAATGAATTAATCACTTATTATCCGTTAAAAAAATGATTATGAAACTTCAAATGAAGCGGCCAAATCCCTCTATGGGATGTAGCGCCAGCGGAGAAAAAAAAAAAATTTAAATCAAACTTCCGTTAAATAAGACCAAATATGCCAGCCTCCGTCCGCAGGAATTAAGTAATCGACAGATTTTCATTAGTTATTCGTAATAGAAAATGTAATAAGAAAGTGGCCGGTATACATAAAATTGCCTCCATATCACAAATGATACCATCTTTTTTAAACCTGCCAAATATCGATGAATATACACAGGTCATTGTTTCCAGAGAACATCGGCCACTTTGCTTGACCTTGTGAACGCAGATGATATATTGATGTCATAATATTAAGTCATAAATTAAATGTCGCCAATAAAATTTTGCAGAATTCATTATGGGATGTAGCGCCAGCGAAAAAACAAAAAAAAAAAACTTTAAAACCTCGACTTTTACCACTGAATATAGTTTCATCTTTCATCTCCGGGAGGTTTTAACTTGTAGCTTCTCAAAGTTGGTTGGATAGTTTCAGAGAGATTTGATATAATTTGTAAAAATTGGTAGTTTATTTTCTAAAAAACTAAGGCAACTTCTCAAAACAATGTTCTTGAATGGCAGATGGTCTGATCTCTTGATTTCATGAACAAATGAAATGATTGGTTGTAGACATTTAGTGCGTTTTTAAATTTAAAATCGTAAAATTTAAATTTTACGTGATATTTATTGTTAAATTAAAATATAACAAATATTTAGCTCTACCTATTTATGGAGCAGCTATTGGGAACGATTTTATATGGCGGCTCTCGCAAAAAATCGCGATAATTATCTCCTTTATGGTTTATGCATACAAAAATAGTTAAGCAAAACTTTCGGTAATCAAATTCTTCAGAAGCTTAGTTTAGATCATGAAATCTATTTAGCCATAAGACCACAATGTATAGCTAAAAACTAGTTAAAACCATACAAAAGAAATGACAAGGTATTTTTCTAGCGTGGATAATCAAAACTGTATAGAATAACTTGTGGTATTCACATACAAGACAAATGCCATAAATACAAAAACAAATAAAACAATCTTTATAATGAAAACGAAATGAATGATCTTACTAAATAAGAAAATAAAAGTTATAACATTTTTTTTTACTACTTATCTTATTTTATTTTTTGTAAGAGAATGAGAAAATGAAACTATGAATGTAAGAAACACACCTATATATTCACCTATATTCAACATTCAACATTTGGTTTCATTTCAAAAATCTGTAATACAAGAATTAAATTCGTGATAGAATCCAGAAAAAAAACAAACAAAAGTCTATCAATTTGAAGGTTCCTATCATAATCTTACTTAATTTGACAGTATTTCAAGCAACAAATAAACCATGTTAATAAATTAATTTAGATTGACCTAAGGAACGTGTCGATAAACACACACGTCTTATATTGTTCTTGTGCGATCAAAACAAACGTGAAAAATGGATGTATGCATCGTATATCTATGTATCTATATTAAATCTATCAAGTCTTTCTAAAATATGCTATATTTAAAAATTTCCTTGAGAAATTAACAACATGAATTAGAATATATAATATTTATACGAGCGTGTACGTTCATTTTGATTATATGTAGTGACAAATACTATGTAGCTATTCAGATTGAAAAATGTATAACAGCTTCAATATGTACGAGTATGTATATATATTGTATATACCAATGTATATTTACCCTAACAATAGTTTTATTTCAATGCCAATATTATTAGATATTTTATATTTGAAAAAATTTTTAAACTGGTTAACATTCAACAAAACTTAAAAAATAAAAATGGAATATGTATTATGAAATATTTATTATAAAATTTCTTATAAAATAAGCAGCATTTTATGGTTTATTAGGGCGAAAGTTTACAATAATAATTATTATTTATTATTTTATTGCACGATAATTGTACCTAGTGCTTAGTGCTAGACTTGAACGTAATTCCACGGGGCAAACATTTTTTTTTTATGTTTAGTTTAGAAAGAGCGGATACTTATCTTATAAATCAATTGTTATGTATATTAAATTGATAAATTATACATCAATAAAGTTTTTTAAATGATTTTTTAACTTCCGATAAAATTCTTTTGGCTATTTAGTTTATTACAATTACTTTTCATGAGTTGAATTTTATAAAAACTAAATTTGAAAGCTTCTTGTATTGTAATTCCTTCAATAACTCGATAATTTGCATTGTTTAATTTAAATAAATCAACTTTTATGTTACTTTGTAGTGCACGTTGCGATGATTTGCTTTTTTGCTGCCTTAATTATTTATTTTATTTGTTGTTGCAAGGCAAGCTTCATTAAAAAAGTTAATTAATTAAAAACCATAACGTTGTTCGAATCGATGGCTTAGACAAGAAACAAAAGAAAATAGTTGTTTAATAAAGAATTTTTAACTAATTACTAGATCAACTGGAACAAAAGAAGGAAATTTTAAATAATTATTGCATCACGATCAAGGGTGAATAATATTATATTGTTTATTATAATTTATCAGGGTATACAAAAAAGTCGCCGTTAAAGTTTCAAGATTTTAAATGTACAATACCAGAAAATATCATTTTGAACTAGTCGCTCCATACCAAACTCAACTGTCAACACTTTGATTCGACGATTTCAATTATTATGTATCTTTAGTCTTTTTTATTATTTTTATAGATTGATGACTAAATTATAAAATATTTTTTAAGAATTGAAACAACTTATCTGGTTTTTTATTTTGTGTAAAATTTACATGTATTTTTTCGCCAAATTTTCGCGGTTACGCACCATTCTCAAGGCTTTATTTTCAAAATAATAACAAAATTTATTAAAAAAAAAAAAATCTCATTACAATTTTTTGAATTAAGGAAATAACAACTTTTTTATGCTCCTGCTCCAATCTACTCTCCAGTCAGAGTCTATAATTTAGCCGTCAATTTATAAAAATCCAATTATTATGTTTAGGACATATTAAAAATACACAGGAACCAAGAGCTTTTGTATTATCTAAGTATAAAAAATTAAAATATTGAAAGAGTTATCGCAAATTATTTTTCTCATTATTAAAAAAAACATGTAATAATTTATAACTTATAACAATAGAGTAAATCAAAATTATTTTATAGCCCAAAGTGAGTAGAAAAATGTTGTTTCTAATCTTTGTCATTTTTATATTGTGTCTGTTCATTAGAAATCGATGATCTGTTATTATAAAAGTAATTCTTTATGTAGATTACTAACAAGCAAAAAATCAATTTTAACAAAAGCACAACGAAAGTTTTCTATGGCCCAGGGCACCAAATAAATTGACAAGCACCACTTTTTTTGAAACGCTAATATTTTAAATTTATTTAAATATGTACTTCCGAAATTCTGTATTTTACTGAAATAAACTAACAGTATTCAAAAAGATTATATAATATTTCAAAAAAAAAATATGCAAGCAAAGGGGGTTGTCCAATTGTTGTATTTTACACAATATAAGTATGTGTAAAAGTTTCTAATTTACCATTCATTTTATAATTATATCATCAAAAAAAAAATTGAATAAATATTTGTTGGAAAACACTCTTATTAGTTTTAGAAAAATTTAGTATAATGAAATTTATAGCTTTTACTGAAATAATATTTAAACAATAGCGTTTGCCAGTTACCGCTCCAGGCGGGGCATAAATTAAAGGCTTGCTTTTTTGACAGCACCGCACACTATTTTGATGTCCTATAATAGTACAAAATATATTCATAATCGAAGTTTTTAAAAAACTGAATTGTTAATTTGGTAATGTAAGACAAAACAGAAAAAAAAAAAAATATTAGTTAATGAAATAAAAGTTTTAATAATTTTGTAGAGATTGTGCGGTAATATCATTTCTACCACAAAACAACCGAACACCATAGTATAAAAATACTTAATTTTTACTAGCCTATTTAAGTATAAGAACTGGTGAACATTTTATAAAAAGTGTTTTAGACCTCCTGAAAATGCGTAAAAAGGTTGTCTATCGGCAACCTGGCTAGGCAACTCCGAGCCTGAGTCTCTTCAGAATTTTCAAAGTTGTATTAAAACATAGGCACTTTAATGGGAAACCGTTCATAATGCCGCGTTTTAAAATGTCGCGTTTTAAAATACCGCGTTTCAAAATGCCGCGTGGTACAAAATGTCGCGTTTTAAAATGTCGCGTTTCAAAATGCCGCGAGGTACAAAATGTCGCGTGGTACAAAATGTCGCGTTTTAAAATGTCGCGTTTCAAAATGCAGCGAGGTAAAAAATGTCGCGTGGTACAAAATGTCGCGTTTTAAAATGTCGCGTTTCAAAATGCCGCGTGGTACATAATGTCGCGTGGTACAAAATGTCGCGTTTCATAAAACCGCGTGGTTCAAAAAGCTGCGTGGTACAAAATGACGCGTTTTAAAATAATGCGTTTTAAAATGACGCGTTTTGAAAAATCCCTTATAAATCAACACAATATGATGTGATATAATAAATAATTTAATAAAAATTATTTGAAACAAGCAAATTGTGTTTAAACATATAGTAAAATTTTCCTTCACTGAATGGAAATTATTTATAAATGTAATTTTATGTAATTATAAAGTGGGTCTAAGAAAAAGAACGCAAATGTTGAAATTTATTAGAATATTCCTTCACTAAAATGTTAAAGGTTAGTCCTTATATATCGGAAGTTGATATCAGATACACAATTTAATCCAAATTGAACATTTTGTACGTCGCGGCATTGTGAAACGCGACATTTTAAAACGCGTCTTTTTGTACCACGCGAAATTTTGTACCTCGCGGCATTTTGAAACGCGATATTTTAAGACGCGACATTTTGTACCACGCGAAATTTTGTACCTCGCGGCATTTTGAAACGCGACATTTTAAAACGCGACATTTTGTACCACGCGACATTTTGTACCTCGCGGCATTTTGAAACGCGACATTTTAAGACGCGACATTTTGTACCACGCGACATTTTGTACCTCGCGGCATTTTGAAACGCGACATTTTAAGACGCGATATTTTAAAACGCGACATTTTAAAACGCGGCATTTTGACCCGGACCCACTTTAATGTTAAAAATTTTTGATAATTTTTATTGAAGAGCTATTTAAGCGATCTGCTAGGCGTTTTGGTCTGGCCAAGATTTTGGCGGGCTAGTGTGAAGTTGTATAATTAAGTGTTTTTTACAGTTGTATAAATCACGTTTAAATGTCAAATTTTCTTTAACCGCCGACAATGCCATCTTCACAAAAACATGAATATTTCACATTTCATGCGATATCAATAGATGTGCAGTGTAACGAGAAATTGTGCTGCATTGCTACATGACAAATACAGACGTTGTCCTAAAAACTGATTTTTCATTTAGAATAAATTGTTGATTTAAATTATTGTCCAATTGCTATGATTTTATGGTCAACATTGCACCCTAATAGAACCGCTCATTTAATTTATTTCAAACTGATCAGTGACAAAGCAATGCGATTTTGCTTTATTCAGCGAGTTTGCCGTGACCATTCACTACTATGGAATCGTGAACAAGATTACCATGTATGAGTATTGGTATATTACATAGTACTAACTTATTGACTTTTAAATCAAAAAGGTAACGTAGTCTAAATACTGAACGAACAACAGACGTCTTCACATAAATATTTTGCGATTAAAAAATTTAAAAAATAACAAAAAATAAGCAAGCCTTACAAATTTAGGCAGTGATACGTGCAAAAATTTGTCCTTTATGGTAAAAATATACAGCGCGCTGATTAGTTGAAATAGCTGTCACTTTTTTAAGGTTATGTAATTTTGCCTGAAAGGCAAACATATTTGCCGCATAAGAAATTGAACCATGTTTAATTTTTTATTTTTGCCTAAAGCAGCCCCTACAAAAACTTGGTTGATCAACTTGGTTGTGTGTTTGCCATACATTTATTGATAAGTTGTACAACTTTAGTTTTATTTATTTTTGGCAGCACGTACATTATATTTTGTTTCATTGATACTGCATTATTTAATAATATGGAAAAAGTTATCGCGATAATGGTGATTGTAGAATTGTTCGACACTAAAGAAAATAATGGGAAAAATTCTTCTTTTTAATCCATCCACTGTTATATCTTTCTCAATGTTTTTATATTCTTCTAATAATTCATTCTACGCTTTCGCCCGAAGGAATCTATTTTTGTAATTCGCATTTGTAATCTGCCATAATACAGATTTTTCTGTATAAGCATAAGCTTCTCAAAAAACCCTTGTTTACAAAGTTTGATTGTAACGGCACCGCAAGATTTCGTTTGGCGGACCTTGGTTCAACAATCATGTGTGCGCCAGTTTAACGTCATCCTGCGATGTCGTTAACAGACAAACAGACAGCGGTCTGGTGCGGTCTAACTAGCTGGCTAAGCTCAGGGATGGCGTGGGGTTTCCAGACATTACTCTATGCTTGAATAACCGCAGTAAATAGGAAAAGGGAAGATCTATATCTTAACTACCTTGATTACAGGAAAAAAACTGAAAATTCAAACCGACCACAAATACGAGAACACTGCCCTAGCACTATCACGATCCACCACTTATCTCTTACTCACTCATTGCATATAATTATAAGCAAAAAAAAAATGTTGAATGAACTATGTACACCAAAAATTGAATCTAATAAGAATTTAGAATTTAATTATCCACAATAAAAGCAATAAAACTAATGAAATGATATAAATCTATAAACCATACAAAAAAGAAATATTGACTCTACTTTAAACCACTGCGTATATGCAGGGACAAGACAATAAAATTTGTTTGCTGTTTCGTCCACCGGGATCAAATAAAACACAGTACCTGTATTTTGATCAGTGCAACACATCCGGTACTCTCTGATCTGAACTGCTCACAATCGCTGACGACGCAGGTACCCCGTTTTTAACTCCAACCCCCGTCCCGCTTGATTGGCAGGACTGCTGCTAATAAAAGCTCAACAATAGCTTGACACCGTGTGAGTATCAGTCATAAGTTTCTGAGTTGGATATTTATACAAACTTAACCAAACTGATCTGACCAAATCCGTTTTTTTTATTGAGGCAAATAACCCACCACAATATTTTAATGCGGAGGGAACTTAGCAAGCGAACACACAGCCGCTGTTTAATAAACCATGTGCTACTCTTATTGGCTTTGTCGGTCGCACTGATTTCACTTGAATGTTTTTTTTTTACTTTATCACTGGTTGTTTTATTTTTTAATTTATAGATACAATAGTTTTTTTCACCAATATAGGAATAAAGAAGGAGTGTGATTTAACAAAACAACGAAAAATTTTCTATTAATTAATAATTTTCTTTTATTTCATATTGTTTTTTTTCACTTATTCAGTTTTTATTTTTATTTTATCAATAGATTTTAGTACACATAAACTTACTCACTACAAATTTATTATACCGGGTGATTTTTTTAACCTGATACACTGAAATATCTCAGAAAATAAGCACTCTACGAATAAAATTGTAAAGATCAAAATTTAATTATTCCGCGAGGGAAATATAGTAGTGTTAAAATTAGAACCCCCTCCCCCCTCCTTGTAGGTGGGGCGAGGAGTAAGTTTGAAACTATGATAGGAACCTCTATTTTTTATTTCAGATTCGGGTTCTACGGCTAAAAATACGTAGGATTTGGCTGAAACATTTTTTCCCATTCATGATAGATGGCGCTGTAATTGACGATATTCAATTTTTTTTTAGTTCTCCTACTGAGAACCTACGCAAACGATTCTGCAATACGTCTGCAATAAAAATACCATGGTTTCGTTGTAAATTCGTAAATTTTTGCAGTAGTTGAAAATTTAAGAAATACAAATTGTTTAAGACTAACTTTGTGAATTTACAACGAAACCATGGTATTTTTATTGCAGACGTATTGCAGAATCGTTTGCGTAGGTTCTCAGTAGGAGAACTAAAAAAAAATTGAACATCGTCAATTACAGCGCCATCTATCATGAATGGGAAAAAATATTTCAGCCAAATCCTATTCAAAGTTATCCCCGCCGTACCTACAAGGAGGGGGTAGGGGGTTCTAATTTTAACACTGCTGTATTTCCCCCGCGGAATAATTAAATTTTGATCTTTACCATTTTTTTCGTAGAGTGCTTATTTTGCGAGATATTTCAGTGTATCAGGTTAAAAAAATCTCCCGGTATATGTATACATAGTCCATTTCGTATTATACAAATCAATGATTTGTTTTTCATTGGATTAAAACTTATACTTTATACTAATTATATAAAAAATCCAATAATAAAACTGAAACTTAGAAAAAAAAACACAGTTTCTAACATTGTGAAACTGATTCAAAAAAATATATTCAAAAAAATCACTGATTTAACGCTTTTAATGTATTTAAATTATCAAATAAAGCTGTTAATCGAGTTCAAATCGACTCCTCGACTATCTTGTCCTAAACTGATGTTTTGTAGCTTCGAGTTTTTCAATTAAAAAACCAAAAATATTTTCAAACGTTTATATAAAAGTTTTCCACATATCTTTAACATCAATATATGTACAAGAAGGCTAAATTGGTATTAAATAAATTTTAATTGCAGAAATATTAAAATTAAATTACGTCTGAAATATATTTTTCGAACTTTCATTTTAAAAAATACATCAAAGTTGGCTCTGACTAATTAATCTTTAGTATTACTAGTGTACGTCAGTTGTCAAAGTTGTTTACAGAATAATACGAAAAAAATTACTTAATCAAAAAATTATCATTATTATTGTGATTTTGTTTTGCTTTTCCTACAATTTTTGAACTTGAAATTTCCCCGTAGTAATTTTTGATACGATTTTACCAAATTTGTACTGTCATCACTGTCATCTATGTAATGTTTATTGCCATAGTGACCACACGATTCGTCGTAGTAAGAAAACAAATTGAAAAAGATTTTCTTAAACGAGATGCTCATATAAATATGTTGAAATTCAAACATTTATGAAAATATCTCAGAGATCATAATTAATAATTGGTAGCGTTTCCATTTAAAAATTTATCGTATGAAAAAAGTGATTTCCCATATGTTTTGTGTGTTTTTCTATGGAAAGTTTGATTTTTTCCTCGTTTCTATAGCCCTTATAAAAGCTTCGTTTTTTATTTAAACTGGGCTTTGTATAATCTACGTTGCTGTGGATTTAGTTAAACGGTGAAAATTATCCAAAACAAATACGTACGGTATTAGCAGTAAGCTAAAGAGCTGACTCGTTAAAAAAATTATCAGAAATTAATAATAATATTTATTTCACCAAATTAAATGTACGTTTTGAAACTGTGAATATTTTTTTAGATAATTACAAATAACTAGAATGTTTTGAAACCGGAACCTATTATATTTAATTTATTAATTTTCTAAATGGTTTCCTGCTCTGTTTAAATCTATAACTTAAACTAAAATTCTGAAATAAAACTATTTTGATTTTTGAATGTGGAATTAGGTTAATAAGTTGATTAACATGATTGTTACTTAAAGAAAGCAAATAAATTTTATTTTTTTGTTCAAATTTGACTGAGAAAATTTTGATTTGGCAAATAACGACAAACGATTTAAAAGACAACAATCCAAGGTTTAATTAATTTCCTATCGAAAAGTTCCTTTCTGATAGTTTTTTCTAGCGAACCGAACGAACACGTAAGAAAAATAGAAATCTAGGAATTAAATCTTCCATTTCGCTAGGAATAATTAAAATATTTTTGCAATCGAAATGGAGATTTTAATTGTAAAAACTTTGGGGATTTATTTCTTTTTTTTTGGGGGGTATTTACAATGAAAAATTTATTTCATTATGCAATAAATGCCCAATTTTTGTAAACTTATTTCATTTATGGTTTGGGAAGATATTTACAGCAGTCGCTGAAATTAACTAAAACCGCATCTTAAATCTTTTTTATAAAGACATCCGTATAATACAAAATCACTTTAGATGATAATATCCGTAAAAGTACAATGAACGCTAATTCCGGAATCAAACACAAATGTCAGCAAATGTTTCCAAATCAATCCCAATTTGACTGCTTACAGGTGCGGAACACAATGAAACCTCCCAACTATGGTGGATGATTTAGAGAGGAAAAGTCAATTAATACAATTTCATTGATATTCATTTAATACTAACTTGATTTTTATTGTTTTGAACATTGAAAAATAAAATTTGTTACGCTAAATTGGCTCAGCTTGAATGACGTTCGTTGATTAGAAGTTCGAGAAATAGATTTTGTTTATAAATTTATAAACCTCATACGTTTTGCCAAATAAATTCGTCAATATAATCGTATAAGTATATAGTGAATTACATTCCAGTGCGCTCTAATATTTATCACGGAAATTAGAAGCTTACATGCATAACGAACGACTGTAATTCGTTTCATATTATTGGCGGAAGAGAGTTTTTTTTTTTTGGAGATTCGGATTACATTTTTGATGTAATCGCACAGCTTTATTATATAACAAATAGCGCGTTCCAAAAGGAGAACACATGTTATGCCGTATGGTGTAGTATGATTTTAATAAATAAATTTTTGCTTGTTTCACACTTTTTAAACCATAACGAAAAACATCAACCATAACCAATGTTTAGTTTAATTTCAATTTAAATAAGTGTTTAAACAAGACGTTTTTTTTATTAATTTGTTCACTAACATTTTTGTATTTTTGATGAATTTGAAATCACCGTGATTAGGTAATTAAAAAGCATCGTGATTAGCCAAAACTAAATGTGGTTTAATACATTATACTTTTGGTTTTGGTTACTTTATTTCCGTGTAATACATACAAAGTACTTTGTGTATAATTTTTATGAATGAAAAATCTATCTTATATAATTTACTATGCTTGCTACTTACTACCTGATGTACAAAAAATAACTAAGAAAATTTGTAATTTTAAATTATTACGAAATAAGTTGAATAGAAATTGTCCGAACAAAAAATAACTTAATATTATTATTGTTGGTAAAAACATGGTAAATAGCATGGCTTTTATAGTAATTAAATATGTTTCTAAACCTTTTATCTCTTTCTTTCTTTAAAGTTATGTGAATTTTATTTGCACTCCAAAAAAAAAATTGGTTGGTGTTTTACTAATGAATGTACATATACGTTACTTTTAAGAAAAGTTTCCATTATTACGTTGCCCAATGTACAGCAATAGTTGGAGTTTCCTACCATGCTTCAGTCCCCAGTTCGATTCTCGCGGCTAACCAAAAATTTAATTAATTACAATTGTGTTTATTAGACTGCCCACCTAATTTTCACAAATACGTTTAAAGTGTGATAAATCTCAGTGGAGGTGTGGTAAAGAGTCGGTTTTGGGCTGTAAGCCGCCAACTAGTTTTTTCCATGATTCCTGGAACCTGGATAAACCGCATATTCCAAACAATGTAAATAAAATCGGGGAATTCTAAAAACCAAATGTTTTTTTAGTAGGTATAGTACGTGATCTCAAATTTCGCTTGCTCAACAATGATTTGGTAATTTTACTTGCATATTATATTTACTCAGATTCATATCAAGGTTAAAAGTCAAAGAATTATAGTTTTTTTATTATATGGTTTTTTGTGTAATTTTAATTTCATGCTTTGGGTACATTAAAATTAAATGATTTGTTATTTTGAATAAAACATAAGGTTTAAAAAAATAAAAGAAAGAAAATTGTTACACATATAATAATTGAAAACATTTTTGTTATTTGTTAAATTTGAAATAAACAAATAAATAATATTATTTCAAAATATACGGAGATCTGTCTATACAGTAATGTTATCCAATTATTACTAAAGAGTAGAACACAGCACGTTACCTTTAAATCTTAATTTGGTGAAATTAATTGAAAATCAGAGATTATTTTGTACTGTGATTGGTGGCTTATACGATTAGGTTAGGTATTAATTATGAATTCTGTTGTTTTATGAGAGAAAAGAACTAGGTTATTCATTCATACCCCAAATGTTTCAGAAATGAGTGAATTTTAAAAGAAATATTTTGGTATAGTTTCTACGAAAACTTGATGGATTATAAAATAATTCAGTAGCTTGTGAGGTAATTTTGAAAATCGTATTTCCCTGAATTAAATTTTTTTGGAAAAATATTGATATCGGAATTCTCACTTTCATAGCTTACGTCATTTTTATGACGCGAAGGTATATATTCTATAAACTTGCATCATGAAATAAATCAGTCGGCATATACTAAGTTCATCAAATACACTATACTAAGTTCATCAATGTAATTACTAAACCGTGGCCTCCAAGCATGATGTATTCAACCGACAGCATTCGGCGACTAAAACATCGAAGGATACTTCTTCTAGGCTTGTGGGCTGCAATACATAATTATATTCACAAAATCTACAACAGATTCACATTTTTCTATAAGTGTCGTAGTTTTCCAGACTTTTGAGTTGAATCACAGAGTTCATATTTTATGTGTTATATTGTAAGATAGGGCAAAAATTTATCAAACTTGAAAATTTGACAGGAATTTAAATTAAATTGAAAAACATTTGATCAATAATATTTTAGCAAGATCTGTAAATAAACGATTAAAGAAATCTTTTTGGCGGAGACAAAATAATAGCACAAACCAACTAATTTAGTGACAAAACCGTATTTTATTTCAGTTCTATAAGTCCTTCAAAATTAGGCAACAGTTTGGTTTGTAAATTAAGAAAAATGTCATTATCTCTATCTCTATATATAAAAAAGAAAGGTGTTGGTTCGTAAGCGATAAACTCAAGAACTACTGCATCAATTTTGATAAAAATTGAGATATATGTTCTACGGGTCATGAGGAGTGTTTTTGTAAAATTTGGTCAAAATCGGTCCACCGGAAGTAGCAACTTCCAAAAGAGGTTTCCAAAATTGTTGAACACATGAACAAACTATTTTGTATACAGAATTTCATTGAACATTACCTATTACCTCATAGATGGTGCTCAAAACATTCGATGTTGCTCAAAACATTCGATATTGAGCCACCAGAGATAACATTAACGACTTTTTTTTTCTTTGTGTCGGAAAGATGCCTTTGCTAAAACATTACTGTATTCTGAAGTTCCTCTTTACTACACTTGGGACACCTCCCGAAAACAATTTTAACATCGCAAAATGGGACAAGTAGTACTTGTTCATCTAAATATTTTTTCAAGCGATGCATAAGGCAGAATATACACAGTGCATCTGCGGAATGCTACTATTTGCGTTTGCTTTTGATAAATGTTTGTGGTCCAACATCGTTTCAGCATTTGAGAATCATAAATAATGTATTATGCGAATCATATCGCGAAGCATGCGAACGTTTAGCTTTACTTGAGAACCATGAACATTGGGATAATTCATTAGCAGATGCAACACTTACTGCTTCCGCACGTTTACAATACTATTATGCAATCAATTAATGCAGACAATGGTGGATTATATTTTCTGGATGCAATGTTTACATGATTGATTTCAGTCCGGAAAACAACTCATTACGGTACAGAAAAAAGTATACAGAAAACGAGCTATTACAGTACAGAAAAATATAAAACCAAACAAAAAAGATAATAACTAGGGTAACTTGATAATTTGAAAATCATTTGGATTGATTTTCATCAAATTTCAAATTCATGTTTTTACTCTAAAATTTAATTTTAAATGTCCCATGTAGAATGAAATAAAACGTTGTTACACGTACGTTAAACGATCGTTACAGTATTCGCTCAAAATTCTGATTAAACGTCGAACTCGTACTGTAACAACTCATTTACCGCCCTTGTGATGTAAATAACTATTTTAATATCGTTAATTTTAGCTTCCATATGAAAAGACAACTTTATTGCATTGGCCATTGCCTCCTCTGGAATTGCAGCCACTTTGTTAGATGGCGGAAGAACGGCACATTCAGCATTGAAATTACCTTTAAATATACACCTAACAAAAACACCAACATGCAATATTTCGAAAACTTCCGGGATGGCAAAGGTACTTCAACAATGCAAGGTTGTTGTATGGGATGCGTGTACAATGGCTCACAAAAAATTCTTAGACGCTTTGGATCGAACATTGAAAGATTTACGCAGCAACCAACAACCATATGGAGATGCTCTTATATTATTAGCAGGTGATTTCAGACAAACATTACCAATCATCACAAGATCAACACCAGCAGATGAATTAAATGCGTGTTTAAAAGCATCGTATTTGTGGCAAAATTTTAAAAAATTATCACTTTCAGAAAACATGCGCGTGCAATTACAAAATGACTCATCAGGCCTTTTATTTTCTAAAAAAATCCAATTATTGGATGTTGGAAATGGAAAAATTGATGCAGACAATACAACCGACAATACAATCGTTGAATCCAAAGACAACTTAATTTCCAGGGTATATCCCGATATTGCAAACAATTATACAAATCATGAATGGTTAAGCGATCGCACCAAATTAGCCACCAAAAATAAAGATGTCACTGAAATTAACATTGACATTCAAAACACAATTACAGGTCAAATAAAAACATACAAATCGATTGATAGCGTTATGGATCCAGAACAAGTTGTAAATTACACAATTGAATTTTTGAATTCACTAGACTTGCCTGGAACTCCACATCATATTTTACAATTTTAAATTGGTGCGCCAATAATTCTATTACGCAGTTAAACCAATCATGCCTTTGTAATGGAACAAGATTGGTTGTAAAAAAATTACTCATCAATATCATTGAGGCCACCATATTAATTGGCAAATACAAAGGTGGAAACATATTAATTCCACGTATACCAATTATATCATCAGATATGCCATTTGAGTTTAAACGCATCCAATTTCCTGTACGCCTGGCATTTGCTATGTCGATTAATAAATCTCAAGGTCAGTCGCTGAAACTATGTGGTTTAAATTTGGAACCACCATGCTCTGCACACGGAGAACTCTACGTTGGATGCTCGCGTGTTGGAAAACCAATGTCATTATTCGCGTGTTTCATGGTGGATTCAGTCAGAAAAATTTGCTAGCTCGTGATCACGAATTATTGAAATTTCGTCATCTTTTTCACCTCCTCCAAATTTTTGTTTACTTTTTCTTATGGTTGCTCTTTTAAAAAAGTAAACAAAAAATTGGAGGGGTAAAAAAGTTGACGAAATTTCAATAATTCGTGATCACGAGCTAGCAAAATTTTCTCGCTGAATCCACCAGGAAAATCAATAGCAAGACGGCAAAACAAAAAATATTGTTTATCAGAAAGCATTACAATAATCAAGTAAACATTAAAACAAATGTATTCATCATTTAATTGTGCACGGATACCAAAACGAAACAAAGATCTCAAAATAAATACGTAATATGATAGGGCCAGCAACGCGGACGGGTTCTGCTAGTAAATTATAAAGAAAGTTATTAGATTTCATTTCGCTCAAAATAAATAACAATTAGAATTTTAATAAATACCGATAAATAGCTAAAGTCATTAGTCGAAGTGAAGCAAAGTTGTTTGAAATACCATATAGTCAATTATTTAAAAAAAAAACTTTGTTTCTTTATGAATTTGGTTTCAGTTTATTCAGATCTCTTTCTTTTTATTTTTACTTTCTTTTACGTAAGAATTTTACTTACATATTGGGGAACTAGCCGTCATCTAGATGACTCCACACACCCACACCTCTAATCCCCACACACTACTCCGTAATACACATGCTCATTCTTTAGATATATATATATATATATATATGTACACAAACAAGATTATTTACAATATTTACAGCAAAAAAAAATGTAATTTGTTATGTAGTAAAATTATAGAAATATTTACTTTTGTTGTTAGTCTTCTATAGATACCCCCAACACGATCACGAAGCTAAATTAATAATACTTAGCACACTCCAATGTACTTAGACCAGGTATTCAGAATAGCAACATCAACAGGGTCATGTAGCCAGGAATAGGTAATATATATCCCATTATGGTACTCCGCAATATATCCAAGTAAACCGCTGCATTATCAGGATTCGAAGCCAGTTATAAATATAATCCAGGATGGTATGTGGTAAACCTTTTTTTTTGTTTACGTTCCGGAACAAGAAAGATGGTTATTCAATAACAACACCAAAATATAACATCTTTTCTTTTGATAAAATTTATTAACATTTGAATTATCTATGCACTAATTATACAATCTAATTTGATTAGATTTCCACAAATTGTTATAGATATATATATACATATATAATATATATCGTTTTAAATATTTTTGTTTTTCTCTTTTTTTTTTTTTTTATTTATTATTCGTTTATTTTATACAATAATTTCGATTTTTATAATCACTGTTTATATACTCATATACATATATATATATATATATATATATATACACATAGATATCCCGACCTGGATATCACACCATATGCAAATAATGCCAATCGAAAGGTGCCTATGGCATCACTAACAAAAAAAAATATACTGGAAATCTGTTTTCCTTCTTTTACAATTTTTTTATGGTTATTTATCTTTATTTAATGATTAAATCCCGAATTAAAATAGATTTTTTTAATTTTCTTTTAAATATATTTCTTTTTTTTGTCAAACTTCCTTCCACCAGGAAAATCAAAAAAACTCTCCCTTTCTTTTTTTTTTCTTTCCAAAAACAAACTGTTCCTCAGGAAAACCCGACTGCTCATTTTTGAATTCTATGAATCTGAACGAAGTTAGTTTTGATCAGGAGTTTACTTACCGAAGCCAGGTTGCAAGTAATACCCTATATACATTTAAGGAACTATTTACACTATATATACAATATCGGTACATGTAAATGGTTACATTCGTGGGGACGTTCCACACACCCTGAGTGTCTCACTACGCCGGGCAACAACAACAAAATGTATGATATATATTATATATTTGAAAGTCATGTTAAAATATTTATACACAAATTTAGAATCGTATATCCTTGACATGATATACTCCGAGATTTTTACCGTTTTCCATTACTAGTTCGTAAGCGGTACTTCCTAGTCTTTTAAGAACTGTACACTTGACAAATTTAGGTGCCAGCTTTGCGGAGAATTTAGCTAAAGCATCACTTTGCGTGTAGTTTCTAACAAATACCGCTTGCCCAACGTCTAAAATTCGCTTTTTACTTCGTAGATTATAACTATTGCATGATTTTTTTGTACGCATCTTCTAAATGTTTTAACACTAATCGTTGACAGACACTAGCAGTGTTTGCTTTTGACTCAGCCGAAATAATTCCCTCATCTTCCAAATTTAACAATTTTAACAATTCATACTCTTTTCCATTGGTGATCATGTGCTGGCTAAACATTAAAAAATGAGGAGAGTATTTCGTCGAGTCATGCACTACATTCCGAAGGGCGCATGTAATTTCAGGTATGTATTGGTCCCAAGTAGTATGGTTGCCGTCTACGTAAGATCTCAAAGCGGAAAGTATGGAACGATTTACGCGTTCCGATGCATTCGCTTGAGGACAGTAACGCGGTACAGGTGAATGTTTAACATTGAATTTAGACAGAAAACTCTGGAAGATTTTTGAAGTGAATTGAGAACCGTTATCAGAAACAATATATTCTGGTACGGAATACGTGAGAAAGATTTCTTTTTCCAAAAATTTAACAATATCTGATGCCAAAGCTTTTCGAAATGGTTTAAGGAATATGAATTTAGAATAATGATCCAAAACGATAAAAAGGTAAGTATTTCCAAATTTTGATCTAGGGTAAGGACCCAAAAAATCTACAAATAAGCGCTGCATCGGCCGCACAACCAATCTCTGCCCACCCATCTCTGTTCTGGTGGAATAATTTACTGCCTTATTTTCTTTACATTTATCGCACGCGCTGACATAGTTTCTTACATCCGTTGCCATTTTGGGCCAATAAAAATATCGCTGAATTCTATCAAGCATTTTTGCAGAACCAACATGAGCCGACGTAGGAGGGTTGTGTGCCTGTACCATAATATATGAAACCAAGGAATATGGAATGTATAGTTTCCAATTTGGAATGTCAGTCATGGTAAATGACAGATTTTTATTTGCAGATGTATTGACTAGAATTTTGCCATCAGATATTTTGAAATTTGGAAAAGAATCAGAACGAGAAAGAATTTTAGAAATTAGTTCTAAATATTCTGAAGATTTAAAAGAAACTGAGTCTAGATTGATATTAAAGCCACACTCGTTTAAAACAATCTCTTCCATAAAGACTCTCGAAAGTGCGTCCGGTACGACGTTTTGTGATCCACTACGATGCTGTATGGTAAAATCGAAACCTTGAAGTTTTAGGCTCCAACGCGCTAGCCTGCCTGTGAGCTCTTTCTGGCTCATAAGCCATTTAAGGCTCGCGTGGTCAGTAATGATGGTGAAAGAATATCCCTCGATATATGCTCGAAACTTCTTTACGCTTAGCACAGCCGCAAAACACTCTAGTTCAGTAATGGAGTAATTTCGCTGTGCTGCGTTCAGCTTCTGAGACATATACGCGATGGGATGTTCGTCACCATCATCACCTTCCTGCAACAACACACCTCCGACACCAGTTGTACTAGCATCGCATTGAATCACAAACGGTTTTGAGAAGTTAGCATGCACCAACACTGGAGCATCTGAAAGTGCCAATTTGACACTCTCAAAAGCTTGCTGGGCTTTCGCAGACCACACGAATTTCGAAGCCCTTTTGGTGAGATCGGTAAGAGGAGCAACAAGAGATGCGAACGAAGGAATAAAGCGCCGATACCATCCCGCCATTCCTAAGAAACGACGAAGTTTCTTAGGAGTAGTTGGTATTGGATAATCGTGTACGGCTTTAACTTTATCCGGATTTGTTGAGAGGGTTCCGTCCCCAACCACATAACCAAGATAGTTGATACGCTTGAGGAGGAAGTGGCTTTTTTCAAGGTTTACCGTTAAACCAGCATCAAGCAACCTTTTGCCAACAAGTGACAACAATCTGAGATGCTCTTCAAATGTCCTAGAGGCAATTAAAAGGTCGTCGAGATATACGAAAACGCAATCATGAAATTCATGGGGAATCACCCGGTCCATTAACCGGCTCATAGTTTGAGGCGCGTTACAGAGACCAAATGGCATAACTGTGAATTGATACAAAGGGCGTCCAGGGACCATAAACGCTGTCTTATCGCGAGACTCCACATCCAACTGGATTTGCCAAAATGCATCTTTCAAGTCGAGACTTGAGATCCACTTTATCTCCTCCAATCGGCTGAGTAATCCGTCGATTATAGGCAGCGGATACGCATCCTTTTTCGTTACTTCGTTCACTCGCCTTGCATCTAAACAAAGACGGACCTTGCCATTTGATTTCCGAACCAATGTCACGGGTGAACTCCATGAACTTCTAGACTCTTCAATTACTCCCAGGGACAGCATCCGATCAATCTCAGAGTATATGTCAGCTTGCACAGCAGGAGATACAGGATAGTATCGTTGTTTGATGGGCGTGGCACCTTGAACGTCGATATTATGTGAGATTACAGTTGTTTTGCCCAGACCGTTTTTGTTGAACGATGGAAATTGTTCAACAACAGCATCTAGACGAAGTTGTTGATCGTGAGATAGATTGTGGAAATCAGAATCATCTTTATCTAACTCAGCAATACATTTTGGAATAATTTTGAATAATTTCCAAAAATCAATGCCTAAATAGAGAATTTGTCGTAGTCCAGGAATTAAATAAATGTTCAATAATTTCTGTTCACCATTATAATAAACAGAACCTGTGAAATAACCAAGAACACGTTGCTTTTGACCACCTGCTGTTCTAACTTCGGAAGAAACACCATGAATTTTAATGTTAGGATCCAACAGATATTTTTCACAACCATAACCAAGCGCAGTAATTGATGCACCACTATCCAATAATCCTTTATAGGGTACACCATTGATACCGACATTGGTGTATGGTCGATCGTCTAGATCCTCTGAAATAAAAGTTTCCGAAATTGTAAAATTTAGCTGTTTGCGTTCGTTCCAATATTTGCGAACTCGAAATTTAGCTTTATTCGAACGTTGTTTTTTGAATTTATGTGAAACAAGAGGTGTATTATCAGAATTAGAATGGTCTTTTGAATTTGGAACGTCAAAATTATTTGATACCGAAACATTTAATTTGGTCTTGCCTGAGAATGGTTCAGAATTTTTATACGGTGTTCCTGTTGCTGCTGCCGTATGTCCCGAGGATTGTTCATGGCAGTCGATTGAGTCCTCGAATCGGCGTTTCCCGACGTACCACATTTTGGACAACTATTCCTAGTATACCCATCTTTACCACAACCACGACAAAAAAATCGTAGGGGTTTTGAGCATCTTGGAAATGTATGCCCTATATCATGGCAATTCCAGCAAATAAAATTGTTTGACGAGCTAGCATTTTGATTAGAATTTTGGTCGTAAGCATCAATTTGATTACTCAGACCAAAATTTTGATGTTGACCAACATTAGACGGTATCAAATGATTGTAATTTTGGGATCCGAAATTATTATAAGATAGATTTGGATTATAGTCCGAAACACAATTTTGACAATTTCGTTTGTTAATAATCGTAGTTGTATCATGCCGAACCTCGACAGGACCTTCAACCTCGTTGACCTGGTACTGTGGTCTACAATATTTGTCCGGAATATAATTGTGGCGTTTCCACATGTCCTCCAGTGCTACACATCTCCTTACCAACGCACTAATTGACTCGATTTCCTGATCAGCAAGCTGATTCTGAAGCCCGACATTCATATTGTACCGAAGAATCCTAAGTATATCTGAATCTGGAATTGGGGTTCGAAAACGGAGAGTTAGCGCCAAAATTTCATTATAAAACTCCATAAACGATTCACCTGACTTTTGTTTGCGAGAATCGATTACTCTGCGAATGTCGTCGTCCGTGCGTCTATCCTGAAATCGCTCGATGATTGCTAATTTTAGTTGCAACCAAGTGGAATTGGGATTGCGTTCTATATAGCACCAATACCAATTTGAAGCGGTTCCTTTTAAGAAAACGCTAAATTGATCCCGTACAATACTTTCCGCGACTTGATAGGTACGAGCAAGATGCTCTACTTTAAATAAAAACCTCTCTATTGGTATGCCATCTGGTGCGCCATCGAATTCAATTCTCCATTTTGACAATTGGTGTTTTTTATCATCAGATGAAATTGGCGTCGGTGTAGGATTTGCAAATAAAGGCCTTGCTTGTTGATTTGCAACTTTTGGATATTGGTAAATAGAATTTTGAATTGGATATGATGACATATTGTGACCAGATTGTAAATTTGGCAAATTTTGCGGAATTTGGCTGAAGCGAACATTTGAGACAGGATTGGATAACAAATTTAACTGTTGCGTATTATAATTTAAATCATTTAATATGTTATCGCTCTGTGATTGATTATTTGCAATAGGCAAATTTCCGGCATTACGGTTATCTGAACCTAAATTCTCCAAACGACCATCAGTGCTACCCACAGTACTATTAGTTGCAACTATTCTATTGAATTTTGGTAAGGTGTTGACGGTTTGATAAGACTTAAACGAATCCACATCCGAAACATCTTCTTCTGAGGAAGATAAATCATCTATCACAATATGAATCTTTTCTTTAACTATATTAATCGATTCATTTAGAGAATTGTTGTCGTTTGAACAAGTATTAATGTGTTTATGTAATTCCTGAGCTTGTATTAGCGCATCTATGCAATTTTGTTTGTAACGTCTCGTAGACCTAGAAAGACGTTCCAATCTCAGAATTATATGCACTAATCTATTTAAAACAATAGCGAAGTTATCTGTATTTGATTCTTCGGACTTTTGCTCTACAAACCAAACCTTATGCTCGTCAATTTTTAATAGGCATTTTCGAATTTCCCTATCTGGATTTTTCCGTGCAGATTTATGGGGTTTAACTGGTTTAATAATGGGATTTTCGTTTTCATCGCTGATTAATTTTTCAAGTCTCTTTAATTTATCCACAGGGCTACCCTCAATACCTCGCGCTAAACATTCCACCAAAAATTCATCGGGTGTTAAACAATGAATATTGAGACCCTCCATTATATTTATTAATAATTACTTAATTATTTTTACAGGTTATTAAAAGAAACAAAACAAAAAAACAAAAAAACAAAAAAAAAATATTAACTGATACCTTACACCTGACTCCAATGCGAAAACTCCGATATCTCCAGTCTATCAGATTCATAAAAGAAATCAAACGCGAAAAAAAACAAGTATAATGAATATAATAATGACAATGATTAAAAAAAATAAAATATATAATCGTATATTGTAGCAGAACAGAATTTAAATTTTCGTCTATGAACGATTCAATAGGTATTGTGTGTGTGTGCATGTGTGAAGCCACCAGACGACCGCAAATCCCCAAAAATAAATATCAGAAACTAAAATGAAAATACAAATAGTCGAAGATCAATCAATTTCGAAATGAAACCGAGTTCCAAAAACATTGAAATCAATTTGAAAACTAATTCAAAGCAAAAGTTGTAAAAAGAAACTCCGTTTAACCTCGAATAACTCTTATTGCTTACATTTAACGGACACAAGTGTCAATGATCAAAATCCTTAAGTACCATGTCAATCCAAATCGGAGTAGCAAAAAGAATAAAAATCAGGACCTATGCCATGACCAAATAAAGCAAAAAAAAATTTTTGAAAAAAATAATTTTGAAAAATAGTTAGCCATATGGAAATTCATATCCCAAAATAAATTCAGATTTTTGCGATGTACCTCCAAACATCAACACCATATGAGTTGAAACATCATTTAAAAAAAATCTATCCACCATCTGGAGAAGTAATGTTTCTCAACACCATAAGATAATTGAAATCCGGAAGCAAATCGCAACAAAAAAATTCCATATAAATTTTAATAATAATTATCCAGTTACACGAACTTGGGCGCCATAATGTTACCTTACTGCCTCGAGCCTAATCAATGTGCCGGCTAGCTAGTTCGGCGAGGGATTGGTATTGTTTGGTCGTGGGATCACAAACGCTCGGTAAGGCAACATTAAAATATATTTTACTTACATATTGGGGAACTAGCCGTCATCTAGATGACTCCACACACCCACACCTCTAATCCCCACACACTACTCCGTAATACACATGCTCATTCTTTAGATATATATATATATATATATATATATGTACACAAACAAGATTATTTACAATATTTACAGCAAAAAAAAATGTAATTTGTTATGTAGTAAAATTATAGAAATATTTACTTTTGTTGTTAGTCTTCTATAGATACCCCCAACACGATCACGAAGCTAAATTAATAATACTTAGCACACTCCAATGTACTTAGACCAGGTATTCAGAATAGCAACATCAACAGGGTCATGTAGCCAGGAATAGGTAATATATATCCCATTATGGTACTCCGCAATATATCCAAGTAAACCGCTGCATTATCAGGATTCGAAGCCAGTTATAAATATAATCCAGGATGGTATGTGGTAAACCTTTTTTTTTGTTTACGTTCCGGAACAAGAAAGATGGTTATTCAATAACAACACCAAAATATAACATCTTTTCTTTTGATAAAATTTATTAACATTTGAATTATCTATGCACTAATTATACAATCTAATTTGATTAGATTTCCACAAATTGTTATAGATATATATATACATATATATATATATATCGTTTTAAATATTTTTGTTTTTCTCTTTTTTTTTTTTTTATTTATTATTCGTTTATTTTATACAATAATTTCGATTTTTATAATCACTGTTTATATACTCATATACATATATATATATATATATATATACACATAGATATCCCGACCTGGATATCACACCATATGCAAATAATGCCAATCGAAAGGTGCCTATGGCATCACTAACAAAAAAAAATATACTGGAAATCTGTTTTCCTTCTTTTACAATTTTTTTATGGTTATTTATCTTTATTTAATGATTAAATCCCGAATTAAAATAGATTTTTTTAATTTTCTTTTAAATATATTTCTTTTTTTTGTCAAACTTCCTTCCACCAGGAAAATCAAAAAAACTCTCCCTTTCTTTTTTTTTCTTTCCAAAAACAAACTGTTCCTCAGGAAAACCCGACTGCTCATTTTTGAATTCTATGAATCTGAACGAAGTTAGTTTTGATCAGGAGTTTACTTACCGAAGCCAGGTTGCAAGTAATACCCTATATACATTTAAGGAACTATTTACACTATATATACAATATCGGTACATGTAAATGGTTACACCGTCTGTCTGTCAGTCTGTGTCCTCTCTACAGCCCAGATGGCTTAACCAATCGAACTGAAACTTCAGGTTTAAGCTTTTTGGATAAATTGGGAGGTCCCAGTGAATTTTACTTCAAATCGGTCCACCGGAAGTGGCCACTCCCTTGGGCCAGAAAATTTGTTTTGTAAATATCTTAAAAAGTATAAGGTTTACAAAAAATTACTAATACAAAATGTTTCCAAAAATCAAAAAAAAATAAAAATAAACAAATTAAAAATTAAAAAAATTAAAATTAAAAATTAAAAAAAAAAATTTAAAAAAAATTTAAAAATTTTATAAAAAAAAAATTAAATATTGTTTTGCCAACACATAAATATATGTGTGTATATAGCCTAATTATGCTAATTATAATTAATTTGCACACTACAGTGACATACTTCCGGTTTTTAATGCAAATATTACATAATTGAATGTGGATCATTTTTTCATGTTTCTTAACTTTGTTAACGACTTATTAGGGTTTGTAATACTTAAGTATATATATCGTTTTATAATTGCAAAAATATTTCGCAACTCCTGCCCCCCCCCCCACACTTTTTTACAAGGAGTTACAGCAGTTCTTGCATTTGTCATTTTAATTATTGTGTGTATTAGCCCAATTATGCTAATTATAATTAATTTGCACACTTCAGTGACGTACTGTATGTTATAAAAATATTTAGCCTACATGTATGTTAAATTGCCAAATCGGTCAACCGGAAGTGGCCACTCTCGGCCCGAAAATGTGTTTTGCACATATTTTAAAAAGTATAAGATTTACAAAAAATCACTAATACAAATTCCAAAAAATTAAAAGAAAAAATTTAAATTCATAAATATCACCTTTTATTTCTTTTACGTGTGTACTAATGAGTTCAAAAAATTGAGTTTTGAAGTGGTGTCTGTTGGTATATACATATGACTGTCAATTTGTAGTCCAAATGGTTTAAGCAATCAAACTGCAACTTCATGTTTAAACTTTTTACATAAATTTTGGGGTCCCAGTTCCCAGCTCCCAGATTCCGTAAAACAGAAAATTTATTTTGCAAATATTTCAAAAATATACAATTTACAGAAAACATGAAATAATAAAAACAATCTTAATTAAGTTTGCGGGAAATTTGAATTATAAAAGTTTTTCAAAATTCGCTGTTCGTAAAAGAAAGTCGTGTGTTGGCCACACCTCCATTTTTTTATTTATTTAAGTATAGAAATCGATTTTGTCATTAACATTTATGATTTCATATAAAAAAAATAATCACCAATTAATAAAAAAGTAAATATTTAAAAGTAATTTAAAACAAATCAAAAAATTTAGAAAATAATAAACTGATTTATGTTTAATTTTTTTGACAGTTTCAAAGTTGAAGCTGTCGGAAAAATTATCCATAAATTTAAATAATAGGTTTTCAAATATGTTTTGAAATAATTTTTTGAGAGATATAGCTAATATATTGATTGAGTTGTTATCACCATAATTGGTACGCTCTAGCGCTAAAAAGCCTGCTTGGAACATTTATATAGTGATGTTTTCTAATACATAAGCTGAATCGAGGTAGCCAAGTAGGGCGTTTCCGATAAAAGCAGCATCCGGAAGAAGACGTCTGTTTCAAGTGGGCAAATTTTATATTCGCTTATTACAATATTCAAATAAGCGAGCTACATTTTTTTAGAAAGGTATGTTATAGTCATACAGTTTTTTAAACTTGTATATCAAAAACTTGTTTTGTATGCTTCCAATTCTTATCTTATATAAGCGAAATAAAGCGTACATAAAATTTAGATATCCCAGAATTCCCCATCGCTTTACAAGAAAGCACAGAGTTTGCTTTAGCAATACAGTTATTGATGTGCCTGTGAAAACTAACTTTTTCGAAGAAGGTGACTCCCAAATCAGTAATCTCTTGAACTCTTTGAACTTTGCCATTGATGTTGTATGTAATAATTACCGGATTTCTTTGACATATTTTTTTTTTCTTGATGTTTAAGTGTAATGAGTTTTGATCGCACCTCCCACTAAGTCTACTGAGGTCATCTTGTAGTTTGTCAGCATGACAAATTTGTTTAATCGTACGATACAATTTTATGGCATCACCAAAATATGATAACATTTGCGTTTTTTATGGTCTTCCAATAAAAATCCAGGGTTCTCTATGTTATCCTTGAGGAACACCAGACGTCACTTTGATAACGTTGGATTTCTTATTGCCAATTATTACATACTATAACTAGAGAGTACAGCCCGTCTTAGGACAGGCAAAATTTTGTGAATAACTTTAGTTATGTAATGTTTTGCGAAAGAATTTACACCTGGTAATGTCTTGCGCCCGCTGCTACGATCAGCATTTGACCATTTGATATTATTTTAGCCGATATTTTTTAACCGAGTAGAAGTACTGCGAGATTAAAGGCTTTTAAGGATGATTTTACATGTGCTGGGGCATCACACAGTCTGGCTTTTTATAAAAAAAAAAAAAAAAAAAATTAATTGAAAAATCAAAACGAAAAATTCATTTAGCAGAATCGAGCCTCAGAGCCTAGCCGCTCTACTACCAAGCCACAAATAACTATAAAGCGCAATATTTAATTTAAAGTCAAATATTTAGTCACTACATGAATAACAAAACAAAAAAAAATTAAACTAAAAAAACGAAAAAATTGGAAAGACAAAACTTTAAGGAGAATCGAACCGACGACTTTTGTAGCCTGAAAACCTAAACCATACATGAAATCAAATTTAATTTTCATTGTTACTTCAGTACGTTACAGACTGACAAACAGAGTCTGGGCTTTCCTTAAATTTATTATTATTATTATTATACATACATATTATATTCCAATCATTTCAGAGAAATCTTGAAGCACGTAAATAATTTAATAATTATGTCTAAGTAGTGGCCATTTTTATTCATGTTGGTGGCTTCGGTTTACATTATGGTTTCGATAGAAAAATAAATGTTAAAAAACCGTTAATTGTCTAAAAATCTTTATGCTTTAGGCTGTAACAGCCTAAGGTCCAAATCGACAGAGGCAACTACACTTTTAGTTGCACTTACAGTTTTTCGGAATTGAATTCCGAAATCCATATTTTTAGACGTCATTAAAACAGCGAATTTAGTTGAGGTTTTAATGAAATTTTTAAATGCTGCTAATGTTTATGGCAATCTATGTATTTTCGAAAAAACAAATCGATACTAAACGTCAATTGTAAGAACTGTTTTACTTTTTAGTCACCGATATGCACGACTATAATCGTAACTACAAATTAAATCTGTACTTAAAATTGACGTTTTAATGTGGTTTAAAAATACCAAAATACATAGACACTATAGCAGTGTTTAAATTCAAATTTCGTTCCTTTCTTTACTCTAGGAACTTACTAAAGGAAAGCGAAAAAATATTTTGTTTTGTTTCTTTCCTCTAGAACGAAATTCAACAAAATAAAATATCTCTCCTCTCCTATTCTTTGTGTTTTATATGAGGAGAGAGATTTTACTTTTTTCGATTTCGTTCCCGGGGAAAGAAACAAACAAACATATTTTTTGTTTCCTTTCACAAAGAGAGAAAAAAAAATTAAAGAAGGGAACGAAAAATGAATTTAAACTTACTACAACTCAATATAAAAGTTTTTAAATAACTTATAGTAGTGTTCGCATACATTTAGGCGCAAAAATAAATTTGTACCACGTATTTTCTTGTATACTGTAATAATTATAAAGCGGAATATTTAATTTATAGAAAATATTTGGTCATTAAATGAATCCTAAAAAAAAAAATAAAAAAAAAAATGGCCTTACCGAAATCCGTATAAGCTACGTCCACTTGAAGTTGGTTTTATATCTCATTTATTACTTTATTGGTGAATTCAAACAGGTTAGTAGATATAGATCTAACAGGCTTAAACCCATGCTGGTTGACAGAAATGTGACGTACTATTGTTGGCTTAAAATCTTTGCATTCAACTAGTTCAAATAAGAATTGATGATGAAGTTGATATTCCTCTGTAATATGTGGCAACATATCGTCTGAAAGATTAGAGTTATCTTAGAGATTTTCCATTTTTCGGGACACACAAGTTTAAGGAATGATTGAACAGTTTGCGCAACGGATTTACCAAAATATTCGCAAACGTTTTTAACCCTTAAATGACTCATGGGGCTCAGTGGACCACATACCTTTTTGAATCGTACATATTTAAATGTTTCCGCCGGAAATGCATCTCGTGTCGTCCCCTTGCTACAGTTGAAATATTGCACTATCTCTTGACCGCTAGCAGCTGTGTAGATAGGTCCAAAACCACGGTGGGGTCCAACGAACCCCAGTGTGTCATATACGTATGTTTGTGTGAAAATCGGAGTAATTTTTAGGCATCTCACCTCTAGCAGCCCTAGAGCGAGAGAGATACCTTATATCACCGCCGCTGATATCTGTCTGTAAACAAAGTACTAATTCGAAAGGTACTTATCCGCTTTTCAAGAAACAAAAGCAGAATAATAGGCTTTAACCAGACAAGAAAAATGTGATATGACTAAGATCTCTTGGTGATCGGATTTGATAAACATTGAATGAAAATATTTGTAATTTTTCAAAGTTGTTTTTGCCGTTTTTTGTGTTGTTTTATTGTTTTTGGTCGTGAGTAAGACTGCGCCGTTGTTAAAATTTGCTAAGTTTATCATATTTCTTTTGACGTATTATCAGATGGCGTATAATTTGCAGAGTCGAACCGTCCGAGAAGTGCTAGAACCCATCGACGAAGCATCTTCAGGAGGAGAATATAGCGTGTTTGAGGACAGTAAATACAATGATTCAGACTTTTCGATGTGCAGTGCTCCAGAGAGTGCCATGGAAGTAGACCAGAAAGATATGAAAGAGGGTACTTTGGATCAACGGCTTTTGTATGTAGGAGAGCGTCAAGCGGCTGGTCAGAGCCGTGGTCGTCCATCTTCGTCGATAAGAAAAAACTCAACGTTCATATTGCAAAATAAATACCTTTTTTTAAAGATTCAGTGTCGAACTTATTTTTATCTAAAAAGATACTATCTCAAGAGTACACCGCTAAATTTTTAGCTAAAAATATTGAAAATTAAAAAAATTCGGTTAATTTATGTAAAACAAGTCATTTTCTTATTTTTATTACAAACCTTGTTTTTTGGTGTCATAAAATGAAAATTTCATTAATGTAATAATTTGATCTCCTTTAGTAAGCTTTAAACTATATTGGATAAAATTGCCATAGAAAAATTCAAAGAATAGTAGGCAATTTTCATGCTGGCGTCTAAAAGACCCCATGTAGCATATAAGTGATTTTTGTTAAGTGTGTCATTTAAAGGATTAAAATAGTTGTCCTTCAAAGTTGATAGAATGTCTTCATCAGATATGATTGATGGAGTGATTGCTATTGCTTGTTTCATTAATGTATTCAATATTGACGTTTGGTCAACAGACAGATTGAAAACATGCAAACCATATCCGCTATCTCTTTGACGTTTGTGGTGCCGATATTGCTTGAAGGTCATATATTAGCCAATTTTACCCTCAATTTCACGTTTGAACCTAAAGCATTTCCAGAACTGTTTTGGATTTGTTCTAATTTTTTCTTGAATGCTAGCAAAATAAAACTTGTACTTAAATTTGAAATAGACATCAAATTCCTCACAGTATTGTAACAATAACAGCTTGTCTGTTTCAAAACTTGTTTTCATCATTTTAATATAGGCCATACATTATCAATTTTTAGATTTATAAGCCTATCATCGAACCATGGAGGGTGAATACTTGGTGATATGTTAGGAATAAAAGCGTTGCAGTAAGATCTCTCATAAAATTTGTTGCCATTTTCATGCACATCTTTTGCATTTAGAATCTCATCCCAATTCACTGCTTCTAAATAAACATGCAGACTACTGTGGTTTGTCTTATTAAAATTGTATTTGATTTGTTGCAGGTGGCCTGATTTCGGCATACAGTCAGTAGTGTCAAATGCAATATTGAAAGATTTAAAGTTGATATCATTTGGAAAATGGATTGAGTGACTCAGTTACTTTAAACGCATCTGCTCTATTGGTGAAGACAACATCTAAAAATCTCTCCAGATTTTTAGATCTAGCATTGTATCAACAAATAATGATTAAAGTCACCAAGTACAAGAACAAAATTGGATCAAAAATCGGAATTCGATAATGACTTCTTCAATCGAATTGACGCAGACCATAATAATGCGGTGCAAATGTAGAATTAGCCTGTTCTCTATTATAAATGGTTATGGCTAATTGTCCTTTTCTTCCCATATTGCTTATTTGACATATCAGCCATCGAATCCGCTCTAGAATTTGACAAAATAATATAGTAGTGAAATTGTATGGTAAATAGTAAAGTTGTTATTTGTTTAAAGGTTGTTCCTGACCCGATGGTTAACCCTTTAAGCGTGTGAGGTTTTCAATCGCAAATATGGAACAATCTAGTTTGCTTGGGTTTATGTTTTATTTGAAACACAGCCTTAGCGCCTCTCATAAATTATTTACTCTTTCCTTATTTAAAATTCAAGTGGTATGTATTTGGTTGTAATCGAGTCAAATCTCGAGTTCATATAAGCGCATAAAGCCGAAAACTGTACTAGCGGACCAAGCAACTCTTTCACTCCGTTGCCATACGTAGGCTGGAACCTGATTGAACTTCTGGTATAAGATATTGTTCTGAGGTGCTTGTGAGATTAAAGATCGGCGGTAGAGCACCTTCTTGTTGAACATTAATTGCAAACATTCTTGGTAACTTCATTCCAAAATGGTATATTTAGCTCGAAAAACATCACTGGGTTACCGCCATATTATTTTTCCACCATATTTGCACGTGACAAGATTCCATCGACAAATGCATACTAACCAAGAAGTAAAAATAAAATCTATTCTTTGTTGCCTCTGTCTATTGCCTCCAAATCCAAAACACCAGGAAACCAAATAGTTTACAAGAAAACCAAATATGAACTATTGATGATCAATTAAATAAAACGTAATTGAAATGCTGTTGAACAGTTTTATAAAACGAAAATTAAAAACCACAAAACTTTTCGTTCTGGTTATTCACATCATGGAAATAATTGGCTTTTTGGCTTAGCTCCGGTTTTTAGTTATAAAAAATTGTATGGAATATTAATGGATATTTTTAAATTACTTAAATAATTATACGTGAGTCGGTGATAATTTTAAGATTCCGGATTTCAATTGTTTTTATTTATTTTTGCACTTTTATAAAATCTTTTAAAAAACATTTTTATTGTTGCGTATATAAACATGGCTTACAAATTTGTTATTTATAGATTAACATCAACAAAATTATTGGATCTTATCACACTAAAATTGACCTCTTTTTATTCGGTCATTTTATTGTTAATAAGACACTATATTAAAGGTGTACGTTCACAAACTGAAACATAACATTGAATCAGATAGTAGATTCAAGTTCACGTGCCATGGTAATAATCGAAGCAAAGCAAACTCTTAAATCTATTTATGACGATGTGCGAATATAAAATCTGTATTTGGTTAAACTAGATGCACATAAATGGAAATCCGAACGTCTACCAGACTATGCGCAAAATAATAGTGTGCACTTGATTTTTCTATTTTAACATTGTAATTATTAATTATACGAGGGAAAAGCTACATAAGATCACTTTAACAAAACCGTAATTTATTAGATCATACCTTTAATTCCGGTTAATCACTTATTTCAATTAATCATACCTAATTTAATATTCATTTGCAGATATCGTAAGTAGCTCCGTAAAATAAGTAGATCAGTAAACTTTGATGTAATTGAAATGATGCAATACCTAAGCCAATCAATCCAAGGTGAATAATTTTATTTTTATATTATTTTTCCTTATCAGATGTTAATTCAATGAAGAACTAATTGATTGTGAAATTTTTTTTCATTGCGGCGCATAAACAAAAAATCAGATCAACAAAATTTATATTTTGCTGTAGAATTTACGATTTCTTCTCAATTTTTAAACTTAATTGAATATAATTGACTATGTAAACATTCACCTCAGTTAAATTAAGACTTTTAGAAATACTTCACAACAAATTAAAACCTATGCTGTTCTAAATCGGGGAAAACATCACTACTAATTTGTTCAATATGGAGTTGTTGTTTGTTTTTTGAAACTTGAAATAAATGCGGATCTTCCCATAAATTTGGAATTTTAATAGAAACCTACCTATTGTATTAAGTAATAAAAAAAATTCTGAATTTATAATTTTGTATGGTTATAATATTATGAGGTATGTACGATCTACCTATTATAAAGAAGCGAGCCTTAAAGTGCGTGAATGCTAATGCCGAAATCTTTCGGGCTAAAATATTGATTTAAAAATTATGATTTTTGGCAAACTTGATTGACTTTTAGGTTAGGTTAGGTTTGGGTGGTGGTCCACCAGGACCGGGCATAGGCACAAAAAGGTCCGTAGCCATACCACAATTTAAAAATTTTCCTCCAACTCAATGAAACCACTTTGAGCTTGCTATGAAGCGCTGGATACTCCTGACGTTCCTCCCGCTGAGCTCCGCCAGGTCGTTGAAAAGGGGTGCCCCTAGAAAATTCAGTCTATTTCGTGCCAGACGAGGACAGGTGCAAAGAAGATGAAGTACTGTCTCTTCCTCCTCTTCGTCCTCGCAACTGCGACAGTAGTCATGTGAGAAAAAACCAAGTCTACTCGCATGTCTGCCTATGAGACAGTGCCCAGTAATCACTCCAACAACCACACTGAACTGACTCCGCTGAAGTGCGACCAGCTGTTTGGATCTCGCCAAGTTCAACTTTGGCCAGATCTGCCGAGTTATTACGCATGAGGTACTATTTGACCATCTGTCATTCGTCAACTTACTGGCTTCCTCTTGAAGCAGCAGTTTACATACCGCAAGAGGCATTTCAATATCCTTTTTGCTGTTTGAGATGTGGTTTGTTGTACCACGTCGAGCCAGTTCATCGGCTTTAATGTTCCCCGCCCGTACTAACGAAATGCCCTGGCACCCATATGATATGGATGTTGAACTGATCTGTCATCTCGTTAAGAGATGAGAGACAGTTCTGGACTACTTTCGAAGTGAGAAGGTGTGATTGAAGCGCTTTAATGGCAGACTGACTGTCCGTATATATGCGAATATCACAAGTCGATATTAAATTACACCTCAATCAGTCCACGACTTCCTTTATCGCAGTTACCTCAGCTTGAAAAATGCTACAGTAGTCAGGGAGACAAAAGGAGAGGTTTAACATGAGTTCCTTGCAGAACACCCCAGCCCCAACTCTTCTATCCCGTTTTGAACCATCAATGAAGAAGTTTAAAACTCCTGGTTCCAAAACTGCATCCATCATCCAGTCCTCTCTGGATGGGATAATGGTCCGGAACTTTCTATCAAAAGATAGTGACGGGACAGTATAGTCGGTGGTCTTGGGAAGTCCTTTGTTACAAAGTATAGATGAGTGCCCTGTATTATTGCAGGTCCACATTAACATGGATTTCAGTCGTATGGTAGTGCAAGCTGCCCACTGTTTTCCCAAGATATCTAGAGGAGTCAGAAATAGCAGAGTTTCCAGTGCCTGAGTGGATGTGCTCCTCATTGCACCACTGATCCACAAAGAGATTGTTCTCTGAACTTTTGTCAACAACTTTAGGTTGACAGTTTTGTCCAGAGCAGGCCACCAGACTATTACCCCATACAGAAGAATGGGTCTGTCTAACTACTGCTGTGTATAGCCAATGGGCCATGTGGGGCTCAAGCCCCCAACCTTTCCCAATTGCATTTTTGCAAGAGTATAATATTTTCTTTCCATAATATTCGGTTTCCAGTTTAATTTACTGTCCAAGACGAGACCCAAGAACTTTGCTTTACCTATAAAAGCAAAGTTGAAACCATTTAAAGTAGGAGGATCGACATGAGGAATTTTATATTTCCTATAGAAGAGAACCAATTCGGTTTTGTGTGGATTCACATTTAACCCACAACCATTGGTCCATAATGAAAGAATGCCCAGAGCATTTTGAATAAGCTCACTAAGTGTGCCGGGATATTTTCCACGAACACCAATAGCGACGTCATCCGCATAGGCAACCACCTTGAAGCCACTATCCTCCAGTCTCAGCAACAGATCATTTATGACCAAGTTCCAGATCAAGGGGGACAGTACGCCACCCTGCGGCGTGCCTTTGCTTGCAAATCTTCTGGCGGAGGATTTCCCCAGACTGGCATTTATGATCCTGCCTCTTAGCATCTGATCTATCCAGTCCTTAAGAGAATCATCCATTCCTACATTCGAAAGTACCCGAGTTATAGCCCCTGTAAGCATGTTGTTAAAGGCTCCCTCAATGTCCAAAAAGGTTACCATCGCGTAGTCTCCATATTCGAAAGATGTTTCAATAAAAAATGTGAGAGAATGAAGAGTAGTTTCTACAAATCTCCCCTTGCAATAGGCATGTTGAGATTTGGACAGCTTTTCCGGTACAATCGTGCCTCTAATATGAGCTTCTATTTGTCTTTCCAATATTTTGAAAAAGAAAGAAGACAAGCTGATCGGTCTTTGGGACTGCAGTGTGAGCGTTTTCCCGCCTTAGGTATGAAAACAACCTTCACTTCCGTCCATTTACTGGGAATGTGACAAAGTTCTAGGCTGCCTCTAAAAATTACCTCTAACCAGGAATTGGTTAGATCCATAGTTTTTTGTATATCCGCAGGGATAATACCATCAGATCCTGGCGACTTATATGTTTTAAAACTGCTTATCGCCCACGGAACCTTTATTCTGCTAATAAATTGGCCTACGAGGCTACTTGCCTTTTACCTGCTGATATAGTAGGTGTAGATTCGGAACAACCAGGAAAGTGAGTCTCTAATAGTAGTTCCAGCGTTTCCATACTATTCGTGGTCCATGCTCCATCCAGCCTTTGAAGAAAGCTTGGGGTGGAAGGGCTAGTAGATACTACTTTACGCAGCCTGGACATCTCTGAAGACTCCTGAATTTTACCACAGTATAGTCTTCAAGATCTGTTCTTTGCACTTCTTAGCTGATATTTGTAAATTTTGAGGACTTCCTTATAGGAGTCCCAGTCAACAGCGGCTTTTGTTTTCCTTGCTGTTTTAAAGAGTCTTTTGCGCCGTTGACGTATTTGTTGAATCTCCTTTGACCACCAAGGTGGCCGAGATTTACCACTAGGCCTACTAAGAGGACAAGAGCCTAGTACCGCTTCGTTAAAAGCGCTGGACAGTTCGTCCACTAAGCCATCGAGTTCTACCGTAGTTTTTGGAGGTTCAGGCACCTGCACTGGTAGTAAATTTCCCAGAATAGTTCTAAAAATATCCCAGTCGGTTTTCCTCCTGTTCCTGTAGAGAGGGCTGTTCGGAAAGGCCAAGCTCATTTCAAATTGAAGATAACAGTGATCAGAAAGAGAGTGGTCTTCCGACACTTTCCTTTTTAATAGACTAGTCGTCAAAAAGTTAGAGACAAGTGTAATATCCAATACCTCCTATCTAGTTCTAGTTATAAAAGTCGTCTTATTGCCTACGTTACATATATGAAGGTTAGTGCTTAGAATGTAATCAAGCAGTAACTCACCTAGTTCATTTGTGTCCGTACTTCCCCAGATTGTGTGATGAGAATTTGCATCACTCCCCAGGATGACTCCAACCTTGCGCTTTTGAGCCTCCAAAATTGCCTCACCTAGAATGACTGGTGGAATGGTCACTTCATCTTAAGCTAGGTAGGCTGATATTAGCCAGAGGTTTCGTTTATTGACCTCAATGCTGACCGCTGCCACATCTTGATTGCTGAAATTTGGTAGCAGAATACAATTTATATTATTTTTAACAAGAATGCACGACCGAACCCTACCTTCTTCTTCCGTGTGCATTAATCTATTACAGGGTGTCTTGAGTCCAAGTACCCGGTCATCAGCGACCCAAGGTTCTTGGATCAAGACAATATCCGTCCCTTCCGATATCCGAGATGCTGCCTTTGAGTGGTGTAGGTTAATCTGCAAGAATGTCACCATCCTTAGACCTTCCTCTCTACCACTGTATCATCAGAGTTCTCCACTGATGTGAAGTCCTCTGAGATTCCCTTTAATGACTCAAACATCTTGTTACCTGTGGAGATAGTTTCCGCCTGGCTTTCCGACTTCTGTTCGGTGACTTTTTTCGCCCACGCAAGCGTAGCTTTGTCTTTCTCCGACCTGCCTTCTGGAGAGATATTATTTATCTTCCCCAGGGCCCTACATGCCTTCTTCCTAGTGTTATAGGTTGGTTTTGAGGAACCAGCTTCGTTGGTGCTTGGGGTCCGCATTATATTTCTCTGCTCAGGTTTTGTGACCCGTTTGGAGGGACCAGCCTCATCTAAGCTTTTGTCCTGTTGTTTGTTTGTAGGTTTAGAGGTAGGCCTAAAGACCCGAGTCTCCTTCTCTACATTTTCCGGTTTTGTAAGAGAACCGGGCTCTTTTAATTTTTGTGTTTGCTGGTCTCCCATATTTGGTCCCACGAGTAGCGGAGAAAAGAGTGTCCATCTGTGCAGAGATCCGCAATACACAGATAAGGCTACTTAATCCGGAGGGCGCCAGGTATCCGGATCCACCGTTAGCGACTGAGCTAGTTTTTAGACTGGGCCCTCAGTCTGGCCGGTTATCGGCACGGTACGAATAACACCTTAACCCAGCCCATTGATTTGTTTAAGGTTGACTCCTTTAGCGCCGTGTTTTGGCCTAGAAGCCGAAAAAATCAGCAATCTAGTTACCAGCAGTCACCACGAGGAGGTAACACGAGCACTTGCGGAAGCTGCAAGTTACGGAGCCTATCAGCTTGCATCCCCCGAGCAACTTCACGCCTGACTGTTCATTGACTTTTACTCATACATAAAAAAAAGTTTAAAATATCAAAGTCAAATATTTTTATATAAATAAAATAATCAGATTTTTTTCGCCTATATGTCAACAAATTTTTCTTTTTCGTTATCTTAAGACACGTGTTTTTTTCTGGAATCGTCCAGAAAATAAACGTTTCCCTGTTGTACGACTGAGCGCTCCAACAGCGATCAATGGTTAATCACGGTGATGCTCACTGTTACACCTCACCGTGATTATCACTTTTATTCGTAAACGGAAAAAATTCAAACATGAAATTTACTCCTATGAAAAACAAATTAAAAAATTTAACATCTGGAATACGCAAAGTACAATTAGGTTAGGTACGATTTTTTACAGGCCGATAAAATTTTTTATTTTGTTTGATGGAATAAAGTACCCAAGTATAACAAAAATTGAACTCATTCATAAGTTCCATATTTTTTTCCATTTATCAAAATTATCGATGGAACTTAGGTAACCCACATATATCAAGTTCCATCGGTTTAGTATTTTTGTTTCACTTTTCATAGGAAATCTTATAATAGAACTCAAACTTGTACTCAGTTCCATAAAAATGAATCATTTATTTGAAGTAGTGATACTTGGGTATGGGAAAACTAGTATTTTGTTTAATTTGCAGTGCGAGTTTAAAATATTCTGCTGAACAATTTTCAGCAAGCAACCAAACCAATCGACGTAATCTATTTCGTAAACAAATTCCGAATTCCCTTCCGAATCAAATATTTTTAACTGATGCTGTCGCTTGTTCGATTCGCCCAAAAAAATCAATCGGTCGAGAAAATTGTCAGCTCGGTTACAAATCTCGGGTTTTTGTCAGATTTACACCTCTTTCACTAATACCAACAACTAATACTGTCATTTTGTTGTTGTTCTAATTCAAAAAAACAATATTTTCAAAACGTCAAAAACACACAAACACATAAAAAAACCAAGCAATTTGATTTTCTTGTTCGATTCACGAATTGATTTTTGAAAGAGGTGGAAAATCGAATCGAAAACGACATGAGAGTTTACGTAAATATTCTGCTGATATATTTTCAGCAGGATTGCACGCGATTTAAAAATATTTCATTCGGAAAAGAAACTTCCGAGTTATTTCCGGGCTATTTTTGGCCTATTCCTCCACAATGACCCGTTTTAATTGTTCCTTACCGCTAATCTGTAATTCACGGATCTATCGCTCCAAATAATGTCATAAATTATTAATGAGATCTGGTGGTTGGGGAGGATGAGGAAGTGTTTACTTTACTCCTACACCCCTTCATTATACTTCCGCCACCACATTTTACTCAAGTGTTAGATTTCCGCCTTACCAAAACTCGCCCATCTGCACCAAAAACGTAAAATTCACTTTCGTCCGACCGAGTCCGACCGAAGAACGTTTTCCCAGAACTCTTCGGGCTCACTCACATATCCCATTCCGCCAATCCACACTGGGTCTCATTTGATACTGGTTTCTGGTATCAAAATACCAGTCGCATCCAAAAACAGTCTCAAATGAATCCGGATTCTTCAATAAATGTATATGTATGTGTATGCCGAAAACCAATGCCTACTAGATATATTCAAGACGGCATTGGTCGAAACACAATATGAAACAAAAAATACAAGTCAAGAATGTCCTTGAGCATTTTTTTTATTTCATTTTTGTTTGTGTGAGTGTGGTGAGACTATAGAAACCAAAAAAATGTTGATTGAAAAATGAATCCGCAACAAAACCGGTTTTATAGGTAAAGGGGAAAAAACGAGGAATGATACCGGACTCATGAGACCTAGTGTGGATTAGCTGATTGTATTGATTTATTTTTTCCTGTTTGCTCTTTCTGATTTATTTTATTTTAGTAGTTGAGCGGAGACGTATTGGGTTTAACTTTTAATTCATGTTTTATCTTCAATCGGAATCGCGTTTTTTCATACAACACTATGAAAATAAATGAATTTTTTGTGTTTCTGTGCTTTTTATTTTTTTTTCGACAAATACATTTCTTGCTTGCAGTACATCCACGATACTCTTGTTTATGCAAAATATTGCGTATGGTCTAAGGTTTTATCGCTATTTTTTCGCGTTGGTAAACTTTTGATTTTTTAGAAGTTCTGATTTTGATTTTTTAGAAGTTCTGGATGATGTATTGAATCTAAAATCGCAGGTGATTAGTTATTTTGGAAATTTCCGATAAACTTTTACCTTCACTCTCCAATTTCAATTTTTCAATCATTTTTTTAATTTCTACACTAATTTTGGTACGATAATCGCACTTTTTAACTAATTGGAAAATATATTTCCTTCACCATGTAAAAAATACGACAAATAAACTTTACGCAAAAACAATTTCATAATTTACAGTTAGTTGCAAATAGGAGTATAAAAAATAATAAATTGTTAATGTGCTAGCGCTAATTTTGTCAAAAGTGCAACTGTACGGACAATAATTACTTGACATCGTTTTAGGCTGTTTAAACAGTAAATTATAGGTCTATTTTTTAATTCAACCTGAGCGAGCAGTGCGCTGTCAAAATTATACACTGCATTTTTTTATTCAACCAGACTAATTTTACTCTATGCACTGTATTTTTTAATGTGAACTGAACATACTCTGAGCTTACGTTGAGCCGCCGCACAGTGCGGCGAAATCGAAAAAATCTGGCCAAAATTCCAAAAAAAAAAGTTCCTAGATGGGGGTTTTTGTTCATTGGGTTGGCTAAAGTACATGTCTAACGTTCAGGGATTACTCAGAGAAGATTACATTTCCTTCTACCTGCTTTGGAATATTCATCACAATGCTAACTTTGTTCGAGTAGTATAAACATTGTTACGGAAATGGTAAACAACGCGCTTGTTAAAAGTAATACAGAAAATCGAAAGCACAACCAATTCTTATCGGCTGAAAGGGAATCAACTTCTGAAAGTATGTAAAATATGAAAATAAATTGTAATGTACTAATTTTGAAAGTATAGAATATCAAAAAATCAGTAATTGTAGTCGATTTTTATCTCTTGTTAATCTTTAATATACGATATGTTATTATCAAAAGGTTGTGTTGTTCTGTCGTGTTCGATTGTAAAACTTATCAGAGGTTGTAGGTGAAAGTATTATCTTCCACATACAAAAAAAATTGGCTGCTTTAAGCTGCTTTTTCGCATTTTATTGTAATTTTGGAAAAATAGTTTGTATAATAGTTTTATTTTTTGTCAATTTTTGATTACATTTTTTTAGGATTTAAAATAAATTTTATTTTAGAACGTATTGGCCATTATTATCTATGGCCTTTTGCCCTTTCTCGGGAAGTTTCATAATTTTATCGGTATAGAACTTCTGGGGTTTATCGGCGAAAAACTTGGCCAAGTGAGTTTCACAGTCCTTTTTGAAGCTAACTTTAGCCCATCAAGGGAGGTTTACAGAGATCGAAACAAATGGTAGTCAGCGGGTACAAGGTCCAGGCTATACGGTGGATGTGTCAAAACTTTCCAGCCGAGTTCTCTCAATTGTTGCCGAGTCATCAAAAATGGGTGTGGTCTGGCGTTGTCATGATCGAAGACAACAAGCTTTCTATTGATCAATTCTGACCGGTTTTTTATTTGCTTGCTGTAGTCTGGTTAATTGCTGATAGTAGAGATTAGAATCAATAGTTTGACCAGATTCTAGAACCTCATAATATATGATTCGCTTCTAATCCCACTATACACACAGCATATGCAAGTGAAGTTAGACCTAAATTGGAATTAAAAAAAAAAAAAAAATTAGGATTAATTAAGCACAAACTTCACACGCTATAGTACACGTGTGAAGTTTATCCTAACTTAGAACTAAACCAACAAAAACAATATAAGTATATATGTATTAGTGAATATTCAAATTTAATGGCATTTAGGCGAACATTTCTTAATTCAAAATGTAAAAAACAGTTTTTAATAAAAATTATTGTAATAAAATATTTCACGCGAATCAAATTACCTTATTTATCTAAAACGTAATGAGAAATAATTTTTATTATGTATATCTTCATATAACCATATATTTTAAATAAAACAGTTTATCTTAAGAATTTGGAAATTAACCTGAAAGCTCAATATGATTTTTTGATAAATCTGTACATGCATGAAAAACCATTTGAAAAGCTAATGCCTTTCACATGGTCAAATTGAAATATTTGTAAATTTACTATTTAGGATTTTCTTAAGAAAGCCTGTATCTTAAGATTTTTCATATTTATCCCGAACAAGGCATTAGCTTCTCAAATGGTTAAGCATGTTCGTAGTCTTAGATTAGGCCTTCCAAAAAATCATAGTGGCGTTGGAGATAAATATGGAAAATCTTAAGATACAGACTTTCTTAAGAAAATCCTATATACTAAATTCACAAATATTCCAATTTGACCATGTGGAAGGCATTAGCTTTTCAAATGGTTAAGCATGCTCGTAGTCTTAGATTAGGCCTTCCAAAAAATCATAGTGGCGTTGGAGATAAATATGGAAAATCTTAAGATACAGACTTTCTTAAGAA
The DNA here is from genome assembly GCA_963556165.1 of Tipula helvola. Lineage (NCBI taxonomy): Eukaryota > Metazoa > Arthropoda > Insecta > Diptera > Tipulidae > Tipula > Tipula helvola. The sequence goes on from OY744483.1 coordinate 236,156,157, forward strand.
AATCCTATATACTAAATTCACAAATATTCCAATTTGACTATGTGAAAGGCATTAGCTTTTCTAAGGGTTAAGCATGCTCGTAGTCTTAGATTAGGCCTTCCAAAAAATCATAGTGGCGTTGGAGATAAATATGGAAAATCCTAAGATACCGACTTTCTTAAGAAAATCCTATATACTAAATTCACAAATATTCCAATTTGACCATGTGAAAGGCATTAGCTTCTCAAATGGTTAAGCATGCTCGTAGTCTTAGATTAGGCCTTCCAAAAAATCATAGTGGCGTTGGAGATAAATATGGAAAATCTTAAGATACAGACTTTCTTAAGAAAATCCTAAATTATATGTTTCCAAATGTGGGTATATGAAAAGCATAACTTTACAAGTTATTTAACAGACACTCACTTTTCTAATTATGTAATTTTTGTATATAAATGTGTATATAGGTATTATTTTTTTGGGTTAACAAAATAATTCAATTTGAATATAACAAAACTTAATTTATTTAAAACAACAAATAAAAGTTTCCAAATTATTTATTCAAAAATGTTCGCCTAAATGTCTTTTTTGTCATTTTTACCAATACATTTACAGATTCTTTTGTTTTTGTTGGTTTAGTTCTAACTTAGGATAAACTTCACAAGCGTCACAGCATAACTTTATTGGGCGTCAATCCTGGTTTTGAAGTCGTTTGTGATGGTTCACCTTTCTTTCTTTGACCATGATCTTTTTTAAAGGACATCTCGTGTTGTACCCATATTTCATCGCCAGTAATGATTTGCTTCAAAAATGGGTTGATTTCGTTGCGTTTCAGTAGCAACTCGCTGATGGAAATTTGGTCAACCAAATTTTTCATCGAAAATTCTTGATCGAGCTTTTTTGCGTATCCAGCCTTACGCAAATGGTTTGAAACTGTTTTGTGATCGATATTTAATTCCTTAGCAATGTATCATGGCTGCTTTTGTGTCGGTCTTCTTCGATTTTTTGTAAGATTCCATCGACTTTTTCAGTGATTGGTCGACCAGAGCGAGAAGCATTTTTGACATCGAAATTTCCAGAACTTTTCCAATTTCAAATGCGCGTCACCTTTCATAAGTGGTATTTTGTTGAGAAATGAAGGATGATAACGTAATCAGCGACCCAAACAACCATGAAAATGATATACATATTGATTATAATGTGACATACAGACAGTTTCATGAATAGGGGTATAGTTAATAGGGGATGAAGGGGGTTAAATGTTGTAACTATGACTTCAGATTCGTGATCAGCGACCCAAAAAGCCCCTGGGTGCATATTTTTACATACTTTATATGAGTTTTTCACTTTTGGCCAACTTTTTTGGAATCCGCCGCACTGTGCGCCGTTTATAAATGTTTGCTCTGAAATAAATGTAAGTGTAGAGAAAAAGCAAAACATTTAAAAACAAATATTTTTATAAAAACAGATTATAACAAATTTATTTTTATAGAAACATTAACGCTCTGGGTACACAGGACAATTGACACTGTCTGTACTCTGTTTAAGCCGGTTTAGTGAGTATACTCGCTCGAGGTGAATAAAAAATAGACCCCATATCAGACATGAAAGTTTAGTTACATGCGCACAATCAAGAAAGTACAATTTATTTATGGTGGTCATGAAAGACCCTCGATGTAGGTAATTAGTAACAATTTATTAATATCTTTACAATCGAATGACGAACACTATTCTCGGATTTATCGGAATGCCACATTTGCTGTGCTCATCTTGCAATTCCCCGTATCTGTTCGAGAAATTATATTTTTCGCTGGTGAATTTAGCTCGCAAAAATTGGGTTTTTAGAATTAATATAAAATAGACATATAAACAAAAACAACGTATTAAGACCTATTCATATTATGCACCGTGATTTTACTTGTACGAGAAAATTTTGACAGTTGTTCCAGCGATTTCTCGCGTTGCCGTGAGGCGATTTATCTTTGGGAAAGCCATTAATATGTTACTGTTGTTGGAGAGGGACGGATACATAAAATAACATTTAGTTGGTCTTTCTTTCAATAACATGAACGTCAACAAACATAGTTTTTATTTTATAATTTATACAATATTGATGTGCAAAGTTTTGTGAAAATTATCAATTAAAAACAAACAGTTTAATAAAACAAAAGTTACTATCTGCTAGTTTAACAAATTGTAAACACAGCACTAACGAAAAGTAAAAAAACAACAAAAATGTCAATTCAAATAAAAGTGAGGTTAAATTTCTACGATTTTATTTATCGCTGACGCACAAAACTGCAATATGCGCGATTGTCGATATACAGAGCCGCTGCCATATTGAAAAGTTCGTGCGAGTAAACTTTATTTTGCAATTTTTATTAGGAAATGTGCGTTTGTTAAGAAATTTGCCAATGAAATTTTATTTAGATTTGTACATTAAATATTTTTTAAGTGACTACAGTATTTTTTTTACCATGTAATTTAAGAGAAATCAGTAAATCGTTTTTACTCGTACGAGAAAAATCGCCGTACATGCGAATAGGTGACACAAAATTTACAAATCACTCAAATATTCCTGCAGAATTCTTTCGACTAAAGTTACTAAATTCTCCTTAACAAATGAATTTAGCTAATTCACATGTCACTAGAATTATTAGCGAGGTAACCTGATGCACCGCAATACGTTTTAGGATGGCCTCCAATTCCCTATACTTATTTGAAATAACCTAACTTATGAAAAATCGTTATACGGTAGACAGACACAAAGTTAATCGCGATTTTCATTTATCCCGATTGTCAAAAATCGCGTTGTGAAAACGAAATAATCCAGCTTTTCGTGAAGATTGTGTAATGACAGTCGCCTGTCATTACACGATTTTCACCTAAACCGGATTATTTTGTTTCCACAATTCGATTTTTGACAAAAATGACAACTGAAACACAGAATAATAAACAACTGGTTGTCTGTTTTTAATAGCTGTCAAAACTGAACTAAATGACATCTGACTGAAAATTATAATTTAGTATTGCCACATGATGGTATTACCACATGACATCTGGGATTTGCGATTGTGGCTCCCTCTGTTGCAATTTTACCAGACTTCTCACTCTGCCCTCGTATAAAAGATAATTAATTAATTTTGTATTTATTTGTGCGCGAAATTGTAAATACAGTTTTAGTTACATTTATATCAGAATAAATTTTACATTCAAAAAACGTTTAGGAATAACATCTATTATTTTTGTGGAAACTCTCCCAAATACGAGGCTAGTCCCAGAAGTACTCGATCTGATAAAGAAAACACAAACAAATTGGTAAAAAATATCTTTATTTCTCAACACAGTCTCCTTTTAGCTCGATACACTTTTCCCAGCGATGTTTAATAGCTTCGATACCCTGTTTATAATGAGAACCTTCGAGATCCTCAAAATAACCATCAACCGCAGACTCCATAACTTCATTGTTGGCAAATCTTTTACCACCAAGCCATTTTTTGAAATTTGGAAAGAGAAAATAATTTGAGGGGGCTAAAACTGACAAATAGGGTACCTGAGGAAGCAATTCGAATTTTAACACTTTGATTTTGGCCATCGCGATAACTGATGTGTTATTGCTGCATTGTCTTGATGAAATAACACTTTTTTTTCTCGAAACATGGCCGTTTAAACCTTCTTGAGACCTTTCAATTGGTAGTATTGTTTCACATAACGATGACCAATTTTTTCCATCTTTACAAATTCACGGATAGCGATCAGTATTGATGGCTGGCAAACAAATACTAAACAATGCAGCATCTTCAAACTCCAATTTTAAGCTGTATAAGGTTGCTACTCTCGACAATCATGATTTTTTTTAAATAACAACTGCCATCTATACGTCAGGTCGTCAGGTAAGTGAGTCCTCCGGAGGTGACTTATTGGAGATAAAAGTAAATCGTGAATTGGACCCTGGAAAATGATTGAGTTTAGTTTTTTTTTACACTGAGTTTAGTTATTTTGGTCAATCGAAAACGACATAAATATCGAACTAATATCCAATCCATGGCAACTTTCTGCATATTTCATACTTTTTTCTACGAACGATTCAACTCGTTAGACTGCGGATCAATAGTCGGGGTAAATACACTAAGTTGGGTAAATGCGCTTACCTTTCTCAAAAGGAGGGTGAACGGAATAAAAAACAGTAAATTTTTTGTGTTTACCCAGCAAACAAACGTCTCTTAAGTAACACCTTGCTTGACAAACTCAAGACTTGGTATAGTAACAAACCCAAGAGAGTCAAAAGACAACACCATGTATTTGGGAGAAGGAGTGTTCAAAGAAATGTCTTGTGGTCGTTATTAGTACATGTATAAAAGATGTCTTGGGTTAAACATCTGATAGTCTTCTTAGGTAACATGTGTGGTGATCATTATAGGTAATATGTTTGGATGTTGTCTTTTGTAACATGTTTGGTATTCGTATTAGTTAACATGTCTTGTGTTCCTCATCGATAACATATTTTGGGTTTATCTTTAGCAACAGGTGTGAAGGTTGTCTTAAGTAACATGTATGGAGGTCGATTATCTAACGTGTTTGATGTTTGTTATTAGTAACAAATCTCATAGTTGTCTCGTCTAGAAATGTCTCGTGAGTAATGTTTTGTAGAAATAAAAAACGATTGTATAAGTTCAATTCTTTAACTTGTTTTGATTAGCAGTAATTTTAAAATAAATTTAAGATTTTTTTCAATTACATATATGCATAATTATTATACATATTTTTTAGAAAGAAGCCTTCTAACTTTAGTTTGTATTTTGAGGTATTTTCGTCTAAGAATTCAGTGCCCACTTCAACAGAAGAACAAATTTAAGACTTTAAAAACATATAGATGTTGCAATGGTAAAATTTTACAAGCCAAAAAAATTGGCCAAGAACGATCACGGCGATTCTTAAAAAAACATAACACGAACAATATATTTTTGCAAAATGTATAATGGTCCCAATGTATTCAAATAAACCCCGCCCCAACAAGGTAATCCATAGGAAAGCCTAGATTCAACACATGCATAATAAAAATTTAATAAAACTGGAGACGGGCATAACTGGCGCAGCATATACATGGCACGTAACGAAAAATTTAGTTGCTCTTTGATCTTTTGAAAGTGAATTTTCCAATTTAAGTTAGCATCCAAATGCAAACCTAGGTATTTAAAATTGTAAATATGTTCGATTGGAATGCAAAAGTTACTACAGTTAACTAAATTACAATTCTCCACATGGCAAACAATATTTGGAACAAACCTAATTTATTTTCTAAAATTATTTAAATTTGCCGTTCTTTAATTTCATTATATAATTTATGAGTGTGAAGTTTATGCTAAAAAAATAACAAAAAATACACGGTTAAATTAGTTATTTTTCCAATTGTCCAATTGGAATTTATATTATGTGAAAACTTAAATTTTTTATAATTTTGGATTTTTCGTACTATCAAACCCTGCATAGGGAGCAGGTTATTTTCATCATTTTCAGATAGCTACCATCTGTTTATCTCGTTGGCCAAAAGCATTCAATTTCGTTGAACCTTACTATATTTTAGATAATTTAAAAGTTGACTGATTTTTGATAATTAAATAATTGTTTAGCGCCAATCATGGAGATGTCCCGAAGGTCCCGTACATTTTCTAGAATATCTAGGACATATAGCTGTATATGTATGTCACCAAGCTGATCTAATTATGATGAACAGATATATATTTCACAGATTGTGGAATTTTTAATAATTTTGGATGATAAAATCATCAAAGTTGTTATATCGCCAACAATACAAATGTCCACGAGGTTTTTCCCTCATTCTCAAATAGCCCTTATTTTCGGATAACTTGGCTATATGCCAATATATGTGGCCAACCTGAGCCAGTTGTGATGAACTTTACTATACTTCACAGAATTTAGAATTTTTAATAATGTTGATGGTTTTATAAATTTGTATATCTCTGATCACAAAGATGTCAACAAGGTCTTGCCCACATTTTCGGATAACTTGGCCATATGCTTATGTTAACGAACGTCTTCCCTTTTATTATTGCTCCATCTCCACTTACCATTCTTAATTTGAACCCATCAGCCGGCTGCACAGCTCTTCCCATCAAGTCTTCCCGGACAATCGTGTGCGTTGCTTCAGTAAAACCTGCGTGATGACACACTTTCTTCCATTAACATCGCCCTCGGTTGTTACGCTGCTACCGCCTCGTTCTACACTCGTGACAGGGATGTAAGTTATGGGCCAAGAGGACGGTGAAGCCAGTTTCTGCTCCTTTGAACTGATTTTTAATCTTTCCGCCTTACCGACTGTTGCCTCCTATGGGTAGCGGCTTTCCTATTTTTTGGTAGCGGCTTTTGAATTCCATGCGATAGATTACCCGTTTATGGCCTCTGCCGTACTTCCGATCTAGCGCCTTCATAATTTCAAGATAGCTGCTGCGCTCTTGTCCTTAGATGAGTTGTAAAACCTCTGCTGCAATGCGATGTTCATTGTCCGTATGTAATTTTTCTTCGACCTGCTGCATCTTTGTTTCTAATTTTCTTCAACATGTTGAACCTCCATTTGCAGCTTCTCTACTTGGCCATGTATGTTATATTCAAGAAGTTTCTCGTCCATTCTCTTTTGACCATCTAAAATTTGGTCTTTAATTTCCCCGCCTTGTTGCTCCATCCGATGTTTAATTTCTTGGTTTGACTGGCTTATTGTCTCGCCCAACTATTGTTCAAATTTATAAAACCATCAAAATTATTAAAAAATCTAAATTCTGTGAAGTATAGTAAAGTTCGTCACAATTGGATCAGATTGGCCACGTATATTGGCACATAGCCAAGTTATCCGAAAATATGAGCGAGACATTGTGGATATCTCTGTGATCGGAGATACAAAAATTTATAAAACCATCAAAATTATTAAAAATTCTAAATTCTGTGAAGTATAGTAAAGTTCATCACAATTGGATCAGCTTGGTGACATACATATACAGCTATATGGCCTAGTTATTCTAGAAAATGTGCGGGGCCTTCGGGGCATCTCCCGGGTTGGCGATAAACAATTATTTAATTATCAAAAATCAGTCAACTTTTAAATTATCTTAAATACAGTAAGGTTCAACAAAATTGAATACTTTTGGCCAACGTGATAAACAGATGGGCCAGCTATCTGAAAATGATGAAAATAACCTGTTGCAGGGTTTGATAGTACGAAAAATCCAAAATTATAAAAAATTTAAATTTTCATATAATCTAAATTCCAATTGGAAAAATAACTAATTTAACAGTGTAATTTTTTGTTATTTTTTTTTTGTAGCATAAACTTCACACTCATTATAATTGCTTCAATATAATATATTAATATTATATTGCTTCAATATATGTAATATATTATGTTGAGGTTTTTTATTTCTTGCAAAAAAAAGTTCATATTGAGAACGAATCTAACACCATACAACTTTAGTTACCGGGAAAATGTAAAATGCTATATGAATATTGTAATTTACGTGTTTCAATCCATAAATTTGGGGATATAGGGGCTACAAATTTATCTAAAAGATCTGGGCATTATTTGTATTTTCCTTGTAACTTATGTATATCTTATATATATATATATATAGGTTTTGCAGGTCAAATTCACTATTTTGCAAATGATCTTCAATTTTTTGTAGTTCACGCACAATTTTCTCCAACTCATCGTCAATATTTTCCAAAGTATATTCATGTTTTTTCAAAGTTACTTCAATTAAATGTAGAATAAATTCAAATATTTTTAAAACTAATTCAATTTTTAATATTTCAAGTTTGTTGATTTTTACAATTCAAAATCAATTTTTTGCAAATCAAATCCAATTCTCATTATTATACCCGTAATTAGATATTTTCTGCATTTCGAATGCAGCACTTGCTTCATAGAACTGGTATTCGTTTGAAATCGGTCATCAAATACAACAACGTAATAAATAAAAAAAAAACAATGTATGTAGCCTCTACGCGCGACAGAAGTGAAACTTTTTAAGCTGTAAATTTGTAATTACTACAATTTATGATTCAATGGTCCGGCTGGTATATACAGTAAAATGTGTAGCTTTTCCGCAGCAAGAATTGAAGAAATAGTCAATTGATCCTTATAGTGTTATAGGAGTATTTTGCAAAGTCAGAGTTGATACATCCATATTAGATAATTCCACATTCTACATTATCTAGTTATCTTTCTCAATCTCTGTTACTCCATGATCTTGTAAAACAGGATTATCACAACTCGATACAAAATACAAAATCTACCTATAGAGGCACGATAAACGGAATAAAAGCAATATTATTTACTAATACTGATATTAAAGCGACAGTTTAGCTTGAGAACGCAAGCGAAATTGTGATGGTGTATTGTTCGGTTTTTATTTTAAAGTGAATTTTGCTTAAGACAAACATTTTCTTCAAGAGATATTCAGAATACTAAATAATTTACCTAAAGTAATGCATCCAGTGATTGATGCATAGGTGCAGTTTTCTCATGTCATTTGGAACTATTGCAGAGTATAATTTCTATGTCTCATATAGCATAAACCAATTGTTTCAGTTTTGAATTGCCCGGGAAAAAGAAATACATTTTGTATTTAGTTTAAAAGTATTAAATTTAATCTTAATTTGCCAACTCTAATTGTATGATCCTTTAAATATCTATACAAATTTAAGTTTTATAAACTTCACTTCTCTATTTATTGTAAATTTACAATAAGTTATTTAATATAATAACCGCCTAAATCTAAATAGTACAAAAACATTAAGTTTGAGATATTTGTGTACAAGCAAATTATTTACAAACACAATTTTTATACTTGTTTTGAGTCGATTAGATGCAAAGAGCGATAACTACAATATAAACGATTTCTTGTAAAACTGAAAAAAGTTATGGTGACCAGACCTTACAACGAAGCTCAATTTTTATTTGTTGAACAGTTCGGGCAATGTCATACTACTCTTTTTAAAGCAACTTGATGATTGTACTCAACCTATAGTTCGGGTTCTAGAACCCTTTTAAAATTGTAAATAGCGAGTTTTGACACTTAATATCATAATAATTGGTGAATTGGTGACCGAATAGCAAAAAAAATTTGTAATTAATTTAATATGTTTTAGGGGTATAATTACCATTATTATGGTTCTCACCTCACCGAGAAATACTATGCAAATGTGACTTGATTTGTATGAAGTTTCTTGGTGAGGTAACTCCTATTTTGCGAAAACATAAGGTAAATAACTAGTTTTGCAATTTTTTATTATTTAGTAATGTAGCCCTTGCAAATACGAATCAAACGACATATCGCATGCAAAAATTTAAAAAAATGTAGTTATCGCACTTTGCATCTAATCGACTCAATATAATATACTTGTAAATTGCAATCAATACCTCAATATACTATAAATCTAGGAGGCAATGATTCGACTGTTCGTAGATGTTGTTTTTGTATTGCTTTCAAACAAATTCATTCAAATTCGTTTAAATATTCTTTTGTTTTTTTTCGAATCATACCCTGCCTAAAAAAAATTCAAATCAAAAGTAAAAGAAATACTGTCGCTTTTTTCGTTTCATATCGCTTCTTCATTTTTTGCTTGTAATTTTTGTTTTGTTTCATCGATTTTAAAAATCACCCCGGTACTAAAGAAGTTTCACTTCAAAAATAAAAATTTTGGGTGAATGCAATTTATAAGACTTTTTATTGTTGACATCTGTAGCTTTACAAAAATTATACACCAATTATATTGTTGTTAATTAGGAGTGGTATTAAATGATTGTAATTCAAAATTTTGAATCGCGTTATTAAAGTAACGTTTTTTTTAGATGTAAAATGGCGAAGTTTTACTTTTGAAAAATCCTCAATGGGGTTTAACGTTTCTGAATATGGCGAAGAAAAACCAATGTGTGTGTGTGTGGTGTTTGCAAAAAGATTTCGAATATGTATTAGCTATTTTATGAATAGTAGCATTATCGAGTACTATCCATGCGCTCAACATTAGAATTTGATATTACATTTGTAAGCACAATTCGACAATTCACAGCGGTAATCAGCGACGCATTTCTGCCTCTAACTGAGGCAATTTTAGGCGGGTACCTGGTATTAATTTATGATCTAGCTTTCAACCGCCGTAAATGGTAGTTAAGGCCACTTTCGTTATCAAATATTATTTTCTGTCTTTCTTCAACATTTAGACGATAAACCTCAATTGCGTCAGTCTTTACATGATCCTGGCATTATTTAAGCCATTTTGAATCGAAGAAATACTTAGTACTAAGTCAGCCGATTCTCTCGATTTTTATTTTATTTTTTTGTATACTGCTGGATTTTACTCTTCGATTTGCTCAATTTTATTTAAAACATTCTCTGTAATTTTTGGACCAAATTTTTCCAAAATTATTTCCTCACCATCTTTAAAATATTTTTGGATAATTAAATTAGCGGTATTTTTACTTATACCTGACAGTTCCGCTGTTTCTACAATTGATTTTCCCTCATTGGGAATTGATTTTCCCAATTTATTAATAATTTTTTGGACTCTAAACTGGTCTTTTTGCAATATTGGTGGTGCCTTTGTCTCGATTGATGAGTTACAGGTGACCCGTGTTACTCTGAAATTTGCGAACTTTCGTTTTCCGATGAATTTTCCATTTTTAGAAACACTAATGCCCGGTTTCACAAATAAAAGAGGCAATCTCTAGTGAAATAATATTTCCTCCCTTTCTTCTTTTATTAAGTTGCAATTTATTTTTTGTTTTACATGAACATTTTAACTGGACAGCTAATTATTTGACTACCTATTTTTTAGTTCGTCGAGCTACAAATTTAGTTGAAGGCTAGCTATTTGTATGTAAAAAGATATAATCAACTTGCATAGAATTTGTATTATTAAACAAAACTTAATTTTATAAAAGATGAAAGGGAGGAAATATTATTTAAATTGAGATTGAATATTATTTTGTGAAACCGAGCATTAGTATGTATATTAAAAAGTTAAACACTGTATAAAACATGTTATTGATAGACCGATATAACACTTATCTTAAGGAAGATCAGATGTAAAGTGAATTGTTATTTAAAATCGTTTAATGGACCAACCACAATGATAAAACATAATTCAAATATATTATCAAATAACGATTACCAGTTCTATTAATCAAGGGCTGCATTCGAAATGCAGAAATTATCTAATTACGAGTATAATAACGAGAATTGAATTTGATTTGCAAAAAATTGATTTTGAATTGTAAAAATCAACAAACTTGAAATATTAAAAATTGAATTAGTTTTAAAAATATTTGAATTTATTCTACATTTAATTGAAGTAACTTTGAAAAAACATGAATATACTTTGGAAAATATTGACAAAGACTTACAACTAAAACCAAAAACTGATAAAAAGTATTAGAATGAATGAAATACATATCGTCGCTTCCAATTAAGAGTATTACATCTGCAAATCAATAATTTTTTTGGAGGAGCGTATTAAGTTTTTAATGTTAAATTTGGCCTAATTTTTCTAAATAAAATTCTTGTTACACTTTTTGGGAAGGACTCTATTTAAAAAAAATTAAGTCGAAATTAGCATTAACAATTTTAAGGCCTCTCCAAAAAATTAGTGATTTGCAGATGTAATACTCTTAATTGGAAGCGACGATATTTTAAAATAGACGTACTCCGTATAAAATAAAAAATCTAAATACTGTGGCTTTCCATCTCCAGAATTCATTAATATCTCTTGGTTTACGACGCTAAGGACATTGGATCTAGAGGAACTGGAGTAACCATTATAATTCTAGATTTTTCTAAGATATTTGCCTCCTATTTATGTAGTTCTAAATCTATCGGGTGCCACGAGGTAGGTATTTAAAAGATATATAGAGGTGAAGAACCAGAAGATTTTACCGAAAACAAAGCAATAGTTTTGGAATTATATCGAAAATATTAAATCCGATTTTTCTTTTGGTTTTTCAGTGGGTAAGTCGCTTTAAGCGCATAAAACAAATTTTTTCGAAATCGAATTTTTACCAATTAAATTAAAATGCCCTCATTATTTAATTTAAAAAATTCTTGTAATCGTATTCGTAATAATCAGAAAACCCACTTTAAAGTTAAGATGAAATTGAGATATCATCAAACAAAAACGATCTTCCAAAACTGGAATTCGCTATAAGAATTGTCGGGATTTAATTCAATTTTTTCTAACTATTTTTTCTAACTCGGAACTTAAATTAAAATTTATTTCAGAATCTAAACTATTGTTAATTGGGTTCTAGATACATTATCCGTTCTATAGCTAATTACCATCGAATACGTACACCAACTTCACTAGAAAATGTGGAAACAACAAACTCTATACTGTTTTGCTTTAATTTTTAATACAAATTAGAAAAGATTTCTTAACAGAGGATTTGGTTAAACAAATTCAATTTATATAATAAATAGCAATAAAATTATATTTAAATAATACTCACAGTTTTCTAATATCTAATTTAGTTAGGTAACGCTTCAATAAATTAGCAACATCAAAATGACGAATAAATTTGATACAACCGCAAGACTTGTTACCACTCCTTCTGTTTGCCAACGATAGGAGCGCTTTAAATTACATACATAACGTACATAACATACAATTTGTATTTTTTAACCAGTGTAATTTCATATTATTTCCTGTATCCCAGACAAGCAAAAAACTTATTACAAAAGACAAAAAATTTGCTGGGTAGTTTATTAATTTTTTACTGTTCTATACTGGATGCATAAAATCGATTTTTATCGTAGTAATTGATTTACCCGAAAATTGGCCTTAGTGATGCTTTTGATGCTTTACCGAAATCGTTTAAAAAAAAAATTATATTTCTTAATTTTTTACAAAAAATAGCAAGAAACTTGCATAGTTGCAGAAAGAACCATTACATAACTCATACTCGTATGATATACGTCCGCAATATAAATAACTTTTTGCAAGCATTTAGAATCTTTATTGGATTTTATGTTACATTTTATCGATAAGGAAGATTAAGTTTAAGTCTATTACCTAAGATTTTAATTTAATTTATTTAATTAAGACTGAATAATGTGTGAATGTATGAAAAAGAAAATCGAAACAATAATTCTTTAATATCATTATATTCATAAGTGAAATTCAAAAAAGAAATTAAAATTTATAGTTTTTTTATTTAAATTATTTAATTTTTTTTTTGTAATTAACAACAATTGTGTTTATTTTTGTTTTGTACTGTAGATTGTAATATTGTTTGTCCACGTATACATATATGAACTTAACAGAGTAATGAAGGTAATCTAATAATTTTGATTTCGCTTTCTGGTTGGTGGTTTACAATTTTTCATATTGTTTCTATTAAGGTAATTGGTTTTAAAGAACTTCACACACATTTTTTATGAATTAATTTAAATTGATTGTTTGGATAATGGATTAATATGTGTTAATTATTTTAATTTTTTAATCATCGAGTTATATTTGTAAATTTGTCTGATGCCCGCTTTCATTTAATTTTTTTTATATTATTAGTTATTGGAATTATGACACAGCTGTTATGGTTTTAGTGGAATGAAACGCCAGCGGTAGGTACATGTTGACTGTCTACGCGCAATGCTAATTACTTTTAGTACAACCTTACATATTTTATAACTTATCACAAAACACTTTAACAATTTAACACATAATAATTATTAAATTAATTCAAAAATAAACAAACAAATAATTTAAATATGAAAAACAAAATCAAAAATTTATCAAAATATAAATACGACTTAAAAACAAAAGCAGGATACCGCATTACTCGATTAATTTAGCAGGCGAGTTGATGTTGGATATAAATATGTATAACCAATTTTCAATTAATATATAGAAGCCCGCAAGTTAAATTGAGATTAAAAGACAAAATAATTGAATTCCATATTTGATAACACATAAGTTTTTACAAAGAGGCAGAATCATTCCAAGTAATAAAACTTGTGCACCTGAAGAATAACTCTTATCAAAAGTACGTTGCGAATCAGGAAACCATCGCATCAGGTTGACATCAAAGCGTTTGATTTATAACTTTATAGTTTAATAAAATAAACTTATCAAACAATCGACGTCAAATATTTTGAATAAATCATAGAATTTTTTTTTAGAAAGTGCCTTTAATATTCGTTGCTTTGATCGTTTTTTGATTTAATTAATTATTGAAGAGTTATATAAAAATGTATGACTTAACTTAATGTATTAAATTATGTACAGTCGTTGAATTGAACTATTAAAAGAATAAAAAATATCAAGACTGTTTAAGTCGTTTACTTTTATAGATCAACATTATTTTAAGGAATTTATTACCTAAAACGTATCGTAAACATGATATAGATATTGTTTTGGTTTGTTAGATCATCTTTTAGTCGAAAGAAAAACCATACGAATCTTTTAAAACTTTTATGTGATCTTGAATTATTTACGATAGAATAATGAAGACACGAATAAGAAGCGGTTTAATGTTTTTTGCAACCTGTCCACCTCAATAAGCAAAATACACAATGTCGTTATAGTTTTCGAGTTGATCACCTTTACAAAACAACTTTAAGTTCAAGACGAATAAAAATCACTTTCAAACGATATCACGGTCTCCAAAGTACACCTGTATAAGAAAGTTTTGTCAAATACAATGATTAATTTAATTGAAAGTAATTCCATTTCACCTTCTTACTATGCCAAAATCAATTTTTAACAGAAAATCAAATCAGCCAATTTTGTATTCAATCATCATATTATTTTAATATTATTCATCTATAAAATAAATTAACATACAAATACAATAAATAACCATCATGAGTACATTGTATATAGAGATTGTAGTAGTTTTATACGGTTGTTAAGCATTATATTGTTAAATAATGTATCGTGTAATTTACAGGAAGACATAGGAAGAAATTTTTGTTGAATTTAAATACATATGAATTAAAAAGAAGGCAGAACTACTAGTACATGGGTAGGTCAAGGTCAACCAGCGTCTAAAAAACTATGTATTTACTGTTAATTCTTAATTTATTTCACTCTTGAAAATGACTCATCAACATACCGTATCCAAAGTGTGGTATACAATATTGATCTTGAGTTAAGTTTAGCTCTAGTAGAGTTGTATTCTATTGATGTTTGATGCATATTTCTGATTTTTTTTTTGTTTTTTAAATTGGTGATGAAAATTTTGAATGATGTTTGATCTGTTCAGCGTTGCGTAAATTATAATTTATTATAGCTGATGGTATTGTGGGACGTTTTGTAATAAATTTTCAATGTTATATACCGTTTATATTAAAACAAAATCGCAATAACATTTGACTAATTTTTCGGGTGTGTTTTGCGTGGAGAAACATTTATTAAATATGGTAATTAATAACTAATAAGAATCAATTAAGATTATGTGCGACACGAGGACATCCGGTGAATTGAGTTAAAATTTACAATGTTTCTGAAATTTTACATTGCATTTAACAAAAAAAGCATTTTCTTTGAAAAATTGTTGATAATTTCAGGACTGTAGGTAGTAGTTTAATTTAACGTGTTATTATTGTAATACAATACACATATGAGATCTGTAGCCACAGAGATTTTGACTTATAATTATTTGGGATCCATTCAATATGGCATATGTCAAACCGGGATATTTTACTTGGCTATGATAATTCGACAATTACGATGGAAATAGGATTCTTATCTAAAATGATTTTTATCTTCATTGAAGTTTCCTTCACTTATGGGCATTCACAACGAAAGAGCAAATCTTCAGTTAAATAATGTTTCCTCTGTCCTCGCTTTCTTCTTTTATGAAATTGAAATTTATTTCATAATTCAAAATCAATGCTAGCTGACTATATTCTTTTTACATGAGCATTTTAATGGAACAATTAACTATTTGAATGTTAAATTTCACTCAAATAAATCTGTGGTAACAAGGCAAAACGTAATAACTCGAGTTATTCCATATTACGTTTTATTTCAAATTTGAAATCTCCATATTCGAATTCATATTATGTATATTATATCAATTTTTTGTAATAATCCTGCATCTACAAATAACCGTAATAATCATTTAAAAAAGCAAGAATTTAAAAAACTCATACGATTTTGAGTAACTCTTAATTTTAAAAACATTTTCCTGAAAAAGTCAGGAAAACGAGTTATTACGTTTTGCCTTGTTACCACAGAAATATTTAATGCTCCTGTTACATTGCTCATGTAAAAAATATAATTAGGTAGCACTGACTTTGAACTTTGAAATAATCGAAATTTCATAACGAGAAAAGAGAGGAAATATTTTAACTGAAGATTTCCTCTTTTGCTCTGAAATCGGGCATTAAAAAATACAATTTATTCTCCCAATGGGATAATCGGGAAGTATAATAACTGTAATTTCAAAATTTTCAAAATCTGTCAGTTTGACCTAGACCCGAAAAACATATATAATATGTATGGATAAATGTATATGTATAGGTGAAATGGGTTTTCATTTCTATTTTTTTAATTTTACTTTTACAAGTACCTACATTTAGTTTGATTTCAATATTTTTAATGATAAGAATGAACAATATTCTTGTTTTGGCAAATACGTTTAATATGTTTAAAGAAATTGTTGATATTTGGATTCTCATATCGCTCATACAGTATACGAATTGAACATCTCGATAATTAAGGACTTCACGTAATTGACTCCAAAATGAAATAAGGGAAATTGGCTACAATGCAAATGTAATGTTCTTTGCTTACTCGACTGTAGCGCATTTTATTTGACACAAATAAAGGAACAATACATAGTATTATTCCAAACGGCTGCAAAATTAATATTACCATTTGCAACGACATATTTATGTGAATCGGCATTTTCTGTACTTCTGGCATTTTCTGTACATAAAATATATATATATATATATATTTATTTAAAATATTCACTCCGTGAAATTCACCGGTCCGCTGTCATTTTTGGGTTGGGAACCACTGCGCTAGAGCACACTATACCAGCCGTCAATTGAATAATAATTTGTGCGTGATAATTTCCCCGCCTATTTTTTTTAAATAAAATCAAATGGACAATAATACTAGAAAAACAATTATATTTGTATTATTATCATACTACAGGCTTTTTGTTCAAAGGTGTCATAATTATAGACGGCTCATTTTAAGTTTCCTTCAAAATTCCGAGGTATGCAAAAATTATTATAAATTATTGTAGTATGTATTGTAAAAATGCTTCAAAAATCGGATCAAAATTTATATGTGAAGCAACAACAACATTTGAACCAACATTGATTTTGGATCACATATGATGATCTAAAAATTAGTTCAGCTATTATAATGTAGTTGAACAGTATTTTGTAAAGCGACAAAGAATAACATGAATACAGTACGAGTATGAAGAGGCAGATTTAAAACAAAACGAGACAGAAAATTGAAATTTGGTGTTTGTTTGTTTTACGCATTTTGGTATCGTTTCATGAGACATGATCTGATCTGGATCAGATCAAACGTCAAGAAAAGCGGCTATTATTCGTAAATTCAAGCGACTACATTATACTCCGCGATCCCACAACCCGATTATTGGACAAATATTATGTTATAATGATGAGGAGACGAAGAAATACGTAAGGATTTCTGGGGATACATTTCACGAAATCACAGATTTTTTACCACGCAAAACGCATGGGTGGCAACCTGAGATAGAACTCATGGCTTTTTTATTGTGGCTTGCGAGTGGGAGCAGTAATGGGAATGCCTAGACAAACAGTTACAGGAATTGTTCATAAATTATTGAATTTTACCATCGAAAAAATTATGCCCCAAGTTACTAAATTCCCAAAAGCAAGTGAACTAGAAAACATTGGACTGCAGTTCAGCCGAAGAGGTGGTACATACACTTATATTCAAAAATGTGCCAGTGCCAATCAATTTGCGATGCAAATTATAAATTCCTTGATGTTTTTATTGGATATCCTGGTTCGGTCCATAACACACGCGTGCTGTATAATAGCCCAATATTTAAACAGAAGCTCTATGCGCCTTCACCTTACATAATTCTGAGTGATAGTGGTTACCCATGTAGGCTGCAGCCGATTCGAATAATTTTTTTTTTTTTTTTTTTTTTTAAATGCTGCCAATGGCTTTATTCTTGAATCTTTCTACATAAGAAACTAACAAGAAGTAATCAAATCTTAAGCTAAAATTATTACATATTTTAAGTATTAACCAATGTTAATACTTATTGTTGGTGCTCACAATTTAATTAATTTAGATTATACTTATACATACATATGTATAACATCAACATTTAATAAATTTACAGGTTCACAGGTTCATCAGTCCGAGTGGATCTGTTCTTTTCAGTCGCCTAAATCGTGGCTGTTTTAATATATCCCTGGCCAATTCGTTGGGATGCGCTTCTAGTTTTGAATAATATTTAGAACTGAATTCTTTAATTGTTTCTTTAATGGTTTTAATCCCAAGGTCATCATGTATATTACTATTTCGAATGTACCACGGAGCATTAGTAATACTTCGAAGTATTTTCGCTTGTGTTCGTTGCAGGAGCTCTCTGTTTGAAGCGCTGGTGGATCCCCATAACTGAATACCATATGTCCATATGGGTTTGATTATCGCTTTATACAGTAAAACTTTATTGGCTAATGATAACTGAGATTTCCTTCCCATCAGCCAATACATTTTGGAAAATGTCATTTTTATTTGGTTGCGCTTAGTTTCAATATGGGTTTTCCACGTTAACCTTCTATCCAGGTGCAAACCTAAGTATTTGACCTTCGTTTGTTGAGGAATATTTTTATTGTTTAATTTCACTGGTGTGCAAGTGCGTTTGTTCAGCGTGAATGTGATGTGAGTTGATTTGTTTTCGTTCACTTTTATTCGCCATATGGCGAATAAAAGGATTCGAATAATAACGCCATTTAAATCTAATAGAAGGATCACTCGAGCACCGCTGAGGTTTAATAATAAACTGAGCAAAGCACAAAATGTCTTAGAATGTGCTTTTGGGCAACTAAAGGTGAGATGGCGAAATGTTTTTAGAAAATCGTTGAAGCTAAATATAGAAAATTCGATTGAAACTGTGGCATCTTGTTGCACGTTTCTCAATATTTGTGTAAAAATAAAAGATCATATACCGCTTGACCCTAGTTTAAATCATGAAAATGATATAATTGAAGAGGATGAACATATCAAAATGGTAGAACCAGTGATGAAATATCGGAGATTCAATATAGGGATCGTATGGTTGATGAATTGTAATAAATTCCTTTTGTAAATATAAAGTGAAATACATAGTAATTCAGCCTTTACATTAATTCCATTATTTTATTTCACAAATAAATATTCAAATCACATGGACTACTAGTACTAAAATATTTCACATGGATCTGTCAAAATGTATCATAGGGAATGTCTGTAATAATTTGGATGAGTGCGTTTTATTCCTAAAATTAGTACGTGTGAATATTTAACATGATATTTCGATAAATTATTTCTAAAATATATTTTTCGAACTTTCATTTTGAAAAATACATCAAAGTGGGCTCTGATGAATTCAAATAATACTTGCTAAATTTATCTTTAGTTTTACTAGTGTACGTTAGATGTCTATAATTGTTGGCAGAGAAATACGAAAAAAAAATTATTTAATCACACAATTATGACACGTTCTTAATATTTTGTGAATTTGTTTTGCTTTTCCTACAATTTTTGAACTCAAGTGTCCCTAGGTGGCAATTTTTCGTGTGATTCTCCAAATTTTTTCCGGCCATCACTGCCATCTACATATATATGCAATGTATATTGACTTAATCCACACGATTTGTAGCAAGCTTTTCTTTTTAATTTGACCCGAATACTATTGTTATGAACTTTTTTTATAGTTTGGTTTAAATAAATCAATTATTACAAGAAAATGAAAACAATTTACTTAAACGAGATTTATATATGTTAAAACTCAAACATTTATGAAAATATTTCAGAAATCATAATTAAGAATTTGCAACGTTTTCATTTACAAATTTGTCTTAGGAAAAAAAGTGATTTCCCATATGTTTTATGTGTTTTACTATGAAAATTTTGTTTTTTTCCCTTATAAAAGATTCGTTTTTTAGATTATGGCTTGTATAATCAAGGTTGCTTTGCTTATACTCGTAGATTACAAAATCACAGAATATTTGGAAGAAACAATGAGGGACTTTCCCAAAATCGATTTTAGTTCATTGGTCCCCACGGCCACGCTTGGGCAGCGCTGATTACATTTTTTTTTTACATGCAAAAATAAGTAAAATCATGTTTACAAATACAAGTTTCTTGTCTAAATTAGTGGATGTCCCCGTACTTTTTTTTTATGATTAATAAAATTGAGTATGTTGCGATTAATAATAAATATCAAATTTTAAAATTAATTTAGTCGAAATTAATAATTTAATGAAACATTCAAACACATGTTTTACCATATAAAACTACATACGAAATATTTTAGCCGCCAGTCAGCAAGCGTTGGAATTTTATATAAGAAAATCCCTAATAGAGGGTAAAGGAAAAGTACCTCCCGATGCGTTATATTTATTACAGTGTATTCGTGTTTTTCATCATTTTGAGAAAGCCGTATTTATCAAACTTTGCAAACATACCGAATTTATAAACTTAAAAGCTAATGAAACGTTATTTAGCATTGGAGATGAAGACGACAGTCTTTACATAGTACAAACTGGCCTAGTTTCTGTATCAATAAATAATGCTGATGGCACGTGGAGTCAATCCGGCAGAGCGATTAAGCATGTGTGGCCACACAATACTGCACAATTACAATTAAGGGGTATGACAATAAATGACTAGAATAGTTACTTTACTAAGACCACTCAACCTTCATAGACCCCCGATTGCCAACGGTACGAATTTCTTCGGGCTTACAACCTTGCACACCGACGATACCTATTTTTTCGTCTCATTTTTATCTTTATTTCACATCTCACTTTTTTTCATTTATTTACCGCAATATTTCCTTTACCGTTACCCCCGGTTTCAATTTTTATTTTTTACCGCAATATTTTCTTTACCGTTACCCACGTTTCAATTTTTATTCTTTACCGCAATATTTTCTTACCCCGTAACGCGCCAAACTTGACCGTTTTCACAAAAATCGCCAAAATACCTCGCAATAATGCCCCTTGTTCCATACAATTAAAAAATCATCTTACCCTTTTCCTTTCTGATATCACTCTCAAAATTCTAAAACAGCGCTCGCGTTGCCGCCGTGCTCCAAAACTGTTTTCCTTTTTTATATATCGCTACACGCGAATATACCGCACCTTTTTCATTTACAACTTTGCTTCGTACAAAATAATACCAATTTCATTATTTATTAGACTGAATAATTATACTTTATTAAACTAAATATCACCGTTCCCCAATCGTTTCTCGGGTTTCTGGCACCATTGTTTGCCCTTCGCACAAAGTAAAATAATTAAAGGGAACGAAAATAAAACACATCTTGTTCGTACAAAAGTTCTATTGCGAGTAAACGTTCTTTTATTTCATCTTCTTACTTGACAGCAATTAATGCGAGCGTTTTCTTAATAATAGGAATGTCCATCCCTAGATGGCATTAGTTACAATTAAAGAGAAATAATATTTTTAGTAATACTATAGAACTACAGATGGCATTAATTAATAATTATATAATTCAAATAATATCCGTTAATACAAATAATATTTGTTGGTTTATCTCCATTTTGGTGGCCGTAACACATACCTATTATCAGGATATTTAATCTTTTTTTATAAAATTTCTCTCGAATATTTCTCATTTTTCTAATTTCACTTGTAATAAATATATTTTTTTCTTTTTGTGTAATCTTAATTTCGGTTGTTTTTGTATTATCTAGGATCCATTTTTTGATGATGACACCCATTTCACCAAAATTCTTAACATTCATCAGACTTTGAGTCAATATTATCATAACTCAAAATTGATCAATATTAGCATAACTCAAAATTGATCACTTTATTGTTTGTATTGGAACTGGAATATTATTCATATGTATAATAAGTAATAACCGATGGTCCGATTTGAAAAAATCACAATTTGATAGATGATAATATGACGTTTTTAAAATATCAGTTAGAATATGATCAATACTCGTTTTTGTGATTCGATTAAATTTCGACTCGACTCTTGTTGCATGTGTAGATGATAATTTATTGAGTACAATGAATCCATTTGAATACACTACATCTAGCTATTTATCAGCAACATAATCATTTTATCTCAATAAATCAATCTTAGTATCATCTACCGCTATCACATACAGATTTTTAAGAGGAGCTATCAATTCTTCAAGTTTATGTATGAATAATTGAATAGCTCTTATACTGACTTTGGAGGTCTATATACAGCCAAAAAATGTATTTTTAATGTTGGAAGGCTAATACCCATAAAATTATTTTCAAGAAAACACAACTACTCGTATAACTTTTTTTTTTTCGTTTTATTCTATGCAATCTTTTCTGGGGCTCAAGGCACTCCCAACTCTTTCTCAGTTAACTTTTACCGTCCTACTTTACGCAGTAGTTGCCAAATCGAAGACCTACGGCTATAGACCCGTTTTGTATAAACCACCTGCACATTGCATTGCTTCATGCACGGGACCCCGTAATTGTTTATTGTACCCGTAATTTTGTGCAAACAAATATTTTGTTAAAATTTTATTATTTTATTGGCTTAATCTATGCTCTAGATTATCAAAATGAAGATAAAAATAGCGAGATTTGCAAACCGCTTTCATTTTTTTTTCTACTTTGTAAATAAAATAATGAAAACACACAAAACAACCAGTTTCATCTAATTAACCCAAAAAAATTAAGGGAAAAATAAACATCAAAACTTACATAAAATGGAATTATTTTTCCCTACATTCAAAACTTCAAAATCGCCAGAATACACTTTTGGAAAAAATAATTCCCAACTGTTAGAATACTGTCAAAATAGTTCAACTCCCAATTTCCAGGGGATATCAAGAATATAGGGTCACAGGATACCACCTTAAACGAAATAGGTTGAAAATTTGATAGTTACCTTCGGGAGGCTAAATATTAACACCAGCGTATGTACATGCTTTTGTGCATTTGAAATATATTATTTCATGCAATTTTTCCCACGTAGTAAATTTCAAAAAATAAAAATACAAATACTTCAATAATATTGTATTTTATATACGAACGTCTCTTCAATTGCATAATCCCCAATTTGTGTTTTTTTTCATGTTGTCATTAATACTCATAATACACTTATGTTTTTTCTGTTTTTTTTAAAAGGTAGATTTAATTTTAATTTATTCGGTTTTAAGCAATCTAAGATTTTGTCTAAATCGCTTTTAATTTTAAATTCACTGTTTTTTCGCCGCTTTGTCATTGACATAAATGAATTCGTCATCACACGAATTATTATTTACAATCTATATACAAACATCCATAATTATAATATCCTATCACATTTGTTGACGATTTTTTGACGGGCCATATTTTACCATGTTCAAGGTTAAACGAATTATCATTTGCTAAAAAAAGCTCATTTTTAGGTCAACAATCTACATACATCAGTTTTGTATTTTGTTAAAGTCATATTCAAATCTTGAATTCAATCAAATTTATTTTAATACGTTACAACTCACAATATTTATAATACATACTCGTATTATAAATTTTTTCGTTGAAAATAAAAACCGTATTTATATACAAGTACAAAATAATTGCATCAACACGTACTTCATAAACCACAATACAAATTTCTTATCTAAAACAGCGAAATTTTCCCAGGCCTTGAATAATTGAGTATCACAAAAATGTTTTTCTTCATTGACTACTACAAATTTTTCAGTGGAAACGGGAGCATAACAATGGGTTATTGTTTTAAAAAAAAAAACTTGGATCAAAATATAGCTCTTGTGAAATAGAATTGTAAACTTTAATTTTATCATTTACGCTACATGATATGGTTTTATATTTATAAAGTGTTACTACTCTAGTTAGGTACAAGTGTTTAGTTTTGATTATCTTACAATACACCGATTTTTTTTTTTACTTTGTATTTTCATCTCGTTTCATTGAAATGAAAGAGATTTTAAAGATTTAATGTTTTATTTTCAAGTGCTGCAAAGTACAATAGATTTTCTCTTAAATAATTTCTTAAACGAGATGAAAAACTAGGTAACCGTATAAATATGTAAACTATACGATAATTTAATTTTGAAAATATAATGTTTCGTGCAATATTAGAATATTCATTTCTTTCAACTTTCGCCTGAGGGGAAATTTCTACTAAATTTTAAAGTTTTTAAAAAACTGTGCCTGCAGTGGCATTTGGAACCGGGAAAATTTCAAAAAATATTCAAAGTAAAGTGTCCCGTAAAAAAAGGCCGCATTGAATTTTTATTAAATACAATTTGAAAACAAAAGGCTGCTACATAATTTCTACGAAAAGGGTCGGATTTCCGGCGTAAAGGGTCCAATTCTAAGCGGCTTTGAGCTGTTCTCTATTTTAGTATGTGAAAAATTATTAAAAAGTAAACTGTTTGAAAATGTTCTCATTTCTATGAATGTTAGAATTTAAAAAATCGGAGGTTTAGCGGCGATAGCCCTTTCCTCTAAGTCGTAAAACGAATTAAAATAATATTTCGAAAATTTTGTTATATTTAAAAAACTTGATTTGTTGGGATTATTTTTCTTGGATTTCTTGGCCACCAACCTAGCGAGATTATCACTAATTCGGGTATGAATTTTTTGGGAAAGACAAAATATGAAAAATTTCGAAAATGTTAACATATTGTTCGGTAGAAATAAAATAAAATACAAAATCTGTTTTTCCCGGTATCGGGCTAAACCAAAAAGTTATATCGTAATTTCAATATAAATAACATTCCGCTATGGCGTTTGGTTTAAAAACACAAACGATTTCTGAACATTTCAATTGGTCGAGGTCTTAAACCTAGGGTATCAAATAACTTTGTTACTTGAGAATTGCTGGAAAATATATATGAATCAGCTATAACCGTAGTGGTGTATTGTTCGAATGACTGCATTACAATCCATCATTACCACTCTTTTCAGAAGCAACAAAATTTTGAAACAAATTCATCAATTAGGTCGAGCAATTTACTGAATAATCTTATAAACTCTCAAACAGATAAGCATTAATATTAGTCGTCAAATTGGTACGTCAAATTCTAAATGTGAAAAAGTATAATGTACGTACATTATAATCAGCGGCGCGCGGCGTGTCTGTATGGTTACAAAAAATCGTGGAGACTTGTGCTTTAAAATGTAAATGTTGATAATGTGACGTAATTTGCAAAACTACCCGCAAAAAATACCCTCTTCTCTAATTCGACGAAATAAATAAACTACGATTAATTTTTGATAACGACTCACACTTTATGATTCAAATATTTCTCGATTTTTGTGTTTCTTTATTGCAGTGTTGCAGCCTCATCAAAATTATTAAGTCTCTTATATGGGCGACTGTAAGTACAGAAAATTTGTATAACTGTTTAAAATTGACCATTTGTGTAATTGTATCGATTATGTTATTTTATGAATTAATCAATATCGATTGTATCGATTATGTTATTTTATGAATTAATCAATAAATATCATTTCCAATCATGTTATTTTGCGATGAGATCACACAAACAACTGGCCTGAATTAGAATTTAGAACTTCTCAGTCAATTTACATAATGCATCGGTATTAGCCTAAGTTAATATCCGCTAAATAGGGCCAAGTCCTTTGACCTGGTTCTAATTCGAATTAGTTCATGAACTTGCTTCGGCTTGTCACAACATAAACCCACCGAATTTAGTCGCAACTGCATTGTCTCCAGAAGCACTGGCGGAGACTCGACATTTCAAAGCTTATTATCTTCCTCCAGTAGCGTGGCTTTCTCCTCATGTAGGGTGGCATCTTCCTCGCGTAATGTGGCATCTTCATCGCAAGATGAAGATAGCAAGCTAATGCGGGACGCAGCGAAAGTATTTATAAAATATATATGTTTAAAGTCGATGAAACAAATGAGGAGGAGGAATAACCAACATAAATGATGTAAATAATTTACATAATAACTTGTAATTAATAACTCAAGAAAAGACTTTTGATTTTTTTATAGTTAATTATAAATTCGTTTATTTTATTATTAAAATAAATAAAATACGTTGAAATATTAATTCACTGTGTGTGTCTGTTTAAACAAATAAAATAAAAAACAAATTAAAAAATTAAATTTTCTCTTTGCAATTTCACGTCACCCATTACCTTAGTGGGCGGGATAATGGGTGACATGAAATTGCAAAGAAAAATTTAATTTAAAAGCAAAATGAAGCAGTGATGCACGCAGATATTAATTCAAAACACATGTGCTGCATACAGTTTTTTATTTTTTGGCGTTTATTTGATACATAATTTAATTTTAATATACACTTTTTTTGTCACATAGGTACATATTAATTAATTTTTATTCTCCATTTTAGCACTTTTCACACAAAACTAATTTTCAGTCAATAAATTAAAAAAATTGTTTAAAAAAAAGAAGGAAAAGCCATTACAGGATGTAATCGCATTACCGGCATCTTAAGAATGTCCCTTATCAATATGTAAATATTAAGTGTATTTTGTTGAGAAACTTACAACAACAATTTCATTGGATATAAAGCGCCGCATGATTTAAATAAAACCGAAAAAATGTTTCTTTATTTAAATCGTAGTAGGTTTATAGGAAAGAAAAGGATAAAAAATAAATCAAAACCGATTTTGTTTAAAATTTCTCAACAAAATACAGCTGTTATATACGGTGATTGTCTTGTCTTCAAGTTTACTTGCTTGACGTGCAGTGTTTGCACAAAAATCAATGCAGACTTGTTTTGTTTTTAAATATTTTTCCCTGTATACAGAAACATTTTATCGTTTGATTGTATAAGTGGTGAAAAATGGTGGTTTTCTTTTGTCATCCTACCTAAAAATTAAGAAAGATTTTCTGCTCCGATTTTTTAATCATTAATTCTAAACATATTGAGGACGCAAATTATCGAATAATATATTCAATTCGAGTGAATTTTAGTTCATAAATATTTAAGTCAAAATTACAAAAAATAAAGAAAAGCGCTGGTTATATAGACGAAAACGAAACGAAAAAATGGAGGTGTGGCCAACACACGACTTTCTTTTACGAACAGCGAATTTTAAGAAACTTTTATAATGCAAATTTCTTGCAAACTTTATTAAGATTGTTTTTATTTTTTCATGTTTTCTGTAAATTGTATATTTTTGAAATATTTGTAAAATAAATTTTCTGTTTTACGGAATCTGGGACCTGGAACCCGAAATATTATGTAAGAGATTAATGAAGATATATCTGTTTTGAGGTCCCTTGAGTCCGAAAAAGTGGGTTTCGAAATGATGTCTGTCTGTCAGTCTGTCCGTTTGTCTGCTCGTCTGTTTGTCTGTGTCTTCTCTATAGCCCAGATGGCTTAACCAATCTAACAAAAACTTTAGATTTAAGCTTTACTTATGTAAAAGAAAGTAATAAACAGTAATAAATTTGTAAGAAGTTTGCGTAATTGGTGTCTCAAAATTCCCTGTTCGTAGAAGAAATGTGTTGGCCACACATCAATTTTATTTTTTTTATAAAATTTTTAAATTTTTTTTTAAATTTTTTTTTTTTTTAATTTTTTTTTTTTTTAATTTTTAAATTTTTTTTTTTAATTTTTAATTTTTTCTTTTTTATTTTTTTTTACTTTTAGTTTTTGGAAACATTTTGTTTTATGATAGTTTTTTGTAAACCTTATACTTTTTCAGATATTTGCAAAACAAATTTTCTGCCCCACGGGAGTGGCTACTTCCGGTTGACCGATTTGGAACAAAATTCACTGGGACCTCCCAATTTATCAAAAAAGCTTAAATCTGAAGTTTCAGCTGGATTGGTTAAGCCATCTGGGCTGTAGAGAGGACACAG
Organism: Tipula helvola; assembly: GCA_963556165.1. Lineage (NCBI taxonomy): Eukaryota > Metazoa > Arthropoda > Insecta > Diptera > Tipulidae > Tipula > Tipula helvola. Next base: position 236,184,205 of record OY744483.1, read on the forward strand.
ACTGACAGACGGACAGACGGACAGACAGACTGACAGACAGACATCATTTCGAAACTCACTTTTTCGGACTCAAGAGACCTCAAAACAGATAAATCTTCAATAATGTCAAGGTCGAAAATTTTCATGATTACTATACTTTATTTTACTTACGTAAAATAAAGTAAAAGAAACGAAACGAATGAATTGAATGAATGAAAGCATATGAGACAAATTATATAGACGAAACGAAACGAAAACGGCCGGTGGAATTGATTATCAATTCAATTTGCTTTCGTTTCGTTCTTCCGGTAATTCACTATCGGTTCTGTTTTTTTTACTAACCCTTAAAATTTGATATTTGTTATTTTTTTATTAGTAATAATACTAATATAAATAAAAGTCGGTGTCAATTTTTTTCGAAACTTATGTTATTTGAATAATTGTATAATTGCATGACAGTAAATTCTTGAAATAAAATATGTATAACCAAATTTCCAAACGTCAAAAAACGAATTCGTTGATTCGTCTTTATAACCATATCTCCTTCGTCTTTCGTTTCGGTCCGTTTCGTTTCGTTTTCGTCTATATAACTAGCGCTAAATTTTCTCGAAATAAACAATAATCACCATAGAGTTATATGTATTATAGTACATGCATAATACTTTAGACAAAATCTGCTAAAATTCTCTATAGAAAGCCCAATGATTTGCATACTATTGCTGTAAATCAACCACTGGCGGTGATCAACACGAAGTTAACACTGCAACGCAACACAACAACTCCTCGTGTTTAGACGAAATAATAAAATTGTTGTTACTTATCTATGGATGTGTTTTGTTATTTTATTCTTTGTAGGAGGGTTTACTGTTCGAAATAAAAATTAGAAGTAAAACCAGTTTATAAAAAAAAAATCGAATCTCAATCAAATGTTTTATTATTTTATATTTGAATTTGTGAGTTGCAACTTGTTCATCACCTAAAATTTACGTTGAAAAAGTGCAACAAACATATTTTCCCCCTCCAGTTAATTTATAGGCAAAGACGTAAGAAACGAGGAAATGATGTGTTGCAGTGTTAACTTCGTGTGAAAAGATTGGGTGTATCCAGCGCAGTTAGATCTACAAATGAGATCTTTTTCAAATGTAGACAAGAATTTTTAATCTCACTAAAACAGTGAGATTAATTTACATTTTTTACTGAGATATTTGTATCCACGCATAGAATTTGTAAGGTCTCATTTTTTTTAGTGAAATCTATCTGCGCTGGATATGCCCATTGTATTAGTTAAATGCCATCGTGAATACGTACGGTTGTGTGAACAGTGTAGAATTCATAAAGAACCGCCTACTACGAAACTAAAAGAGAGTAAAATGTGTCATAAAAAACCGACGAGCTTGTATCTGAGACACGACCTATCAACGTAGGACTACGTATAATTGAGAAAAAAATTTTGTACAGACACAAATTTTGAAACCAAAATTTAGAAATTACAAATTTAAAAAAAAACTTTGATTGTCTAATGCTTCCACTCTCATGCCGCCAAATCACGGACTCAGAAATAATCTTACAAGCGAACCTTACTGTCAAATTCAAAAATTTATAAAAATTATTCTAAGTTGTAATCTTCTGTGAGACAATAATGAAACCATTTTTTTTTTTTTGGCAACCAGGTACTATTTGGGCGTTAAAACTACCCCTTAATTTGCAACCCTTATAATCTAATTTACTAGGCTAAATTAAGGGGTGGTTTTAACACCTTAAAGAAGCTTGGACACCGATAATAAAAAGTTTCGTACAGAGTATTACAACTTAGAATAGTTTTTATAATTTTTTGAATTTGACAGTTCAAAAGGTTTCCTTGTTAGATTACTTAGAACTGAAACGTGTTTTGTCAGCATCTACAATGTTCAAAATTTATTTTCTGAAAATTTGTGCCGTTTCACAATGTTATGTGAGCAACGTCAGAATTTACCGATATGATTCTTCACCCAGTGTTTGGCATCACTGTGGACCATTCTAGAATACAAAATAATAAAACACAAATAATACAAAATCAGAATTAACGTTAATTATCTTTTGTCACCGAATCTCACCTCCTCCTCACATACCATTTCATTTTATATATCTCCCAGCGCCTTTCTCCAAAACTTGCTCCACCATAATGGCGTCCCATAATAATATGCCATTAAGGTTTATATGCGACCTTATACCAAGAGAATTTGTTACTCATAAATAATACCTTAAAACGCGATTTTAATAAAGTATTCACAAATGAGGGGCTCAGAACCATAGTGGCCTAACCCACATTCAAAATTTCGACATTTTTTCATTTAATCGGTCATAAATGTTCATTGAAATGGTAATTTATTATAAAACAAATATTACAATAAGTAACCTGGAAATAACTGTTTTTGGAATTGGAGGTCAGTATAATTAGATTCCATTTCCAAGAATATTTATGGCCGATTCAACAAAAATGTTTAAAAATGTGGGTTAGGCCACTATGGTTCTGAGCCCCTCGTATCGATCAATATATCGTTGAAATTTCAATCATTAAGATGTCACAAAAAGACAATGAAACGTCACACAAATGTCAATGTCACAGAATTTGCTATTAATAAACGCTTACTAGATCTAATTTATTTTTAAATATTGACGATTCAAATGACGTATTAAATCAAATTAGTTTCCGGTCACTTGGAATATGTTATATTAATAAAATAAAATAAAATAGTCTATAAAGAAAGCCGTAATTAATAATTAATAAGGTATATAAGTTACAGTCAAACCTGTTTTTGTGCGGTAGATAGGAACCGTACAAAAAAAATCGCACAAAAAAAAAATATTCGCAAATTCGATAAATCGCTATAATAAATAATTTTGTACAAAAATTATCATACAAAAAATTTTTTTTTATGCGGTGGATAGGGACCGCATAAAAAAAGTTTCCCTTAGAAAATACATATGTCAAAGTTTTACGAAATAGCGAGAAAATGCTTTCTAAACAAAATAAATAATTAAATTACACGTGGAAACATTTAAAAAAATTTAAATTTCTCATTTTTAAATAAAACGGTAAATTTCCTTTTTTCTTACATATTGTATATTTTTTTAGTTTATGTTCAGGGTTAAAAATCAGTGTGGCTATTACTACGCATTTCATTAGTTGTGAAATAAACATTTCTTTTAACAAAATTATATTCTTTGTGTGCAAGCACGGTGTTCCTGAATGAACTTTAAATCCGACTTTAACATACTCGAAAATTTCAAATTGGGTATTGTTTGGGGACCTTTCAAGAACCATTTAAGATCAAAATTAAAATAATCCGCTTAGCCGTTTTTAAAAAAAGTGCTTTTCTTTATTAAAAAAAAAAACATTAGAAAACTTCAAAATATTAAAAAAAAGAAACAATCTTATAATTTTATTTTATTTAATATACATTTATTTAACATTACAGAAGAATAAACATTATGATTTAACATTATTTAATTGCCAAAAACTACTATCTGATGCTTTAGTCATTGTGATGAGAAAATTTTAGGTAACGTTTATGTTTGTTGTAATATAAAACCAATGAAAATTATTTTTTTGGATTTTCTTTTTGTCTTATTTAATTTAATTATAAATAACGTTTTATTTGATATAAATTTCATAAATAAATTCATAACTGTAATGCAAATAAATTCAATTAAACTTGATTCAATAGTATTTGTGATTCATATTTTTGATTCATTAGTATTTGTGATATGCAGAAAAATTTAAAAATAATTAGTAAATCAACTAAATTTAAAATTATTTTTGACTAATTAAATAGTGACTAAGTCACTTATAATTGGTGAACCATTGGAACATTTTGATTAAGTCTCCATTGCGTCTCGGAAGCGGCCCAAAAATTGTGTTAATAAAAGTGCAAGGAATCTTATCCCACACGGTTTTTAAGCACTCTATTATACATTTTCAGTCTTGCTAGATTGCGAATATCTTCCGGGTTCATTTAAACCCCAACAAGGGCAAATAAAAACTCTGCCTTGGCCTAGGCAACTAATTATGTTCATAATTTTTATATAATATCGAGGCAATGATACTTCTTGTGTATTGGAGCGTTATTGTGCTGAATAGAAAATTGAGGGTTAACTAATTTTTCAACACATGGGAAAGCTACATCATTCAATAAACCGAAATTGAACATTGGGTTTGAAGAGTAGTAGTTTATAGAACACTTAGCCAAACAGAATATGATTTACTGTGAGAAAATAAAATGTGAACTTCATTATATTTGATTGCCAATTGAACTGATAACACTGTTATGTCCCAAATAGTGTGTTTTGCCATTAATTAGAAAATAAGGATAAAAAATGTGATATTACATTAGCAGAGAATATCAAATAGGGTAGTTACTTCTTCGCGTAGTATTCTTTCGGAAGAAATAAAATTTTATGCGGTTGTATAAATCACAACACTTCAAGGTCAATGTTCAATTTCAGTTTATTGAATGAGGTAGTTTTCTCAGTTGTTGAAAACTCAGTTGGCCGGTTGGCCCTTAATTTGCTATTTAGCGCAATAACGCTCCAATACAAAAGAAGTATCATTGCCTCGAAATTAAATAAAAATATTGAACATAATTAGTTGCCTAGGCCAAGGCAGAGTTTTTATTTGCCCTTGTTGGGGTTTAAATGAACCCGGAAGATATTCGCAATCTAGCAAGACTAAAAATGTATTATGGGGTGCTTATAAAACCATGTGGGATAAGATTTCCTGCGATTTTACATAATTTTTGGGCCACTTCCGAGACGCGATGGAGGTGTAATAAAAATGTTCCAATGGTTCACAAATTATAAATGACTTAATTATTATTTAATTAGCCAAAAATAATTTTAAATTTAATTAATTTACTAATTATTTTTAAATTTTTCTGCATATCACAAATATCACAAATACTTATGCATCAAAAATATGAATCACAAATACTTTTCAATCAACTTTAATAGAATTTATTTGCATTACAGTTATGAATTTATTTATGAAATTTTTATCAAATAAAACGTTATTTATAATTAAATTAAATAAGATAAAAAGAAAATCCATAAAAATAATTTTCATTGGTTTTATATTACAACAAACATAAACGTTACCTAAAATTTTCTCATCACAATGACTAATGCATCAGATATTCAGATAGCAGTTTTTGGCAATTAAATAATGTTAAATCATAATGTTTATTCTTCTGTAATGTTAAATAAATGTATATTAAATAAAATAAAATTATAAGATTGTTTCTTTTTTTTAATATTTTGAAGTTTTCTAATGTTTTTTTTTTTTTTTAATAAAGAAAAGCACTTTTTTTAAAAACGGCTAAGCGGATTATTTTAATTTTGATCTTAAATGGTTCTTGAAAGGTCCCCAAACAATACCCAATTTGAAATTTTCGAGTATGTTAAAGTCGGATTTAAAGTTCATTCAGGAACACCGTGAACATATTGAAATTTGCTGGAATATGGAATATATAAGAATATTGAGCATGTCTAATGATTAATGAACTTGGCTGATGCATTAGGTATGAAAATGGCTGAACAGAATCTCAATATTCATATACCGCATAAAAAAAAATCGCACAAAAAAAATCGCATACAAAAAAAAATCGCACAAAAAAAACGCATAAAAAAAAATTCGCATAAAAAAAGACCGCACAAAAACAGGTTTGACTGTATATGGAAATAGTGTCTATTTAATTTTAGTTGTTATTTATTGAAAGTGTGATGGTTGTAAAACCTAATTAATCTATTATGAAGTTCAAAGTGTGATTTTTGTATATCTGATTCATTTGCAACAGTTTTATCGTTTTAAATGCTCGAAAACCGTGCTTAAAAATTGCAGAAATTTATTGTTAAATTCACTATAAATACATCTTTGAGTCACTAAACCTTTTTCAAACTAAATTAGAGCATATTTACCACGTTGTAACAGATAATTACAAGCCAAAATTTAATATTTTTAAAACAGTTATGCTTTTAGTATCAAATATCATAATATCAAATTTATGCAATATTTAAGCAAACATTTTTGGTATCTAAAATAAAAAAGTGGTACCAAATGAATCAAATATACAATAATCACACTTTAAACTATGTAATAGATTATTTAGCTAGATTTTCCAACCATCAAACTTTTAATAAATAACAATTCAAATTAAATAGACACTATTTCCATATAACTTCATATAGCAAATTTTTGTTATTAGAAGTCTAGTAGTTCACTATTGTCCGCTTAAGGCGCTTTTTCAACTTTAACAGTCGTCAATTTTAATTCGGTATTATCACATTATTCGGGCACGGCCATAGAATAATATTTTTAAAATTATAATAAACTAATTTTCTTTGGTTTTTAACTTAATGTTTTATTTATTTTTATTAATTATTTAATAAAAACCCGACGTTTCGACGGTACATTCCGTCATTCTCAGGGGCATAATTTTTACTACACAATTTGAAATAAAATTTTATTTTTTTAATAACGAATGTTTTCCTAATGTAACTAGAGTTCAAATTAAAATTTACGAATTACTCAGTTTAACCGAAAAAATTTAAAGTTATACAATTTGAGTGACAAAAAATTTTTTAAGAAAATCTACAAAATGTTGTCGTAATAATTTAACAAATATTTTGAAACTTCCTGGATATTTAATAAATTTTGAGATAAATTTTGTTCTTTTTTGATGTAAATGCTTTCCAAAATCAACCTTTTATTGAGATTTTGCTCCCTATCAAGTATCCTAGCGTCATCTATGGATAACGAGTGGTTACTTCCACGCAGATGATTCGATAACGCACTGTGTGACGGTTTAAACTCATACGTAGAATCATAAATATGTTGACGAATTCGTTTTTTAAAATTTTGTTTAGTTTGACCGATATACTCTTTTCCACACGAACATTTTAATTTGAATGTATGGTCTGCCAAAAGTACACAAAATTGGTATTCCCTTGAGACCAATTGTAAGCTATTTAGGTTCGCCTTTATACAATTTATCCAAATTTTTGTCTAACATTTTGAATCATTACGTGGGAAATAACTTTTCGGCTGTAAAAAACGCGGAAGATTTTAGAAATAAAATTAAAAATGTGTCTCTACCAACAGGTTATATATTAGTGTCGTTAGATGTGGTCTCGTTGTTTACAAACGTTGACTCATCTTTGGTAATAATTTTGGTTAAAAAATGGTGGAATAGCCTAAAAGCATATAGTAACACAAGTTTGGAGTCGGAACAATTTGTAGAAGGGTTGAAATTTGTGTTAGATCATACTGAATTTAGTTTCGGGGAAGATGTTTTAGGCAAGTGTTTGGTTCACCGATGGGTTCGCCAGTTAGTCCAACAGTGGCTAACCTAGTAATGGAACACGTTGAAACCGAAGTGTTAAAAACATCTTCCGTCAAACCTATCTTCTTTTACCGGTACGTGGATGATATTATTGCGGCTATTCCAAGTTCGGAAATTGATAATTTTTTGGATTCATTTAATAGTTTTACCCCGCGAATTAAATTTACATGTGAAATTGAAAATCAAGGTCGTTTAGCCTTTCTGGACACTATGGTAATACGTAATGAGGATGGAAGTTTAACTACAGATTTATATCATAAAAAAACCTGGTCGGGTCGGTATCTAAATTATAACTCGTGGCTTCCATCATCTTACAAAAATAATACAGTGTTTCTGTTGGCTGAAAAAATTTTAAGATTATCGGATGAGGGTTTTCATGCCGAAAATTTCAAAATTTTAAGTAATGTTCTAACTCAAAATGGCTATCCAAGAGGGGTAGTGACTAGAGGAATTAGAAAGGCTATCGACAAACATAGTAATTCCGAGGTAAATAGTAAAGGAGGTCCGATGAAACCGCACCTCAGAAAGTAAAACCAAACGGTGTTTTCGAGGGGACAAATGCCTAATGAAAAGAAGGTGTTTTTTAGCCATTATGAATTCGGCATTACTAGTTGCACGGGCTGACAGTGTATTTCGAAGATTTTCACTCACTTACAAGTAACAAGACACACAAACCTTCATACAGTCACTTACACACACACACACCCATACACGCACACACACAGTTATAGGCACATACGCGGAAACACACTTATAATTACATACACAACATGCACACACATATACATATAAATACAAGCACACATGCATATATAAACGTCACACTCGTACACATATTCACAGCTATACACATCAACTCACACAGGCATACACATCATGAAACCTAAGATTTTATAATTCTTCAAAAAATTAATTCTGAAATTGACGATTGTAAAAGTGGAGAAAGCGCCTCTCGAGGAAAAAAGTTAAAATGATGCACCTGATAAAATGACATTTGTTACAAATGCGACGAAAGAAAATTTAGCAATGCGATAATTAAAAATTGTTTTTAAAGTCCAAAATTTGAATTATTTACAAATATTAGCAATCCCGTAATCATAATAAAAACGGAAGGAGTCCATTTTTATGGGGTTATGCTGCGGCTTTTGTCACAATGTAATATAAATAAATACAATTAAAAATTCTAATGATTTTTTCACTTGTATTATTTTGATTTTTTATTATTAGTAAATAAAATCTTTCTTTTTTTGTGACAATTATTTTTTTATTATTTTTATGTTGGAGGACCGGTTTCGGATTTCATCCGTCGTCAGCTCCTTGAATTTTCACTAATGACATATCGTTGAAAAATTTGCGCATACTATATTTTGTATTGGTCACTGTGTTTTTTGTAAAATCAAATCGTATAATTTATTCGTCACAGTGTTTAACTTGTCGTTGAGAATATACGTATTGTTCCGATGTTTGTATATCTCGATTTCTTCTAATCGGTCCATCATCTTTCCTTTCTTGAGTGAATGTAATACTTTCATGTTTGTGTTCATGTCCGTAAATGTGTGTTGTTGAGTTACGATGTGGTTAGCAAAATTAGATTTGAAAACTGTGTTTGTGTGAGCTTTCTTCGTTTCCTGTATGTGTTCCGTGAACCTTTGTGTGAAGGTTCTGCCAGTTTGTCCTATATAGAAACAAGGGCAATCATTACATATTAATTTATATACACCGCTGTCATTTGTTGTATTATTTGTTATTATTAATTGGTTCTTTAATTTGTGTGACGTTTTATGTGCGATTATGTAATTATATCTTCTGAAAACTTTATTTAATATATGGCTGGTATTTTTGTTGTATTCGATAGGAATGTACTTTCCATTGTTATCACTCAGCAGAATTATTTTCAACACAACGGCAGATTTTATACACAGAAAGATGGACTACCTATGGGCAGCCCCTTATCTGGTACACTTGCCAACATATATCTTAACCACTTTGAAAAAACGCATATACAAGACAACAAGAATAGATATAAAAATAATATAATTTATTGGCATCGTTATGTTGATGACATAATCATTTTGTTCAATGGTACAAAAAGACAATTGGATGGCTTACACGCTTATATCAACAACATACATGAAAACATTAAATTTACGCTTGAAGTAGAAACTGAGAAATCGATTAATTTTCTGGATTTAACTATAAAAAACCTAAACCATAAACACAATTTCAGCATATACCGAAAAGCAACACAAACTGACCAAACTATCCATAACACTTCCAATCATCCCGCACAGCAAAAAATTGCGGCTTATAATCACATGGTAACTAGGTTAAACATTATCCCAATGTCCGAAGCAGATTACATGGAAGAATTTTGTACTATCAAGCATATAGCAGTACAAAATGGGTATACAACAAATATGATTCATCGTATTAACTCCAAAATAAAAAACAAAATACAACAAAAACTTCTAACCACAATGTACCACACTGAAGATAACAATGGAAAGTACATTCCTATCGAATACAACAAAAATACCAGCCATATATTAAATAAAGTTTTCAGAAGATATAATTACATAATCGCACATAAAACGTCACACAAATTAAAGAACCAATTAATAATAACAAATAATACAACAAATGACAGCGGTGTATATAAATTAATATGTAATGATTGCCCTTGTTTCTATATAGGACAAACTGGCAGAACCTTCACACAAAGGTTCACGGAACACATACAGGAAACGAAGAAAGCTCACACAAACACAGTTTTCAAATCTAATTTTGCTAACCACATCGTAACTCAACAACACACATTTACGGACATGAACACAAACATGAAAGTATTACATTCACTCAAGAAAGGAAAGATGATGGACCGATTAGAAGAAATCGAGATATACAAACATCGGAACAATACGTATATTCTCAACGACAAGTTAAACACTGTGACGAATAAATTATACGATTTGATTTTACAAAAAACACAGTGACCAATACAAAATATAGTATGCGCAAATTTTTCAACGATATGTCATTAGTGAAAATTCAAGGAGCTGACGACGGATGAAATCCGAAACCGGTCCTCCAACATAAAAATAATAAAAAAATAATTGTCACAAAAAAAGAAAGATTTTATTTACTAATAATAAAAAATCAAAATAATACAAGTGAAAAAATCATTAGAATTTTTAATTGTATTTATTTATATTACAATCCCGTAAGTAAAAATTGTGTTTACAGTTCAAAATTGGAATTGTTTACAATAATTTCGAACGTCAAATTATCAGGTAGCTCAGTTTAAAAATTTTCCACTAGGTGGAATTCGTGATGCTCCAATCGTCAATTATGTGCAACAGAATTTTGTGAAACAGAATTTTGTAAAACAGAATTTCGTACCCAACCCATTTGAATCTCCTAAGTTCGACAATATTATGAAATGTTTTGTGTGACAATAATAAATTTGAAAGCGAATAAAATTGAAAGCATATCAAAATTTCGCAAGTTCATTGACATGAGTTCATGACAGACATTATATGAAAATTTGTAAAGAGAGATTAAGGTCGAAGTGTAAAATTTTGGTCAATACGTTGTCTGCTGTCCGCACATCTTACTATTACTAATTTTTAAGTATTTCTCAATTTAAATATAAAATCGAAAGTCAAATGTCAATTTTAGTATTTAATGGTATTATAAATAGGTAACAACATACCTTCAAAATTAATAATATGCATAACAGAAATAGATTAATTTTCACAATTTCATATTAAACGTCTGTCTTGTAATAAATAACGGTTTAAATTTAATTGCTTATTTTATTAATATAAATATAATTAACAAGTTTAATTAATATTTTTTACAAAATAATTATCGTTTCATAATTTTATGTCTTCGATTTTATGTGCGATTTGTAACTTTGAAGAAGAATATCAAAGAATTATTATTGACAAAACACATTTTGTTTTTATTTCCAGATTTCCTGTTCTGCAAAAATTTAAGGTAATTAATCAAAATGATGGTGGTTCACCATATGAACAAAGTACGCCCCTGTACTTGTAAAAGAATTCACGGAGTTAAACAAAGCACAGCACAAGTCACTATAAGAGTAAACGCTGAAGAAACCGCAAAATTATAGAGACTTGTTGTTACACCAAGCAATAAGAAATTGAAAATATGAAATTACTCTTCGTCTTTGTTTGGTTTTTCTTTTATAAACAAACTCATCATTATATAATGTTATGACAATATGGTTTGCTTTTGTGTTACGTTACAATAACTTTGCACAACACAAATTTTCGTTATGAAATAAAATTAGGTTGTAATTTAATGGTAAAGTGCGTGAATTTATAATAAATTGAAGTTAAACATTTCTTACATTATTTTGATTTATACTTTTATTATAATTAATTGAATTAATTTGTAATTTGTTGTTTTTGTGTTTCTGTATTGTATAATTTTTTTTTATATACCATTTATGGCTAATTATATTAAATAAGGTGGTTTATTATTTAATGGTTTTATCTCTTCTGTCATACGGAATCTAACATTAAATTTCGATCTTGAAATGCATTTCGATACCATGAAGTACAATCTCTTTGACGGTGTTATTGTAATGAAAAAATGAGCTCGACATTACTTTGAAATGTTTTGTGTGACAATCATATTTATATTTGAAAGCGAATTGAACATTTGAAATCTGATCTTTAGATGTTTTATAGAGCATTTACAATGAATTTATTATTATTATCTGTTATTATTTCTTTGAAAACTAAATATAAATGGCTGAAAGCTCATGAAGTGATCAGCATCATCTCCAACTCAATTTACAACTCAACCACCAACTCAATCGCAACACAATCCTAAATGCAATCACCAAATTAAACGCCCACCCAACCCTCAACTCAATCACCAAACCAACCTCAAATCAACTTTCAAACCAACCCTTAACCTAACTCCAAATCAACCCATAAATAATTGCCCAGCCGAACAACTCATTTAACCATGCAAGCTAGCTAAATCCTAACCCAATTCAACTCAACTTAGCTCGAACCAAATGTCAACCCTCTGCTCAACTCCACACTTATTGGCCAACCCAATCCCAAAATTAACTCGATTCGAAAGCTACATGCGTGCATGAACTCAACTCAATCTAACCTCTCACTAAACTCTAAACTCGACCCCAAATTAATCCCTAACCGCACTTCTCGCTCAAACCCAACTCAATTTCAACTCAAATCCTATTCACCATCATACCATAATAGTAACGCACAATCATAACTTAAACAATCATTCCGTCATATAATTATTCCAAAATACTATAATACCATCATGATACTATATCACTAAACCACCATACACTCATACCATCGTACCATAGTAAAGACGAACCATCTCAACATGATGTATAATTTAGCATTAATACACCATACTTTCATACCATCATATCATCGTAACACCGTACCATCATACCATCATATAATCATACCATCGTGCCATCATATCGTAATACTATCATACCATCAAACTATTAGGACATGACATCACCATACCATCCAACAGTCATACAATTACACCGCCATACCATCACACCATCATACAACCACACCATCATACCATGATACCATTATACCATCGAACCATCATACCATAATACTATCATATCATACTATCATACCATCACATTCCATCTAATTTGGCCATATTCCAAAACTTTATCCAAAAATCATTTTAGAATCCCATTTCCATCGCACATATCAAATTTCATTAGAATCGGTTACGAAATAGCCAAGTTCCATTTTACTTGGCAGTATATTCCAGAACTTCGTCTAAAAATCATTTGAGAATCACATTTCCAACACACGTGTCAAATTTCATCATAATCTGTTGAGAAATAGGTAAGTTCCATCTAACTTGGCCATATTCCAGAACATTACCCACAAATCATTTTAGAATCCCATTTCCATGGAAATCCTGAATTTCTCCAAAATCGGAAAAGATATACAGCGGAGGCAATATACATATACAGGGTAGTATAAAGGGACAAACTATAATTAGAAATTTCACCTAAATACTCCACCGTATACTTTTTTAAATTTTCGGTTATTTGTGTTTTAGTATTTTATATATAATATGCGTAACAGAGAAGTGCAGTTTATTTATAAATTTTGAGTTGCAACCAAACTTTGAAAGGCAAAAATTATAAGGACAAAAGTGAAATTAAACAAAACTTTTTTAGATTTTGAGGTTTACGTGAAAAGTTTCATAATATTACTATTGTAAATTAGGTCGAAATTTGTATAATGGCTAATATATTTTTTGTAGGTTATAATTACAAAATGCCCAGGGAAAACAACTAACCATGGCGGAGCGCGACATAATCGATGCTTTTTATGAAAGTGGCTTGACATTATGTGAAAATGCTGGCAGAATATGTAGAACTAAAACCCTTGTGCATAATTATGTAACATTTCGAGACAAATATAGCATTAAAAAGCGTTGATCATGACATACGAGAGATTAAACGACTTGCAGTAAATGATTCAATGTCTCCTGCACAGATAGGGCAGTATCTTCAACGTCCAATTAAAAAAAAGCGTATTCGGCAAATTTAGGAAGAAACGGAACATCTGAAATACATGAAACGAAATGCTCGTCCGCGACTTTTACCAATGCATAAAATCGCTCGGTTGAGATTTGCTGAGGTTTACAAATTTTGGGAAGAGGGGTGGCATAATGTCATATTTAGCGACGAGAAAAAGTTTTCTCTTGACGGCCCTGATTACTCGTCAATTACGAAATTTGAGGGGGGGGGGGGGCTCGCTGATGATATGGGGAGCATTTTATTACACAGGACGTGCTCCAATTTGTTTCGTATCAACTAAAATGAATGCTGCCAAGTATGTAAATCTTTTGGAAGAGGTTTCAGTTGATTTTGCGTATAATACTCTGGGTCAAAATTGGATATTCCAGTAAGATAATGCTGCAATACATTCAGCTCGACATACAAAATCATTTTTAGAAGAACGTTGTATTGATGTTTTACAGTGGCCTGCGATTAGTCCAGATCTTTATCCTATGGATAACGTTTGGGCATTACTTTCTACCCGTGTTTACCATAACGGCCGCCAATTTGAAACGGTTACCCATCTATGTAAACACATTGCCACAGAATGGAAAAATATTGATCAAAGTTTGCTGCAAAACCATATCAACTCGATGCCTCGTCGTCTCCAACAAGTAAATAAAGGGGCTGATATAATTCAGATTAGCAAAATGTCCTTATAAATATTGCCTTCAGAAATTTTTTATTTTATTTTTTAAAGACTGTAGTTCACTCGAAATCCAAAATGTGACATAATTATTAGAAGTTACTTTCTTATGTATATTAACTAAAATAAAAAATAATATCAATTCTTATTTTGAATATTCAATTTTTTAATTAAAATGTTGTCCCTATATAATATACACCAATACCTCGATTTGCGACGTTTTGAGTTCCGACGTTTCGGATTGCGACGGTACATTTGTTACTACCAAATTTCAGTTTTGCGTCGCTTAAATTATTTGTTGCATCATTACTTAAATGTTTTTTTTCTGGAAATACGTCAAGGTTATTTAATTATGTTACAGACGGACGGGCATTTTTTTTTTCTTTTCAGACTCAGGGCACAGAAAAAAATAACATAACACATAAAAAATAACATAACATAACATATGTTATTTTTTTCTGTGCTCAGGGACTTTCAAAACGTCGAGAAAAGTGGTTTTGGACTAACCAAATTTTTCATCTATTCTGACAGGATTTCAATACTTTTGTCTTTTCAGACCGAAGTAATTTCAAACACTCTTTATTTAGTGAGGAAATTTTAAATTTCATATCGAGTATTGTTTGACATTTGAAAAAATGTTCATCACAGTGAAATGCTCATTTATTATACTTTATCGACTAACATTTCTCAATATAGTAAAAAAAAAATAGGTCTATCCCACTTCTCGAACGACAATTTTTCCCACAAAACGTTCGTCATTATGTTACCAAACTAAACCATTTACATTTTACAAACATATTCCATTATTTTCGGTAGAGGTATTCTTTGAAAGATGTCACGGTTTTTTTTTAAATTTGGGGACCCTTACTCCAATATCAAAATTGGTCATATGACAATATAAATCCTCTCTACTCCCAAGCCACCAAATCACAGACTCACAGTTATTGTTAGATTATTTAGAACTGAGACAAGTTGAACAGCAACCAAAGAGAGAATCCACAAAGTTCAAAAAAAAAAAAAATCTGAAGATTTGAGGGTTCCTTGACATTATTTGGTTGAAATTTTTCGCAGGTTCTACGTTTGCTTATAAAGTTTTCGATGTCAGTGTCAATTCCGGGCCAATATAATATTTGTCTTGCACGTTGTTTGGTTGTTGTTATTCCAATATGAGATTCGTGTAATTTATTTGACATCTCATTTCTCATTGATTTTGGAACTATTATACGGTTTCCCAGAAACACTAATCCATAATCGCAAAATAAATCGTTCTTAAACTTCCAATATGGTTTTGTTACTTCCATTAATTTATCCTTTGTATTTGACCATCCGTTTTGATAAACCATTAGCAAAGCTTTAAGTGTATTGTCACATTCTGTTTCTTTTTTTAACTCTTCTTTCTTTTTATCAGTTACATTAATAGTAAGCACCACATCTTCATATTCAGTAAATTCTAATGCTGTTTCATTTGACAAATAAGACCTAGACAAGTGATCCACTAAATGCATTTCTTTGCCTGGTATGTATTTTAAATTTAAATTGTAAACTAACAACTTTATATTCATTCGCTGAAGACGTGATGAATTCCTTTAGATCTAGTACTGTGAAATACTGCGCCCCAACTACTTTGGATACTAAATTCTCAAGTTTTGGGATTTTAAAATACCAAGCACAGGAATCCAAGCACAGTCTTAATGCTCCGTTCGATTTCTGAACAATTACCAAGTTACTTACCCATTCCGTCGGTTCGATTAGTTGTTCTAATATTTTATTTTTTACCAGGATATCCAAAGAAATTTTCAATTTTTCTTTCAAAGCCATTGGGATTCGTCGCGGTGGTCTAGTAACTGGTATTACATTATTTTTTAACTTTAAATTTAATTTCTGGGGAAATTTGCCCATACCTTCAAAAACTACCCTATGTTCCTTTGTGAATCTATCCTTTTCATTTTCTATGCCTAATATCTGTTTAATTAGTCCTAATTTCTCACAAGTTCTAAGTCCAAAAATCGGTGATGAATTTATATCCACAATTAAAAACTTTTCTTCAAACTCTAAACCTTTAAAGACTAATTTTAAACTAATGCATTCCTGAGGTTTAATTTTTCAGCCCACCACAAATGCCTGCAATATGATTTCAGTATTCGAAATTTGTTTATTGGCCTTTAAATTATCAAATATACAAGAGCGCAATACATTCACATCAGAACCAGTGTCAATTTTAAACTTTATTTCACTTTGTTCAATAATAATTTTTTCGAACCACCCGTTTTTTTCATAGTTTGAAATCGAAGATATTTCAATTTTGTTAACCTTATTTTTCTTGTCCAATTCTATGGATTCGACACAAAAATCATCACAAACGTCAGAATGTTCTGTTTCATCTTCAATTTGACGAATAGTTTTTGCTTTACTTTTACAACACTTTGTAAAATGATGCCAAGCTTTGCATTTTTTACATTGATGTCCATAAGCAGGACAATTTCTTCTACCATGACTTTCGTTCCATTTAAAACAATTAAATTGAAAATTTTTGCTCATTTGTAGTGACTGATGCGGCTCTCTAAATCTAGTATCATTATTACTAACATTATTATTATTAAAATGTTTACCCCTTTTTTGTATTTGCGTAATGTTTACCATTTTTTCGCTTC
This sequence comes from Tipula helvola, assembly GCA_963556165.1. Classification (NCBI taxonomy): domain Eukaryota; kingdom Metazoa; phylum Arthropoda; class Insecta; order Diptera; family Tipulidae; genus Tipula; species Tipula helvola. The sequence continues at coordinate 236,201,479 of OY744483.1, forward strand.
TTTGTATGCTCTCTGCTTGTTGTGTTGAACTTTCTTACATTCTGCCCAGCTTTATTACTTTCTCTAAACTAGGATCACCCTGTATTATCATTTGCTGTTGCACCATTTTCTCTTTTATTTCAAATACCACTCTGTCTCTTATCATCGAACCTTTTAAAACTCCAAACTCACATGTTTCGGCTAATAATTTTACCGCTGTTATGAAATGTATATGTACGTTCATACAACACGTTTGTTTTCGGCGTGCAATATCTTTTAAATGATTCCAATACAAATACACCATCATATGTTTTTATTTTTTCGTTCTCTTCAAATGTTAAATAAATTTCATTAGCTTGCTCGCCAGTAAGATTAAGCAAAATGGAAACTTTTACACCTTATTCTTTTTTTTCCAATGATGTAACTTTCATATAAATGTATATTTGCTTTCTAAATTTTTCGAAAATAACTCGCGAATTTCCCTCACAGGACAATGGTGCTGCCTGGTTTTAAGAATTTCATTTTCAGCTTGATTTTATTTATTTATTTCTTTTGTTTTTCACTACTTATTTTGATTAATTCAAAATTTTATTAAAAATCACGTGTTGTATTTTATAATCAACTGCGCCATTGTGGTTTTCGTATTTTCGAGTTGTTAATATTTTTATAAATAAAACTAATAAAATATTTTGTCCACGACTAACGTATAATATGCCCATTATACGTTTGTTTCATCACTTATAATGATATCCATTATTCACTGCTAGTTTATCTAGTAGTCTTTTCGTTCATTATTCAATATTTCCAAGTAAATTATTTAATTTTTGAAATTGTATCTAGTAGTCTCTTGCCATTTTCATTATTATTCAACTGTGACGTCAAAATGTCGACGAAAATTATTTGAGGAGTATTTAGAGGATTTGATTATAAAACACACAATGATATTTGTCGGTCGTGGACAAAGTATCGTATTCTACTCGCATATAATGGCTGTTATTCACTCAGATGATTTACGACACTCGCCTATCGGCTCGTGTCGGCAAACTTCATCTTCGTGAATAACAGCCATCATTATATGCTCGGTGAATAATATACTATATTAAATTTGACTTTTTATTTTGTATTCAAAAATGTCTGATTTCTCGTCTATCTTATTATCTGTTGACTGTCCCTTTTCATACTATCGTACAGTCATCTTATTTTATTAAAAAACATTTACTAAAAACTAATACAAGTATTGGTTGACTAGATGTCACCATTAGGGATGGAAATTTCGTTGAATATATCGATATATCGATGTATCGACCTTGTTATTTATCGATATACAAATATATCTAACTCAATATATCGATATATCGATATATTGAAAAAAAAAAAAACAATTTATAAGGTGGAATGAAAAGTAAATATCAAAAACATTACACGTAATTGGTTTCTTATTTTAATTTTAATTTATTGATTTAAGGAATTTAAAAATAAGAATTTTGAGAGACGTTCCCGTTAACCTGTTGCGGGCTTTAGTGGCAATAGCTCCTGCCTTTGAGAAGAGTCGCTCACACGATATGGAAGTTGCTACCAGTCCATGGTACTTTTCTGCTACCTTGTACATATTTGGGGATACTGCTTTCATATCCTGCCAAATAATTGCAGGGTCATCTCGAAGATTGGCAACCGGCATTGAGAAATATCTGGAAATTTCATCGCTATCTTGTCCTACTCTTAAGCGTTTACTGTTAACAATATGTTTATGATGTGACCAAAGATCGAATTCCTCAATACTGGATTCTGATTGAGAAGTATCTCCACTGCTTTCATCCAGAGCGGCTAAGCTAGATATTTCTCCTCGTAAATTGTTTGTGACAGTGTTACTTTGAAGTTGATCAGTAAAATGTATTAATTTAAATCTAGGATCAAGAACCGTAAATATAGCAGATAAATAAATATCCTCAACTTTGCCAAATCTCTTCTGAAACTCTGTTGATAAATTATCTAGAAGAGTTTTGGCCACTTGGTGCGACGGTGATGTTGTAATGCCTTTTAAGCTTTCTCTTGCACATTTCAGCATAGGTATAACCTTAGCAAGAGTTAAATAATTTTGGCCACTAAATTCTACAATCATCCTTTCAAATAGAAGTAGCAATTTTGACACTTCTTTAAGTTGTTCCACCTCGACAGCAATTACCATCTGAGGCGCACCAATATTAGCACACAATATATTGTTGACAAGCGGTCACATTTCAATAAACCTGTTAAGCATATAATATGTGGAATTCCACCGAGTTTTCACATCTAAAACCAATTTTTTAATATTTCCCTCCAATACACCGTTACTCTTCTGGGCGTTTCTTAACTGATCACTGGTGTTTACGCTTCTTTTAAACCAAACTACTATTTCTCGAACCTTTTTTAATAAATTGGCAATTGAAGTCAATTTTATAGAGTTTTCGCACACTAAATTGAGGGTGTGAGCGAAACAAGGAATATGTCTATCTTTTCCAAACATTTTGTGAATTGCTTTAACCACGTTTGCACCGTTATCCGTTACAACGGCAATCACTTTTTTGTTATCAATTCCCCATTCCGAAAGAACTTTTAACAGTTCAGCACCAATGTAATCAGCTGTGTGGGATTCTGTCAACTCAAACACACCTAAAACCCCGGAGTACAATTTAAAATTTATGTTGAAATGGATACTGACACCCAAAAAGCTTTTCATTTGAAAATCAGTCCAAATATCTGTGGTCATCGAGCAGAATTTACACATTTTTAAGTTTTCTTTGAAGTTGTCACTTAAAATTTCATATTTTGCGTCAATCATTTCCTTTATTGTATTCCTAGAAGGAACTTTGTAAAGTGGCACGCGTGTTTTCATTAATGCTCGGAATCCATTACCTTGTACAGTATTAAATGGCATGTTATCTTTATATATAAAATCTACAATAGCGTTTGATATGCGAGTAGGTACTTCTAGAACCGCCATCTACAAAGAAATCATTAAATGAGCCGTTTATTTTGAAAGTGGGGCAAGTCCACATTTTGTTGAAATGAGAAAATGAAGGAATAGAGAAACAATAAATGCAAAAATATACGGGATTTTGCATTTTCTTATTTTTTGAACAAGTATTAGTAATAATTTTTTTTTATTTTGACTATAAATTTTTCACCGGTAGAAAGATTATACTTTTATTTATCTATTATTATCATTAACTTAAATTTTTTGAAAAATGGACTTGCACCACTTTCAAAATTAACGGCTCAAATGCTTATTGTCAAAATCACAAAACAAATTTTACTATTTAATATGATGTAGCAAAATTTCAATTAACTAATCATCTATTCATTAAAATATAATTCTCACTCACTACTTTTTGTGTATCCCCATTTGGGTGCTTTTGTTTTAAATGGGCATTTAAATTTGAAGTATTGCCTGAAGATTTAAAAATTTTGAAGCATAGTTTACATTTGGCAGTCTTGTCGTTTATTTTATTGAAATACGACCAAACTTTACTTTTAGTAGCAGCTACCGCCTTCATTTCACGTGTTAGTTGGCTTGATAACGAATTGATTTTAATTATTCAGTTTTAAATTAATTTCTTAATTTTTATAGAACTAAAAATAATGCATTTTCTGTTAACTTTACGGTTGAATCTAAAATAAAGGACACATTGAAATGTGCATGTTGCTACTAAATCGTAAAGTGCAAACGAAAAGTAGAATTTGTCGTTCTCTCTTTCACATTCTATCTCTATTTAACTTTCTAATAAACATATACGTTTGTGCAAAACTATGATCATAAAAATAAAAAGAGACATCTATATTTTTACTTTATTCAGTTATCCGTTATTGGTTGTATTATTGCTATATGTAGCTATGTATAATAAAATAATATTATATTAATGTGAATGTAGAAAACAGAAATAAAACAAAACTAAAAACGATATATATCGCTCTTTCGGTTCAATACATCCATATATATTAAATGAAAAATATCGAATAAAATCTATCGATATATATTATGTACGTATATATCGATATATCGATATATCGTTGCAATCCCTACACCATAGCTTGGAATTCGATTGGGTTTTCAAAGGTTGGTAGTATTTTGACATGATAAACCAATTAAAGTAGTTATGATCAAGCGCATGTATTGCTATCTCTTTCACTAAAAAATTCTGTCATTTGGTGCTTTTTTCTTGATATACTTTTATTATAAACACTAGTTCATAGCAAACAAAAACAAATCGAATTGTTTTGCGGTGATAGTTTTTGTGAAAATTTTGTGAAAACAACGAAGCCTTGTGATTTTATCGCACCGAATGACGATATGCGCAAGAAAAGACGAATTTGAAACAGCTGTCAATCATACCTTATTCAATTGGTTTATCATGGTATTTTGATAGTTTATAATGTGAAATACAATTTTGTTTTTTCGCGAAGCAAATGATTTGTATTATTATTATTACTGTTGAAGGGCCGTGTTGGACCCTTCTTAATTATTCGTCCAGTCAATATTCAGGCTCTTAATGAACCTGATAATACTACCGGCCGGTACGTGATACATACTAACTGGGCTCATTCCTCTCTTTATCTCTTAGATGTTTACTATAGCATGTACTTTACTAGAAAGACAGTAGCATTGGTACCCAAGGACTTCTGCTCCGTCCTCCGTTTTGATATTACTGAAGGGTGCCTGGTATGTGGTATCCAGGATCCGCTTACTTTGAACTGATTAACCTATTAGTCATTCATCCATCGGCGACATGCTGGTTCCACCTTAGATCAGGATTTTTTTAGGGAAATAATTTCACCTTTAGCGCTGTACTTTAGCCTGTACCAAATGGCCACAATGTGCTATATGGCCTCAGTTACCAGTGGTTGCCACGAGGAGGCAGCACTGACACTTGCGATTTGCGACCAGGTTACCCCTTAAACAATTTATCCTATCACGCAGCTGCCTAATTCATGACCAGAAAAGCTCATGTGATGCGCACTCTACTGGAAGGTTACGGGGCTGTTAGATTAATATAATCAACAGGAGTCCCCCCTCCAATAGACGCCAAACCAAAGTATATCGACCAAAACTATCAATATTTATGGGAATGAGAGGCAAAACCAAAATAACATGAATGTTGGAAGGACGAAAAGACGGACAAATGTGAAAATCTGAAAGAATTTTATTTTCGCGATTACAATACTTACCCAATATAACTTCGTTATAGTGGGAAGAGTAAAAATCACATATAAACATTAGACATCATGATGGTAAATATCAGTGGATTTGTGTAGTGTAGACGGATTAGGCAACGCCAAATGAAAAACGACACAACAAGAAAAACGAGAGTCGATTGTTAATCGAAGCGGCAATCAAACACAATAAGGCAGAGTTTCTTTTGTTTTTTTTACAAACTTCCGTATTAACAGCATGTTAATATGCCAATAAAGCTAAAACGCTGTTATGGTATTATGTGTCTTATACAAGCCATATTATTGCCATACAAACACAAAATAAAACCTACTATTTCTGTAAGTATTAGGCCCGTTGTACATTTCAGCTAAGCTAAGCTAAGCGATGTGAGCTAAATTCTTACCTCCCGGTTATAAATAAAACATTTTAATGGGAAGATATAAAATCAACAATGTATGTGTGTATAAAAGTAGTTATCAGCAGGAAAGTGCAAAGGGGTGAGCTAGGCAAGCTAACTAAGCTAACGAAAACTGTATTTTTCGCTTAGCTTAGCTGAAATGTGCAACGGGCCTAAGGCCCATTATGTACGATAAGAAATGCCTTTTTGTATGATTTCCTTGTATTAAAATCAGAAGGAATACTCAAAAAGTATTATTCAATACTATTTACTGCAATACTCAACTGTTTTTGGTGAAAAAGAACGGAAAAACCTAAAAAAGATGAACTGGTTTATCTTTTTTCGTATAAGTTGCTCAAAAGATATAAAATCCAAGTAACATTTTGATAGGAAAAATAAAAATTTTGAATATGCCCGTCCCATTTTGATATATGGATAAAACGTGTTTGCCCTTTCTTCGTGATTCTATTCTTTTGAAAAAGAACGAAAAGTTTGAATGTAAAAGGGCCTTTACAAATTTCCATTGGGTAAAGGCCCTTTTACATTCAATCTTTTCGTTCTTTTTCAAAAGAATAGAATCACGAAGAAAAGGGCAAATACGTTTTATCCATATATCAAAATGGAACGGGCATATTCAAAATTTTTATTTTTCCTATCAAAATGTTACTTTGATTTTAAATCTTTTGGTCATCTTTTTCAGGGTTTTCCGGTCTTTATCACCAAAAAAAGTTGAGTGTTGCAGTAAATAGAATTGAAAAATACTTTTTGAGTATTCCTTCTGAAAACGCATTTTTTATCATACATCTTATATCTTTTGGAATCAGTTATTAGTATAGTAACCGCGAAAAAAATGTGTACAAGATTTTCACATTTCCTGCCGAAAAGTTACCAAAACTCCAAAACATCGGTTAAAAAAGGTTTATTTTTGTTTTATCTCCTATTCTCACAAATATTGAGTTTTGGTTGAAATTTTGTAAAAAGCTACATAGATTTTATTAATAAGCAGTTTGTGTTAACTTTTGTTTCCATTCGACTCTAGAATAGAAGGGGTTGCAGTTGCGCAGTAGAAGAGAAAACTGCCAAAAAGATTTTCTCAAAAACGGGACAGATGATTTATTTTTTATGATGATGATAAATATAACATTCTACGATCTACCTGCTTATAAAATGTAAAGCCAATTGAAGGTTTACTGGGGGTCACTTTAACAAAAAACAGAGAAAGAAAGAACTGGAGGTTCAGGAGAGAGGCGGTAGGACGTATAGATATTGTAATACAATGTGACAAGGAGGTGGGTATCGGTCACAAAAGATATAATTGACATTAATTCTTAGTTTTTATTGGTTGAACTTTATTTGTTTGTATTGCTCGAATGGTTCACAGCGATAGGCCGTTCAGACTGAAGCATACTGAATTAGGAATTATATCAGGCAATTATCATGTTGCTTATACAATGTTGTGATGTGAACAAATGGATCAAATCGTCAGAAAATAAATGTTGGTCAATGTAATTTTGATTGCTGATCAATACTAATATTAATTGTGACTCTGTAATTTGGCGGCTTGGGGTAGGAGATTTATATTGTCAAATGTAAGAAAACTCAAATTTAAATGGTTGGTTTGGCGACGTATAACGGACGGCTTCTGGTATAAGCTACATTAGAGGCGTTGTTATTAACTATAATTACAATGTATTTTCTAATTTGAGCTTAGAGACAAAATTGATTGCTACATGTCAATGTTACAGTATAAACTTACTCGTGCCATTCTTGATCGTTATGCGTCTTTCAATGACACTGCTAAATTAACATTTCCTTTTGTAGAAGATTTTCAATTTTAAACGGATTTGGTTTGGTACGAGCTTAAATCAATGACATGACGTATCAACGGTTGATTAAACAATAATTGGTTTGGCATTAGAAAATTAAACAAAAATTTATAACATTTATGTGACATGTAATTCGGATTTAATGGTCTAACAGTTTCTTCAAAACTACGGACTTGATACCATTGGTAATTGAACATTTTTAATTATGTATATACTTATAATTACAATTTATTTACGTACGCGTGTACTACATTTTACAAACATGTATCAATTTCACAATTTTGATTTAAATTAAACTGAAATATTTAAGGTGCACATTCAATTTCTTATAAATAACTCAACATGTAACATTTAAAAATTTCATCTGTCATTCCCTATGCTATTGTCGAAATACTAAAAAATTCAATTAAATGTTATTTTGGCAAATTACGATCTAATTTTTTTAGTTCAACAAACGTAACATTTGTTTTTCTATATTATTATGTGAGTTAAAGAGTTTTAGATCTTGTTACTTCGGCATGTACATTTGTTTTAGGCATTTGCTTTTGATGTATTTTTCTACACCTCGTATACCTTTAGCTAATTGGAAAATAACAAAGGTTCATAATTTTCGGTTGAAATGAAACGAATTTTTTTTTACTTTTTAGTCTTTATATAGCTAAATAGACGACTATAATACAAAAATATGTACTTTAAGGTCGAAGTGTTTATCGATTACAACATTTTTGGTAATTGTTATTGTCTGCCTTTAGCTATAATAATATCTTACGCTAAGTAAATATCTTACGCATGCCACGCGTCTGTTGTCATCTTAAAATCATACGGTATAATTAATTATTCGAACGTTTCTTTGCATTTTTATGTTGCATGTATACCTTTTCAAACCATAATTGAATTTACTATAAGGAACTTGACGTTATTATTGTATGTATAAAGAAACAAGAATTTTAATTAGGCGATTCATATCAAAATTAATAATAAATCATTCAAGCTTAAATTTTTATATAATTTTTGTTTAGTATGTTATCGCAATTAAAATTAAAAATAAAAGTTAATACCTTTAATTATTCACAAAAATGAAACGCGTCAGCAGTAATGATCTAAAAACAAAAGTACGGCGATAAAAATGAAACCGAAATGTAAATATATGTACACACATATGTACATTATACTATCTCCTGTGGCTGTGTAAAATTGTAATGTAGCTTTTTAACATACTCAAGGCTAAAGCAATTATATATCGACAAGTCGAAAAGTTGGTCGCTTATGGGTTATTGTATATATGTAGATATACAGAATATAATAGTATAAGAGGGTAATCTATGTATAATCATAAAGTATTTGAGCCGATAGCTTTTTGCAAACTTCCATCATGCAATTAATGTAAACAAAAAATAAATTGAATTTAAACATTAATTACAACGAACTTTTATTAAAGCATTATAACAACAAAGAAGAATTATTATTTTTTTATAATAATTGAACAAAAATTATAATTCTGCGATATATAGTATTACAGTTGTAGTAAGTATGTAAATAAACATGCGGTTACGCTGAGAATTATTGAACCTCACTACATGGTTATAACGTAATTGAAACTTTCACTTTACCAAAAAAATTATAAGCGCTCGAGAGAGAAAATTATAACTTAATTAAATAAAGAATGAATTTTTATTTATTTATTTAAATTGTAATTTTTTATTTTTTTTTTGTTATATCCACACATACGCGTAATGTATAATCGATTAACAAATTTTTGGCGACAATAATTGTTAATAAAATAAATAACGTTTATAATTTTATTGAATTGGGTTCACTTTCTAGTTTCTACAAATATTATTTGTTAATTAACCTAAACATAATAAAGAAAATTATTTTTTGACTTTAGAATTACTGAAAAGTAATAAGGTTATAGCCCCAATCAAAACAAATTTGGAATATTAAAATGCATTTCAATAATTTAACCATAAATAACCTGTTGTAGCCTGGTTTAGTTAACATTTTTTTGTTTATTTTTGTACATAAGTGTATCTTTAGAGAACATAATTAAACATAATTATATAAATGGGCTCGTCACTTGTTAGAGATATGGAATGAGAATTTGCTCTAATTCGAGACATTTAATGAACAGCATATATGTAGCATTCGATTTAATAGTTCTTTGTTTTTATTTTACCAGTCACTATTACCAATTACACCACAATTTCTGTTGGAACACACCTAAAAATTGTAAATGCAACCATAGAGTAAAATTATACAGTACGCGTACATGTACACGTTCATTATTTTTTCGGTTCATGTTGATAATTCTCTCTTAGTTATCAATTACACTAAAAAGTTTTACTATAATCTATAGTAATTCTACTAATAACTAATCATTGAGAATTAGTGAAGATTTTAAAAGTTGCCTTCTTTTAATTTATGTTATCTTATCAAACAACAATCCGTACTAGAATCGGCCGTAATATCAGCTGCATTTAATATTGTCCTATATTCTTCAATTTAAAATTTCAATACGCAAGAGAAATAAAATAATTTCATCGTGCTAGAATACGGGGCATTTGTTGAGAGTTTGTTAATAGCAGCAAAGGAGGGTGGGGCAAAAGTAGCTGTACTACTTATTTTTGCTAACACTTTTGAGCTGAAAGAAAAATACTCACAATTTAAAGTTTAAAAGTCAGTTTAATGTTTGGAAATTTTGTTTTTTCAATTAAACAATATCGGTTTGCACATCACATTGTTTTACAGTATGCATAACGGAGCTATCTGCCAGCTCGGTCTGAGCGTTTGTTATTGATCAACAAGAGTTCCAAATCGTTCTAAATTGTCCACCACCTTGTGAACGCTTGTTTTTTTTTTTTTTTTATTTAACAAATATTACAACTGAATACAATTTCATCTAGTAATTTATCTATATTAAATATTGTTAACTATTTGAGGAGTATAACCCCTCAGTTAGCTTCAATTTGGTTACATCAAATATTTATCTGTCCTAGTTCTAAGGGCTTCGTTCTTCAAAGCCGTCTTACTGAGTTTGGTTTATTCAACATACGACGCAAATCCACATTTTCATGTTGACTAAAGCGCTGTACGTGTTTCCTAGCATATTTCTTAATTTCTTCACTGACGTATTCCATTTTTAGATTCTTATGAAGGTTATCATTCCTTATGTACCATGGCGCGTTGACCATACTACACAAGACTTTATTTTGGAAAGTTTGAATTACTTTAACGTTAGTTTTCTTGGAATAGCCCCATAGCTGTATACCAAATGTCCATAAAGGTTTCAATATCTGATGATATAAGAGCGGTTTATTATGTAATGTTAGCTCAGAGTTTCTTCCTATTCTTTTTGACATACTCTTTCCACTTTAGTTTAGCATCAAGGGTCATTCCTAAATATTTTGCCGTGTTTGCATGTGGAATTGGTTGCGAATTCAATTGAACCAATTAACATTTTTATTGTTAAAGTTTATATGCACAAATTTAGTTTCGTTGAGTTGAAGGCGCCATTTCTTCGTTCAATTACTCAATGAATTAGCGGCGTTTTGTAATTTACTGTTTGACTCCTCTATGATGTCTCCAATTGCAAAAATTGCAGTATCACCAGCAAATGATGCAATACGTGTCCATTTGTACTTGGCCCGTTTCGCGTATAAAGTATATAGTGTATTGGTCCGAGAACACTTCCTTGTGGAACTCCAGCCGATACTTTCTTTAGTTCGGAGTATTTATTCTCATGTTTTACACGAAAGTGTCGACTACTTTTTAACCAATTTTAGCGAAATTTGACATGCGCGATCGAAATGGGATTCTAAAATGATTTTTAGATAAAGTTCTGAAATATGGCTAATTAGGAAGGAACATGGCCATTTCATATCCGATTTTGATGAAATTCAGCATGTTCGATGGAAATGGGATTCAAAATGATTTTTAGATAAAGTTCTGGAATATGGTCAATTAGGAAGGAACTTGGCCATTTTTTATCCGATTTTGATGAAATTCAGCATGTTCGATGGAAATGGGATTCAAAATGATTTTTAGATAAAGTTCTGGAATATGGTCAATTAGGAAAGAATTTGGCCATTTCTTATACGATTTTGATGATGTTTGATGTTGAATTTCATCAAAATCGGATAAGAAATGGACAAGTTCCTTTCAAATTGGCCATATTCCAGAACTAATAATGGAATAAAATAAAATAAAAAAAATAAAAATAAACTTTATCTAAAAATCATTTAAGAATCCCATTTCCAACTACATGCTGAATTTCATCAAAATCGGATATGGAATGGCCAAGCTCCTTCCTAATTGGCCATATTCCAGAACTTCATCCAAAAATCATTTTAGAATCCCATTTCGATCGCGCATGTCAAATTTCGCTAAAATTGGTTAAAAAATAGTTAAGTTCCTTACTAGTTGGCCATACTCCGCATTTATCCTAAAATGATTTTAGAAACCCATTTCCAAGGCACATATTGAATTGCATCATAATCGGTTAAGGAATAGCCAAGTTATATCCTCGTTTTTTTTTTTTACATTTTCCTTTTACATTTTTCTTTAATTGGGTGCAGAGCGGACTTATTAACGGTCCTAGCTCCTTGTAACTGTCAGAGCTTCTTCACCCAATGCGCGATCCTGCAAGTAAAGATTAATAGCTATACCTTAAATTTATTCATTTAATATTCTTTCGGACATTTGAAGTGTATTAGCGAATTCCACTTTTTTGATGTTCTGTATAAAAATTCGCGCTTGATTTCTTCAGTTCGAGGTTTCGGGAGCTTCACCGTAAACCTATGTGCATTGGTTGTTTCTCTTGTTACTCTTGTTGTTGTAATACGAATGGTGGTATTTTCTCTAATAGTTCCGCAGAACATTTACCATGCAAGCATCTGTAGGAGACGCAGAGTTCTGCAACATCTCTGCGATGCTGTAAGCTATCTAATTCCTGAGTAAATCTGGGATTCCGTATTATTCTGATAGCGCGGCGTTGAACCCTGTCTAATAACTGGAGGGTGGTGCCGGACGCACCTCCCAAAACTTGACAGCAATACTCTATACATGGTCGGATGAAGGTTTTATATATTTATAGAACTTGATGCGATTTAAAAAACCTACTGAATCGATTCAGGAACCCGAGTTTTTTTGAAGCTGATTTAGTTGGCCTTATTTCAGAACAGTAGATATTTTTAAATGTGTATCAGTTCGCTAACAAATCAGGCTTTCTAAAGAGAGCATTTTAGAAAGTTTTGAATACCGTTTGCCGTAATAACAAGAGCAAGAGCGAAATAATATTAATAACGATTTTATTCATCAGAGCCGAGCGTATTTGTATTTTCAATATAGATAATAAAGAGCGAAAATATGGTAATACAAACGCAATAGCGGAAGAACAAGAGCCTTATAATAAAAATAATGCTCCTGCTCTTCAGAGCGATATTTTTTATTTTACAATATCGCTCCTTATGAGGAGCCTTTTAATAGTTTTTATTTTCGCTCTTGAAAAAGATCACGAGCGAAGAGTGAAATGCTATCCTTTATTAAAACTGTGTTATATTCCATACTTTGAGATACGTACAAGAAGACACTTGAGCATATTTTTTTATTTTCCAGAGCATCGTAAATTAGATCTGTGATTCTGTGCACTTGATCTATGTTATGGTCTATACACATGAATCGCGATTTTTCTCGTACGAGTAAAAATTATTCAACGATTTCTCTTAAATAACGTAGTAAAATTTAAACTAGTCACTTCAAAAATAATAAGTAAACAATTCCGAATGTAACATGATTGACAATTTTTGTAGCAAACGCACATTTCCTAACAAAAGCTGCAAAAATGTTTAAATCGCCGCCATATTGGAAAGTTCGCGCGAGAAAACACTATTTTGCAATTATTATTAAGAAATGTGCGTTTGCTAAAAAAATTGTCAATGATATTACATTCGAAAACGTTTACTTACTATTTTTCAAGTGACTAGTAAATATTTTACCATGTAATTGAAGAGAAATCGGTGAATCATTTTTACTCGTACGAGAAAAATCGCGATTCATGTGAAAAAGCCTTTAGAGTGTCTCGCTATAAATCCAAATTGGTAAGGAGGAATAAGTTTTCTAACTTCTATTACTGATTTTAACCTCTTCAGTAGTAGATTTTCAAATAATTTTGTAAGTATTGAAATCGGCCTTGTACGATGTTTTCTTGTTTGGCGGCTTATTAGGTTATTTTATGTGGTAAATCTTCTGCTCTATAATGCTGGTTAGGTAGTCATCATTTGATTGAATGTTGTGTTTTTTTTTAAGTCTCGATAAATCTCTATAAATTACCTCCAGATTTTCTCTATTTTTGTGGTTGAATTGCAAATAATTCAGTTTAATTTTATCCAATAGGATTTTTCACGCTAAATTTTATCGTTTTTAAATGTTTAATTCGTTTCCTTGAAAAACAAAAGTTATTAATTGTACATGAAAATCTTGCTTTTTATCTAGATATTCTATTGAGACTACAGATTCTCCCTTTCATGAGTACAGACACATATTAAAATTTTGTATTTTAGCATGGAAACATACCAAAGTTAATTTTTAGTACATCTGCCATTTTCATTTAGTACAATAGGAAACTAATAAAGGCTGATTTACATTCAATCTTTTCGTTTTTTCCAAAAGATAAACGATGTACAATAAAAAATGCGTTTTAGTAAAATTTCCTTGTATTAAAATGAGAAGGAATACTCAAAAAGTATTATTCAGTACTATTTACTGCAACACTCAACTTTTTTTGGTGAAAAAGGACGGAAAAACCTGAAAAAGATGAACTGGTTTGTCTTTTTTCGTAAAAGTTGCTCAAAATTTATAAAATCCAAGTAACATTTTGATAGAAAAAATATAAATTTGAAATGTATTTGCACTTTTCTTCGTGATTCTATTCCTTTGAAAAAGAACGAAAAGATTGAATGTAATTCAGCCTTTAGTTGATTTACATTCAATCCTTTGCTCTATTTTAAAAAGACAGAAGATGTACGATAAAAGTATTAATTTTTTATTATTTCCTTCCATTATGAAGAGGCATATTCAAAATGTGTTATTTAATAATATTTACCGCAATCCACAAGTTTTTTTTGGCGAAAGAACCTGTTTATCATTTTTCGTAAAAGTTGCTCAAAATTTAAAAGATCATAGTAACATTTTAAAAGAAAAAAAAATTTTAGTATGTCCGTCTCATTTTTATATATGGATATTCGCAGTTTTCCTCATGTATTTGTACTTTTGGAATAAAGTGCGTTCGTTTGTGGTGAATTAACTGAATTATCTGAATTTACTGAATTAACTGAAGTGATTTGCCCGTTCGTTTTGTATGCTTCACTTCACTTAAAAATATTGAGCTACTGATTTATCTGAATAATAATTTTACTTGTGTAGATAATTCAGATAATTGTTTTTATTGTTTTTTGACATTATTTTGTTTTACGCAACGAAGAAGCCAGGATATTTTAGAGAATTTTAAATTATTTTTCTGTTATAATGGATGACGATTTGATCGAATATTACCATGTTTCCATGATAGGGTTAACCTAGGTTCAACTCGGTTTATGTGCATGGAAACGCGTATTAGGGTAGAGTTTCGTTAAATCCAAATAAACTCGACGAATCTTGTTCGTTTGAGTTAGATTCTATCTGTCAAAGAATTTTGAAAATTAAAAATGGCGCTTCGCATATTATTAATTATATTTCCTCAAAATAATTAAAAAAATACACAAAAATGTCGTTGTCAACGTAATGACGATATAACAGAGCGAAATAAAAAATTTGGTTTTGTTCAACAAGCAATTTTATTTTTGTATTCTATCGAAATATTTTTTTTATCTGTAAATCCTAACTCTGTTCATGGAAACGGTACAGGTTAGCGCCGCCATGTTTTCAACTCAACGAAACCTGAACCTATTTGAACTCGGTACATGGAAACATGGTATATGTGAGTTTCGCAAATCACGAAGAATTTGCAAATTTGAAAATGTAATGTGACACACAAAGATAATTGATCCTAGAAAATGGTTGAATAACTTTAAATTTTAATTATTTTATAACACAAGCCAATCACTTTTTAACAATTTGACATTTATGTGAATTGTAGCAAACGAACGACCAATTCACTTCAGTAGCTTAATTATCTGAATAATAACTCAATTATCGGAATAGTAACTCAATATCAATTCAGTTAATTCACCACAAACGAACGAGCTTATAACAAAATATTAAGAAAATAAAAATTGCTGTATTTTGTTGAGAAAAATTTAAACAAATCTAGTTTTGATTTATTTTTTGTCCTATACTTTCCAGTATAAGTACCTACTACGATTTAAATAAAGAAACATTTTTGTTGGCTTTATTTAAATCTTGCGGCGCTTTATATCCAATGAAATTGTTGTTGTAATTTTGGCAATAAAATACAGGACGCATCGTTGTCAAAATAAACACAATTCTTAGTGCTGCTAGCTATAATTTCCCATTTTTTTTCGCAAATATCTGAATAGATCTATCGAGACATACAAAAACACAGCATACAATTGAAAGGGAGTCCATTTTACGCACGGTGTCAATTTTAGGAAGTTTAATAATATATTATATTCATTGTTAAAGAATACACCATGGAACTCCCTATACACCATGGAACCCAATACTAATAATAAAGTTTTGAAATATTGAAATAATTTATCTTTATCTCCTTACGAAAATAATGACTGATATTTTGTATCGATTTAATATGATTGTGTATTGATTCAGCATTTTAGTAGATACTTTTGATTTTGTTGTGTTTCTCATTTTTTTTTCTTTCATCTTGGGGCTGAACCCTCCTGTGCTTTCTGTTAATGGGTTATTCGCTCATGCGATGTGAACCCATACAACACCAAAATACTCTTTTTCAAACTCGAACCTCTTTCCCAAATACTTTGACTAAATATGTACTAAACAGGACAGCGATTTTGGTCGCAAAATGAAGATTGAGGATTGAGAATTTTGTATATGTACACGGTGTATAATACACATTTTGCTATTGTGTGCACAAAATAAATTATCGTTGTATTTCGTAGTGGTATTATCTATTACATATTTAGTCAATGGTTTAGCTCTGTGTCTTAGAAATCTGCGTTCGAATTGTCTCGTTATACTATTAAAACAGATATTTTGTTATTTTAATACTTTTCTTTGATCAGTTTTTGCCTTGTGAGATGATGCAATAAATTTGCGGTGCATTCTCAATTAGAAGAATGGTTATAGACTGCTGCATGTAGTTGTAGGGCAGACACACACATCAAAATAACTTTGGGAAAATTATCAATAGATATCATCATTTCTAATGATTACTAATATTTCAACAAAGTTTTTATTTCCTTAACAAAACCACGCCTTTTGAGATTTATGCCATTCATAATTTGTTATGCAATATCTCAATTGAATATTTCATATTACAATTAAATTCAATCTTGTAAAAATTAATTATATTCAAATCAAATAAATTTTATTGTAAAACGTAATAACTTAATAACTTATAGTTTTGTCTATTTAGTTTTATGACACGGCGCGCCGCGCCGCTAAGAAAATTGATGCCACTTTTTTTATTAGATTAAAATTGAAAATGAGTTCAATTTTGTTTTTAATTAATCTTATTACATTCACGGTAATAAAAATAATCGAATTAACATTTTATTTATCTACTCAAGGTTGTGTTACTAAAGTATTTTAGGTTGTAAGAGTTATGTTCGTCTTCGGTTAAATAATTCTTACTGCACTGTAATCAGGGATGTTGTTAGAAGAGGTCTGAGTTGATCATTTAAGGTACTGAAGTAAGCCTAAAAGTAAGCATGAACACAACTATTTAATAATAATAATAAAATTTTATTAACTGTTCCTAAATCCTGCGTTAATTTGTCTTATTTTGGTAAAGTCGCGTGGCCAGCACAAAATTGGTGGGCAACATTAACTTCCAGGTTCAAAGTTATTAAAATTCTGACAAAAATAACCAATCATTTTCTTTATCAAAAACCACTTTTCTCGACGTTTTGAAGATACACATACAGGAAAAGATCGAAAGAAAAAAATTCGAGGTAGGCTCTGTGTCGTCTACATGGCCGTAGGTATTTTGCGTGATAACGTTTTTAAGATGTTGAGATTAATTATTTTAATTTAATGAAAATTATCTGTCACAGTTTCTTTACGCACAAATTGATACCAGAATTGGTCCTGTCAGATGAGGGATTCTCTCTCTACAGTGCTCTCAATTATTATAAGTCGTTATTTTGTAGATTTTATAATAAATTATCTACCACAGGTTCTTTACGCACATTAACACTAGAATGGTTCCGATTTGATCTTTTTAAATTAATTCTATATCAATAATTAACCGAAATACGGCGATTGAGCTTCGCAATTACATTTAAAGCCTTCTCAAATTTTACAGCATCTAAAGTTATTTGGACTGGTTGCAGAATATCTCCTCTTTTTCCATATCCACTCTTCATGAAACTTTTCATTACCAAGCCATTATTGCACCTGATAATATGTTCTGTATGAGTGTTGTGCCACAGCAGCAGCCGTTAGATGCAATGATTCCATATGAAATCTGTGTTCGTCTAGTGTTACATTTTTTACATCCATACAGACTCAAAAAAATTCTCTCCCCGTCCTCTTTTACTTCATTTAAAGCAGAATTTTTATTATAAAAAGCAGTTATGGCATTTTGCTCTCGAGTAAACCTTTTGTAATCAGTTTTATTGTTCCTTTGTTCCTTTATTGTAATGAGCGTTCGTTGTATCGCAGCTGCTTATCGCGCGTGCTAAAATTAACCACTCTTTTATATTATTGTACTGTTCTTGCAAATCTATTGACGAATACAGTTTTGATTTTGTTGTACCATTTTTTGGTTTCCAAAACATTACGTCTGTATTTAGAAACAACTTTTATTGGAACTATTTTTTTGTAAATGCCATATTTCTCGAGAAAAGAGAGAAAGATCATTTTTTTAAAATTTAAAATACCCAAAAAAAAAAAATTCCTACTAGAGAACGGCGTGTCCGATTTGAAACTTTTTTCGCCAATCTGTTTCTATTCCAATGCGAAGAATTGAAAAGCTTTTGGAATCTGTTCGTTAAGGGAGTCGCGTACCTGCCATACGAATTGATCCAAAATTACGTGGTTATTAACAAGTTATTATCAAGAGTTTGAGCTTGGTTTGAGGGTTGAGTTGGTGGTCGAATTGGGGTAGTGTAAGAGTTTAATTGAAAATTAATTTGGGTTTATTTGGTCATTGAATTGATGGTTGAGTTCGCTGTTAATTTGGTGATTACATTGGGGATTGCGGTGGGATTGAGTTGTAGGTTGAGTTGGAGATTGAGTTGGGGTTGAGTTAGGGATAAGGCAGTTCAGTTGGGGATTTATTTGGGAATTGAGTTTTAATTATTTTACCCTAGTTCTGATCATCTCGTGAGGTTTCAGCCCTTTATATTTTTTATTAGTAGATTTACTATATTTCTAAAAATTACTATATTTTTTAAAAATTATAAAAACTATTTTAAGTTGTATTACTCTGTGAGACAATAGCGTAACCATTTTCTTAAAATAATAATTGCTTAATTGTCAAAGGATAGAATAGTTATTTATAGTAGGTACTAGTGAGCAAAACGAGCTATTATCCACAATGGATAAGTTTCCCCCACGAGGCGATAGCCGAGTGGGACATTCTCTCGAGTGGACAATATCTCTTTGCTCACGAGTGGCATACAACGTTTTATCCAATTTTGTTGAAATAAATGTAAATAATCGTAAATTAAAAAGAAATAGTTTCGTTTTGTGTTTTCACACTGTAGCATTGAATTTTGAAATACATTATGGCGTTTTCAGTTGTTTTAATAATATAAAACGCCACTTTGTTTATTATTTTTATGTAGGTATTTATTTTCACTTCCACAAAATTTATAACAAACTTGAATTATCTTGTACACATTTATTAAAATTTATTTTTAAATTAGTTAAAGTCTCAGAACTATGTCTATATGTATGCAGAAGGCACGTAATCGAATGAATAATTAAAATTCGCAAAAATCCAAAATGGTTGAATTTTGTTTTGTTTTCGTTTCGTTTTGTTGGTAACACGAACAAGAGTTAAAATTAGTACACTGCAGTTGAAATATGTAGAATGCTTGATGTGTTGCGCGCATGATGGCAGTCTCGTTCGGTTTGGGTAACATTTTATGTGTTGGTAAAATGAATGAATGAATGAATGAGTGAGTGAGTGAGCCGCTACAACATTTTATCATAGTGACCGTTCTTATTTATGTGGCGTGTTTCTTTAACGTAAATTACAAAATCTACGAATAATTTTCCAATGACTATACTCAACATTTTGTTATACAAAAAGGAACTCACGTTGCCTCTAGCAGCGTGGGTTATACAATAACAATGGGTTATTTTACATTTTCTTTATTTGAAATCAGCCTATAGTTATTGGGCTATTATGGTTATGGATAATAATATTTAATATTAACATTTTGTTTGCCCGCTTTTTACTTTTATTACGGCGGTACACTCATTCATTGGGTTTGGTAAATTTTTCAAAGTTGCAAAAGGTATGGATCCCTAGATGTTCATCAACAAACTTAGCTACATTATATAGACTAAACATTTTCTATTGGATTTATGTCTGTGCTATATGGAGGCCAGTCCAATACAGCGGCGATGTGTTTTCTGCGAAGTACTTGTTTATGTTTACATGAAGAGATAAGAAAAATATAGGATTTTAATAAATTATTGTTGTTGTTATTCACAAATTTCGCAGTATTGCATGGAGTTGAAAAATAAATCTGAAAGTCGCGTCGAAAAGCTCTAACACAGAGGGCTAAAATTCATTATGCAGAACTTGCAGATAAACAGCTGTTGTGATTTTGGAACTAATGAAGCACATTCGACCGGTTTGTTCTCCAGAATACAGAATATATTCCCTAGACCACAACTCTTCCAGTTTTCCGTGGAAATAGTAAAAAACATTCATTGCTAAGCTTCTCTTGAAGGTTTGTTTGTGCGAGAATTCTGCAATCGCCAACATGCTTGAATTTGGATTCATAGGAGAAAATCACGTTATTCCACATCTCTTGAGTTCAAGAAACGTGTTCCTGGGCCCACAGCAAATAGTTTTTGACTGTTTTTGCTTGACTCGTAAAAATAGAAGTTGCGTTAACCAAAAAAAAAAGAGTATTTACTTTAGTCCACTACTTCCACGCCTTTAAGTCTAAAATAGGGCAAGCACTTTGAATATTTCGGTATTTTTTCGATTTTTCCTCTTAAATTGAAGGTACAATTTGTTTTACAAAAATTGAGTCATAAATGTATTTAAAATGAAACAATAAGCCAATTACTTTCAAAAGTTTTGTAATTTTAACAAAATAAGACTCAAATTTGTAATAAAATATGTTTGACCAATTTTTTCCCCACCAATGTATGTATTGATGTTAGCGGGAAACCCTTGTGCAAAATGGTACCGCCATCTTTCATTTAATAAAACAAAAACAAAATAAAGTTCAACAAAAACCGCCACTGATTCTTCGCAAGCGAGTGACTAAAATATTCGGAAACTGCATTAGGCATTCGTCATAAAAAAAGCTCTTCGTATATAAAGAAAAGTACCTGATCAAATATAGACTAAAATAGTTCAAGTGTCGCACAATGTATGTACACATAAAAGTTGATTTTTAAAAAATTTAATATCTTGTCGACTTTTTTCACTTACAAAAATTACCTTTCATTTTGGGCGTTGTTTTTATACATAAATTTATATTTTATGTAGGGTATAAATAAATAAACACAAAAAAACTGTATTTTAATTCTTGTTTGGCAATAAAAAATGCAATGAATTAGATTGACAATCATTCATTCCAATTTAGTAATATTACGTAGCATTAAATAATTATAGACAAGTAGGTATGTACCATAATATCTGTAGAAGGGCCACTAAGGTCAACTCGCATTAATGGTGAAATGCGCGGCGCGCGTTATATTTCATTTTAAATTGAATATGTCTTAGATTTAGGTATGAGTGAATATTAAAAATAAAACAAAGTAAAATTTGCCAAAAGGCATTCAAAATTGTTTTGTTTGTAAAACACCAGCTGTATTTGAATAACATTTATGACTAGCGTATAGCATTATGAAATTGTAACGAATTTTTATGTAATCTTAATCGAATTTCAATTCTTTTATCATATTTCAGTATTTGTTTCTTATGTTTATATTCTAAGAACAATTTAAATTACATATTTTACTGAAAGGATTTGTTTCAAACAAATATAATATTTTTAATTTAAATATACATATTTAATTCTTTGTAAATCTCTGCTGGGAATGTAACCTTCATTTTAATTATATAAATTAAAATATATGCTGTTATATTTTAAATTTCGCCGCTCTCAAAAAATACTATGGAATGTTTAGTTATGTTACTTATGTGTTATGTTGTACTTGACTCCCGCCGCAACCGCGCATAATGTTTTTTATATAGTTGTGGTATTCTAATTAATTTTGTAAGTTTAATTTTTTTAATAATATAAATTGAATTAAATTTAATGGGAAAATCCGGCTTAAACATAATAATAGTAAGGTAATTGATTTGTAAATTTGTTTAACATTTAGATATGGATTCATGTTTGGTGCTCATTATGAATTATTTGTTCTAATGCGTTAATTTTTTGACTAGTTAAGCTGGTAATTCTTTTAATAAAGCATTAATTCATAGTCACAAGGATGCTCACTAATAAGTGGTCAACTTATAAAGTTTTAATCACAATCATAAATGAATCCTAATATCGGACTGTGTAACAGTTCCAAAAAATTAATTTTTACTATGCCAAGGAATTTTTCTTTGCCATTCGTTGATCCTATTCTATTAATTTTTTGTAACTCAAATATTTTGTTTTGGTTCTGGTTTATTGTGTGCCATACTTTTGGTGGCTGTTTTTGCCAGCCGTAAAATTTTAACATAGAAGAAGAATTTTTCGTAGTTAACATGAAAATAATAAAAGTAGGTAAGTCGAGTTTGTATACTATTTTATTCACAATCAGAGGCATTTAATAAAACAAGCAACATTATAACATAAATAAATAAAATCTTATCAGCAGTAATATCCCAAGGGCATTGATAATTTCCCGAAATAATTTTATTATATTTTTCGAAAGCACGTTGCTTGGTAACAGCCCGAAGCCGTAGGCTGAGGGTTGTTACCTAAAAGCAACGTGCTTGAGGAAAATATAATAAAATTATGAGGTATTTATCAATGCTCGAGAGGTATTCGAAGAGAAATTTTTTTGCAATTTTATTTTATTCTACATAGTATTAAGGCTGCTAGATGGTAAATTGTATGAAAATGTCATTTTATTTTCACTATGAAAGTGTCATTTTGTAACAATATTTATTATAAAATACAACTATGAATTCTTTTGATCTAGTAGCCAGAGTATGTTTTGCTAAAATAGCAAGCCTATTAAATCGGTCAATTTCGAGTCACGTGTACGAAATATTCCAATTAAAACCATCATAACTGATAATTTCCCTAGGGAAGTTATCAGTCTAATGTTATTTTGATTGGTTTATTTCGTACACGTGACTCAACATGGACTGATTTAACTGGCTTGCTATTTTAGCAAAAAAATGTCTCTATAATATTATCGTTTATTTTGCCAAAATATTAACACTTATGCTTGGGACATAACATCGGCAAAAAATACCATAGTATCATTTTCCAAATTCTCTACCAACCAAATCACTTTAATTGATATAAGCCCCGCCTACCTATTTCATACTTTAGTTGAAAAAATTCTAAAAAATGCTACTATGGTCTTTTTTTCTGATAGTATGGTATTTTTTTCCGATGTTATGTCCTAAGCTTAAGTAGGCACAATCGACATTTTATTAAATTAGTTAACAAAAGACACTATCGGTCCGTAATGCTTTATGCTGGAAACAGATGTGCGGAATATTTGCCTGTAGTAACGCGCGCTTTTCCGCACCCAAAACACATGTGCCGCTTAAAACTGCGTATTTTTTGACGTTTATTTTACACGTATTTAATTTTAATATATAATTTTTCTTAATCAATTTTACCGTATTTTGTCACAAACGAATTAATTTGTATCTTCCATTTTGGCAATTGTCAGCAAACGTTTGTTTTCAGTCAACAAAAACAAAAAATTGCCCTGAAAAAATGAAAATGTAGAAAAATCGTACTAGATTTGGTAGTGCAGCCTATACCAATTCGCAGCTAAATTGGAAATAGAGACAACTTGCGGAAAACGCCTACTATGCGGAATACATGTATTTCATTTCATTTACAGTAGTGTGTTCTAATTTAAACGCAAGCGTTTTTCCGCACTTCTGTTTCCACCATTATTACTGACCGATTACGTCTCACTACTTTTACTGTTCCTGACCGCTTGAAGTGTATTCATGGAAATCGCTCACTTTCTAACCGTTAAGAGGTTGGAAACACTGTATGTTGCCAAATGATTATGAATAAATATTAATAATCACTATGCGGTAGAAGAAAACAGTACATTGTGTCGTTAGGACTAAAAGTGATACTTTGTTTGACAAACATACTATTTTTTCTCCAGCGAAGAAAATTTATTGTAAATTATAAGCACAAACCATGATTCAATAAAAACCAAGGTTAGCTCGAAATATGTAAACAAATGGCCATCTTTTTTTTTTTTGACGTCACCCAATTCTTTTACATATAAATTACAACAACAAATAAAATACGAAAAGTAAAAAGAGAATAACTTACATATTTATCGGAATTGCATGACGTCACGAACACGTGGTTTGAAAAATCGAGCTAACCTGGGAAATTTATTGAATCATGAGCACAAACTACAATATTTACATTTAAAATTTAAAAATTAAAAATTGGCCTTGACTTTTGTTTGGTTTGCGTATTTTCCTTTTCTAACAAGCAAAGACATGTCAATTACTTTTAATGACTTTTAATGCTGAAAACAATATTTATTTCATACATATTATATAGAAACTAGGGGACCCCTGTGCATTTGCACAAAATATTTTTTCAATCGTATATATCTTTATAAACTATGTTGTCTGTTACTGTAACATCATTTTCTATTCCCTGATGTGGTGTTTCGAAAACTTGTATTTTTAAAGAATCTGATGTAACAGTTCTAGAAAATGCGTTATAAAGTTGACCATGTGTAAAACATGGTTCAGGAAGATACAATCCATCTCTTTCGAACGTTTGACCTTGCGATTTATTTATTGTGATTGCATAAGAGAGACGAACTGGAAACTGATGTACGAACGAAGTTGAAAGACAAAGATGGATCATTAGCTGTGTCTAATGTAATTCTAGGAATAAAATCTATTGTCCCTGAATGTGATCCGGTAATTATTTCTACTTTTAAGCAGTTTTAACCACTAACCGTGTTCCATTACATAATTCATTTTTATTGCAAGATTTCGCAGCAACATAATTATACAACCCTTTTTTAATTTAAGGCAATATGGCGGTAATCCTGATGGATTTATTGAGTTAAGATATTCCACTGGAAAATTAACTTGCATGTTTTCATCATCAGAGCCGTCCGTCATCGGCCTTAACTGAATCGATTGTACAATAACATATTTCATTTGAAATAAGTGTTTGAGAAACATTATCATTTATTAATCGAACATGCTCATTTTTCGGACACAAAATTGCACGTTTTGATATACAATACATGCAAAATCATTTGTAGTAAATGATGAACCAAAAATATCTGTAATAAGATCATGGGAAATATAACCTGAAGGTATTGGAATAGAGTATTGTGAATTTTTAGTGTGTGAGGTATCAAAATTCTTCCCATCACCAACGTTCAAAAGCCAACTGCTAAAATGTGGACCACTTATTGCTCTCATGATTGTACTTAAGCTTAATACTTTAAAGTGATACCACATATGGGACTTTTTAATAGTTGCATTTATAATTGACGCACGATTTCCTCTTCTAACAACAGGTAACACACGCCGAAAATCTCCTTCTAAGACCATTACCTTTCCACCAAACGGTAAATCATTTTTCATTAAATCGCGAAATATTAAGTCCACAATTTCAAGTGCTATGCCTGAAGCCATTGGAGCTTCATCCCAAATTACGCAATCAACAGATACTAAAAAGTCACGTTTTTTGCGAGTAAGTTGTGGAAATTTCACGGCATCCATATTGAGAGGCAATGAAAACGCAGAGTTACATGTCATTCCTTTGGGTAAAAGAGTTGCTGCTATACCTGTCCATGCAACACATAATACATTTTTATTTTCTGCATCGATTTTTTGAATTAATACCACTCAACGCTATCATTAATTAGGCCTTGTGCCTTAGCTGCTTCTTTAAACGTTGGGAATACTCAATTATTAAAAGTTTTTAAAGTATCGAAAGATGTAGCCTCAAAACCCTTCAGTTTAAGAAGTAGTAGCCGTAAATGATACAACTCAACATTTTTTGGAGAAACTGAAATGATTCTACCGATAGCTTTCTCCCCAAAGTGTGAATTTGGAGAGCGTTTTTGCCTTTATTGTTTTTATATACATAATGCATCGGAATATCCAGATACAATATGTTATGAGCAAAAAGGTCTGTAGAATTTAATTCAAAAAATGCGGTTAAAGTTGTGACCCTAACATCTTCTTAAAGCATTTTCAATATTATCTTTGGTGAAAAATATTGATTGACCATCTTGTAAATGAACAGATAGTGTAACAACATTATGTGATCGGCCATGAATTGGAAGCTCCTGGATATGCCAAGCAGCTTCCTGCGAACTAATATATCGACAAATCAGGTATTGATTTATTTCATCATAATCTATAACATTGCTTGTATTGTTAGCAGTATCAACCGCAACTCCAATTCTTGCGCAGTCTTGACCCTTTGTAATGTATTTGTGTATATACTTTATTGCTTTGACTGTTGAGCAAAGTTCAACGTTTATATGAGCGTTATATTTAAAACTCAGGAAAGGATTATAAGGAACAACAAACCGGTTATCAATTACAATGTTCGATCGTGATCTGGGTTGATTTTCTAAATTAGTAGGAGGACGTCTCCTATATTTTGGATAATTATCTACGGAAATGTCCTGAGTTACCTATGTATAGGTTTTTTATAGGAATACAATGGGGGATTTTTCCATAATCGATTGTAGCTCATTTGTCCCCACGCTTGGGCAGCGCTGATTACATTTTTGTTTTTGTTTACATGCAAAAACTAATAAAATCATGTTTACAAATAGAAGTTTCTTGTCTAAATTAGTGGATGTCCCCGTACTTTTTTTTTATGATTAATAAAATTGAGTATGTTGCGATTAATAATAAATATCAAATTTTAAAATTAATTTAGTCGAAATTAATAATTTAATGAAACATTCAAACACATGTTTTACCATATAAATCTACATACGAAAATATCATACTATTTGGGAAAATCCCTAATTCATTTGAGAAATTTGTCATCGAAACGGAAATTGAGTGCCGGTCTATTGTTTTAAATTTAAATATATGAATGAACTTTACGAGTTTGTTTTTTAAAATCATTTTAACAGTATCAAGTTACCCTAGTTTATTTTGTTTAACAATTTATTTGGTCAAGATAAAATAAATTAACAAACAAAATAAACTAGGGTAACTTGTTAACTTTAAAATAATTCGCATTGATTTTCTTTAAATATCAAACTCATCTCATTCACCTCTATTATGATTGTCGAGTCGATCGACAATCGACACGACGATTTTTTTGTTTTTTTTGTATTGTTTTTATCAAATGAAAAAACGAAAATGCAATACAGAGTCGTGTCGATTGTCGATCGATTCGATAATCATAATAGGGATGATTGCTTTAGATTTTCTTTAAATGAAGATATGCCACATATTTCGGTCCTCCTCATCTCGGAATTTTGTAGAAAACTTGAATTGAGCCGTATAAGGTATAAACAGAACAAGAGCGTCGACGACGAGCGATGACGCCTGTCAAATTAAAATACACAGAAATCATACGATGCTAACAGAACCCACAGTACACATATATAAGGTAATATATTGCGCAGGATGTCAAAAAATTACAACAACAACAATGGCGGAGATCGTGACTGAAAGTTTATGAAATATTTAATCAATGATACCTTGTTAATTATTTTGAATTAAAGTCAGTAGAATTTTCCACAAAATTTTAATTATATTCACTCAACACACAAAATTATTACGCAAAACTAACAAACACGATTTGTTTGGTACTATGTCCGCCATATTACATTTTTTTTTTATATAGATGCGCAAGAAAGAACGAAAATGAAACATCGGAGTATATTACCTTATTATGTGTACTGTGAACAGAACCAATATCGCTGGCGACGACGACAATATCGCCGAACTTTTTTTAGAATCTATTTCTAATTTTATCGCCGGCGATACAATCTTGCCTACTGTTTTTTTATATTTTTAAGTAGAATACGATAGCTGTCATATTATTAACCATTTTTTTCAATCAATTCTTTAATAAAACGGAAAATCTATATCCACCAACGTCTTCTTGGCAATATTAAATTATAATATTCATGTGCCAAAAACACAAAATTTAGGTAATGTCGTTTGTTGTTATTTTTTTATCGCTATGCGCTGACGCTCTTGTTATGTTAACTACAGCGATATCGCGGCGATATTTGTTTTTTTATTCGTCGACGCTCGTCGTTGTCGCTTTTGTTCTGTTTATACCTTTAGAGCTATACCGTCTTTGAATAAAAAGGACTCATATGGGAGTTAAGGAGTTTGAAATTTTAAATAATTTGTTGAAAGATAAGTTATGCAGTAGTGCAGGGTGTAAAATCTTGTCATGGCCGTTCCGAATTGGGTTATCAACCGTTCGAGAAATTATGTTTAAAATATGCCAAATCATTTGGGACGAATTGACTGCCGCTTACTTGTCTCCACCCACTGAGAACCACCTTTACAACATCACAGGAACGCCAAATGTCGTAGGTACAATCGATGGCAAACATATTCGCATAAAATGTCCACCGCACTCTGGTTCTCAATATTTCAACTATAAGAAGTTCCACAGTATAGTTTTCTTAGCTGTATGTGATAGCAACCACTTGTTTTCCGCCGTAGATGTTGGGGCATATGGTAGTCAAAGTGACGGTGAAATTTTAAAACTCAGTGCTTTTGGTCAACAGATCTTGAAAGGTGATATTATAATCCCAAAAATTAGAAAATTACCGCAAACGAATGTAGAAATACCATGTTTCTTTATCGATGATCCAGAATTTCCTTTACGGTTAAACTTAATGCAACCGGATCCTGGACGCCGGTTCGGGAAAGAGAAGGAACTATTTAATAAAAAATTATTGAGAGCTCGTGTCAGAATTGAAAATACCTTTGAGATTTTGACAGCCAAGTTTAGAGTTCTAACAAACTCTTTAAATGTACTCTTTGAAAATCTATTCACGGCGTTCAAAATTTCTAGTTGCAATAAACCAAATTCTACTGGTGAAATGACCTCACTAGCATACTTGTTGAGAAACGATGTCAAAAAATAATCTCACTGGGATTTTAGCTGTTTCATTCGGGCATGTGAACGAATGGTTAGCGCTTTCGATTAGCTGCTTCATAGCTTTACGTCGGATTTGTTTATTTTTAAATTGTTGTTGATGAAGTCGGAGAAAGAGATAGAATAGTTCTGCTCGAACTGTTAAATGGCAAACTGTCAGTAAAACAGAACACGGTGTCCAAACTTGTGTTGTTTTCTTCTATGTCAGGAAATGTGTCTGTAGTAGGAGAATCTTCAACATCGATAGGTTCCGCTTATATTCGCATTCTACAGTAGCGCTTTTAGAATAATTTCCAGTTATTCTATAAATCAACAAATTATTATGTTCAATGAGAGATTTTAAAAACATACTTGTTATTGCCGTGTCAACATCAGATTTATTGTCTCGTAGATAGGTGTTTTATAAAAAGTCTTTTAAATTGTATTTTGTATTATAACTTCTATTAGCGCATCTTCCATTTTGATAAAAATTGTATTTACTACTGTCAAACATTATCAAAAACAATGAACAATATGCCGTGAAGTTAGTTTAGATTTGTATTTATATTTTTTTTTGTGTAGTGTCGGCACTGAGTGGTGCGCAGTGAAATTAGAATTGTGCAGAATACATGTGTTTCATTCCATAAAAGCTAGTGTATTCTAAATTTGTTTTGGTGCCCTGCATACAGAATTCTGGACGTATGTTTTCAGTATCAGGGTCGATACACTTTGTATAACTCTTGGGTTAAAGTATGGGGGGATTTTGATATTTCTATTTTTTTTTTTAGATATGTATATTATAAATGATTGGCCTCTTCATTTTTCTCAGTAACAAGTCGAAAAATGTTGTGAATGCCATTATTGTTAATATATTTTGTCTATAAAAAGTTGAAAGAATTTTATTGAAGATAATTAATATGAATAAGTTTTATAATTTTATTAACATTAAGGTGCATATTTGCCCAATGCACAGATTAAAAAAAAAATATTAAAAATATCACCTAATTTAATAAAAAACCTACCCCGCTTTTCGTTGTTGTTTAATATGATTATTTAATTTTATGATTCGACCAACAATGTTGAAAAATACATTTCAGCCATTATTGTGTCTTGAATGGTAAAACAATTTCCCAAAGATAAGAAGAGATCTGATGAACTTAATAAAACGAATTTGCCCAATGTAACTTTTCCAGAAAGAGCAAACTTTTAATTTAGATGTTTCAGAAACTGTTGATGTTTCCCTTCTTCTTATCCCTTCTGAACACGACTTGTACGATATATTATTGTGCATAAATTTTCATCGCTTCGAATTTCAATCAACAATTATTTTAAATTTTTGTCTCATTTCTCTATACTCATCGTTCTCTTATGTATTTATGTTCATATTACAATTATTTGAGCAATAACTTGTCATAGCAGTGCATAGTTGTACAACGTATTTTATTTTTGGAAGTAAGTCAATTTTAAATGGCGTTCGAAAGAGTTAAAATTTACTAGCATTTACTTTGTGTTTTTCAGTTGCCAAAATGTCCCTAAGGCCAAAACCGATAAGCGCAACTAAAAACGCAGCATACAACCTCTTTTGGTATTTTAACCTCATTGAAACTCCTATTTTAAATGTGAATTAAAGCTGTAGCTTTATACCACCGACTAAACACACTTTTGAAACACACGTTTAAAATCAAATTCATCATATTTTGTAACTTCGATGGAACTTATTAATTTGTGTTCATTGAAAAATATAATTAACAAAATACCTATGTTTGTTTATCAATGAATAACCAATTATTATTATTGCAAATCGAAATTATATTTTCTCTGACTTAAAGACGATAGTGATCCTAGCTTTGTAAAATGTTTCATTCCATATGGAAACCTTCCCTAATAATTTACATACCATCGTGAAATAAAAAGTTTAAGGTTGAATAAATTACAACAACAAACCTGTTGTCGAAATACTCGACATATTATCGAAATTCAATTAGGATGTTACAGACAAGGTCACTACATCGTGGTTGCGGCATAAAAGTTAAATAAACATTACATATTAAGTTCGATAGAGTTTAAAAATAACATTTTTCCATGATCATATTCGATTGGTCTGAAATTAACTGAATTACAATCTTTATCTGATTTTTTTGATTTAGAACGCTTAATTTAAATATAACCCACATTCAAATGAAACATTTTTGATTTTATTTTTGATTTTTATATATGAACTGAAATTCAAAATTCGATCACAAGCACTGCTTCATTAGCTCAATAAAGCAATTAATTCAATTATCTGAAGTGAAGAGTTGAACTCTCCTTCTGAGTTGAATACTACCTCTAGTCAGTTTTTTTTTTCAAATAAACTGGTTATTTGGACAGAATATAAAATAGTTTAGTAGTTTTTTAATAAGTACTTTTAGCAATTTTTTTTCCAATTCAAAGTAAAAGTGTTAATTTAATTAGATTTCTAAGAGAACTATTTACTAATATATTACTTAAAGTTAAGTGAAGTTTTCAACATAATATGCGGCGCTTAAAGGGTTAAAAAACGATCAAAGAAAATCGCTTCGGAAAATAATCGCGTACAACTAATGTCTTCGAAAATTCCATTAAAAATCTGGAACATAATTTTTTTCGCGATAACAATACTCAACGCTCAACCATTATAACTTCCATGGCAAAATTAAAAAGTTAGTGAGTTACTAAAGTGAATTATTCGAAAAGACTTGGTATTACGTTTGTGATTTTGATGCATTCAGGGATTGAATGTCTTCCAGACTAAACACCGATATTTAATTTAAAAAACATTTTGGGTTTAACAACTTTCTGTATTCGAAATGTTTTATTACATGCATAAAACGACTAGGAAATATGGACGATCACAATTTGCTCAAATTTAATTTAATTTTAAAACCCAACTGTGGGTCTATTTTTTTTTTGTAACCGGGGCGAGCAGTGTTGCTCGGTGCTCACAGGGCAGAAATACTTCGAGCATAAGTTACATAGGGCAAATTTACCCGTTGCGTACAGAGATATATTATTCCGAACGCAGTACAGTATACATAAACATTTTACTTTGGCGTTTAAAAGAAAAATAATTGAGGTTAGAAATTAGTTTTGTGAGTACGGTGTGTTGTCTTTGAAATTAAATAGGAAAAAAACATGGATCAAAACGTATTTAATTTATTAGTTAACTACGGAAACATTGTTTTCGATTCAGATTCAAGTGACGACGAAATTCTTAAAGGTAATGCTGAGAAAATAGAGAATTTCTGCGAAGAAATAGTGCCCACTTTCAGTGATTCACAATTCCGTGAAAATTTTAGAATGCCAATCTCGACATTTCAAAAATTATGTAAAGACATTCATGATTTGGATATCCACATTTGCCATCCGGGAAGAAGTGAGTTAAATATGGAAAAACAAGTAATGATCGGATTATGGTTTCTTGGAAATAGAGAAACAATTAGGTATTTAATTTAGAACCTTGATCCATTAGTTGTTTTTACAATTATTATTGTTTTTGTAGATCAATAGCTGGACGATTTGGGTGTGCCAATTCTACGGCTTGGGTGGTGATAAATACTTTTCACGAAAACTTTTGCTACTTCATGTTTTCAAAGGAATTATCCGTTGGCCGACAGATGGTGAAAAAAAGAGAACCACTCATTATTTGAAACAAAAATATAGGTTTGGAGGTGACAATGGCATTTCAAATTATTTGCTCCCGAATTAATTGGCTAATACAATATTGTTTTCCAGGCATAATTGGAGCCATTGATGGGAGCCACATACCAATAATTGCACCTATAAATCATCCCAACTCCTACGTTTGTAAAAAGGGTTTTCATTCAATCCTTTTGCAAGCTGTATGTAATGAAAAGTTGGAGTTTATTCACAGTTATGCTGGTGAATGCGGTTCAATCCACGACTCACGTCTTCTAACTAAGTCAAATTAAGCAACGCAAATCGCATCCGGTAAATCGCATTAAAGACGTGGCTCCGCCCTCCATTCAAAAATAACGGACAGTTGACTGATGGGCAAACAACTTATAATATCGTGCATTCAAAGTGTCGAGTCATGATCGAAAGAGCATTTGGGCTCTTGAAAGGGCGATTTAGGCGAATAAAATATTTAGATACTAGGGATCCTGTTTTAGCCCCATTATATATAGGAGCTTCATGCATTCTTCATAATTATATTCTAAAAAATAATCCTGGATCTACTGACGAATTTATCGAAGAAATTGAAGATGATGATTCTGATCAACTAAGACATCCGGATGATGTCGATTCAGATACCGATGATGATTTATCATCTGATATTGCCTCCTTAAAAAGGATGGCTATTGTAAATGACCTATTTTAGGTCAAAGATTTAATAAAATAAATTTTTAAATTATAAAAAATAAGCGTTTTATTTCATTTTTGATTTAATTACAGACTCTTTCTCCATTCAACCTTTCTCGATAATTCGAATAACTGGTTAGTTAATTTGGACGTCCTGGCGTCATTTGTTCAGCAATTTTCTCAATAGCCGTAGGGTATCTTCCCATTAATTGGAGCTTTTGGCTTCTATAATGGTTTATACTTTATAGCGCTTCACTTGTACTTTTTCTTTTTCTATTACTACGATCTAAGACTTTAGTCGTGTAGCTAGATGCCTGGATCACATTGACCTCATCATATACTTGCGGGTCTACCGTCTCTATAACATCACTAGTACTCGAAAATAACGCGACAGCTGTTATTTCTGGTGAAGATTTTATTATATCACCTACTAAATCGTAATATGTCCAATGTTTAATGTTATTGCCACTTGTTTCATTGTGCAGTTTCGTTTTATTGTACTGCCTGACCAGTCCTTTCCATTTATTGTCGCACTGGTCCCATGTCAAATTTATTTTAAAATTTTTATTTATTTCACCCGCGATTTTTTTAAAAACATTTTTTTTAATATTAGATGTCAACTCGGCATAATACACTTCAATGAAATTTATAAAAGATATCGTCAGATCATGGGTCCATTTAAAAGCTAAAACACACAAAACAAAAATTATATACATACCTACTACATAAATTATACCTACATAAATAAATTTAATACTCACAATCGTTTGTTTGTTCCTCCAATATCTCCATTATTTAATTAATTTCTTATTTTTATTTTTTTTTTTAATTAAAATCAATTAGTATTTTTTATTTGGTTTTTTTTTCCACTGCTTTGTATAACACAAAATATTTGTAGGTTATGTTTTGTTTTTATTACTCTTCGCTTTATTTCAGAGCATATATTTGTGTCTAGTGTGTACAAGGTGTAGAGTACAGTGGACAAAAAAAAATGCAGTGGACAGTGTAAAATTACTCGGAACGAATAAAAAAACATAGTGTATATTTTGACAGCACCCTGCACGCTACGGTTACAAAAAAAATAGACCCTGTATACTAACTATTGCAATATGTACTACCTAATCCAATAAAAACTTGTGATAAAACGTGTGAATTGGATCGCAAGATATCAATACATTACAGAATATACTTACAGACTATAGACTTATAGACTAATCCAAGGTTTTAGAAGTGTTGGCACTAATTGTGGTCGATTTTTCGTTTATTATGTTTGTTTGTCCAAAAATGATTTGGCTTTAAACTGAAACAAGCCAATGGGTTCTACTAAAGCCGTAAAATGGTTTTATGTAAGGTAATTCGATTAAGTTTATGAATATTAATTATTGAAACCTCGCAAGGGGCACCTTTTGCACTGATAAAATATTAGTTTGCAACGAAATCATTACACTAAGTAAAATACTAAATTAAATGTAAACAAATTATTTTCCTCTTTTGTCGCTAATTTTCTTAAATACTAAAGATATTCTGCGGTTGAAATAGCGATTGAACAAGCAACTCAATTTCAACAAGCCAATTACAAAATAACTTTATATGTACGTCAAAAAAGAATTTTTGTATCATAATATACCCATGATAAAAAAAATAATTAGGTACATATTAATATTAAGCCAAACATCATCTAACGGATGAATTGGCTTGAGATATATTGATATTAATGATGCTTAATTAAGGTTGTTCGCTTAGGAATTTAATGAAATTAACATTTTTGTTTGAAAACACTTTGGATTAAATAAAATTTGCTAAACAAAAGAATAAACTATTAACATTTATCAATTTCATACTAATTTATTTTAGATCCTGTCCAAGTAACTGGTTTATTTGAAAAAACTGCAAAATGAATCGGATTTTACTCAGTTTGAAATCACACAGGCTTATATACTGCAAAAGTGATACTCATCTTGAGATTATGATTTGATAAAGGTAGTAAATTGCATTTAGGAGTAGCATTTAACGAAATTAATCATTCCAAAAATCAATTTCAATTTTTTTTTTACATTTTCGGATAAAGAATAAATAATAACAAATAACTGTTTGCATGTCATTGTAATTCATATTTGCGGGGATGTATGTGCATATGTGGGTTTTTATAATTCAAAAACTAAAACAGAGAAATCTTTCAAACCATTTAGGCCTAAGGGTTTCAGATTATAACGAATAATTATATGTTCAGAATAAAAAGTTACTAGCTTTTAGACTGTCATAATACTAGCTGAAATTTTTATTTTTTTATTTTTTTTTTCATAATTTATTAAGTTTTATCATAAATTGTTCCTTTGGAATTTTGAAACACAGGATTTTTCTTAATTATTACACCATCCCTCCGGCAAGTCATACAGAGATTTGTGTTATGTTATTTTATTTCCCCGTCTCGAATAAAGAACTAGAACTTTTTAATGCACTGGCAAATATGATAGAAAAGACAAATAAGAGCAAATTTCTAGGTTCTCGATTATAAACAAATAATTTGTAATCTTTGCGAAAAGACTCGAAAATGGATTCTATTCTATGTGTACGGTTTCTGGGGAGTTTCCGGTTCCAGGTATGACTTTGTGCACTTGAAATTTTTGCCTATTGCAGCATTGGCTTAATTTTTCAGGAGAATTTGTACGAAGAGTTTTATGAGACAATATGGTTTAGATTCATCTTTCCAGGCGTTGGAATCATTAGGATTTAGAAAATTTCCAAGGTTTTAAAAATCAGAGTTTTCATTAACCTGCACAGATCAACCTGCCCATTTGCTGTAATTTGTGAAAATTATTTAATTGACTAAAATGTCTGCCTTACCAGTAAGTTTGTAATACCTTATTTGAATCGTTTCAGCTGATTTGTGGTTTAACACATTGAGTAGACGGTTGCTTGAGCGTTTTTTCTCGTATATCAGTAAGGGTGAGGCGAAGCATTCATTGTTGGCTGGTTTAAAATATCCAATAATTATTGAATACTATCGTTAAGGATGCCAAAAGCATATACTTTTTAGATGTCCTGAAGTAGAACCAATAAAGCCAATTAGGTGTAGGTGACCTGAAGAAAAATCAATAAAGCCAATTTATTGATTAACGTGGCTTGACTTTTTGTGGAGGATGATTAATTTAACATTTCGTTGCAAGCACTCGTCAATTAAAAACAAAATTTCGTTGCTACAAAATCAAAATTTAACACTTCGGGATAAAGTTAAAGCACGGAGAATAAGATATAAAGAGAGATAATTTGTAAGAGCGAGAAATGTAAGAGAAAAATTAAATGCATATTTTATACAAATAATTTTTGCATTATAAAGAGGTAAATATATAAAATATAACTGTTCCTATCTATCCTTTCAATTTCATATGCAGAAAATAGGCGTCAACCAAATTTCAAAACAAAACAAAAAAAGTATTGTTTTGTTGGTGGGATCATGAAATCCGGCCGGAAATGCCCATCGTTCATATTGTAAAATGCCACCGCTAGTAAATTCGACCAGAAAACAAACCGTATCATGAAATGGGCCGATATCATGAAATCCGGTAGCGGTGGAATTGTGACGGAAATCGCCCGGTTTTACAAAAAAAAAATATCATAAACACCGCTTTCAAGGTAAATTTTCATCAAAAATTGTCCGTCAACTATTATCTAATGGACGATTTTTGACGGAAATTTACCGTGAAAGCGGTGTTTATGATACCGTTTTTTGTAAAACCGGGCGATTTCCGTCAAAATTCCACCGCTACCAGATTTCATGATATCGCCCCATTTCAAGTTACGGTTTGTTTCCCTGTCGGTTTTGCTAGCGGTAACATTTTACATTTGTAGTGTTCCATTGGAAACAATTTGCTACTTGCAAGTACTTGTGAGTAGATGTCCAATGGAACGCGAATTTTCGTGACAGTAGTAAAACATAACCTCAATTTAAATAAAAACTGGTAGATTTTTATAAAAAATACATTGTTCCATTAATAATAATTAATAATAATACGTAATAAAACATTAAACAACAAAATAATTAAAATATTTTTGCGATTTAAAAATTGGCGTGTCGCATCACAAACATAAACAAATTTTTTTTTTTAACCCTAAACCAACCAGCATATTTTTGTTGTCAGTACATTCAAATTCTAATCAAATAACTTCCTAAATTTTTGCAAAGAATGCCAAGTACGTTGTATGGAATGTATGGAAATGTTTTAAAATAAAATACATATAAGTTTATAACTAAATTAACATTATTTTGAAAATCGATGCATTTATCCAATGAACCAAAAAGCACACTTTGGTTGGATTAGGGTTAAAAATATGACATTCCCCACAAACAAAATTGGTATAGAGCCATCTATTAGAATTTTTTAAACTAAAATCGCTCTTCCGTTAATTTTGTGCGTAACTACTTCTCAACTACACCATCGTTTGAGCATGAGTAGTTGCGAGTAGATACAAGTACTTGTGAGTAGTTTACTCAAGCCAATGGAACACAGCAAATATAAACGACCGGCCGGCATTTCCGACCGGATTTCATGATCACATCCGAAGGAGAAACAGGTACTCATAGACATATAAAGAGAGACCTGAAACAAAATTGTTTCCATGTTTATTCCCATAGAAAATTCTGTCTTTTTCGTGTAAGCAGTTGGAGAGAGAGGATTGTATGGTATATCTATTATCTGTTATGCTCTTTCTTTTTTGTAAACAAACCATTTAGTTTTTATTGTGGTTTTGCATAGTTTCGCGAAAATTAAAAATTATCAACTAAAACAAAACAATTAAAAAGAATAATATATAATTAATTATTATTTGTGGAAAACTATTAAAAAATATTTATGTATGAAAAATGAAGTAATTAATAAGAAAATGTCGTAACAATACTCGCAACAAATTACCGGGAATTTCATTTCATCGAGACGTTTTATTCTGGTTTACATAAAACGAAATTAAAATTGTGACATAAACATTGTAATTTGTGATAAAAAAAGTGCACTTTTAATTTAAATTTATTACATAATTATAGAAAAAAACAAATTTCGTTGTTTGGAAAGGTACGAAATTTACCATTTTTTTTTTTTTTTTTACCAGGTCCGCACTAAAAGTGTAAAATAATTACGCGTTTTTAGAAAAGTTATTTCTAATAATAAAATTAATTTTATTAAAAAATTGAACTAAATAATAACTATCCGTGTATTTGCAGCTAAAATAAAAACATTTTTTAAACTTTAATTGGTTTATTTTAGCTTCTTTTGAAGAAGAAGAAATTGTGTATATATACTGCAACTAAATTTAAAAATAAAAATGAAAATAAAAAGTTAAAAATAAATATTTAACCATAAAATTAAACTAATCAGCAATTTCCTAAAAATCTGGAAAAAAAGGACTTACTATTTATAATTATATCACAGATAAGAATAGACAGATGTACATCTTGTATGGGCCAAATTTACATTAGAAATTTCAATACCAAATTCTAATCTAATCCTTTTAGAGCAGGACGTATATATTGTAAAATACAATTTTGTTTGAAGTTGGTTTATGTTTGCTTTGATATAATCAAAATAGCCATGCCATGTTTGCTTTGATATAATCAAAATAGCCATACGTAAAAAAAGATAAAAAGAGACAGAAATGTACGTCCTGCTCTAAAAGGATTGGATTGGAATTATTGTATTGAAATTTCTAATGTAAATTTGGCCCATACAAGATGTACATCTGTCTATTCTTATCTGTGATTATATGATATAATTTAAAAATGATTTTGTTACATTGATTGATTGATTGATTAGAATGTACGGCCAATCATTATAGCAGGAACTCCAGACTCCCAGGCACACACCGTACACCCGTATAACAAAAACCGAAGGATAAGAAAGGGTTGTTAGTAAGGACAGACTCGACCCAGTTACAGACACCTAAACGATCGATAGTTAGTAAAATTGTTAGTAATTATATAATTGTATTTAAACAATTAAAGTAATTATATACAGGACAACACAATTTCAAAACTACAGCTTATTCACCACTTGTTGCTCCTGTAGGGTTGATTCAAGCTAAAAATATTAATCTGAAACTCAGGATAGATTTTAATCCCTATAATAATGCCTAATTTTGGAACTATGCTATCTCCTGAAATTAGTTTATTTATTTAGTAACATACGGAAGCAACCACTTTCCATCTTGAAGCTAAATAAATCAAAAGACATTAGTTAACAAAATACATTAATAAAAACACAATATAATAAATATAATAAAAATTACAGACAATTGATATTTTATAAAATCGACTAAGTAGGTTTCCCAATACTTAGCTACAAATTCTAAAAGCATGTTCAAACTTGACATTACTAATTTAAGGTTTAAATACACCTCTCTTGTATCCTTAGTTACAGTGATCATGTAGCTAGTTAATAAATTGTTTGTATAAAGCATTTATATTTAAAAATAAAATAAAATTAAAAATAAATATTTGACCATAAAATTAAACCAATCCTCGTTCATCATTATCCTATAGGTCTTGACAAAGGTAATTAAATTACTAACGTTGAAATTTATAATATATAATGATTATATGACCTAATTTAAAGATGAACATACAAATCGACGGATTAGTTCCCTAGTGTTCCATCTCACATTTTGACGATTTTTCATTCACACGCTATACATTCAATAATTAAAAACTAACTAAAAGGAAATAAAAAAATTATATTCTTTCAAATTTCATCATTATACCTAGGGCACAGCTTTTTCAGGTTTTACCCACACTATCGAGAGTTTCGAAAAACGTATAATAACTTAATCAAAAATTGATTTTGTATTTTATTTTCCACCAAAAATATATAATATCCGAGGAATTCCCCCCGAACACAAATTTTCATATTTCCCGAAAAAGTTATACCCTAAATTCCCTATAAATAGTTTTGTCGTTTATGTGTGAGATCTACAACCTAAACTCCACAAAATCAATTAAGTTAAATACAATTAGCATCTCACACTTTCACTTATATAATTCAAAGTTGTTCCCATTCATAGGGACCAAATTTGACAAGCAAAAAAATAATTTATATTAGCATTTTATTTATATAATTAATTGAAATTTTTAATCTTTTATTTTAATATAAGTTAATTTAATATAATTTATAAAATTTAATGCTATTTACCCCTTTTAATACCCCGTATTAAAATTAATCATGTTTAAATAAAATTGTATATATACCGTGAAATCTCGCTACAGCGGAGCCAAAGGGACGAGAGAAATATATTTGTTTATTTAACTTAGTTATGCATTTATGTAAAGTTTTATTATTGTATTTCCTTATTAATCATAGTATATTTCCACATAAAACAATTAACACTTTGGCGAATAAAATTTCATTTCGAAATTTCAATGTTTTTAAATCAATATTCGCTATAATGAGACCTCACTGTATTATTTATTTATTTATTTATTTATTTATTAACCAACAGCATGTTCATGCAAAAATGGCTTACATTATTGAAAAATATTATAAAAAGTTAAACAATTTTATACAATAAAAGGTAAGGTTACAACGTTATCAATAGATCTAACAATACAACAAAACATTATGAAACTATTATTATTATAATATTAAACGTATTAAAACAAAAGTCTAGCGATTCGTTTTTTAAACTCATCTCTGGAAATATTAAAATCGAAACAATCCGCTACGGCGTTGAGATCTCGTTGAATACGCGCTATAGGGCCATGGAAGCTGTAGTTGCTACTTGCAGTCGGAATATGAAGAAGTTCCCGGGGGCGTAAGCTGCGTTGAGGAGCATAAATATTAAAACATGAAAGAATCTCGGAGCAGTCTATTTCACCACAAATGATGTCCCGTGCAAATGTGACATTCAGAAACATAAGGTTAGTAACACACCAACCGCAAAATGTGTTCAGGTCCCGCTGAAATTGATCGCGATCTAATTCACATGATATGTTTGCATATATTTTCATGTCGTCAGCAAATAGAATACAGTCTGCGAATTTGAAGCAATCCACAACATTGTTAATAAACAATAAGAATAATAGTGGGCCCAAGTGACTACCCTGAGGCACTCCAGATGTCGCAATAAAACAATCTGAGAACGTATCGTTAATCTTGACAAACATTTTGCGATCCGATAAATAAGACATAAGCCAATTTAAGGGAATAATGTCGCAATTAAGTTCACTGAGCTTATTTACTAATATCCTGTGATTAAGTTTATCGAAAGCTTTAGCGAAGTCGGTATAAACTACATCGACTTGAACTTTCGAGGCAACAGAATTAATTAAATTATTTTGAAAGACTGCTAAATTAGTGACCGTTGAGCGGCCAGGAAAAAATCCATGCTGACGAGTGCTAATATGTTGCTTGGAGTGGAAGTAGATCACTTTGTTAACCATTGACTCGAATACTTTAGGAATGCAAGACAGTATTGCAATTCCACGATAATTTGTTACATCACTGCGGGGGCCGCTTTTGTGGATCGGTATGATACTTGATATTTTCCAGAGATCAGGAAATTTGCCTTGGCTGAGGCTCAGATTAAATAGATGACATAAAGGAGCGGCAAAACCGACTGCACACAGCTTTAATAGAGACACTGGTAAACCATCTGGTCCAGGCCCCTTAGATACATCCAAGTTCATCAAAGCCCTCATTACGTCAAGTTCTGAAAAAACAATTTTTGAATTATTGCCGTTAGCTAATATAGGAGAGAGCGAGCTATCCTTAACAAAAACACTGCTAAAATAATCAGCGAAGAAACCGCATATTGCCTCTGGGTTATCTGATTTTTGACCATGGAACTCTAAAAATGCCGGCAAGCCGTTAATATGTTTCTTAATTTTGACAAATCTCCAGAAATTCTTCGGATTACATCGCAAATCATCTTCAATATCAATTATATAATTGTTGTACAGGAATCGGTTGAGACAGCAAAACTGTTTGCGCAGAGACTTAAACTGGATATAGTCATGGGCCAACCCTGTATGCCTATACTTCCTGTGACTTTTATTACGCAGGACTTCTAGCTGCTTGAGTTCTTTAGTAAACCACGGGACGTTCCGGGTATGAGACTTATTCATTAATTTTTTAGGAACAAATTTTTCAAAAGCAACCTTCAATAATTCATTGAAGGTATCTAATGAACTGTTGATATCCATGTTTGATAGAGTATCAGCCCAATCCACTTCAGCTAAAAAATCATTTAGTGAGCTGTGGTCGGCGTGCGAATAATCAAAGA
Organism: Tipula helvola; assembly: GCA_963556165.1. Classification (NCBI taxonomy): domain Eukaryota; kingdom Metazoa; phylum Arthropoda; class Insecta; order Diptera; family Tipulidae; genus Tipula; species Tipula helvola. The sequence goes on from OY744483.1 coordinate 236,244,088, forward strand.
CGGTACAGTTTTTAGTGAAGTTCAAATTATTAGAAGTTTTGTAGAACAACTGAAATGAAACCGGGGTATGATAAACACTCGAAGATCCGGCAAAGTCGTCGCATGATTCTAGTTTAAAAGACCTATTATTAGTGTAGAAAACCAAATCCAGATAAGTGCCGCGGCTGTTTGGTACACTGTTTATTTGTGAAGTACCCATGTTTGCCATAAAATCACAAATTAAGGCTGAAGAATCATTCGTATTAGCAGGAATGAATATATTGTCAACCATCATCCAAATTAGATCTGGAAAGTTGAAATCGCCGAAAATAACAAAGTCAGTGTTATCAGAAATAAAAGGTAATAAATTACATGAGATCTTGTCAATAAAATCTTGACAGAAAGGCGCCGATGGCTCTAGAGGAAAGTAGACTGTGGTAATTATTATGTAAAATGTACCGAGTTTGAGTTTAACACCCATGAACTCAATAATTGGATCGGAAAATAAAAATTCACAAGAATACATTTTCCGAACTGCAATAAGCACACCACCACCTTTTCGTTTTGTACTAAAGTTATATCGATCGCGACGGAAAACGCAAAAGTCCGAAGGGAAAAACTCCGCATCATTGAAATCCACTGTAAGCCATGTTTCTGTCAGAATTATTACGTCGTAATTAGATTCTAATATTCCAAGATAGAAATTTCTTGCTTTTGAACGCATGCCACTACAATTAAAATAAAAAATTGACAAGCTACTGTTGAGGGCATTGTTAGATCCATTGATGATATTGCTAGAATTAGATAAATATAAATTTAGAATATTAGGATGAACTGTGATAAGATTATTGTGAGCAAATGGTAAATTAGTATTTAAAATATTAGAATTTAATGTATAATTTTATTTTATTACATTGATAAAAATCCCATTAGCATCGAATACATGAAACTTACTAATTAAATTTCCAATTCGACTCAAATTTACTCAATTATACGTAGTATAAGAATCTCATTTGATTCGAATACATGAAAATTTTGCGTTGTGTAGCTCAAGGCATATAAAGCGCACTACAGTTATCTCATACATACACAGAGGAAGAGTGAAAACAACGCCAAATAACAATAAAAACAAAAAAACTTATTATACACAATATGCGGCTTAGTGAATATTGGCCCTAACCCACATTTCTAACATTTTTCAAGAAATGCAAAAAACGAGAGTTTTGACAGATAATACCTTACGTTTAGGGCCGAACAAAACTGAATGTGAAACGTGTTTTATTGATTTTTAGGTTAAACCAGTCGCACAGAAAGACGCGACGACGTGTTGCATTCTACATTTTGGTATCAAAATGTCATTTTTGAAAAAAATGTGGGTTAGGGCTGATATTCACTAAGCCATCGATGTACTAAAGCCACCAACACACATATAGGAAAACAGATGTTTTTATATAATCTTCAATGTGCGTAGCAGGAGGCGTATCGACGTGTACATGGCTTCTCTATAACAATTATACACAATACACTTACCAAAATCCATTGCAATGCAAAATAGATTTGTTCAAATTATACCTATTTACAAAAAAATCATAACAAATATTCCTGTCATATATATATAATTACGTGTGTGACATGTAAGTCTTAATAAAAAAAATATTTATTTATTCAATTTTTAACATTTATTTACTTACATCTCACTTTTACGGAGTTAAAATTACAACTGACTTAATTATGAATTATATTTTCTTAATTCTAATCTAAAATTATTAAAAATGTTACGCGTGCGTCTTATGCTTATCCGTTGGCTCAGGTTTCCCTTATTTTATGATGTACTCTTTAATTACATTTCCCAAGTGTGGGAAATGCAATTAAGCATTTTCTTTATGTTCGTCTTTTACATGTGACGAATGAGAAATGCTATTATGCACTTTGTTGGAACGTAATTCCTCCGGGGGATGAAAAAAGGGCGTCCCCGTCCTTTAGTTTGTTGGTCGCTTCTTTCAATATGTTTGACAATTGGTTGACTTTTTACCTCTCTGATGGTTTTGGAGTTGAGCTGCTTATTTTTACCGTAGCGGGTTGTATACCACGGAGGACAATATAAACAATAAGAGCCATTATACCGATTGATGATATCGTTACTGTTCCTGATAACGTCTATATCCAGTTTTGATGTTTGATCTGTTCCAGATACACGTTTTTAATTTCTTTTCTGTTTTGGGTATTCTCCTCCTTTATTGTGCTTATGTCTAACGCTTTTATTAGTTGCCTGGTTGCGTTTATGTTATACAGCGCACCTTGTATTTACTGTAAATCACTAGTTAACTCGTATGATTGGAATTTTCTGTTTCTAATTGTTATACTGCAGTTCCAGAATGTTAGTAAGAAGTTTCCGGTTAGCTTTCTATCGCTAGGTCCGCAATCCGAGTGTAATGTTTCGTTGTTTGCGTTATTTATAATTAATTTGTTTTCAGAAATAAGCTGCATTTCTGTTTCCGTCTGGGATGTCACGTTGCAGTGGCTTGATGTGCCCATTATTAACGGTTTGATACAATTATCGTCAAAATCTTGTATTTCTGAATGACTTTGTACAAATTGCTTGTGATCTAATGTTGTATATAATTTCTGGTTGTTTCTGATCAATGTGCTTGAGGTTTCCTTTTCCAATTTTGGTACCTGGAGGATGTATAATAATGTTTCACCGTTTATAGCAATTTTCGGTGTTACAAACTGTAATGCCTCGTCGGGCAATGAGATTTTGATACCCTGGTTGACCAGTAAATCTTTAATCTTGATGATTTCGGTTAATGTCAGAATTTTACTGCTCGGTAAATTTACTTTTGTCCTAACTATTGCTTCTTGAATTTCTTCCAATATTGTATTTATAGTGTCAATGGTTACTATAGTTGCCAACATGTCTATTTCCGTTAGTATTACTTTATTATTGATAGTGCTGTTCATTATTGCCCTGTTCACTGTTGCAGTTATCATTTGGATTCTTCCATCTATTTGTTGATTTATATGAAATTGTTGATTATTGGCGTCTATTAATTGGTTCATAGTATTGTTGATTATACGCAGGTCTTCAGCGTCGGGAGTCCCCGCAAGCCATTTCCGTCCTGAACCCAAAACATCCCATCGTTTATATCTGGTGCTTTGAAGTGGTTTTATGTGACGTAGGTTGTCGTGTAGCTTTTTAATTTTTTGTTTTATTATGTTATGTAATTCTAATTTATCGTACATTTTATTGTTGATTAGTTTGTTAATTGTTCCTACCGTTACTTCTATATTAGTGAAGTTAATTGGATGTATTACCTTAATATTTCCTACTTGAATTTTGCAATGCCCTGTTTTTATTAACAATATCGGGTCATCGTATAAACTTTTAATTTCTAATTTTTGAGCAATCAATGGTTTAATGAATACAATTAAAAAGATACAAATTTGTGGGTACATTATGATATAATTTTCAATTTTGATAGTTTTCAATTTAATTTTATAATTTTTGTTTTCAATAGTATAATAATTTTTCTTTTTTTTCTTTTTTTTTCAAATTTATAATTAGCTACCTATAATTTTTACAGAATTTAACATAAAAGTTCTGAAATGATAAAAAAAAAATATTAGTTTAGTTACACTGTTTTAATCTCTTAATTTTATTCTTGTTTCGCTTAATATTTCTATTGATATTGAATGTTTTAAAATTTATATTTTTTGCTTGAGCTTTAATTCCTCTTGCTTGTGTTTTTGTTCTAATATTCGGTTTGAGAAATACCCATTGATTTTCAAGCAGGTTTGGTGGATTTTCTCTATGGATAGTTTGTTTTTCCATTTTTTTTTATTGCCCCTTCTATATTTAAGCTCACCTGCTTAAATATGTCGTTGGCTTGTCGTTGAATATCACAAGGGTTTATTTGATTAATTTGATTGAAAACAATCTCATTTGGCGTGAAGCCTGTGGAGGAATGCACTGAGCCATTGTATAAGGCTACAGATAATTCGATTGCGACTGGAACACTGGAATTAGTTAACTTGGTTTTATTTGTATTGAAAATCTCAATTATTGTTGAATGAGCTTTTTCAATTTGTCCATTCGATTCGGACGAAGATGCGTATTCTAGCTGAACGTTAAGTTTATTAAGATATTCCTTAAATTGTATGGAATGAAATGTTGTTTCGTGATCTGATACGATTGTATGAGGAATTCCGAATTGAGTGAAGTATCTAGTTAGAGCACTAGTTGTGTCTAACAAATTTTTGGTTTTTATGGGAATCATCTGTAGATGTTCCGAACATGCGTCAATTATGGATAGGAAACTTGACTTATTTATACTAAAGATGTCAATATGAAACCTCTCTAGTGGCTTGTGAGTGATAGGCCTAGGTGATATTTTAATATTGTACGGTTTCCTATCGTACTTGTGAGTTTGGCATGTATTGCAAGCATTAATGTGACTTTTGATTTTTTTCGCCATATTTGGAAAAAAATATGAGCGCCTGATTTGGTTTTCTACTTCCCGAATACCTCTGTGAGCTCGTTCGTGCTCTTTTGAAATAATGGCATTTTGACGATCCTCGTTCGTCACGTCTTCAACCATTTTCGTAACGAAGACGAAATGGCCGTCTCTTGAAAAATTCTCCCTGAAAGCTTCTTGAATGCTTTGGTACAGTATCTCTGGCGCTAGAATTGCCGACTGTTTACCGTTGTGGAAGTTTTTCATGTAATTTACTATATCGTTTTTCTCAAATACTTTTTGAGCGATAATTATTCTTTTAAAATTTTGAAAAATTTGTTCCGAAATTATTGTCTCTATCTTGGCAACCTTAAATATAATTTGGTTCCTATAATAGTTTATAGGTCGCTCTGAGAAGTGAATAAAATAATGGTCCGAGGTGTTTGCTGAGTGAACAGTCTCTATTTCACTATCAGTTTCTGATCTATTTACCTCCCTAACTTCGAGTTCACGTGGAGTGTTATGACTTCTTTCATTGAGATTTATTTCATTAGTAGGTATCCGACTTAAAGCGTCTGCTACCACGTTGGTTTTCCCTTCTCTATATACGACGTCGTAGTCGTAATTTTCGAGCTCTAATCGCCATCTTAATATTTTAGAATTTTTTTCTGAAGTTTTAATAAATGTGAGAAGCTTATGGTCTGTGACCAAGGTGAATTTGTTTCCGTAAAGGTAACACTGGTATTTTTTAATGGCCCATATTATAGCCAGTGCCTCTTTTTCATTTGTGGCGTATTTAGATTCGGTCTCGTTAAGAGTTCTCGATGCGAACGCAATGGGTCTTTCGACTCCATCTTGCACCTGCGATAGGACTGCACCAAGAGCAAAATCTGATGCATCCGTAGTCAGTATGAAATTTCGTGAAAAATCAGGGTATGCTAAGATTTGATCCGTTGAAATGATCTTTTTAAGGCTTTCAAAGGATTCTTTGTAATCTGGGTCCGCAATATTAATCGAAGTATCTTTTTTCAGATATTTCGTCATGTGTTTGGTTATCTTCGAATAATCTCTGATAAACCTCCTGTAGTACCCTAACAGTCCTAAGAACTGTTTTATTTCTTTAGCCGTTTTAGGTATTGGCCAGTTTAGAATTTTTTCTACTTTCTCGGGGTTTGGTTTTACCCCATCCTGAGTGATTATATGCCCCAGGAATTCGGTTTCCCGTTTCAAAAACTCGCACTTGTCGAGCTGAATTTTTAAATTAAAATGGGCAAGCCGTTTAAACACAGTGTCTAGATTATTTATGTGGTGTTCTAAATTTTTACCAACGATGATAATGTCGTTGAGGTAAACGTGACAAATTTTTCCTATCAGACCATTGAGAACGTTGTTCATCGCCCGTTGGAATGTGGCGGGACCGTTCTTAAGGCCAAAGGGCATTCGAGTGAACTCAAAGTGGCCCTTATCTGTCGATAAAGCTGTTTTCTCCTGAGATTTTTCCTCCATAGGAATCTGGTGAAATCCAGATTTTAGGTCCAATGTTGAAAAATAAACAGATTTCCCCAAATTATCGAGAATTTCCTCAATTTGTGGCATTGGAAACTTGTCATCTTTGGTTTTTTCATTTAGTTTCCGGTAGTCTATCACTACTCTTACTTTTTTTATGCCTGACGCATCTTTCTTTTTTGGGACAACCCAGATAGGTGATGTGTATGGGCTGATCGAATTCTTTATGATACCACTATCTAGTAGCTCTCTGACTTGTTCCTCTACATCATTTTTGTAATGATGAGGATATCTGTAGGTTTTTGTGTAGATAGGACTATCGTCAGTTGTTATAATCTTGTGTTTTGTGATCGTAATCGCTGATAATTTTTCATTTTGTTTTAACAGAATTGATTGGTTATTGAAAATGGTTTCTGTTAATACGTCTTTTTCTTTTTCGCTCAAATGGTTCATTCTAATCAATTTCTGGATACATTTTTTATCTATAGTTTTGTTCTCAGAAAGTGGTATTGGATTTATTGTTTCAAAGTTATTCACTTTGAGTTTTAATTTAGGAATCCGTTTAGGAGGTTCGGGGTTTCCCGTAAGAATTTTGACTGTTGTCTTGAAGTTTTCAGCTTTATAGAGTCCTGGTTGTACTGTTATGTCTTCGTTTAACTTTTCGAAGCCCGTAACTAACCATTCGCCGTTTTCCGATGTATTAAGCGTGACTGTATGGTTATAAAAATTGTTCTGTGGATAATATCTGTTGAATTTATATACACGGTTGTTCAGTGTAATATTGTTAGACTTAAAATCTATCTTGGCATTCATTTTTGCCATTGTTTCGGAACCTAAAATTCCATCAAAGAATTTATGGAAAGCTAGTTGATAGTATGTTTGTTCTGGTTGATTATCTCCTAATAAATTTAATTTCACTTTCTTTTCAACTTTATGGTTGCCTAAAATGTTTTTAATTGTGGTTCTATTTGTATTAACGAAATTTTTGAGATTTAATAAATTATTGATTTCTGGCGTAATGACATTTTTATTTGCGCCCGTATCTATTAAAAGTGTTATGTGGCCTTTTAAGTACTCATTATAACACTTGAGGTACGGAAGATAATTTAATCTTCCGTATCTGACTCGATGGTCCCTTGAAAATTTCCTGAGTTCCCATCTTGGATCTCATCGTGATTTTCTTCGTTCGAATCTGACGCTAGGTCGTCTGTAATTTCATTTTTAGTTTCATGATTGTGAATCATTCTCTTAAATGAGTTCCGAGTTCTCATGGATTGATCGACGTCCATGGGAGACACTGATCCTCGAACTGAGTAGGTTTGTTTTTTATTATTAAAATTTGGTGGTAACGAATCTTTATTTTTTGGTTGGTAATAATCAATTGCTTTTGGTTTTTGAAAATTATTGGGATTGTTGAGTTTTTTCGAGTTATTTGATATTAACTCGTTACTATTGAATTTACAGAGGAAGGCATATGCCTCCTCTATACATTTTGGTTTTGCCGCTTGGGCGTAGCCAAAATAAAGTTTTCGTAACCCTGAAATGAAAGCTGCTAGCGCGTCTTCTGCAATAAAAGCGCTGATTGCAGGCCATGATTCGCTACATATTGTATTTTGTTTAGACAGTGATTTAATATTTTGCACATTTTGTTTTATTTTCGTAAAATAACTGTGCACTGTCATGTTTTCGGTCATCTTTGTGGACCATAATTGAGATTTATAGAATGAAAGTTCCTGGCGATCGCCTAAGGCTTCCATTAAAATATTTTTTATTTCTAAAAATGATTGAGGATTTCCGGCAAGACATATTATATCTCTTGCGTTTCCTTCTATTTTATTCAATACCGATTGAATGTATAGTGCGAACTGTTGTTCTGAAACTAGAGGTTGAAATATTAGCAGTGTACTTTCTGCTGTTTTCAGCCAAGCTGATAATTGTTTACGATTCCCATCGTAATGTGGAATCGATTTGATAGGATCCGGGATCCTGAACAAGTCAACTGTTGACATTTGTTCTTTAACTTTAACAGGCGTCTCGAATTGATCCTGTGGTTTATCAAATGTTTTCGAAAAGAAAATTTAATTTTCCATCTTGCTCCACTTGTGCATCGTTCAATTTTTTTAATTGTTCTACGATCACGCTTAATTGTGTAGCTAATTCCTCCATTTCTAATATTGAGTTGATTTCTTTGTCAATATTTCTATTTTGATCAAAGATTTTTAACCTTTTCCTCATATATTAGACACTAATGGACTTAATATTATTATTTTTTTTTGTTTACTGTCACTATGCGATCCACTGATGCTAATTGTGAACAGTATGGTCCCGTTGCGTCTATCTGGTAGTGCGCGGTCGAACCGAGGTAACAATTTTAATAATATTTTATCACTCTACTTTAAAAATCACAGCAATTGCTATCCACTGATGCTAATTGCCTTTTTATCGTAAAAGATTAATAAAAAATAAAAAATCTTACCTTTTTGCAATCGTTCTGAGAGAGTGGGTTACAGTGATGTCTTCAATGAAATCCGGCGGAACCTCAAATCAACCAACGGTTTATTAACCTTCAGTTGACGATGTAACACTAATAATTTTTGGCTGGCAATAAACCGGCACACAAAAAATTAATATTTGAGATACAAAAAAATAATAAAACGGCACAAATTAATGAGCAACAAACAAAAATTTCTTGGCATCATAATAATAATTTGGCAACATTTATAATTTTTTGGCACTATTGGAAGGGTACACAAAAATTATTTTTTGGCATCGAAATAAACATTTTAGGCGACAAAAATAATTAACTGGCAACAAAGTTATAAATAAATAAATTAAAAATTAAAAAAATTAAATTAGTTTTAAAATATTCTGGAAAATGGAGATCCCTAATTTAACTTAGAATTGTAGAGGCTAACGGCTTCGGTAACTCTCACGGGCACACGGGAGGTCGCTTCGCTCCCCCCCCAGGATAGGCAAACATGTTGCACTGCGTGCCGCACGTAGGAGCGGATTATATAGAATCTATTAATGACACTGCAATATTTTATATCGACCCCCCTTCAAATATTAAATAATTTGTATCGATTAAATTTAATTTTTTGTCTCGATTTTTTTTTTTTACTCTAAAAATTATTTTTTTCTGTTCCAAAATATTATATTTGTTGCCAATTTATTAATTTTGATGTCAATGTTTGTCGCCACAGTATTTAATAATGTTCTTCAAAAATATTTGTTTGTTTTTTCATATGTGGTGCCAAAATATTATTTGTGATGCCAATTTATTATTTTTGATGCTAATGTTTGTCGCCAAAAAATTTTTCTTGTATGCCCGTTTAAATTATCCCATAATTTTTTCACGAAATTAAACTGTTACGGATTCACTTCTGAATTTGTGTTTAAGTTCAAATTCTTTGCACTGTTAATAATTTCACTGATTTTTCACTAAACCGCGGCTGCGCCAATTACGTGTGTGACATGTAAGTCTTAATAAAAAAAATATTTATTTATTCAATTTTTAACATTTATTTACTTTACATCTCACTTTTACGGAGTTAAAATTACAACTGACTTAATTATGAATTATATTTTCTTAATTCTAATCTAAAATTATTAAAAATGCTACGCGTGCGTCTTATGCTTATCCGTTGGCTCAGGTTTCCCGTATTTTATGATGTTCTCTTTAATTACATTTCCCAAGTGTGGGAAATGCAATTAAGCATTTTCTTTATGTTCGTCTTTTACATGTGACGAATGAGAAATGCTATTATGCACTTTGTTGGAACGTAATTATATATATATGTATATCAATATTCAGGAATTTATTTGTGTCGATAGTACATAAAATAAAATACAAACACACTTTCAAATATGCGTAAAAATAGAATATGAAACTTAACTGCGTATATCAAATTGATTAAATTTCAATTCTAATTCGATCTAAATATACAATTATTGTATATAAATTTATGTACCACTACACAAAAATTAAATCATGTACTTAATCGAGAAATCAAGAAATTTGATTTCTTTCTCTATAAATATAAAATATTGCTTGATAAATGTATCCCGATGGATTACATTTTTTTCATTATTAATTTTCACTTCACCACAACACAATAAAACTAAAATTAAATAAAAAACACTTTACACACTTTTTTACAAAACACTTTATAAATAAATAAATTAATTAATTAAATTTTCGAAGAGGACGACAAAAATACGTCTTTCCTCTTCGAACGTCAATCGCTTCATTTCCTATTACGAGTATGTATAGTAGAAAAAATCCAAACTGAATTTTATTCATATCTAGGGGAATAACCTAAATCATAATATTACTTCAAATAAAATATTCCATTTCATATGAAATCTATTGTAAACTCACATGGGGCACTGAGTGCCTTTGTACACAAGATATGTTAGAAACTTCAAGCCTCCGGCAGTTATTAAAATACCAAAAAAATGGTAAATATTTCTAACTTTTGTGCTCAGTGTGAGCTTATCTTTCTGAAAATCATGCATTTAAAGCAATACCTGGTACAAAATTGGCGATATTCCGATTTTAAAATCGCTTGTGGCACTCAGTACCAAGTACACGGGTCTAGAGTTAAATAGAAATTACCGAATAATTGTAGTGAGTTACTTACTTCCCGATTTTAGCAGTTTATTTAAAAAAATTAAGAAATGTTTAATTTAAAAATACAAATTTTTTATTTTTTCGTATACGATGAGACGACAAAATCGTCATATTGCTTTTTTGAAACATACAATTATGTATTTTTGAGTGAAAGTATATTTTTGGTTGTAAATGTTAGTACCAAAGTTACAATGGAAGTGGCCCACTATCTGGTAATTTCTATTAAAAAAGAAATTAAAAAAAGTTTTAACGAAATTATCGTATTGCCTTGTAGCCTTCACGCTATAATGCTATAAAACAACTTGGGAGCAATTTGTGTGTTTATCAAAGATCTTGTAATAATTATTACATGATATTTGGTTTAAGTAGGGCATATAACTTAATTTGCTTTCTTGCAAAAAAAAAACGTTTCGATGAAATATATATATCAGGTGACTTCAATTTCGATATACTCCAAAATTCCGGCTTCCCTCGTGATTATTTGAATCTTTTAAATAGTCTTAATTTATCCGTTCACAACACTGTGGCGCCGACGTTTTGTTGTCCAACCGCTAGCGGTGCCTCTTATTCCCTTATTGACCATATCATCTCTTTTACTGATAACTCTATTTGTTTTTTCAATCAGTTGTCTCTCGGTATGGGATCCCATCATGATCTTTTAGTTTTTTCTGTGAATTGTTACTCTCCACCTAAGCCTAACAGTTTTAGCTTTAGAGATTTTGCTAGTATAGATAATTCCCGCCTTTACTTAGTTTGTAACTCGGTTCCTTGGGAGGATATTTTTTGCCTTAGTTCGTCAACTACCCAAGTAGAATTTTTCAACTCGTATATTAGTTTGGTCTTTGATAGTTGCGTTCCGCTTAAAAAGGTTACTTTCAAAGCAAAATCTCCGCCTTGGTTATCTCAGGAAGTTTCGAATGCCATAAGTATTAGAGTTAGTAAATATCGTTTATGGAAAAGGTATCCTAATAGTCAGTCTCATTTAGATTATAAGCAGGCTCGTAATAGAGTTGTAGGGTTAATTCGGATTGCTAAACGTAATTATTTTAAGGACAAGTTAGACCCCTCCCTTCCTCCCAAGGTTTTTTGGCGTAATGTTCGTAATTTAGGCCTAGGCAGATGTAAGAGTAGTTCTAGTGGGGTGTTTAAGCCCAATGATATTAATAGTTATTTTTGCTCTAGTTTGAACTCGGGCAGTAGTACCGTCGATTTGTTCTCTAATGCGTCCTCTAATTCGTTTTCGTTTTCAAATATTTCTCTCGAGGATTTACAGTCTGCCATTTGGAATGTTAAGTCGGAATCTTCTGGTCTGGATAACGTCAATTTAAAATTCGTTAAACGAGTTTTCCCTTTCGTCTCAAAATATTTGTTACATATTTTTAATTTTATTCTCACATCCTCTTCCTGTCCAGATCAGTGGAAGCTAAGTAAAATCATACCCATCCCAAAGATTAGTAATCCTTCAGAGCTATCCCATTTGAGGCCAATTAGCATTTTAAGTTCTCTCTATAAAGCTTTCGAGATAGTTGTTAAAACTCAAATTCAATCGCATCTAAATAGCAATAGTTTAATTAGTTCCTTCCAATCTGGGTTTAGAAAATTTCATAGCACTTCTACCGCGTTATTAAATGTATGTGATGATATTAGGCGTAATATGAATAATAGGGAATTGACTTCTTTAACTTTGTTAGATTTTTCTAAGGCCTTTGATTCTATTAATCACAGAATTCTTTTTAACAAACTCTTATCTCAGTTTAGATTTTCGGTTTCCGCTGCCAGACTAATTTTTAACTATCTTTCTAATCGTTCTCAGGCAGTTTTTTTCGACAATTCTTTTTCTGATTTCCTTCCTGTAATTTCCGGCGTTCCTCAGGGTTCAGTGCTGGGTCCTCTATTGTTTTCTATGTACATTAATGACATAGAATCCTCTATTCACCATTGTTCATTTCACATTTTCGCTGATGACGTCCAAATTTATAAAAATAGTCGTTTAGATCAGGGTTCTATTGATAGGAATATTTCTCTGATAAATGAAGATTTAAGTAATATCGCTAGTTGGTCGGTCTCTAATAGGCTCGTTTTAAATGCGAATAAATCTCAGTCGATCATAATTTATAAAAAATCGTTAGACACCTCGTCCTTTCCTGGTATTTTTCTGCAGGGTTCGCTAATTAGGTATTCAAATACTGTTAGAGATTTAGGCTTAGTTATTAATAAAACTCTTTCTTGGGGTGACCATTTAGTTAGTATTAGTAAGAGGGTCTTTGGTATTATTAGTTGTTTGTATAAAGTAGTAGGATTTTCTGATAGTCAGTTTAGGAAAAAAATGTTTTTGTCTTATCTTCTTCCTCATTTTATTTATGGTGACGTAGTTTTATTCGGTATGCTTCAGGAAAATATGAACGTTCTCCAAAGATGTTTCAATGCATGTACTAGGTTTATTTTTGGTATTAGGAAATTCGATCATATTTCTGCCTACTCTAGCCTTGTTTTAGGATGTAGTTTATCTACCTTTTACGAATTTCGCGTTTGTCTTTTTATTTTTAAACTTCTCAAAGCTAAGAAGCCTTGTTATCTTTATAGGAAGTTACTTTTTAGCAGGTCTCATTCCTCAAACTTCCGCCTGATTCCGGCCAAAAATAGTTGTAGGTCGCTAAACAAATCCTTTTACGTTAGGGGAGTTTCTCTTTGGAATTCAATTCCATTGGAAATTAAGAGTTTAGGATCGGCTAAATTATTTAAGTCAAAATTTTTGGAGTGGCGTGATTGATGGGCAATACGTAGTTTTTTTAAATTTATTTTTAATATTATTATTATTATTGTTAAATTTTAATATTATTTCACCTCTTGCTGTACATTTTATTGTAAATGAGCTATTGCTCAAAATAGAATGTGTATGCATGAGATGGAAATTGTTTGAAAAAATTTAAAAGGTTTTTCTGCCTAATGGAAGCAGCTTCATCATTTTATTTTTGTTCTTTTGTTCCGTTTACTCTGTTTCCATCTGTGCTTTTCCTTTTAATACTAAATTATTGTTAAAGTACAATAAATAAAAATAAATAAATAAAATTTATTTTGAGAAGTTATTTTCAAACCATTTGGTTAAATATGTATAAATTTTCTAACACCATTCCGTGTTTCTTTGTTGATTCGTAAGTATGATTATGAAAAAGCCCAGAAGAGTCCGAGAAAATGGACGAATCTTCTAAATTACTAATTGCGACTCTTTTCTAATTAAGTAGCTAGAACACGATCTACACAGCAAAAATTCTAAGCGGGTTTTATGTTGATATTTATATTATTTTATAAAATTCTTTAATTTAAATCTTATTCTTAATAGATAAAATAAAATTCAAAATATGGTGGAGCAGATGATCGCAAAACAGCTAAAACCTTCGCAAGTAAAATGTTTGTGGATGTTTCGCTGAAGCAACTTTCGTGGAAAGCAACTACTTTTTAAAAAGTTAATTAACTTTAGCGAAAATCCAGAACCCCGACCATTCTCTTCATCAAGAAAAGACCCTTGCAATACATTATTACAATAAACCTAAAATTGTATGGCTTACAAGAGGACAACGACTCTAAACATCGGAATCGTCTTTACATCCAGTGGAAAGAGCAAAACGGGATTCTAACTTTAGATTGCCCGATACTAACAACAATGGTGGCTGCGACATATACGAAGATAATTGAGAAATTAGTTTTAATTTATATTATTAGAAATAAATATCAATTAGTTTATTTATTATATTTTTATTGTTTTTTTTTAGATACTTTCTTGTGGAAGATACTGTATTTATTTTAATCCACCGGAAAAATGCACCTATCAAATATTATTTTTGTTTATTTTTTGATCGCATGGACTAAAACAATTCGTTATGTTGTTTCTTAATTGGTAATCAAACAAACAAACTCAGGAAATCTCTCCTGATTACAATTCCAGTTGCAACTTTGATGAGAACAATTCAAGTTCCGATGGCGACGATATAACTGATGTATTGAGTAGTTTTCCAATTAACAATGTTTATGAACATTTTATACATTTATCATCATCCAACAGTGACGTTAAAAAATCGTATACAACAGCTGGAAATGTCGTCACCAAAATTCATTCGGCAAGCCCCATCGGTTTCCATCCCGAGCCAGCTTCTCGTATTTTTCTAAATAACAGGAGGCCCTATATGGTTCTCTACACTGAGTGGCCATCATCGCCGACAACGTCCTCTCAATAATTTGTGTGCTGTGCAAATATTTCTGAACGGTCTCGTAGGATGAATCCTCAATTCACATCTCGTAGTACCGAATCCATTTTAACACGGATAGTTGACCTTGATTTAAAAGTGAAGGTCACAAGCGCTACAAAGTCGCTAGCAAAGACCACTTCTGAAATCTATCTCAAAATGTTTGAAAGTAAAATCTACAACACTGTAACGTTAATACCTTAGGCACAGAATAATAAGCAAACAGAAGGGGCATTGTGCGGACCAAGAATTGGTTGCTCTTATCTTATAATTAACATGTTAGTTTTGAATTTTCAGCCACTGAAAGTCAAAAAAATGAATCAATGTTATGTCGCTTCTCTCAGTTTTCTGTGGTTTGAGTTAATTTAATTTTTATACATTATTTATTCATCACTGTTTGAACAACTTGCACATTTTTCGTGTACATGCATAATACTATAGTTTTCGTATTTGTAATGTGAGCATTTCGAATCGACCTTTCTTATCGTATTAGTATAGTGGTTTGTAATTGTTTGAAGCGTAACGTCGCAGTAAAATTCTACCATAATTTTAAGTCTTGAATACAGTTAGATTAAGACATTTTCGAGTCGAAATTTACAAATCCAACTGTACCTACCTACCATCAACCAAAGATAACTTGAATTTGGCAGAGCCAAACATATTTTCGTCTTACTAACTTTCAAATCTTTCAACATAAATTATGTACATTACAAAACGATTTTTTTTTTTTGTTTTATTGATATTATCAATAAACAACTTTTCATAAATGTGTTTTAATCATATGTGACTGTACTATATATTGCATTATAACAGATGTATTTTTTTAATATATAACGTGTGATTTTTTACACATATAATAATTTTATTACAACAATTACATAAATTCACTAATTATTACATTTTTACTAATTTTCGGTTTTAATTTTTTAATTTCAGATGAAGGTGTTCCCTACACTATGCGCCATAATTCAGATATATTTTACATTTACAAGTACAGTTGATGTTGCGTATGGTCAGCAGGCGCAGACAGTATCTAAATTACGAAATATTTATTTGTCAAATTTAAACTCAACAAATGTTACCGATGTTAAAATGTGAGTATAATTATTTAATTAGAGTAGATATAAAATAATTGTAGCAAAGAAAGATTAGTGTAAAGTGCTAATGGATGACGTAAAATATGTATTTTGGCATTTGGAGCGTAAACAAAATACCCCAAAAAAGATTCATAAGCTTTAAAATTATTTCAACATTCTTTCTAATGTCGTTTAGAATCTTGTTCAAATGGAGATATCTCTTAATCGTAATTTAACGCAATTTTTTTTTTTTGTTTTTTTTCCAGTACACCAAACTCTAGAACAATACAACGGTTGATGGGTGGCCACATTCAACATCACCAAGATTTTAATATTGTGCAACAGCAAGGAAACTTGGGAGAAAATGATAAAAAAAATAGAAATTCAAAAATATATTTCCGCAGAAAACCGTCGTTAACGCCACAAACATCCACAAATATATACCCAAATATATTTTATGCTAATCGGGATTTATTAGATGACGCAGTTTTTTTAAATGACCATAAAATTGATAGCGTAAATAATGAATTGACAAGTGCTAGTGCTGGTGCAGGTCCCGAGTTATCGACGACACAAACTAATAACGGCACTAAAGAAAGTCATAAAAAAACCCTCTCCGATCAAATAGCGGAAGGCAAATATGCATTAATACAACAGGAGCTATTTCAGAAACCACCAAAACGACCCGGTGTAATTAGCTACACTAAAAATCCAGAAGTGCCTAAAGATACGCAAGATAATTATGGTGGGCTAGAACAAGAAGATATTTGGTTGGCAGAAGATCATCTTTTAGTGTTGAAAGGTGGTGGGTTGAACAAAAAAGATTTTGAAGAACCGTGGACTCCCATCGACGATTACCAGGCGCCCCGGAGACAAGTTAAAATTCCAGATAATCCCAAAGTACCGCCACCCTTTCCTGTCCAACTCGGAGACAACGAGCCGATACAATTTATCGGAAATAATCAATTCCCGAGCTTCAATCCGTTCCAAAATGACGAAATATATTTTGGTGAAACGCAAAAAAATATATCCTTCGATTCAAATAAGACGTACTTACCTCCCAGGAACAGACCGTTCGAAAATATTACAACAAATAACGGCTAC
Source organism: Tipula helvola (assembly GCA_963556165.1). Taxonomy (NCBI): domain Eukaryota; kingdom Metazoa; phylum Arthropoda; class Insecta; order Diptera; family Tipulidae; genus Tipula; species Tipula helvola. The sequence goes on from OY744483.1 coordinate 236,261,081, forward strand.
TCATACCCGGCACCCATTCCACCTTGGTTATTCAACAACAACCAAGCGTTCCAAAATCCATTCATAAACAATTCCGCTATTCCGCCAAATTTTTTCCCATCTCCATTTCCACCCGGTGCATCTTTAGATGAACGTAACATCACTGAACCTTTTGATGAAGATGATCCACGATTATACTATCCACCGCCATACAGTTTTGAATATAAAAGCAATTACACAAACCCGGTGCCACCAGGTCCACTAGTTCCCGGAATTGTGCTTCCACCTCCTCCAAATTTCTTCGGACGCGTTTCGAATAAAAAGGTTAAATCACCAACTCCAACAACCAAATTAGTATCCGCCATAACAGAAATATATTCACAACAACTTAAGCCTGTAACCAATGAGCCAAAATATATTCCGCCTATCGTAACGCCGCGGATTCCAACAAGAATGCAACCAACTACAACCAAAAGTAATATCAAGTATAAAAATAACAATTTACCACAGTTTGTTGATGCTCCGCGAATAACAACAACAACGTTACGGCCTGTAATTGATCAAAATCAAGTTCCTGAATTAGTGAATTTTGTTCCTAAAATAGCAACCAAAAATCATGTTCTAAATACAAATAAAGGGAATCCAATTTACTATGAATATTTTGATGCACGACAAAATCCAACTCAACCTACGCCAGTCGACAGCACTAATCAATTACATAATAGTCAACAGACCGAATACATATTGAACAATGTAACTCCGAACTATAAACAAGAAAAGAAAGTTCAACGCCCGCAAAATGCATATTTACCGGTGAAACAATATGAAAATGATTATTATTATGTTACACCGAAACCTGAAATTATACCTAATGGTCAGCCAAATAGTTATAAAACGACAAGAGTGAATATAGTACCTTCAGTAACACTTAAGCCCACCGTATCACCATTTGATCAAGAAATTGAAAGTATACAGAAAACCATTCAATATTACAATAAAAATAATAACAATAATCAGCAGTATTCAACACAACCACCTAGAACGCCTAAAGCTAAAACTGTTTACGATTATTCATATAATCCAAATAAGGAATCAACACGGCTGCCGGTAGTGCCAAAGACAGAGATTGAATATGACTCGTCACCGTTTAAACCGATATTACCATTTAGTCCCCCATATGACAATATCAACGGTTTTAAAGCAATACCGTATCAGTCACCACCAGCTACAGAACCGTCAATTAATCCGTATACATTTGTACCATCGATGCAATATGATACGACACCAAGATATGTTCAGTCACATTTCCGCCAGAAAACTTTGAAAGCAGATCAAATTCGACCACAAAATGGTTACAGCACATTGCCACCTCTAAACTACAAACAATATATCAATTATGGCGATGGACTTCCCAAATACCAAAATTCAGTGCCAGACGGTTTAGATGTAACGGAAAATTATCCTACAACAACTTTTAGAAATCCTTGGGTTACTATTGAAAAGCTTACAGTTCGAGAATTACCTCAATATCCGATAGAAACATCTACGATTCATGAAACACGAACCCAAAGGCCTCGTGTCCGTTATAATAATGGCAACCAAAATTATAATTATAATAGCAGACCAAATAATGATTTTTACTCATACAACACAGACTCCGATTTTAACCAGCAAGTTAATTCTCTTCGAACGCAAATATATAAACAAAATTACTCGCAGCGTTTAATACAGCAACATCAACAGCCGCAATACCACCAACCACAAATAAGTCTAATTAATGATACATATGTTAATTATCAACAACCTCGACCGAAGATAAATCCATACAGTGAATACATTCAACCAACAGCCCAAGATCAATATTCATTCAATCAATATTACGCAAATCCTCAAGTTCAACAACAACAACAACAGCAACAACAACCAAAAGCATATCAGCCACCGAATTTGCATAAAGACACAGCAGTAAATTATAAATATCCGTTACCGCCAGTAAATGAGAATGCTGAGTATATAACACCACGGGAATTTCGAAATAAGTACAAAGATAACCAACAAAATCCAATTATTGAATATCGATTAGGTAACGATCAGTCACAAGTTTATTTCATAACACCGCGAGAAATGAAATACAGTAACAATCAAAAATAACCACTCAATTGCATGCGTGTTTGTGTACACTTATATTGTATTAGAAGTTAATATTTATTTTACTGTGTAATTTTAGTAAAACTTTTATTTTATTTAAAAGCATAATTGAATCGAATTAATATATTTAAATATTGTTATCATATAAGTACATAGATCCAAATATATTTATAAACAAAATAAATATTCTTGTATGTAATCTGCAACATTAAACTTTTAAATCGAATGTTATGATATTTTTAAAATCTTTTTTATTCAAATTAGTAAAAACTAGACAAACTTATACAATAATTTGCATTCTTTAATTTTAGGAAACTTGTTCGCTCATTTTGGGACTTTGGATAAAATGTTCCTTAGCATTGCCATACAAAGTAAAAGCACTTTAGGAACCATTTTGTTTCTAATACCAATGAAAAGCTGAGCTGACATGCTTATCTAAAAACTAGATTTTGTTAATTTTCCAATTAAAAACTATGGAGGGTTTCTTAATTAATAACAAAATTAATTATCGATAGTTTATCGAATTTTCAGAAATTCGATGTTTCAGTTTCAACCATTTATAGGTTTAGTTTTTCTACAATTTAGAAGTGTGTTGTTACATGCGAATTTACGCAACAAAATCGGATCCGTTTACGATCAAATTGTTTGTTTGTTACAAACTGTTGTTTTTATCAAACAATATTTGATTTGTCTCAGATCAAATAACATCCACATATAATCCAGCTAAGTAGCCCTGACAAATTGCATTTCTGGAATCATGGCTTTTCATAAAAGATGTCAAGGTGGCTGTAGCCTTTATAAGATCATATTATATCAGTAGTCCCCGCAAGTTTTTCTTGTTTCATTAGTTCAAAATTTATTTACTATTAATAATCTGTTGTCTTCGCACATTCCGGCTAATTGAGACATAATTAAAAGGAATCATTATTAGTGGAACAAGTGGGTATTTAAAACTCTACCGCTACGTCTTCTAAGTTCATTATTATCCCCGATTTTGGCCCGATGTTAATTTATTTAAAGCAAAAACAAAAGTTTCATGGTTTTAAAAAATTAATCGCATTTTACTATGGTAAAAAATTCTAAACAAAATTCAAAATTCAACAAATTAAATCAATACGCGTTAAAAAATATATTTTTTTGTGAATATGAATAGAAATTCGAATGTTTTAATTGTTTTTGGAAGGTTCCAAATTAGATTTATCTTTTAAATATTTGTAATAAACTGATCATACCAGAAATGGTAATTACGAGGTAGTAATTTTAAATACACATCCAAGATGTTTACAATTCGAAGATGAGTATTATGCGTAAAATTTAATAAAATATGTATAAATCAATTGAAAATTGCACTGAATTCGTAACAAATCGAATACCAACTGCAATACATTATGTACCTACTCGTACAGCCATTAATAAACCAGGGCAATATAAATTATGAATTGTTTTATTATAAAATTTATTTATTTATTATTAAAATCATATTTACAAGTACAAAGTAGGTGTGTTATAGTTCATAGTTTATATCCTTCAGTGGGCCAATTCATTCCTCATTTGCTTAATACTCATGTCATATGAAAAGACTTGAAAACACAAGTTATTAATTGAAATTAGTTTAGAAACCATAAAATTTGGAATTGTACCATTTAGTATTTTATATAATTAAACTAAATTTTTCTACATATAAATTGAATTTTTTTTCGTCAACGAGGAATTTCTATAATATTCGGTAATTCAATACACAAGTAAATCAAAAATTTGTAAACTTTCTTTCTTAAAATACGAGGATAAGAGGAAGGACTTATTTGTAATAATGAGTCGTTATTTTCTACAGAATTATTGAAGTGGGCTAAAAGTTAACCGAAATTTAAAATATCCTCCAGTTACAAGTAGATAAGAGATAAATAAAACTGTAAGGGGTAAATAAATAATTTTTCAGTTACCCTGTGATATACTTTTATTTTTATAAATACGATTATAATAATTTAAACATTTGTATATATGTAAGCTTATAATTTATAAGGTGTGATTTATATTTTTTTTTTATATACCTACATACATAAATAATATTATTCTTGTAAAATAATTATTTAGAAAATTAAATTTTGAAATATATTATTTATAAATATCCGATTAATAAATATTTGTTTTATTTTTTAGTATTGATTCATTTATTTAATATTTATTTGTGATTGGAATTTTAGGTATTTTTTGGTTGGTTGTCTAATTATTACACATAGTTTTTGGTTGGTTATTTACAATAATACATACGAAGGAACAGAAATCGGACATGTAGCGTACCGAATTCCGAATTCGGTTGCTCAAAGGGTAAAATGTCAAAATACAGAAAACTACTTCATAGGGTAATTCAAATAACTTATAATACCTATAAAGGAAGTTAGGTTAGAATTCGCGCACCAACATCTCAAGTTCCGTGTTCTTTCACCAGAGCGGCAGTAGTAGCTACTTAACGAAAATTCAAATTTTTTGTTTTTTTATTTAACGAAACGGTTATTTTATTTTAACGAAACAGCTGTTTCAAAAAAATGTATACAAAAAATTTATTGTATATGTACATAATATGTATAAAATAAAAAAAAATTTAGTATAAATTGTTTACCCGCCGATATGAAATACGATGAAATTAAAAATTGTTCACACCATTTGGGTTGGTGAGTAAATAAATCGTTGGAAGGAAGGCGATGATGGCAACGACCCAGAAGAAGCAACGATTTTGCACAATACGGCCGCATTTATTCAATACAAATCGCCCAGAAAAAATACATGAAGAATCCTGGCCAAATTATTTCTTTGTGTTATGGATTTTATTCAATTCAAGAAACATAAAGATGCAGAAAAGGTTCTTTGACAGATTCTCTATGTAAACATTAACGGGAAGAAAATGGAATTGAATCGAAGTGATCGAATGCTAAATACGCACGGTGGTAGTACTTCGATTAGGAAAAAGGTGACGGATAACGAACCAATAGGTAAAAAATATAATGTACCCAGGCGAAAGAGAGTGAAATCCGTGATATATTCAAAGTACTATTTGATTTACTAAAAGCTGTTCGACTGCCACAAAAGTTAACTGCAAGTGGGTTTTGCATTTGTTGAATTTGTAACCAAACAGCATGCAAAACAAGCGTTCGAAGTAATAAGCGAGAATACGGATTTATACAATCGAGGATTGGTGTTGGAATGAGCCAACCCAGAAGATAATATTGATCAACTTCAAAGACAAGCCGCCGATAATTTTGTGGGTAGCGTCAATAAGAAAAGTCGGAAAGGTGTATTTGAAGCCAAGAAGGTGTTCGATGAAGATGAATAAATAAATTTTATATTGGAAAATGAAAATTCTTTTTTTATTAAAGTTTGTTTTTATTAAATTTCATACATTTACATTTAAATTAAAAGAATATAAGAAAAATGTTTATAAAAATAATAATTAAATTAATTAACGTTAAATATGAAATTTTTAAATTTTTTATTTTCTAACAATGTTTAGTGTGAAAAAATTGTCTAATTTCAATGTGAACAACTGAAAATTGCTGTACATCCTAAGCGGCCGCACATGGCTACGGACCTTTTTGTGTCTATGCCTGTCCTGGTGGACCGCCACTCAAACCTAAGCGCCCGCACGTAAATAGATATCCGATTATCAGTGCATTCACAATGGGCGTATCCAGCGGGCTCAGGTCTCACTAAAAATGTAGACCTCACTCGCTGGATACAAAATTTCAACCAAAAAAATGTAGAGTCTCCGCTTTGCGTAAAATAATTAAGTATTCCCATTAAATTATTCATTTTCTTCTATTTTTCTAATTCATTTATAAGAAGTAGGTAGTCACAACATACGAACAAAATTTCAGAAATTCAAATATGTACATGAGATGAATTGTCCAAGTTATGAACCCAAATTATGTAGATCTACATTTTCATCCAGCGGATGTAGACAGTCTACAAATGTTATTATGCTGCATTGTTGAAAGATTATTCTACATTTTTTAGTGAGGCCTAAGCCCGCTAGTTACGCCCAATGAAAAAATTTTTACTTTTGACTTACAGGTTTGTTTGAATTTAAAACATTCCAAAAAATGTTGTTCGTTATGTTGGAAATTCATAATCCGTCAAAAGTAAAGTATTTTCATTGTGAATGCTCTGTATCTCGTTATGTACTCATTGGGTCGTTGTAGACTATAAATATTAATAAATAAAATAAAGTTTAATTAATTTTTGTACAGGGAAATTAAACACACATTGACGTGACATTTGAACTAATACTACTTGAGCAACGTGTATCCAATTCATTGGCACATTCTTCTAATTTTTGACTATGAATAATCAAATCACGTGCCAAATCATTCATCCTCACCGCGCAATTGAGCTGTACGTTCTTTCATTGGACAAGTTTTACGCGTAGCATAATTTGTCGGGTGACCCCAGAAACGATTTTCCTCTTCCGCCATCTTTTCAATGTCCTCTTCTTTGAATCCGTACGTCATGCCTTTAATATCTTTAATTTTTTGTTAAATCGTTTCCGGTGTAGGTAATGTAACATTTGAGGTACTGCAAATTTCTTTCATTTCTCAATCTCACCTTCGGTAAAATGTTGATTTGATCCATACGAAATACTTTTTCTTGGATGCCATGCTTTAAACGTAAACCTTTTTTTTTTTTGTCTTGCTACTGGTTTTGCATTGGATCTATAATAAATATTTGGATTAATTGTAGCCTTGTATTTCTTTCACATAATCTTACTCTTTTTCATCTTCTGAATTACTGCACAGAATATATATAAACAGAACAATATCTTCTATTGAGCGTTAGTCCTAAGCTGGTGAACAAATATTTTTGTCATTGTTTTATTCGACTGATTTTGATTTAGAAAAGATAGCAAAATCATTTTATATGCAACCAATGAAACAAAAAAAAATACAAAAATATTTGTACCCACCTCTTTGTTTTGATAAATAAAAATCAGTACAATTATAAAAAGAAAGAGAAATCTTTACACTTTATAATGTATTTAAAAAGAGATAGACATTCGTGAATAATTTTTGATTTTGGTCTTGTTAGCTTTGCAAAACTTTAAAACCGAATCAAAAAATAAACAAAGGACCAATACGGGATACGAAATTATACAAGTAAATTAGAAATGCCACACAAACACATATACAACCTTATGCGAGTGCAAGTTTTCTTTTTGTTATTATGTTTGATATGATTTTTAGTATATTGCATCGTTTATATTTTCACTGAAATAACAGACGATCCGATTTGGTCGGGAAGTCGGGCCGATTTGGTTGGGTTGGATGTAAAATCGAATCGTGTGTTTGCATGTCGGTCCGACAAAATTAAATCGGATGTGTCGGATGGAAATTCCTCCAACCGTCCGACCAACCAACCAAATCAGATGGTGTGTAGTGTTATCGGACGATAGTCGTCTGTTAAATTTCGAAGTGAGAACATTAAAAAAATAAAAATAAGTTTAATCTAAGAATATGTGAACAAAATGTGTAAACCAAAACAGAAATAAATTATAAAATATTGTCAAAATCGGATGGTAAGTTGAATCGCTGTAGACATAACGACCGATCTGGTCGGACCGACGGTCGGCCCGACCAAATTGGATCGTCTGTAGCGCTGTTAGCAAGAACGAATGCTAGGATAACATCGATGTCGTCTAAACATCGAGTCAATTTAGAACAAAATATACAAGAACTCAGATGACTCAAACTTTTTCTTTTGATGTGATAACGTCTTACACCTCAGAGCCTAATATCTGGAAAGTGTTCGACACGAAATTTTGCGCTTGGTTATGAGTAATTATTCATCAACAATAAGTATCAGCTTATTGATTGCATATATGTTCAATTCAAATACATGATTACAGGGCTTCATGCCTCACGCAAAATATTATCGCAATGACATCAACAGACGGCGAGGAAAACCGCGCCACGAACCTTTGATTTCGTGAGATTTTTATTGATTGAACCACTGTAGCGGCAGAACGGTTCATCTGATCAGAACAATAAGAAACTGTGGCAAATAATTTATTTTAAATTAAAATAATTAATCTCCACATAAATTTTAATTAAACTTATAAATCACAAAATGGCGATTTACAATGCCCTGTAGCGAGAGAACGCCTCACCTGATCGGAATAATTCTTGTGTCAATATTTGCGTTAGGAAACTTGTTAATTAATTTTAAATTAAAGTAATTATCGTTAATATAAATGTTAATACAAATTATAATCTGCAAAATATCTACTGGGATCATGCGCTCTATATCGTACTTCTCGTACCATATCGCCCTTAATTCCACATCGACGCTGTGCTGAGAGTAAATGGGAATCCATGAAGCTAATAATAAATAAATTGATTTTAACAAACCTAAACAGTCTATCAGGTGGTGAGAGACCTATAGACGTTATTACACCTATACGGCCGTATACGACCTAGCACAACCCGAGCTTTTTTATTTATTTGTCAGATGTATCTGATGATATATCTGAGATTATCGAACATCTTGTGAATACGCTCAATAGGACAACTCAATATATACATACGTACGTATCAAAGGTAGAAGGACAATGACAGTTCTAAATTTAGAAAATTATCCATGCAAAATACGTTCAAGAGTTGGCTTTAATACAAAGAAAAGTTAGGATTAAAATTGGTTGGTTCTATTTTAAATGTAATTTATGAAGTTAATAATATTTTAATGTTAACTGTTTCAAAATAGTTTACCAACATAACTACCTTTACCCGCAGCCTACAGCTTCACTAGTTGTAAACACAATAAAACCTAACTTTATAAATCATTTATCAAAATTTTTGCATGCATAATATAACTTACTATTTATACCTTCCAATCAAATCATTTTTTCCCCAGAAACTGATAAAACATTTTATTAATTATGTCAATTTTATTTAAGGGTTGCGTTTTGTATCAATATGACTAATAAGTTATAAATTTTATGAAGTTATTTTTTTCTGTGTACTGCCCTTCTGTTCCACAAAGCCGAATTCAAGGTCAAGTATTAAATACAATCATATTCCAAAACAATTTTGATTAGTTTAAAACACGCCAAAGTAATTTTGGCGACCCATTATTTTAAATAACCGAGTTCAAGCTAACCTAATGTAACCAGACTCACAGCCAGACTCATTCAATATAATTTTATTAATGTAGGAGGGTGTAACATTTTATTTTTTTAATTTATTTAATTTTTTTACAGCTTTCGAGTTCCTATCGGTTCTCTTTGCCTTTCCGATAGTTTTTCCAATGACTTTACCCAACTTCATTTTTCTTTTTAGCTTCTTATGTTCAAACACTTTATTTTGTATTGACCATTTGCAATTTTTTCGTATAAGGACCAATATAAAAAAGCTTATAAAACTTCTTAAATGTTCGTAGCATTTGGAACTTTCATTAGGAAGGAAAGCTGGAAAACAGATTTTTATATTTATCGTACATTCATCGGTAAGTTTTTGCCAAATATTAGAAATATAACAGTGACTAAAATATCTTTTTTCAAATATCTTTCAAATATCTATATCAAATATCTATATCCGTCACTAATTTGGCCACTTCTCCACATATATATGAAGGCGCTTTTAACGATCCAAAATTGTCCAATCGCTTTCTATAGTTTTTTTCGGTTATAAAGGTATCATCAGGAGTCACACTTTTATCTGGATCTGTTAATAATTGTATGCATGTCTCACAAGTTACTTTTTGGAAAGCACAGTACCCGGCAAAATACATTGTAGCATTTGACTTTAATGCATCCCTTTTATTTATAATAGGAACGTCTGATGTTTCAAATAAATTAAGATTTCGAGTACATTCCTTCAAACTTTGGTGGTATTCTTCACTGAATTGCTTTAAATCTATATTTAAAATATCGCAATCATCAGGAAGGCAATTGCTGTTTAACGACTGAAAAATAATTTGCTGGCTCATGATATTCCCCAAGTGAACACCAATCTCAGAAGCACTTGGTGAACTATTAAAACCACTTTTTCCTCTTAAAACGGAGAAGAAATTTTCAAGTGAATCTTGATCGGTATTGCCGGTTTTATAAATGTTTACATTATAAAATTCACCCAAATATTCAGCCAATTGCGTTTGTGCATTAATCGTTAATTTGTAGCCATTTATAAATTTAAAATAATTTATCGACGGGGAAATTATCTGTAATTCTCCCAAATATTCGAAACAATTTCTTAAATATAAGTCCACACAGTTACCCACTTCGAGCGGCTGGTGATATGGTGATCCGTGTTTTAATATATTTGGTGTCTAAGCAATCATTGAGGTTATTGAATCTTTCAACTAAATCCGCCGTTGGTATCGCTTTATCTAGCTCTGCTCCAAATATTTCCGGGCAAGTTTTTAGTGTCGTTCTAATGGCACAAGCAACTGTGTAACTGATTGTTGCTTTTGCTAAACCCACGTTAATTTTTTGAAAATCATTTGGATACATGTGCTGCTGGCTGATTTTCGGCATCAGCTTTAATGGTTTCAATTTTTCATGATGATAAATTTTTCTGATAACGTCAAAGCTGGCACTTCCTTTCTCCTGATGTTGAATGTTATGTTTTTCCAGCGCGTTTCGCAAAGACTTCGCCAAATGCGGTGGATCATGTTGCGCAAAAATTTTTTTACCATTAAGCACCAAAAAGGGTTGATCCATGTTAATTTGCAGTTTTTTGTAACTGGCTAGATTATTCGCACCCTGGTAACAATTTATCATCACAACCGTCACACCCAGATTATCATTGCACAGTTTAATATTACTCAAAATTATATTGTGCAGTTCTACTGCTTTTAAATTAGATACTAGAAAATAGTTCAACGGAATTTTCCACTTTTCCTTTAAGCCTCGCAACATAAAAAATAAAGCAGAATCTGCAACTTCTGGTGTTCGCCTTTTATCATCATCCACAAAACCCTCAATTTTAGAAGAAACACTGTTTAATACAAGATCCTTTCGAATTCGAATCTCATCAAAGGACATAACGCACAATTTTTCTGTTTCTGTCATTTTTTCAAATTTTAATATATACTGGTTCATTAAAATGTCATTGATACCTGGTGCCACATATTTAATTGGTGACCATTTATGAATCGAACTTTCAGATGGAAGTCGTAAGTTCCAGACATTTTTGAGATACTTATAAGCCGAGGCCGACTTATAAAAGAACCCCTGGGCAAATAGTTTGTCGGCTTTTGTATAATAATAAGAGGTTTTTAATAATAATTTGCACACATTTTTTGTTGAATCGTTCACTTGTTGTTCGTCGATTACGTCACTAATATTTTTACTTTTTAATAAATCATATTTTGGTTTAAGTTTGCTATTTCTTTTTTTTAGGTTATTTAGATTTTTTCGATAAATTATCAATAATTTGGTTAAGTTTCGCACGTTTGTTTTGTATTTTTGACACAATTGTTGTTTGCTTTTACAATTCAAACAACTATAATCTTCTTTCTCAAAATTATCGCAGTGGCAACAACGACAAGAATCAATAAACTTCGAGATTTCTTTATCCAATTTCATATCCCCGGTTTGGACCTCAGTTGCAATTGTTTTTGGTGCCCACAGATCTTCTGTTATATGTTCTGTCATCTCTTCAGTTATTGCATCTTGTAGTTTATATAAAATTTGATCTGATGAAATTTAGATCAGCTAGCTCGGAAGGTGTATCAGAAGTGACTGTATTTGTATTAGATTTACTTGATGTTACATTATTATTCTTTTCTACATAATACGTTGCCGATGTTGGATGTTGCTGAATATTACAACAAATATTGTCGTTTTTAAATAGTGCGGGTACAGCATTCTTCGTAAGTCGATTTCATCCCAGGAAAACAGGATCAAAATGTTGTTCACACATAAAATTATTTTTATTTTTTAAATCCGATGGTAAAAATTTTAAAGCTATGAACCAAACGTTGGCTTTTGTTTCGTCCGCTGGCACTTTAAAAAAACGCAAATCTGTTTTTGCGGATTGCATTCCACAACTAGGAGCAATACAAGATGTTCGAAATGTGCATTTTTTATTGTTGTTCATTGTTTCGTAAATAATTATAAAACTAAAATAAATCGCTCGCTACTTTCCTGCACAATTATTTAATGAATTTGCTTCCAACCACTTATTAAGACAAACGAATTGCAGTAAATTTTTGTTTTAAATTATTCTACCAATGGGGCATACTATATGAAATTTATTTTATCTTTCTTTCTTTAGAGGTGACATCGTCGGTCAAGAATTTTTAATAATTAATTATTTAATTTTTATTAATTATAATATTGTACAAAATATAATACTAAACAACGTATTAGAACTATATAAATACATACATTAAAATTGAAAAATGGTTTCATCTTAATTTTGTATCGTACAACAAATTGTTGAGTAATTGCTTACGACCAAGGGCTAAATTTCGGGTCAGTTTTCTGAACCTGCGATGCAAAACGTTATCACGACAAAAGCATCAAATATTTTTACTAAAGCATACCCCATAGTACATTAATTATATCAAATCCGAATATAAAAATTATGATATTTATGCATATTTTCACACATACAACTTTACATGCGTCGCAATCGTAAGTCAAGTTAGTAGGTGTATCTCGAAAACAGGTATGTGATGTGAACATGGAAATAGTTTTTGTACAATTCAAAAAACAAATCCATATAGGTAAGTATATTTCACTGAAAATATAAACGATGCAATATACTAAAAATCATATCAAACATAATAACAAAAAGAAAACTTGCACTCGCATAAGGTTGTATATGTGTTTGTGTGGCATTTCTAATTTACTTGTATAATTTCGTATCCCGTATTGGTCCTTTGTTTATTTTTTGATTCGGTTTTAAAGTTTTGCAAAGCTAACAAGACCAACATCAAAAATTATTCACGAATGTCTATCTCTTTTTAAATACATTATAAAGTGTAAAGATTTCTCTTTCTTTTTATAATTGTACTGATTTTTATTTATCAAAACAAAGAGGTGGGTACAAATATTTTTGTATTTTTTTTTGTTTCATTGGTTGCATATAAAATGATTTTGCTATCTTTTCTAAATCAAAATCAGTTGAATAAAACAATGACAAAAATATTTGTTCACCAGCTTAGGACTAAAGCTCAATAGAAGATATTGTTCTGTTTATATATATTCTGTGATTACTGGTTGAACGGCTGCTTGTCGAATAGTTTTTCTAATCGTTCCTTATTTTCGCTGCTGCTTCCAGAATTGTAAAAGTATATTTCACTGGCTTTCAATTTGACAATATATTTGCCACCGATCACAGCCAAATCATCGAGTTTCTCTTCTCGTTTTTTTCGGCCCGCCGAATTATTGATATCGGGTAAAAAAATCAATTTGTGAATTGGGGAGCAATTCTGCTTACCTTCTCACCGAGCTCTTAATAGTGCCATAGCATTACTTCGTTTATAATCAATTTTATTCGCTGAAGCGATATATTGTTGTGTTTTCTATTAAAATTTCAGTGCTATATTGTTTTGTTATTTCTTAACTATGGCGCTTTGACATTTATAGAAAGCAATGTCACCAATAACAGCTGTTTCGTTAAAACGATTAGCGCGCCGCCCTGGTGAAAGAACATAAAATTTTTTTAACGACAAAGATGTTGGTGCGCAAACTTTCTATGGAAACATAACCTAATTTTCTTTATAGGTATTATAAGTTATTTGGGGTAATTTTAGTTTAGTACTTTTTCCTATTCACTTTTACTAAAACAACTTATAAAAAATTAGCATTGTAAACTCTCGACAGAGAAGTAATAAAAATAACCGCCATTTTTAGGCAAAAAATTTTTTTGCATTAATTACATTACAAAATAACTTTTGTAATTCTAAATTAATTTTTAAATATTAATAAAGTGTTGTCAATAATAAAATACTGTGCCTGTGATTATTCATGTTGGGAAAATTGGTGAAATAGGCGTTCACATATAAACATTTATCGGCATCTACGTAAGCCACAAGTTTTATATATATAACGCTTAGCCGTTTGTACGATTGCTTGATAATCAAAGCAACGGAGCTTGCTAATCGTCACCACGCGTCCGATTAAATCTATGGAGTCAGATTAAACCTAAGGAACGGAGCAGCATCACGCTACGCAGTGGATTTTTTGGGTATCATCGCCAAACATAAGTGCGCTCGACCTCATAGCAGTGACACACATATGCGCGACTACCATACTGCTTATCCCGACCATAAAGTGGACACGACCATTCCGGCTACACAGCCACGGTACCGTCCATGAAGTGGTAACCCCGACGCTCCTACACGCAATAAATCCGGACAAAAACCCAGCACGTGGCAATTTACTAATTCAATTTGCAATATATCAATTTGCAAATACGCAATCCAGCACGGCAAATTACATCAAATTATCGGCCACAAAAATCAGCACGTGGCAGTTTACATCAATTTGCATTTTATATCAGCAAATACGCTAGCAATTTACATCAATTATCGGCCACAAAATCACCACGTGGCAATAGCGTCAATAATTTTGGAACATATCAGCGACGTAGTCCAGCACGAGTTGATATATACATTCGCAACAGTTTCAACTACACACGAGTTTCGAATTGGACGAGCAGCAGCATCAATTTATTTTTGGCGGACGGCCAATTGTATCATAAATCGTGAGTAGTTTTCTGTGTTTCATACGTTCATTGACATTTTTATATTCGGCACAAATTTTATGAGCAACTTTCGGTTTTTATTTTTAAATTTTTTTTTTTTTTTTTAAACTAATCGGGTATATTAAATTCGTGTGTATATTATATTCTCTACGTCAATTCATTTTTAAATTGTTTACAAAAATTATAATTTATATACACTATTATATTAAACATTCGTGCGCCAAATACAATGTCCGGAAAAAACACACCTCCACTATCGGAGGCTGGTCTGGGCGTTTCAATGAGTCTAAATCCTGCAGATCTCATCGAGAAATTACGCGAAATGCTTGAAACTTCGCGTTTGACACAAACGGACGACCCCAAATTGCACGACAATGACGCACGTACTGACGTAATTACAAAATTAAGACAGTCGGCTAACGCTCGAATTAATCGTATAGCGTTCAAGGCATCACAGCCTCTCTATCAGCAAAACCCGTCGGTATGGTTCAATATTCTTGAACAACTGTTTCAAATTTCAAGTATTACGACTGAGGGTACTAAATATGCACATGCTCTTAGCGCACTCGACCCGCGTCTCCACAATACATTCGCGGACCTCATACTGCGGGACAAGGGCAACGAGCCTTACACTACTTTTCGCAATGAAGTAATTCGTGTCCTCGGCGACTCAAATAAAGCGAAAATTAATAACATATTGCACGGTCTTTCGCTCGGCGACAAAAAGCCATCACAGCTACTAAGCGATTTTAAGCTTAACGCTGGCGGTGATTTCAACGAGAAAACCATCCGACAGTTATGGATGTCGCGCCTACCGCAACAGGTCCCAATGGTACTTACGCCGTTTGAAAACGACGTCAAGTTGTCTATATTGGCGGAACGAGCCGATGCGGTTTACGAGACAATGTCACACTCGCGAATTAGCACAATTGATGGAATTTCTCCACAGGTGCAGTCCACAAGCTCGGCAGTCAATCAAGCACCGAACATTGAAGGTTTGCTGGATCGTTTTCGCCACAGCATTATTGGTGAAGTCAAACAGTTGATTGGGGCTAGCAATAGTCAATCAGCTAATTCACAATCACGCGTTCACCGGCGAGTTCTAGCCGGCAGTGTGCACGCAGTCGGTCTGGTTCTAGTCGCCGACTCAACGCCAAATACAAAACATGTTATTACCATTACAAGTTTGGTGATAAGGCTCAAAAGTGCGTCGACGGATGTACTTTTACGTCTGAAAACAATAATGGTAATAACCAAGACCAAGCTCATGCAAAAAAGGATTTTTAAAGTGTCATCAAACGTTGGCGACAGTCAATGATGACACCATTTCCAGTCGCCTTATTATTTTCGATTCGTCAAACAACCTCAGGTTTCTAATCGATACCGGTGCGGATTTATCTATCATCCCTTGCAAAAATTTCAAAACAACAAATGTTACCTCAACTTTAAACCTATACGCGGCCAATGGCACACCTGTGTTAGCGTATGGTACCAAAATGTTAAAAATCGACATTGGTTTACGTCGTGAATTTCGATGGGAATTTATCACCCCTATCACCGACGCCTATACTTGGCGCAGACTTTTTACGACATACGGGTATAATAGTGGACATTAGAAAACGGAAGATCATTGATCCGGTAACTTCACTGTCCGTTACAGGTCTGATTACACATAGGGCAACGCAAAGTTTGTCGTATATTAACCAGACAGCAGTTCCATCAAAAGTTCACGATCTGTTTAAGCAATTCCCAGAGATAACAAGTCGCTCATTAAGCAGCTCGGCTATAAAACATAGCGTCACGCATCGATTAGAAACAACTGGACAACCTATCTTCGCGAAAACACGTCGTTTAGCACCGGATAAACTCCTTATCGCAAAAGCTGAATTTGATAACATGTTGGCACAAGGTATTTGTCGTCCTAGCAAAAGTCCGTGGGCAAGCCCTCTTCACCTTGTTTTGAAAAAGAATGGAGACTGGAGACCATGCGGTGATTACCGTTCGCTAAATCGTGTTACAGTCCCTGAACCCTGACAGATACAGTCCCTGAACCCATACCGAATCTATTGGACTTTTCGTATCAACTCGCGGGTTGTACAGTTTTCTCGACTATCGACATTGTTCAAGCGTACCATCAAATCCCGATCGAACCATCACATGTTCCCAAGACAGCAATCTCAACTCCTTTTGGTCTTTTTGAATTTACCAAAATGACCTTTGGGCTAAGGAATGCAGCACAGTCTTTTCAGAGGCTAATGCATTCTGTTTTATTCGGCCTCAAGTTCTGTTTTGTCTACTTGGATGATACGCTTATCGCATCCAAGTCTTTCGAAGATCATCTTGAACATCTCAAGATAGTTTTTCAAAAATTATCAGAGCATGGTTTGATCATTAATTCTGACAAATGCGTCTTTGCATTACCCGAAATTAAATTCCTCGGTCATCTAATCAACGAACAAGGCATTCTTCCACTTGCAGACAAAGTTCACGTAATTAAAAACTTCGAACGATCTGTAACGGTTAATCAACTCAAGTGATTCTTGGGAATGATTAATTTTTACAGACGTTTTATTCCCAGCGCTGCTGAAGACCAAGCTTTACTTAATAACTTCTTGAAAGGTTACAAGAAGAATAGCAAAATTCCAATCGAATGGACTTCAGCATCTATTGACGCTTTTAACCATTGCAAGGAGAAACTATGTCAAGCGACACTACTTGCACACCCAATCCCTGACGCTCGGTTAGTAGTTATGGTTGACGCATCCGATCACGCAATCGGAGCAGTGGTATAGCAGTTTGTCTCGAATACATGGCAACCGCTCAGTTTTTCCTCGGTACGTCTTAGCGAGACGCAACAGCGTTACAGCGCTTATGATAGAGAGCTGCTTGCAGCTTACTCTAGCATTAAGCACTTTCGGCACCTACTTGAAGGTCGTAGTTTCACTCTGTTCACCGGCCCAAGCCCCTAGTCTACGCATTTTATCAGAACCCGGATAAAGCATCTCCTATAGATCAAATTTCTATTCCTGAAAGCATTGACTGTACAATAATCGCGGATGCACAAACCAACGATGCAGAATTGCGAGAGCTCTTGCATAGTAACAACATGTCACTAAATTTCAAGCAAGTTCCAATAACGTTTAATTCCAATAAACACATTTATTGCGATATTTCGACTGGCATACCTCGTCCATTCATTCCGTCAAACTTCCGGAAACAAATTTTCGAATCATTTCACAACCTTTCGCACCCTGGAATTCAAGCCACAACCAATATTTTAACTAAAAATGTTATCTGGCCCTCGTTACGAAAGGATTCGAAAGTTTTCACTCAACATTGTGTTCACTGCCAAAAGTCGAAAGTTTCAAGGCACACCAAGTCACCTCTCAGCAATTTCACTTTAGCTTCGCAACGTTTTGCAGAATTACACCTAGACATCATTGATCCTTTACCGATTTCTGATAACCAACGTTATTACGTCACGCTAATTGATCGTTTCACGCGTTGGCCTGAAGCGGTTCCTGTACCGGACATATCAGCTGCCACTGTAGCGTTCGCCGTTTATTCAACATGGATATCCCGTTTTGGCGTTCCAGTTTCCATTCTTATAGATCAAGGAACTCAGTTCGAATCCGAACTTTTCAACAAGTTATCTAAATTGCTAGGGTTCAAACGAATCCGAACTACGGCTTATAACCCTAAGTGCAATGGCATGGTTGAGAGATGGCACCGCACTCTCAAGGGTGCCATCATGTGCCACGAGCGAGCCGACTGGACCAACATACTTCCGACAGTCATGTTACTACGATCGTCTTTCAGCGAGGAATTACAAGCTTCATGCACGGAACTAGTTTACGGGACAACAATCCGGTTACCAGGACAATTCCTGGATAACTCAAATACGGTTCCACAAATCGATTTTGTGAAACAAATAAAGGAACACTTCTCCGAATTAAAACCTACGCCAGCATCGCGGCATTGCGCCGAAAAAACATTTGTGAGTCAAGAACTTAAAACTTGCACTCACGTTTTCTTACGCACGGATGCAATTCGTAAATCATTACAACCGCCGTACACTGGTCCGCACCGTGTGATTAAGCGCGGTGATAAAAATTTCTTCATCGAATTCAACAACAGGCAGGTCAACGTCAGCATCCACCGACTTAAACCTTGTTTCACGACAAATTTGACATCCGACCAACAGTTCCCTGCGCAAAGCACTGATACGTCATTAGATCACAGTCAAACGTACACCCAGTTACAAACTAAGTCGGCGAAAAAACACGTAACGTTTAGCGAGCCCGAAAAAATCGAACAGTCGCCTCTACGCTCTGCCAGCGGTCGTCAGTTAAAGACACCGGCGCGGTTTTTGGACTCGTTGTTTCACTCAGGCTACGCCTTCGCTGGGGAGCGAGTATTGTAGTGTACCGAATTCCGAATTCGGTTGCTCAAAGGGTAAAATGTCAAAATACAGAAAACTACTTCATAGGGTAATTTTAGTTTAGTTGTTTTTCCTATTCACTTTTATTAAAACAACTTATAAAAAATTAGCATTGTAAACTCTCGACAGAGAAGTAATAAAAATAAACGCCATTTTTAGGCAAACAATTTTTTTGCATTAATTACATTCCAAAATAACTTTTGTAATTCTAAATTAATTTTCAAATATTAATAAAGTGTTGTCAATAATAAAATACTGTGCCTGTGATTATTCATGTTGGGAAAATTGGTGAAATAGGCGTTCACATATAAACGTTTATCGGCATCTACGTAAGCCACAAGTTTTATATATATAACGCTTAGCCGTTTGTACGATTGCTTGATAATCAAAGCAACGGAGCTTGCTAATCGTCACCACGCGTCCGATTAAATCTATGGAGTCAGATTAAACCTAAGGAACGGAGCAGCATCACGCTACGCAGTGGAATTTTTGGGTATCATCGCCAAACATAAGTGCGCTCGACCTCATAGCAGTGACACACATATGCGCGACTACCATACTGCTTATCCCGACCATAAAGTGGACACGACCATTCCGGCTACACAGCCACGGTACCATCCATAGACACATTACAACCGTTTCGAGCTGTATTAATTTTACATTCGTTCCGCAGATATGGTTAATTTCGAATTAATACATTGTAACGACCAGGGGTGATACGTTCTGTATTGTCTTCTTCGCCATGTCCTGACGATTAACGACCGTCTTCTTTTAAGGTCCTACTGTAAAGCCACGTGCTTTTTCGTACTCGTTGGATCCTACACCCTGGGTTAACAGATCAACTGGAGTCACTGGGCTCAATCTGGGGTGGAGTTTTGGTGGTTTCCTTCCAGAAGCTAATAAACTACAACAACTACGACTAAAAGGGAATCATGCTTCCATCACGACACTTATCACATAGCAAATCTATTTATTTATTACCTGAGTATTATTTTAGAAATAAAAACAATCGTGAATTTCTAATGTTGGGCTTTTCCATCTTCGTTGTAATAATAGGTAAATATAAACAAAAATTGTCGGAAATCTTATAAATTTCTAAAAATGAGGAATTTGGAGCCATACAAATTTAGTAAACGTAAAAACATAATAGGTATGAAATAAAATTCTTAATAAATTTGAAAAAATCACTTTTATTTTTTGTAAGTTTACAATTTTAAGTTAACAGATTTATTTTAGCATCCCTTTTCCAAAATACTTGTCGGATTTCATCTTAATCGGTTATCAAATGGCCACGTTTTACAATATGCCTTTTTGAAATATGCCATGGTGTACCATATGTCGTAATATACCATATGCCATTTAAATCATAATAGATTAAGAAATAGCCAAGTTATATCCAACTATATCTGGCTATAGCGTTTCGAAATATCGCGTTTTGTACCACTTCGGGTTTTGAATTATCGTGTTCTGAAATATTGCGTTTTATACCATATCGCGTTTTGAAATATCGTATTTTGTACCGTATCACGTTTTGAAATGTGGCGTTTTGTCAAATCGCTTTTTAAAATATCACGTTTCAAATAGGACTCTAGTATTTTATTTATATAATTTATAATCTTTCAATTATATTTAAATTAATTTAATATAATTTATGCCTGGGAAATACTTCCCAAAATAAAATCCCAAATTTTCCGTATACGTATATAGTGGTAACTTAATCGCCTAAATGCCTTTCCAGAAAAATTATTTTCCAAATAATCATCTTTTAGGAGAAATCCAATATTCTGTTTAATTTAAAAGATCCCATTTAGGCAGCTTTAATTAGTCAAAATGACTAAAGCAAAAACCGTTAATTGGCTTTACGTTTTGTTTTTATGTAAAAGAAGGCCGATTTAGATGTAGAAAAATGTTTGCCTTTGCAAAAAAAGAAGAGATTAGTACATTACAATTTTCGTTTGAATGACAAGAACGACAATATAAACATGCAAAATTTTGCAAGGCTGTTTTTTCTTTTTTTGAGCAATTGTTACTATAGAAATGAAAATTTGAATATAAAATATATTCGACCCGAGAATATTTTTTGATATTTTATAGTAACAAACTAATTTACTAATCCAAACATAATAAAAGTTTATTATGAAAACCCATACAATGACTAGACGTCAAAAGTTTATAGGAGGCAAAAATAACCAAATTTTCAAAAACAGACATGACGAATGATAAGCATTTATCTTTGAAAATTTTTAAATACAAAAATTAAATTAAGAGCTTTCATATTTATTTTAATTTGATTAATTTCCCCCAATTAATTTAATTTATGTCACTACCGATAAATGTAAAAAATATGGCGTCAAATTATCAGCCTCCAAAAATTATAGCATCGCCAATTTTTGTTTACATATCCTTGCTCTTCTTAACCAGTGTTTATTTTTCTATTGCGTGCAGTTCTAACCGACATGCAAAAATTTTGTCGGGCAAACATTTTTCTTCGTCTAAATCGGCCTTTAAATAAATAACAGGCCCGTTCGTACATATTAAATACAGTCAGTTGCATCAAATTCTACATCGAAATCAGTTCAACAAAAATCAAAAGATAGACATTCGACTATGGTTACTGGGATCTCTATCGCATAGGCCTTGTATGTAAAATATCACATAGCCAATCTTAGGGGTCAAGCCGCATACTACAAAAAAAATTCAGTAACTTTTATGGTAATTTTGCAACAGACGAACTTGACGGACATAAACGTTTCTCAACTTTTCGGTAATATTTTTCCCCTCAATTCTTTTTTTTCATACGAGAAAAAAAAAATATGTTTTTTAAGTTGGTATGGAGGGGAAAAAATTTACAAATTATATGAGAAAATTTTATGTCCGTCAAGTTCGTCTGTTGCAAAATTACCATAAAAGTTACTGAATTTTTTTTGTAGTATGCGGCTTCAGCGATATAAATAACAGGCAATGTATATACGGGCATGTTGCACCAAATTTCAACAACGCAATCTATTCAACAAAAATCAAAAGATTGACATTCGACTGTGGTTTCTGGAATCTCTATCGTATAGGCCTTGTATGTTTGTTTATTTATTTATTTATACAGAGAAAAGTCTACAAATTTGACTTGAATTTATAACATATTGAATAAAAATTAAATTAAAAATAAAAAAGAATTAAAATTGACATAAAAATATTTTTAGGTTGGATCAAAATGTTGCTCAACCTACGTTTAAAGGTGTCTTTACTTAAGTAAAAGTCGAACAAATGGTCGATTTTATTAAAACTCTTCGACATCATGTTTACCGGTTTATTGTCACCATAGTTTGTTCTGTGTTTATTCAGATGAAGGAACTCATGATCTCTTAAATTCCTACTCGGTGCCTTTATTTTAATAGATTCCAGTATGGATGGTGCATCGATTTGATCAAGTAAAATATTTCCAATAAACGAACACTTTGAAAGCTTTCGTCTATTTGCCAATGTTGTCATTTGATAGGTTTTGCATCCAGTAGCATATGATGCGATGGTAATCGCTTCAGGTTAATGTGGTGCGGTAAGTCATGGTCGTAATCCCATCCGTCTTTACACGTTATATACCGTATACACTTTTTTTGGACACTCTCGATTTTTCTGATAGGTTCGTCGTAAAAAGGACACCAGATATTGACAGCGTATTCAAGTTGAGATCTGACGTAGGCATAATACAGGATCTTGATTGTCTCGAGGTCATGAATATCCCCAGTCCAACGCTTAATAAAACCAAGCATGGAATTGGCTCTAGCAACGCATTGCTCAATATGCTTAGTAAAGCACATGTTTTCAACGAAAGTAACCCCTAGGTCTTTAATCTCGAATACTTTTTGTAAAAGTACGCCATTTATTTGATATTGTTGTGTAACAGGGTTAACTTTCCGATGGAACGATAAACTCTTACACTTGTTGATGTTGAGACCGAGGAGGTTAGACTCACACCATTTCGCTAGATTGTCGATGTCCTCTTGTAGCTTATGGGTATCGCCGATGTTTTCTACTGTTTTTAAGATTTTGGAATCATCTGCAAACATTAATACCTTAGAATGTTGTATTACTTTAGTAACGTCATTGATGAAAATTATGAAGATCCAAGGACCAACATGAGAGCCTTGTGGTACTCCTGAAGTAGCTTGAATTGATTCTGTGAAGTATCATCTGACCAATCCTAGGGTCAGCGGTGTAAATAACAGGCAATGTATATACTGGCATGTTGCACCAAATTTCAACCACGAAATCTTTTCAACAAAATTACAAAATCAGAAGATTGACATTCGACGTGCCTTCTGGAATTTCTATCGTATAGGCCTTGTATGTAAAATATCACATGGCCAATCCTAGGGATCAGCGATATAAATAACAGGCATTGTACATATATACGGGCATGCTGCACCAAATTTCAACCACGAAATCTGTTCAACAAAAATCAAAAGATTGACATTCGACTATGGTTTCTGGGATCCGTATCGTATAGGCCTTGTATGTAAAATATTACATGGTTAATGCTAGGGGTCAGCAATATAAATTATAAGCAATATACATACGGCATGTTGCATCAAATTTCAATGGCGAAATCTGTACCATCCACCATTGCCATACAGTCCACCGTCGTTCATCATCGGAATTACAAAAACTTCCGAAAATGATCAGATCTCACAATAGTTCTGTTGCGTTCGCATCAATGGGAGAAAAATTCAGAGGCCTCCAAGTTCCGGCCCTTATGTGTGTCATGTTGATGCACAGATTTATTATGTCACGTGCCATTTTCATCCTGCAAAAGGAGAAATGATGGATAGCTCGCCGCTCAGATCAAAGACACTATAACACTCTACTAACAATGATGGAATCATTCATTATAGATCCTGATAATAAAGATGAGCATTCACCCAGCAATTTATTCATATTAACATTTTAATATGAATCCATATCTGTATATATGCAATGTTTATATCTATAAGGAGAGGGCGGGATGGCAACCAAAAGTAGGGAGGGGGTAGCTTAGCTATATGACGATATACAACAGAAAATATTAGCGTACTGCAGTCTAATGCTTTTCAACTGGCCTTTAGAAATTCCTTTAATCCAATCATTAATGCCGGTCGTCTTATTCAGCAATGGATAGTAGATTTATATTTGCAAGTTGAGGCAATTTCATTCATTTCCGTCAGAAAACGTTGCAAACAGAATTATATCCAGGACTTGCAGATCATGTGGCTAACCAAAGGGCAGATTTGTAAGTTCAGGCCGGCATTTCAGTGATTCTGCCATCGTCATGCGAAGGTTCACCAAGAAAATAACAGGAAGGTGATACAATGTCAACCCTTTTGGAAAATTCGGCTTGATTGTTCTTTTCGTTACCGTTACAGCAAACCCCAAATGACCTGAAATTGTTAAGAACCTCCAAAGAGAGAAACCACATCAGATGGAAACAACGAAGCACGGAGTGCTTAGAAAGTGTATGGCATATGTATGTATACTCGAATGAATTCTAAAAGTGAAAATTGCTGCACATTGCATTGCAACTGCACCTGCACATTGCATTGCTTCATGCCAGCCTATAGTGCTGACATGAAATGTGGGTCGGCCCATGGATTCTGCACTCTCAAGCAACCGATCGTAATCAGATGATGAAAACTCACTTTTGCATCCCCGCCCCTATCGGGATTCGAACCCGGTACCTCCCGATCCAAACGCCACAGCTTTAACCACTGAGCCGTTTGGTTGGTTACAAAAAATTTTAATAAATTAAAAAATTTAACGATACTCAATTAAATGAAATAAAATACAAATTTCGAAAAATAAAAAAAATTTATGATAGTAACAAAAAGTGTCAAAATCTACAAAAGTGCAAAAACATAAACTATGAACTGATTCTGTATCGGATCGGATAGATACAAACTACAAAAACAACAACAAAATTTTTCCTATGGGAGAAAAAAAAGGTTAGTATAAAATCTATTTAAGTATGTACATACTATGTTTAGCAACGTCTATGTTTAACATAATGGGGGTTTGCCTTATCAAACAGTATTTGCGCCTGATGTTTCTGATATGATTACAACAAACATCGAAGTGTCAGATGGCTTAGCAAATGGCGCTGTTGGAAAATTAGTTCATATTGAACGTAATGATGAAGGAGAAGTGAACGTTGCATGACTTGATTTTCTAGACTCTCCAAAGATTGACCAAAAAATAAAAAAAATTGCTCGACATGTAGCTGCTAATCAAATTTGTAACACTGCTGTACCGATAGGAAGAAGATCAGCAACTATTCCACTTAATAACAACAAAACGATAAATGTTAAGCGATTGCATCTACCTTTAGTTTGTGCTTGTGCAACTACGATTCATAAATCTCAGGGAAGCACATAATCGTTTATGAATATGATAAAAAACATCAATTAGCTATTATATTTATGTTGCTTTGACTCGGGGAGACTAGTCTTCAAGGTTTATAAATTACAACAATGACAAAACTTTCTAACATGGTCGAAGAGTATCCACAGCTATAACTAGTCTTCAAGATGAATTTCGTAAATTTTCGCTTAATCGCTTACAGGCTATCAGCAGAGATATGTTAGATTTTATTAGCCACAGAAAAAAAAATTGATAGTATATAGTTTTAATTGTCAAAGTCTTCGTGCTCACTCCATTGATCTCACTGATTTCATTACCCAACAATCGAATGTTTTACTTTTAAATTAAACTTGGTTACCCAATGAAGAGTCAATCAGTATCCTTAATTTCAATTGTTTAATTCAGTATAAGCGATCAAACGTTCAAGCTGGAGGCGTTGCCATATATCAAAATGCAAACGACACTACCAACATCATCACTCCAAATATCGATATGAATGTGAAACAGTCTGAATTTACAAGATCCGCAGTATCATCAGTTGGTGAGTTTTGTGTTGCGGATTGCAAAATGGAAGACGACAAAAAATTGTTTTAATAATAATTTACATAACTACAGATCAAATAATGGACGGTTCTAAGTGGAGACTTGAACGTCAATTTTTTCCGAGAAGATGCTGGTATTGACTATCTCCAAAAACATGTGAATTTACTATCAGTAATGATCCTAAGATTTCAACAATACGACATGTCAACAGCATTGATGCTGTATTTACCCGATACCTTGACACCGTCAGAACAAAACCCTTCACATCTTATTTTAGTTACCATAAGCCGAGGTAATTTAGGAATTAAATGTATTTTTTCTATTTTTTAAAATTAATAATTGATCAATATTAATATAAAATATATTTGATAGAAATATTTATTAGATGTTTATTATAGCAATTTTTTAATTATCAAATGATAATTATTGTAGTCTTAGATAATAAAATAAAATTTATTTAATCATCTGTATGAAAAAATAAATATTAATTTTTGAAATTTAAATTATTTGATTGAATTTAGACTTTACCAGCCGTCTCTATAATCATACTCTAAACTTTTAATTATCGCCAAAGAATATAGATTCGGCCAACCCATGGTCAGATTGAAGGAGGAGACACGAACGATGAAAAGTGGGTCGTAAATTTGACAAGTTTGGAAATTCTTGAGGACATCATAAAAATTTTAAAGTTAGGTAATAAGTTTTGTTTACCTTTTAAAAAAGAAATTGTTCCTTATCACAAAATTATAGCGGATGTAGAGAGTGGTATTTCAGGACTAGATGAGACGGCTCATAATAATATTAGAAATAGATTGGTATAAAAATATTTGTGAGTATTGAAGAAGTCCAACTGATTCGAGGGGCTCAAAAGGCAAAGAAATTTTTGAATGAGCACCCCGAATTGTATGTGTTGAAAGCTGACAACAACACTTACAGTGAAATTCGGAAAGTTGGTATTTCTTCAATGCAATCTAAATTAAATGTAATCATTGGCTCGTGGGAACGTTTAGGAAAAATTGAGAACAATTTGGCAAAATTTCTTAAAAATTATCATGGTACGACCCCACGAATGTATGGTCTGCCAAAAGTACACAAAATTGGTATTCCCTTGAGACCAATTGTAAACTATTTAGGTTCGCCTTTATACAATTTATCCTAATTTTTCTCTAACATTTTGAACCATTACGTGGGAAATAACTTTGCGGCTGTAAAAAACGCGGAAGATTTTAGAAATAAAATTGAAAATGTGTCTCTACCAACAGGTTATATATTAGCGTCGTTAGATGTGGTCTCGTTGTTACAAACGTTGATTCATCTTTGGTAATAATTTTGGTTAAAAAATTGTGGAATAGCATAAAAGCATGTAGTAACACAAATTTGGAGTCGAAACAATTTGTAGAAGGGTTGAAATTTGTGTTAGATCATACTGAATTTAGTTTCGGGGGAAGATGTTTTAGGCAAGTGTTTGGTTCACCGATGGGTTCGCCAATTAGTCCAACAGTGACTAACCTAGTAATGGAACACGTTGAAATCGAAGTGTTAAAAACATCTTCCGTCAAACCTATCTTCTTTTACCGGTACGTGGATGAGATTATTGCGGCTATTCCAAATTCGGAAATTGATAATTTTTTGGATTCATTTAATAGTTTTACCCCGCGAATTAAATTTACATGTGAAATTGAAAATCAAGGTCGTTTAGCCTTTCTAGAAACTATGGTAATGGAAGTTTAACTACAGATTTATATCATAAAAAAACCCCAGGGGCCCTATTATGAAATGGATCGCATTTCGCATTTTTTGCGATTTTGCGGATGCGATCCGCCTCGTATGTCTGTATTATGAAAAGCGACATCGCATATAACATTTCTTATAAGAAATTTTATTTTGGAAAATAAAAAAAAAATTATTTTGATAATTAAAAATTATTTTTTATTATTTTTAATAAAATAAATTAAATATTTCTTAATAAAAGACATTTTAATTGTATATTAAATATAAACAGAAAAAAATTATTTATTAGCACAGTAATTTCGCAAATGCGATATCCGACTGCTATAGACTAGTCGCATTTGTCAATTTCAATTTTGTAAAAATGCGCTATCGCATTTTATAATAAGCCTCCAAGGGCGCATTTTTGCGAAAATGTCGTTTTATAATACCGAAATGCGATATCGCATGAAAATGCGAAGTCGCATTTTTTTCATAATAGGGCCCCAGGTCGGGTCGGTATCTAAATTATAACTCGTGGCTTCCATCATCTTACAAAAATGACACAGTGTTTCTGTTGGCTGAAAAAATTTTGAGATTATTGGATGAGGGTTTTCATGCTGAAAATTTCAAAATTTTAAGTAATGTTCTAACTCAAAATGGCTATCCGAGAGGTGTAGTTACTAGAGGAATTAGAAAGGCTATCGACAAACATAGTAATTCGGGAAATATTTCGGAAAATACGCGCGTAAATCCAAATTTAATCGTTGAAAATAATCGCAAACCTTACATTTCGATCCCATATCACAGAGGAATAATACCAGAGGGATATCTTCTATCCAAACCTTATACACATTACCAAGCTGTTATACAATTTCGAACAGTACTGCGTGAAAGGCAGATATATTTGATCTCTTTTTCACCATTCGTAGTTTCATTGATCATGTGACTATTGTTTTTATAATTCGTATTTCAAAATATTATCGCCCATCTCTCTCTTTATTATGTCGCAACCATATTGTAACATGAAACAGAATTGTATATTTACCTTAATAAAAAAATCGGAAGTGGAAATAAAAATATCGCTTCGTACACACAAACATACAATTTTATATTTGGCTTTACACGTGCGCTTAAACATTTTGCCCTTGAAATCCTAATAAACAAAAGCAAGATAGAACTAATTTTTATTACTTCGGTCTAAAAAGACCAAAGTATTGAAATCCTGTCAAAAATGACGAAAAATTTGGTTGGTCCAAAACCACTTTTCTCGACGTTTTGAAAGTCCCTGAGTCTGAAAAAGCAAAAAAAAAAAAAATGTCCGTCCGTCTGTCTGGATGTCTGGACCCATGGTATCTCGAGAACGGCTTGTCCGATTTGGATTTTTTTTTCGCCAATCTGTTTCTATGGTCAAGGCGGAGATTTGAAAAGCTTTTGGAGACTGTACGCCAAGGGGGTGGGGTACCTTCCATACGAATTGACCCAAAATAACTGCTTTTATAAATATTTACGATTTTTTTATATATGCTTATTTGATTATTGAATTGGGCATTGAATTTGGCATTGAATTGGGAATTGATTAGAAGATTAAATTAGGGGTCAATTTGCGCGTTGAGTTGAAGTTGAGTTGGAGTTGAGTAGGGGTTGGATTTGGATGTGGTGAATAGTTAACAAATTTTTTATATGATGGAACTTGCCTATTTATCAACCGATTACGATGAAATTCGACATTTGTATTGGAAATGGGATTCTACAATGATTTATGGATGAAGTTCTGGGATTTTAAAACGATTTCTGGATGAAGTTCTGGAATATGGCCAAGTATGATGGAACTTGTCTATTTATCAACCGATTATTATGAAATTTAATATGTGTGTTAGAAATGGGATTCTAAAATGAGTTTTGGATGAAGTTCTGGAATATGGCCAAGTAGGATGGAACTTGCCCATTTCTCAACCGATTGCGATGAAATTCGACATTTGTATTGGAAGTGGGATTCTAAAATGATTTATGGATGAAGTTCTGGGATTTTAAAACGATTTCTGGATGAAGTTCTGGAATATGGCCAAGTATGATGGAACTTACCTATTTATCAATCGATTATTATGAAATTTAATATGTGTGTTAGAAATGGGATTCTAAAATGAGTTTTGGATGAAGTTCTGGAATATGGCCAAGTAGGATGGAACCTGCCCATTTCTCAACCGATTACGATGAAATTCGACATTTTTATTGGAAATGGGATTCTAAAATGATTTATGGATGAAGTTCTGGAGTTTTAAAACGATTTCTGGATGAAGTTCTGGAATATGACTAAGTATGATGGAACTTGTCTATTTATCAACCGATTATTATGAAATTTGATTTGTGTGTTAGAGATGGGATTCTAAAATGAGTTTTGGATGAGGTTCTGGAATATGACAAAGTATGATGGAACTTGCCCATTTCTCAACCGATTACGATGAAATTCGACATTTGTATTAGAAATGGGATTCTAAAATGAGTTTTGGATGAAGTTCTGGGATTTTAAAACGATTTCTGGATGAAGTTCTGGAATATAGCCAAGTAAGATGGAACTTGTCTATTTCTCAACCGATTATTATGAAATTTGATTTGTGTGTTAGAAATGGGATTCTAAAATGAGTTTTGGATAAGGTTCTGGAATATGGCTAAGTATGATGGAACTTGCTCATTTCTCAACCGATTATAATGAAATTTGACATGTGTATTGGAAATGGGAGTCTGAAATGAGGTTTGGGCGAAGTTCAGGAATATGGCCAAGTATGATGGAACTTGGCTATTTCTTAACCGATTATAATGAAATTTGATATGTGCGTTGGAAACGGCAATATTTGATATGTGTGGAATATGGCCAAGTAGGATGGAACTTGACTATGCCTTAAACGCGGGTATCATTGTGTTAGACATGTGCGGATAGAGTTTTCGGATAAATTTCTGGAATATGGTCAGTTAAACGGTTAGAACTGTCAGTATAATTTGTTATACTACTTTCGGTATAAAGTTCTAGAATACGATTTTTCGTTTTAAATTGGATGCCTGTACCCATGTTGAAGCTTTTGACCTGTTTGGCTGTTGTTGTATAAGTAAATATATGTTGGTTAAAATAGAAATCAATAATGTCAAAACAGTGGTGTGACTGATATGATATTATGACTTTATGATATTATTGAAGATACCATCAAAGACCGAAGTTCTGATCACCTCGTGAGGTTTCAGCCCTTTATATTTTTGATTTTATGTTTTGTATGGATTTAACCAGAAAAGTTTTTGTTTTGTTTCATAAGGTCAATAGGTCATTAACATTTTGTGTTTTGATGATTATCCTTCTTACTTTGGTTGACTCGTTCTATCTGGAGCTCAGATTTGCGCTTGCGCATTTAATAAACATTTGTTTTTTTACTAGTAGAAGTTAGAAGATTCAGATAAAACAGTTTAAACCTATTGAGTATGCAAGTTTCATTTTTAGAGAGAAAATCTTCCTTGCCTGTTAATTAGAAATGTAGTTAGATAAGTTAGGTATCGATGAACTTTACAAGAATTGCTTTACAGAACACCTGTGCATAAATGCATAACTCTTTTTCTAGTTCTACTTTTCTTTATAATTAAATGAATCTGGGGTTAAAGTAGGTAGTTGGGTATTATAAGAAATGATGCATGGACCAGTTATCTTTAAGTAAAAAACACAATAATAAAACGATTTAATATTTAATTAGTTAAAATTTTTAATTTTTTAGATTTTTTATTTTTTGTTTGGTCTTTATTTGAAATTGACCATCTACAATTTTTCCGCAGCAAAACCAATAAAAAAAATTGTATTAATTTTTTATAATGATCAAAACATGCATCATTTTCATCCGGTAAAAAAGTTGGAAACTCCGATTTTATTGTTTCAATGCTGATTTTAGCCATTTCTTCGCATATATTATTGGAGTGGCTTTTTTGGCTAAAATAATTTTCAAATATTTGAACCAAAACGCTTGCAGCTTGAAACCATTCATCCGATGGTGCTTTTAACGAACCGAAATTGGAAATGTCTTTTTTGAAATTTTTTTCTTGTAAAAATACGTCATTTCCATTGATGTATGTGTCAGGCTTTAACAACTTCGAAGTGCATATATTTCACAATCAACTTTTTTAAATACACAGTATCCAGCATAATAGGATATTGCGTTGGATGTTAAGACGCTAAATTCTGACCGGTTGAATAACGTTTCTATTTCAGATGGACCAGGTTCTTCCGTTTCTGTATATTTAAGACTGATGTTATAGTCATCCTTAAATGTTTTCCAATCTAGTTTTAAATTTACAGCATCGTCAGGTAAACAATTGGCATGGACGGAATGAAATAAAACTTTCATGACGATGATATTGGCAAAATGTATTCCAATGTCATAGCTCGATGGCATGTAGTTATAGCCTCCTTTGCCTCTTAATGCAGAGAAAAAAATTTCTAGGGCGTCTTGGTTCGTTTTTCCAGTTAACAGAAATTCTATTCTAGTTGGTTCTTCGCTTAAGTGGTTCATCAATCCTAATTGAGCGCGTATGGTTAGGTCAAGCCCTTTAACAAATTTGAAATAGTTTTCATTTTTAGATAAAATTTTTAAATTACTTAAAAATTCCAAGCTTTGTTCTAAATAAACGTATATTTCGTTATTTACTCTAAGTGGCTGTTCTTTAGGATTCTTTGATGAAAAATTACGGCAATTGAGGCAATCAAAAATATTGTTGAATCTCTCAATAATATTCGCTGTCGGAATTACATGTTCCAAATAGTTTCCAAAAATTGATGGAGTACTTTTAAAAGTCGTACGTATAGCACAAGAAACAGTGCTACTTAATATCTGAACTGCCAATTTAACACCCATTTTTTGGAAATTATTTGGGTCTATATGGTTTTTGGTTAACTTTGGTACCAATTTAACTTTTTGAGTTTTGTCATGCTCATAAATGGCTTTAACTACATTAAAGTCAGTTGCACCGTAGTCCGAATGTTGAAACTGATGTTTAATAAATGCATTCCGAACAGATTTTATGAGATGCGGTGGATCATACTGCACGAAAAAAAATTTTTCATTAACTGTAATAAAAGGCTTTTCGGGGCCAATGCCAAAATGTTTATAAACAACGACGTTCGTTGCGGCTTGATCACATGTTAACATCACGACTTCTAAATTTAACACTTCTTGGCACAATTTTATATTATTTATGATTAAGTCTGCTAAATCGTTCACGTTGCTGGAATTGCTTATTAGCACGTAATTTAAAACATGTTTCCAACTCCCTACTAAACCACGTAGCATAAAAAATAAAGCTGAAGTAGCGATTTTATTTGCTGGTATCCATTATCACAATACCCATCGATTTTGTCAGTTAGCAGATTAACTGTTAAGTCTTTCTTAATTGTAATTTCATCGAAGCTTAAAACACATATGCGGGATGAAAGTGGCATATTTTGAAATAAATGCTTCATTTGATTAATTAAAATATGATTTGTTCCTGGTGATATAAACTTGACAGGAGACCATTTATAAATTGAAGAAACAGAAGGCAGCTTTAATTCAAATGTTCTTTTTAGATATTTATAGGTTGTCGCTGATTTGTAGTACAAACATTGCGCAAACGTTTTGTCACTTTCCGTGTAGTAATAGTCCTCTTTCAGAAGAAGTTTGCATACATTACGAGTGGGTTCATTTGTTGAAGTTATTTGATCGATCATCTCGTCAACACTATTAGAAATTGTATAAGTCGTATCCATTCTTTCTGGAGCGTCGAATGTTTCAGTGTTTCCGTTATCTTCTTCAACAGTTTCACAGATTTTTTTCAGATTTAACACTGGTACTGCATTTCGCGTTAAATATTGTACTCCAATATTTTCTTTTAGGAAATGGCTTTCACACACATAATTAAATTTATTCTTTAAATTTTCACTTGTTAAACCAATTGAATTAATCCAAGCGGCTGTTCTAGATGGATCACTTGGGAATTTAAAAAATTTAATTTCAGAACGAGTGGATTTCTGTTTGCAACATGGCACTACACATGTAAATATTTTTTTTTTAGATAACATTTTAGTAAACTACCTAGTTATTTTGTTTAAAAAGGCTTATAATAATTAAATCTTTAACGTGGTTAAACAATGCCTGAAAAATTGCCTTTTTGTTAGTCGATTGTCTATTTTAACTTAATTTTCAATTAGGACTGTAATATTATCATCGATTGCAGAGTAATTTTATATCCCTCAAAAAACTAAAATTCTCCACCGAAAATAATTCGAGAAAATCGTATTCGTATTCTAATTGACTGGAAGCTGTCATGTGGTATTTGTTCTGTTTATTAGCCAATAATATCACTTCATTATAATTCGGGTATATAAATCGCTTGGTGATTTGTAACGGTAAATATTTTATTTTAAATAAAACAAATACAGATATAAAAAAAGCTAAATTGTGTAGGCATATGCATATAGAAAAGACATGCAAACGAGAAACTAATAAAGGATAAGTGAAATAGTGTACAAATTTAGTCTTAGAAAAGGAGAAAACATGATAACTTGTGAAATCATACATAATCGACAAATGTTTCAGAGGTTTTCTTTTGAGAATTAGTAAATTATATGGGACATCTTTGAATATTTTATTTTAGTATTTCTCAAATAAATCCGTGAATTTCATAATAGATAGCTATTTATGAAACCAGTTAGAAAATGTCTCATTTTGTGTAACAAGTGGGATATTTGCTAAATGAGCGCAGCGAGTTGCGGAAATCACACAAGTTACACAAAATTTGAACTTCTTGTTATGATGCCTACTTGGCATGGGCTAGTTTTGAAATAAATGTTTCGTCAGTAGTTATGAAATGTGCTTCATGTCCTAACAAGTTGCGAAAAATAGGTCGTTTCGCAACCTACTACACTCCCAAGCAACTAAATCGACTCAAACCTTCAGCGCTCACAGAAAGGCGATTTTTTTTTTAAACGGCTGAACCGATTTTCACATATCATTATTTTTTTGAAAGCCTAAGATTTTTACTTTAAAATGGCACTATTTTCATGAGAATTAGTTTAGTACTTTTTTTAATAATGAATTTTGAATGAAAACGCAACCAAAATTGATGATCATGAAAAAAAATTGGGTCGATCCGACTCTCGGACGACACTTTTCCCAGAAAGCATCCGTTAAAAATCACCAAGCGAACCATTTATATTTATCTAAAAGTTAACACACACTGATTATTACTGAAATCTATCTTTGTGCAAAATTTCGATCAAAACTATCAATATTTGTGGGAATGGGAGGCGAAACAAAAATAATAAAAATGTGCGACTGGAAGGACGGACACGACATTTTTCTGATCAGTGTTTCGGGGTCCTGGTAACCTAATTCGTCGAGAAATGTGAAAATCTGGAACAAAATTATTTTCGCGATTACAATACTTACCCAATATAACTTCGTTATAGTGGGAAAAGTAAAAATATTGAGGATAAAATGAAAATTACAACAAAAAATTCAACCAAAACAAAAACAATTTTATTGGTTAATACTTAGATTTGCCCTTAGCTTAGTTCACATGCGGCCTCATTGGCCTTATTAAGGTTTTGCCAAAGACTTGGCGGATGGCACCCCATCCCAGATCCAACGCAATCTTGCTGTCACTGATATTAGATGGTACCTGATTTCTGGCTCGGACCCTCCGTTTTAGTTCGTCCCATTAATGCTCAATTGGATTCATGTCTGGACTGAGGGTTGGCAACCTCATCGTCTCGAGTCCAACCTTATCCATACACCAGGCACTGTCGTGCATCAATATGAAATCTTCCCCTATATATTCTGCGTAGTGCACTACATGATCCAAGACAATGTCCTCGATATATCGTTCAGCGCTCAGACCTCCTCTACGGCCTTCACAAGGTATGAAAAGCAGGTTAAAGGTCTTGCTGAAATCTGTATAGATAATGTCAACTTGGGCACCTTTTTCTAAACAAGATATCGTATCATTAACAAATACCGCCAGATTGGTTGTCGTTGATCTACCAGAAAAAAAACCGTGTTGTTGGGGAACAATAAAGTTTTTGATATTAAAATAAGCACAATCTTTAACCAGTTTTTCAAAAAGTTTAAGGATAACAGATAAAATAGCTATTCCTCTACAATTCTACATAAAAGGGTTTCCAACACTGGGGAAAAATACCTTGCCTAAGGCTATAATTAAATAAATGAGCTAAATGGCCACTTAAGTCTTCGGAACAATTATATAAAAGTAATGAAGAAATACCGTGAATATGATTTTTGAAAATGCCATGGTCAGAGACAATGTCAAAATATTATGCTACGTTTTTCAAATCCGTTTATTCAGGATTAGGAAAACGTTGCAAATAATTCGCAAACAGAATTTAGATCATGAGTTTCCTTATCCTTATAACTCATGGGTATTGGATAACCAACAGATTTCCTGTTAGAGTTAATATAATTCCAAAAGCACGATGGATTTGACTTGATACCATATTCAATTACTAACAAGTAATAACCATACATAAATTGATTCAAAGCCTTAAACTCATACCGAAGGCACAGAGGAATAATATGTACGAGGAGGTATTACTTCTCTGTACCGAAGGTGAGAATACAATGCATAATCTGCAGATGCGTTCGTAGTTTTATACCGTTTGTGTGCCTTGGTTTTACGGTTATATAAATTAACAAGTTTTTGTTGAACCACTTTTCACGATACGAATTATGTTTGTTGACAGTTTTTTTAATAAATAGATCCATCCCCACATACAAAATTTCGTAAAACCGGTTAGTCATAATTTCGATATCCATCTCATTATAAAAGAAATCCCCGGAAATATTTTCAAGATATCCATTTAGAGAGATATAATCACCATTACTAAAATCAAAGATTAAAACTGATTAAGAATATTTCACAGCTAGTGATGAAATGTTCATTTCAACTCTAGATTGTGCCTACTTCATTTACAACAAAATTATAATTAATATGAAATTTTATCAATTTAAATACTTTTTTTATCAAAATTGGAGAAATTTTGTATGAAACACTTTAGGAAATTCAATTTAGTGTAAATTGTGTGATCGCTTCGCTCGTACCGCAAATATCCTATCCAGGATAAACAGCTAACTTGGGGGACTTTCCTTGTAAATTTTTCAACGTCCATATTAAAGAGAAAAAATTTAGAATTTATAGACTAATAGAATAATCGCGAAGCCATTTAGGTGAAAATTCACAGTGTTAGTCGTCTGATCAAACACCTGTTTTTTGTGAATTGTACTTTTTATAAATTTCGTCTATACTGCCTTGCTAAGAAAAAAGGTCATAGGCGCCAAAAGTCGAAAAATGCGATAAGGGCATATTTGAATTCTTCAAACAAATACCTATATTTCTGCTATTTTAACAAGTCAAATAACGTTCATCAAAAGCCATAAAATCACGTTATTTATTAGTCAAGTTTCATATAACGACATGGCAAACAAAAATAGAAAAATTGAAATTATTCAAAAATACAAAAAGCCAGATGTGGCTTTTTTCTTAGTAAGGCAGTATAGGCTGCGGTCAAATTTTTGGGTAAATAATTTACTATGGTAAATTTAAATATTTAGTGTTCGTTTTTTGTTAAATTACGATTTTTTTTCTATTTTATACTCGTCCAATTCTTATAACAATAAAGAATAAAGTATCTAAACGTGAAACATTTACCTTTTTTATTCCGTTTACCCTCCTCCATATAAAAGGTAATTGCATTTATAGTATTTAATGGATTTACTCCAGAATTCAACCGCAGCCGTAATATTTAACGGTAAATAATTGGATATCTGAAACTGAAATTAGTAATGTGCACGTAAATAGGGGCCAGGTAGTTCTTATTAAATTTAAACTTCTTAAGACAAAATAAAAGTTTTTCGTTCTTTTTGTTTTTAATTTATTTCACAATAACAATAAGGAATTTAAAATTATTAAAATAAAATATTAATTTATTTTTAATTAAATGGAACATTTAAATGCAATAAACCACACCGTCGCCAAAAATATTCTTTAGATTCGAATCAGGAAGAAGCAACATATCGAATGTAAAGGGAAATATCATCAAAACACGAAAGGTTAATGACCTTTTGTAGAAATCAACAAATTTTTCTATCGCTAAAATAATTGTGCAAATTGAACTTTCTGTAAAATGCATTTTGTAAAGTTCACTGTCTGGCTGAATTATTCTTCAACAAGAAAGAAACGTATTAAAATTTGTCAAAATATGTATGTATTCAAAAATCGAAAAGCGATATAAAATCAAAAAAAAAATTGTTTGACATGGCATGTGAATTTCAAGGACAAAACGGCTGTGAGCAAACGTACACAGCCACACAAAACCAAATTTCATATTTACCTTTGATCTCCTACACATGTAATAATAATCATTTACACATTCATAGATCAAATTAAATGAAACAAAATTGGAAATATGTTTAGAGAAGTGACAAGAATAATAATATAAAAACCGAGTTATACACATGTGCTAAACGAAAAATATTATTTTGTAAAATGTACATATGTAGGTACATATATGGGTGGGTGTGTAGTAAGAACATAAATATAACAGTCTCGTGAATACGATGTTGAAGCGAGATCAAATATATCTCCCTTTCGTGGAAGACTGTTCGAAAAATTATAACAACTTTTATTTTCAGGTATCAAATTTGTGTAGAAGATATCCCTCTGGTATTATTCCTCTGTGCCCATATGTTAAAATTCTTTTCGAAAAAATAAAATTTATTTTACAAAATTATGATATACAACTTGTTGGTAGAGCATTTCACAGTTTGGACATGGCTTTATTCACTAAATTAAAAGACAAAACTCCCATAGAGTTACAATTTTTTTTTTTTTTTTTAATAAATTCTTTATTTACAGCAAAAATTCATATTTTTTATAATAAGTATAAAGAATTTCAAACTTAACAATAATCTTAATTAACAATGTTTACAATTTGGTCAACCTAAGAAGCGATTGTTGACGCTCATTGTATGAATCAAAATAAAAATTATAAAAGTTACAATTATTTTTAACAATTATTTATTTAGCCCATCGCTTGTAGGCAATCATCAACTTTTTTGGATACCAAAATTGCTAATAAAAACGTATCCTTATTTCACAAAGAGATATAACTAATGGACGGAAGGTTGTAGGGAAAAGGAATTTGTATACTTAGAATAAAGTAAACAGTATCATTATTGTTTCACGGGTTATGAATTTGTAGATTGGTATTCTGTGTCAAGCCACCAGAATTTACATTTAATTTTTTCAAAATTTCTTGCATAAGCATCTGAAAAACTGGGTTGAAACCTAATTAACGCTGGATCTTGAAACTGTAATTCGTTTACTGTTTTATTATTAGTTCG
Organism: Tipula helvola; assembly: GCA_963556165.1. Taxonomy (NCBI): domain Eukaryota; kingdom Metazoa; phylum Arthropoda; class Insecta; order Diptera; family Tipulidae; genus Tipula; species Tipula helvola. Next base: position 236,300,410 of record OY744483.1, read on the forward strand.
CCGAGAAACATGGTAAATTATTGGAATGCCGCAAGAATTTTGGATGAATCCACACTGATCATGGTACAAAAAAGCCTCAGGCGGAGGTATGTAGGTATATTGAATAGATCTAAAAATTTCAAAATTCGTATAGTATGGGGCGAAAATCATGGAATTTTCAGTGTTACTCATTGATCGAATAATATGTCTACGAATCAGATTTATGATAAATAGGTCAATACGATAGAATTTGACGTAATTGTATAGAGTTTTATTAGAGAGGTAGTGTTGCCGATTTTGAGGTTTTCGATACTTGGAAGTACATACACGAATGCAACATCTTTCAAACTTTCGCAGTTTTTCCATCCTGGAAGCTGTTGTGTTATACCAGACAGGGGCTGCATATGTTAACAAAGGTCTGATTAGTGATTGATAACAGATTAGTTTAACATTTTTATTTAACTGTTTATTGTAAAATAGTCTGTGCAGCATACCGAACGCTTTTCGTGATTTTGTAAGTTGTAGGTCGATATGTTGATTAAAGTATAGATATTGATCCAGTAATACACCAAGATATTTTACTTCAGTTTTTTTTTCTATTGCACAATTATTTAGTTTAATTGTCGCTGATTTCCAATATTTTCTGATGTTTGAGTTCGTTTTTGACAATGGAAGTCGAAATATTATAAATTCACATTTTGCAGTATTTATTTTAATTTTCCATTGATTGAAATAATTAAAAATGAAATTTAAAGATGATTGTAAATTATTTTCTATTTTTTGGATATTATTATTTGTTGAGTAAATCATTATATCATCTGCATAAGCTAGAGCCTGACACTTGGGAGAGTTCAAAAGATCATTAAATAAAAGGGATGATATGTATAAACTAAAGAGAACGGGGGCAAGTACAGTACCTTGCTGCAAGCCGTTGAATAAAGAATATTGTTTTTTGCAGGTGGATACACCATCTGTAATAATGAATTTTCTGTTTGGTAGCATCTCATGCAACATGTAGATGATATGTTTATTGAAGCTCATTTCCTTGTCCATTTTGTATAATAATCCTTGGATCCAAACAGAGTCAAATGCACGTTCAATATCAATAAGAACAGCTCCTGTTGCGTGAGAATTGTTAAATCCTCTTATTGCATCTGAGACTAATTTGTTTACAGCATGAACAGTGTAATGGTTATGTCTAAATCCAAACTGTATGTCTGGTTGCAAGTTATTTTTTGTTATGTGATCGATGATCTCTTCATATAAAATTATCTCAAATAATTTACTAATGTTAGACATCATATTGATAGGACGATAGTTCTTGTACGAAGATAAATCTTTATTCCTTTTGGGAATTGGAAATTTTTTTGCTAATTTCCAAGCTTTAGGGAAATAATTATTATTGAACATATTATTGAAAATGACACAGAATTCTCGGATAACTATTGTAGGAGTATGCTTTAGAGCAATACTAGGGATTTCATCAAGGCCAGACGATTTCTTTCTAGAAGCGCATTTAAATAAAATTTCTAACTTGCTGTTAGAAGTGAATATATTAGAAGCGTCTGGTATTTCTGTTATCTCATCTGCAAGGTTGGCCGGGGAGAATTTTACTTTATAGTTTTGGTTATTATTAAAAATGGTTCTGATTTTATTAACGTCCAATTCTGATATATAGCTATTAACACAATTGTCATAATCGCAAGGAAAGTTAACTTTGGACTGTTTTTCGATAAATGATCCTATTAACTTGAGTTTATCGTAAGAATTTCCGATTTCGACTTTATTGGTAGATGTTTGCGCGTTTACATAACTCACATCAATTCCATTTTCGTTACATAATAATAAATCATCGGCACTTGAACTGTCAACTATTAAGTTTTGTATATTATTTTTGTTTTTATTACCAAATATACCCTGTATATTGGAGAACATTTTGGGATTATTGGGATTAATGTTTTGAATTTTACTGTTCCAAAATTTATTTATAACGATACCAATATTTTGTTTTATTAGGTTAATTACATTTTTAAGAATAGATTTCAACAATAAAATACGTTGGGTGTTTGAGGACTGGTTTCGTTTTAAAGTTTTAATGCAGGTAATTATTTTACTTTTCTCTTTATAGAGATTTAAAATGATTCTGTTGTGTAATAAATGCTTTATGGATTTATCTGAAAAATTTCGTTTCGGTGAAACTTGCTTCAAAGACAATAAAATTAGTTGATTTAGCGAATTTAAATGTACATCTATTTCTTCGTTGTTCAAATTTCTGTCATTAGGAATAAGTCTTTGAGATGCTATTTCATTTAGGGCCTTATTATAATTTTTGGTTAATTTTTGGCTATAAATTTTCCAGTCTATACCTGAAAGGTTCATACGGCTACATTCTTCAATAGTGTAATTGTGAATATTTAATAAATAATCATTAATAAGGGAAGATGATACAACCAATTTAATGGCCCGATGGTCGCTGTCGTATCTCAAAGTTTCGAGTGTTTTAGATGCCTGTAAGCGAGAATCAATAAATACAAGGTCTAGAAAGGATCCTGCCGGTATATATGTAGGATTAATCGAGTGAATTAAAGACATTTTATATAATGCCCCATTGTTTTCTAACCATTTTTGCAGTTTTATTCCCCTTGAGTTTTGGGTTGTATTTTTCCAATAAGAACTTTTAGCATTGAAGTCCCCTGCAAACACGAAGAAATTATTTGGATTTTGAAGATTCAGTGAATTTTGAATGTGTTCCCAGTCATTTATAAACTTCTCATTTGTATTACATGGTGCGTATAACGAACCTATAATTAATTTGTCATTTTGGTTATTTAATTTTAGTTCAATAAATGTAGATTCAATGCAGGATAGATTTTGATTCAAGAAGTTAATAGTGGAATATCTTATGGATTTTTTAATAATAATTGCTGTACCTCCACCTGCGGTAGAACTTGGCCGATCAGTACGAATAATATCATAATCATCAATAATAAATGTATGCTTAGGATTCAACTTTGTCTCATAAATTAATAAAATATCCGGTTTGTGTAGCTCTAAGAATTTGACTAAATTCAATCTACGATAAATTCTAATTATAGAATTGACATTAATTGCAATAATATTTAAATTAAGAATCATAATTAATCTTTAAATAAAACAATTTAAGCCAACAGAAGCTATATATCTTACTAACAGCAATTTTGGTATCCAGAAGTAGATGAGTACAGTTTTTAAAATAATGTAAATACAAAATAAAAGAAAAATTAGAAAAAATTAAACTACTTGCTAAAAAGAAATTTTTTAGGCGTACTGAATTTAAAATAATAATAATTAAATATAGTATATAATCAATAGTTACCAATTTACAAAATTCTTGTAAGTTACATTTCAGTTGCAGTTGCAATAAAAATTGTATACAATCTACAAAACTTATGCTATTAGAAAACTCCAATGTTTGTATCGCTTTGGTTTGAGGGTACAGGTAACTTTCCATATTTATTTTGGTACTTTCTCCATCAATGAATCCAACGCAGTCATAATAACTTGTAGATTTTTTGTTGTATTTATCATGTAACTTTCAAATTTCTCGATTTTTAATTGCATTTGTTCAAAAGCACTATTTCGTGAATTTGTTAACATTGGGTTGGGTTCTGTTAAACCTTTATCACCAGCACTGTTTGTACATGCTTGAGCAAAACTGATGTTTGGTTGTACAAAAGATTGATATATATTACTATTATGATTTAGAGTTGAGTTATTTCTCTTGTTTTCCTTATTTATTTTTATTTTTTTTAACAATTCTTGATAAATTTTACATCCTCTATAGGAAGCAGGATGACCAACTTCTTTGCAGTTAATGCAGTAGGCCGCAACGTGTATGTTTGCTGCAAGACATTTTCCGGGCTCGTGCTCCCCTTTACACTTCACACATCGATAGCGTAAATTACAATTACTGGCAGTATGGCCAAAACGTTGACAATTTTTACATTGAGGCACTATATCTTTACCCGAAAGTTTTTCCCACGAAATTCTATGGTAATGTAAATACCTGATGTCTGTCAATTTTGACATATGACTGTCGGCTGAAATTTGAACCAAATAAATGGGTAGTGTCTTTCCGCTTTTCTTGGAAAAACTGGTAGAGAATTGTTGAATATGTACTATTTTCAAATTCTCCTTTTCATATGTTTTCAATTCTTCAGTTAGAAAATTAATGTCTTCTGTGTTTGACAGCCCTTTTAATAACATGCACTTTAATTTTTCCGATTTAGGCACATAAGAATAGTAAGGTGCAGCAACCTTATTCAGTAATTCTTTGGCTTTTTTAAATGAATCAAGAGATTCTGTCTGAATCCGGTGTTTATTATTATTAATACGTTTTATATTAAAATCCTTAATGTCGTGTTTTTCTAAGAGCGTTATTGACTCACTAGTATTTTGGTTGTAAACATTAATAGGAGGAGGCTTTACTGTTTTATTAACAACTTTATTTGAAGTAGACTTGTTGGTATTGGTACTACCGATATTTTGATGAATATTAATGTCATCAGTTTTATGAGCGTTAGTAATTCCAATATTGCTTTTATTATTATTGCCGTTATTATTAATAATTGTGCGTGAACTGTTTTTATTAAGTAAGACCTTCATAAAGTCATCTTCTAAATTGTTATTTAAATTTTCGTCATCATTGTCATTGACAACTTGGAAAAAACGATTTTGTTTTAATAATGTTTCATTACATTGGTCAACCATTTCTACTGATGTTAAGTCTACTGTAGTAATATTATTAACATTACTACAATCATTTTGAGATTGAACTCCATTTATATTGCACTGTTGATTTGATAAATGTCTTAATTGTGATTGTAAAGATTTTACACGTTTTTCTAAATGTTGAGTGGTATTTGGCTTTTTCATTAATTTTCGGCGCATGTTCCGTTTCTTTTCATTGTATACTGCTTTTTTATTCAATAATTTTGACTCTTCCATTTGCGTTACAGGAAGATATGAATTTTGGGCTTGAACACTAGCATTATACTGCACTAAATCATTATTAATAGAATTTGTATCAATTTTTTTTTTTTTTTTTTTTTATAAAAAACTGTATTATAAAGTTTATTACCGTTTTTTAAGTATCACAACAACAAAAACAAAAACTATAGTCTTTCCGTAATTTTTGAGAGCCCCAAAGGGCCCCAATTTAATAAATCACTATAGCAGGTAGTCTGCTCTATTTACTTTGTTTAAGAATAAATTACACTATTTTAAACAAATTTTTAATTAGGTATATTCCCGTTTTTTTTTAAATTTTTAATTTTTTCACAAGCTAAACGTCTGTACTCAATGAAATCTACTCATCGACCCATAGAGTTACAATCAAATCTAATATATAATTTAAAATGTTCGTGTGGAAACGAGTATATCGGTCAAACTAAACAAAATTTTAAAAAACGAATTCGTCAACATATTTATGATTCTACGTATGAGTTTAAACCGTCACACAGAATAAATCTAATATAAAACGTGACTTAAGTGCTCCTTGATAAACTATGGCACGCTATTTTTAATCATTTATAACTCCCCTGACTTTTCGTCACAAATTATCGCAAAGCTTTATACCCTTCTATAAAACAACGTTACAAATTTAAACCCTCCCCTTTCGACATACTTTTATAGTCTTTAAATTTTCGGAAAATATTTATGACTTATTACAGTACAAAAATGTATTCAATTTCTAAAAACCGTTAAATGATCACATTTTATAATCACACATACCTCACTCCCCATCCTCACCCCCCCCCCCCCCTCTCCCATCGCCACAGATCATCACGCTACCGGAACCATCCTCCCCCCATAGGCGTGTGACGTAGTTTAGAAGAACGAAAATATTTAAATTAAAAAAATATTTTATACCCGTGACGTATACGGTGCTACACGGAGCTATGCGTTAAGTTGTTAAAAATATTTCTATTTCTGGAATATGTTGCATAAGCCCATTCGCATTTCAGATTGCTATTCTAAAAGTTGTGTTGATACTTAACATTTTTTATCGGATTGCGTTGTGTGAGTTGCATTTTCTTCAGTTGATCAAATATCATGTTGTTCAGATTACTTTGATCATCTAGCCACTTTGTAATAGCTTCGATGCTGTTCTAAATATTTTCCATAATTCGGTTATTTTTAGAGGCCATATATTTGGTTGAACCCGAGACTTTCACTACCTGAGCAAATGTTCTTGTTTGCCCTGCGTTGCTTGGTTGCGGTTGTGGATTTTGATCCATCTGATTTGATGTTTGAATCCTTCGAATTTCATCATTTTGCGATTGATTTCGTGTTTTATCTCTTAATTTTTGTAGTTGTTTAGTAACCTTACAGCCTCGATAATTGGCCGGATGTTGACCCTTACAATTTATACACTTAGCTGGCACATCTCTCCTTATTGTAATGCCTGGGTAATATGTTTACCTGAGTATTTTACACCCCGGCTGCAATATCTTTGGGTGTGATTAAATCCCTCACATTTCTTGCATTAGGGTATGCGAGTAGTGGTTCTCCTCATTGGTTCAATTTTTACCTTCATGTAAAACGCTATTGATGAAACTTTACAATAAAACAAATGATTATTAGTTTTACTTATAAATATTATTTATTAATGAGGACAGTCAATTAAGCAACACTGCACAAAACTATTTAACAATTTATTTTTTGTGTGTCTTTTATTAATGTTTTAAAGATTTTTTCTTTTGCATTCAACAAATGAAAACAGTAAAATATTGAAGAGCATTAATTTTATTTCTACTCGTACCTAAAACTTTATTAATCGTTGAAAATTTAATGTTTTTTACTTTTTTTTAAATAAATTAATGCGAATAATTGAAATAATTATTTTCTAATTTTTTATAAATTTTAAACTATTTTTTTATTATTTATTCTTTTGTTTTTTGAAAAGTTAAATAAATGATTTTTTGTTTTCTATAAAAACAAAACTGAACGATAAAACGGTTTCAAATTAAAAATATTAATATCAATAATTTAAAAAAATAGTATTACTAATTCAATGATATTGTGTATAAATCTATTTCCAATAACTCATTTGGAAATTATATATAATTTTTCAAATTTAATAACAATATTTTATTATAATTTAAAGAGAATCACGATGCCATACCCAGGTATGCTTAGTATGAGCAAATCTGTGTGCTAACCACTGAGACTCTAATAAGTTAAATCTATCTTCGCTTAAATAAAGAGGTTTCCCACGTCTGTAAATAAATTAAAAATAATTATATAAGATGTATTTCAATTATGTTTGTAAGTTGGCGTTACTTTAAATCACGATCTTCTTCGTCGTAATCATCAAGATACAGTGAACCCCACAAACAAGCCCTTCTTCCTCTAATTACAATAATATACGTCGACGTAATAACTAAAAATATTCCGGTACCTCCTCCGCAATTTATCGAGTGCTAAAAAAATTAAATTAAATTAAATAATTATTTTAAGTATCGCGATTTTTACCACTGTTCAAATACACTTACCCTCACAGCCTCACAACAATCTTGTTCCTTACAACACTGTTGTTTTAAACATATAATCGTTCCACACAATAAACAGATAGCGCTTTCCTTAGGAACGGTTGAACATTGTGTACATGGTTGTTCGTGATAATACTAAAATTTAAATTATATTATCAAATACAACCATTTTTATTATAAAAAAAACTTACTGTAAACAGTCTTTCATATTCTTTTGGTAAACCCAACAGCCTTGGTTGACTCCATGTTAAATGTTGGTTCATTATTAGCTCACTAATATCTTCAGATGGCGGCGAAACGTCCATTAACTGCGTCAGCCAACTTTTTGGTACAGTAAATTCGGTGTCGGGCAGAAAGCAAAGCGCATCGGCACCATTAAAGAATTTAGAGTTTGTATTATTAACTAAATCCAAATAATATATTAAACGTGAAAACTCTTCTTCCGCTGTTTTAATTTCTGGCAAATCTTGCCTATATAAATGATGTCGTAATAAAGCTGCTACACGTAAAAATGGTAAACTTAATTTTTGCAGTTCTAATTCCATTAAATTCAGATCAGACATTTCATTTTTACAGACCAAACGAAAGCGACGTAAGCTGCTTGTATTAATAAGAACAAAAGCTAATGCTGAACCTAAATTGGACACCCCTTGATTCGAGATTAATTCAATAGGGTAAGATTTTAAAATTTCATCACAGTCCTTTTCTGATAATTTCATACCAAATTGTACAACTATTTGATAATACAATAAGTTGTACATAATTTTTACTATGCAAGTGAAGTGTGCTGAAAAAGTTTTGTATTAAAAAACAGATATTTTTAATTATATTCGCGAATATATTTTTTACATCCTTACCTAATTCTAAATGTAACGGGGCTAATAAAATAAATTTTATCATCATTGCACATGGATCTGATAATATACTAATCATGTCGTTGACATTTGAACCGGTTGGTGCTTCCTCATTTAACGGAATTCCACAAATAGCTGCCCATGTACGCCAAACAGGCCATTCAATCAATACGCGAACATGAACTGACAACACGTGAAGCAGAGGTACTGCAATTTAAATAAATGTTTATTAGTATTATTTGGCGATGCTCCATGCTCAAACGGCAAACCGGTATTTCAAACCGTCAAATCCATAATTTAACTAACTTGTTCCATTTGTAATATCAAAATGATTGAAAAAGTGTTCAAATCTATAGAATGTACCACCTTATTCTTGGGAAATTTTATTAAAATTGAATAAATTTCATTAAGAACAAGCCAATTAAGATATATATTTTGGCGAACGAATTTTAGCTTTAGCGAAATTTATAATTCAGGTTTTCTGAATGAAATTAAACCAATTTTAAAAAAAAATTCTAGGAATAAGATAGTATGTACTTACAAATTTGAATCATTTTCAAATTTTTGCCGTTTTGCATGGCCTTTATTATTTTACTTCAAATTAAAACCAACATAAATGTCTTCTAGAGTGTTTTATTTTGAATAATGTTACAAAAAAGGCGTTTTGTGGTAGTATGTGATTGATTTTAATTTTGGACCGATTGGTGCTAAATTCGCTGAGCTTAAAGGCTAAAAATGGTCGACTATAGTGAAATGTTTGTCATTTTATAAATTTTATTCTCGTAATTTTGAAAGCAGTCGTGCAATGAAACATTTTAAATGAGCTTAGATTTTCATATTTTAACCTGATGGTTAAACCTTGGCCGGTAACTCTTTCAATTTTCTAACGATAAGTATCCGTTTTCTTTCACATTTCGCAAGTGTACATTTTGAACATTTGGCACCGGCTAAAGTACGGCGATAAAGGTGAAATCCTTGGCAAACAACCCTAATCTAAGGTGCAACAGCATTTGCCGATGGAAGAATGGCTGATAGGTTAATCAGTCCAAAGTATGTGAACTCTGGATACCAGGCATCCTCCAGTTTTATTTATCCTTCCTGTAGTAAAGCTGGGCGACCTACATGCGACTTTCCATTCTCAGCAACTCGTAAGAATAAAATCAACGAAAAACGGGGCAGGGATAGGAATATACGGAAGTGGGACTGAGCTCTCGAAGTACTTGGGTACCGATTCTACCATCATTCTGGCAGAAGTTTATGCTATAATAAACATCTAGGAGGGAGGGAAATGAGCCAGATAGTATGTATTGCGTACCGGCTGACAGTATTATCAAGTTCATTAACAACCTTTCAACATCAAAAACGTCATTAACAACAATCAGCTTCAAAAAAACTCGGGTTCCTGAATCGATGCAGAAGGTTTTTCAAATCGCATCAAGTTCTCCAGATATATAAAACCTTCATCCGACCATGTATAGAGTATTGCTGTCAAGTTTGGGGAGGTGCGTCTGGTACCACCCTCCACTTATTGGACAGAGTTCAACGCCGCGCTATTAGAATAATACGGAATCCCAGACTTACTCAAGAACTAGACAGCTTACAGCATCGCAGAGATGTTGCAGAACTCTGCGTCTTCTACAGATGCTTACATGGTAAATGTTCTGCAGAACTATCGGAGAAAATACCACCATTCGTTACAACAAGAGGAACAACCAATGCACATAGGTTTACGGTGAAGCTCCCGAAACCTCGAACTGAAGAAATCAAGCGCGAATTTATATACCGAACATCAAAAAAGTGGAATTCGCTAATACACTTCAAATTTCCGAAGGAATATAAAATGAATAAAGCTATTAATCTTTACTTGCAGGATCGCGCATTGGGTGCAGAAGCTCTGACAGTTACAAGGAGCTAGGACCGTTAATAAGTCCGCTCTGCACCCAATTAAAAAAATTGATAAAAAAAAAAAAAAAAAACCTTAATATTGACTGGACGGATGATTAAGCAGGGTACAAGCACAAAAGGTCTTTTAGGTCGCAGTCTGAGATAGCTGAATGCTCACATGACCCTTCAATAATAATAATAATAATAAGATGGTGGCAAATACGTCAATAAGTATGAAAATAACTTTGGGGAAGGGACTTAAAGTTAAATAACGTATTATTATAACGTTTCAAAAGAATTTTCGAATAACTTTTCCGATACCGAAACGGGATAGTTTAGCGGTTTGGTAAAAAACTTACTTAAATCCAAAATTTTAGCCTAAAGCCTTTTTTTCGAGTAGGCGCCTCGACTATACGGTAATTGTGAGAAAATTTTTATTTTCTGTTTAGTTTCTACTAAAAAATTTCTTGAAAAAATTAAAATGTAGTATAAAAATTCCACTCTGGGTCCGAGTTCGCGACAATATTCTGCGGAAAAATTTTCAGCAGGATTGCATGCGATTTAAAAATATTTTATTCGGAAGGGGAAATTTGTTTACGAAATAGACTACATTGATTGGTTGCCTGCTGAAAATTTTTCAGCAGAATATTGTCGCGAACTCGCACTGGATAAATGGTTTGCAGAATATACTGCATATAAGTACATTCATTCCACAAAAAATTGTATATTCTAATGTAGTACGGAAAAGTTTAAATATTTTTTAAATATTAAAAACAATTTAAAACATGTTTTTTCAAATAAAATATTCTCTGGGTAATCAATAAAAAAAACGTAAACAGTATTAATTTAAATTACGTAATAACTCAGTTTTAAGCATAAATTAGAAATCTATCAAAACAAAAAAAAATTCAACATGAATTAAATTTCTTCGATTCTGAGATGCACTTTATCGCCATTTATAAGCCTTTCGAAAAATCGGGTGCACCTTAGATTCAGATCATAATGGATAAGGTTCCTAACAAACGTTATTCTACTTTTATAAATTAATTAGCTACCATCTATGTAAATTAATTCTTAAGTTAAACTTGAAAATAGAAATGGTGTTACTTATTACCAAATGCACTATTACAGACATACAAATTTAGTAATTTATAATTTAATCATTCAAATTTTTTCTCTGTCGGAGGCAGTTAAATTAAGATTCCCTACATGCATCCTACAATCGAGCGTAGTTTTTTGTAAATCAATTATACTTAAATTATGGTGCGTTTTACAATCGGTGGCATTTTGACCATGAATTGATCAAAAATGGATCTCATTTTTTGTTTCTGAAAAATATAAAAAATACAATACCCAAAGCAGTCTGTAAAATAATGCTTCGGGCTCTGCATCAATCGGTTCAAAATTAGTGTATATTTGTATACCTTTTATAAATAAAAAACTGCTAATCCGTACATTTTTCAAACACTCTAATGTCTATACAATCCCGAATGATGCAATACTTAAACGATTTGTTTGATCTCGTTTTTTGTAGTATTCCTGTCGTTATCGCCGGCGATCTGACAATACCTGCTAACAACATTTTTTATGAAATTGAGTTGAATACCTGCTATCTTCATTTTCCTGACAATAAAATTTTTTTTTTTTGTTTTTGAAAATAGCAACTAAAATTGGTTTATTTTCCATAAATAAACCATTCATAATTAATACAGTCATTCTAGCATCGGGCAAACTAAATTTAATCCATTTTTTTGGTTCCCCAACAGGTTAAATACATATAGCAGGTATTGTCAGATCGCCGGTGGTATTCAAAATGATTAATTTTCACCAAAAGCATTGCCGTATGATTTAAATACAGATATTTTCTTAGAAACATTTTCCATTTACAGTGGATCTCTCTTTTCGTAAATGAAAGAAAAAAAAAATAACACAAACAGTCTTTTTTCTTACAGCATAATTTTTTCCTCACTTCAAAATCTTAACTCTTCACGGCAATATGACTAACAAAATTTGAAACGGTTACTATTCAGAAAGAAAATATAAATCTACATATATGTACTTAAACAAAATTAACATCACTTTCATATTCGTAAAATTTGTTAGTTGTAGCAAATGTACCCTTATTTATCTTTGACCTTATCTTTTTCTACCGGCTTTGCTTTTTCTCTACTCATTACGACGTCTAGTACCAAATTTACTTGATGAGCAAATAATTTAGTGTATTTAGTAAATGGAACGAAAGCGTGTGAAGCGTTTGTTGAATTAAGAAAATTAGTAAAATCAGCACTTCTTTCAATATAGATGTGCATCTTGAAACTCTCCGACGTATACTGAAAAAACTGGGTATAATGGTAGAGTGGGTTGAGAAAAGTCAATCACCGTTACGAAAAATTGCAAATAGCGATTAAATTTTGCAAAATGTTACACAAAGAAAATTTTCGAGTTCTGGAAACGAGTTTTATTTATACAAGAAAGCAAATTGAGCATTTTTGGCTGTGACCGGCGACGAATGGTATGGAGAAAACCAAACACTGAAATGAAGATAAATAATTTTCTACCTATAGTTAAACTTGCTACAGTTAAACATGGTGGCTATTCTGTGATTGTGTTTCTCAGCGTCTGAAGTGAGTACAGAGCATTTAATCGACAGAATAATGAATGGATGAAAGTCCATCGAAAGTAAGATAAATTTACTTGAGAATGTCGTTCAAATGGGGATAAAAGACGGTTTTCTGTTTTATCAGGACAACTATCCGAAACATAAGGCCTACAATACACCATATTGGTTACTCTACAGTGGTAGACATTCGTTTAAACGCACTATGTTTTTTGAATATAGTTCTAAGAGTAAAGTGTTTTGATTTTTTTCAAGTGGTCTAAATTGTGTCTATCATCTTAAATCTGTTGCTAAGATAAACCATTAGTAAAAATTTTAATGGTTTACTTTAATAAATTGAAAAATCTAAATTTCAGGTAGACATTCGTTTAAACGCACTTTTGATAATGTACTAAAATAAAAAACATAATTGGCAATTTTTTATATATTGTTTTATTTAATATTTGGTCTGGCCCCCACCTTTCTGAATAACTTTGCAAATTCGAGTAGGCATTGAATTTGTTAAATTATTGAGGGTTTTCGGAACAATTGTGGCCCAACATTCACGAATGGCACTTTTCAAATCTTTAATTAAATTATATTGCTGTTCATTTCCATAAACTTTTCGGGGAAGGCCCTCTAAAGGTTTTCGATAGGATTGCAATCAGGACTGCAAGCTGGCCATTCAAGAAGGAGAATGTTTTTCTCGAGAAACCACTGTGTGGTCTCCTTCGAAGTATGGATCGAAGCATTGTCTTGTTGAAAATTATAATTTTCGTTGATGTTACTATCCAGATAATTTATCAAAACGTCTTCCAAAAGTTTCACGTACATACAGAAGTTTATTCGTGTCGTTATAAAGCAGATGGGAAGCTCCTCGTTATAAGAAAATGCTCCACATACCATAACCCTTCCGCCACAAAATTACGCTTCGATCTAACGACACCATGTTCCTCCAAATTATGTCAGTAGCAACTGTAGAAGTCGGGAAAATCCAGATTATTTTTTTTCGTCAGAAAAAATCACTCTCTGCCAATCCGTTATCGACGACATGTATTTACGAGCTAATTTGAGCAGATTATTCGTATGCATGGCTTTTCAAAGTGGTTTGCTCCGAAATTTTGTCCATTTTATGCTCGGTGAACAATTCAAAATACGGGCAATGTGTCGGGTCGTCACAGGAAGATCCAATGGCCTGCATGCTAGTCGGTTTCGTGTAGCTTCTTTGCGAATTAGACCTTTCTGCCGAGCTGAGATCTTGGATAGGCCTAATTGCAATCGCATCTAAAACCATTAGAGGGCCATGCCCGCTAAGTTTATGGAAATGGACAGCATTATAATTCAATTAAAGATTTGAAAAGTGCCATCTGTGATTGTTTGGCCACAATTGATCCGAAAAATCTCAAAAATTTAACAAATTCAGTGCCTACTCGAAATTTCGAAGTTATTCAGAAAGGTGGGGGCCAGACCAAATATTAAATAAAATAATATATAAAAAATTGCCAATTATGCTTTTATTTTAGTACATTATCAAAAGTGCGTTTAAACGAATGTCTACCTGAAATTTAGATTTTTCAATTTATTAAAGTAAACCATTAAAATTTTTACTAATGGTTTATCTTAGCAACAGATTTAAGATGATAGACACAATTTAGACCACTTCAAAAAAATCAAAACACTTTACTCTTAGAACTATATTCAAAAAACATAGTGCGTTTAAACGAATGTCTACCACTGTATAATTGTCATATAATAAAACACCTACGCAATTGCCTGTTATTAAGGGGGAACCTCCTCCAGACAACTAAGTAGTTTTTCAATAATTTTTTAGAAAAAAATTGAGAGCATTTATTGCAATGAAACAAATTGCATAATAATATTGACGTTTAAATGAATACAAAATTTTTTTTTTATGAATGAAAAAAAACAAAATGGCGGCGCTAGAGGTGATCGAACTAGACTACTAAAGTTTGCGCCGTGGAACGCCCAGGTCCTTCCCGCTAAACAAAAAATGCGAATCGCAAAAAACCATACGTTATAGATACGTAAACGATACTTTAATCCACAAAGGGTGTACGTCACAATTCAACTACATTTGCCATTTCAAGTTCTAAAACAAAAGCGGATGGAAATATTTGTGTGAAAAGAAAATTAAATTTATCAAAAAATATTTTGTATTGTGAGGTTCGCAGAGTAAGTACACTTTGTTTTATTAAACCATTTAAGTTTATTAATTTGATACATGTACATATTGTATATATTTTAGGATGTGTGACCAATTTTTACTACATCGGTGTCAATAATAGTGATGTAAGCAGAAAAAAATAAACGTGCAAATTTATATAATTTGTATTGTAATATTCACCTACTTTAAATAAATAAAAAAAATTCAATAATATTATAAAAAATATAAAACACGGTTTTATATTATCATCGCAATTAACTCGAAAAATACGATTTGTAAATTTATCGCATAATTAGATCTGTTTCCGATACGAGAAATAAGCATCGCAAACGAAACGCAAAAATCGATATATTCCGATTCGTAAAAAATTCTAATTATCATGGGCCGTTGGATTCGTAAACGTATCGATTTCGAATCGTAAAAACGATTCGTAAACGATATTTTATATGAACATCAAACATCATTTGCGTATCGTAAACGTATCACTTTGTTTAGCGGGTTGTAGTTAACTAAAATCAACGAAACAAATTTTTTTTATTAAAATAATTCATTCCGCTTTGCATGAACCTAAAAGTTGCAAAAAAAAAAAATAAAATTGAAAATTAGAGGACAAAAAGAAAAAAAAACCCGTGTTTCTTTATAAACAATTCATTAAAACCAATATTTATTTAAACAATTTATACGAAATTTTAGGGTTGTGCAAAGGCCGATAAGCTAAAGAATATGTGTACAAAATTTGAAGTTGATTGGTCCATTACTTTTTGAGTTACATTCCATGGCGCGCAAAAAAACACGTTTCAAGAAAAACTCGATTGAAGTTTTCGTTCTTGAAGAGAACCCATTACTTCACATCACTTCGATGACTTCCTAGGGATCTTTAGGACTTTCTGTTGGACTTGAAACTTTGGAAATATATTCTTCAGATACTAAATGAATTTTTAAAGTAAAAAAAAAAAAAAATGCAAAAAAATTAATATCTGGAGGAGGTTTCCCCCTTAGGCTGTGTTCCAAACGAAAAAAATACCGCATACAAAGTTAAAATTTTAACTTTTTATTCACCACCAATTTTTTAACTGGTCGCGGTGCAGTTAAAAATTTTAGTCATAATATTCCTTTGACATTTTGTGCAACTACACAAACAAATGGAAAAAAACAATGCAAATCTAAATTTAAAAGATAACGAAAATAAAATAAAAAGAAAATGGCAATTAGCGATATTATTTTATAATTAAATTTTTTTACTTCACAAAACTAACACAGCATTCACAATGAAAAACTTTTTACTTTTGCCTTCCAGGTGTGTATGAATTTCCAACTTGACGAATAAAAATTTTTGCTCGTTATGTTCGTAATATTGTTTGCTCGTAAGTCAAAAGTAAAAAGTTTTTGCATTGTGAATGCTGTGTAACAAAAATAAATAAAACTTAAACGTCAAAATTTTAACTTTTTAACTAGTTGCATTTGGAATAGCAAATCGGTTAAAAAATGAGTTAAGTTATTTCTTACCACAGTTAAAATATTTAACTTTTTAACCGATTGGAACACAACCTTAACCATAAACCTCTTAACAAGAGCCTGACAGTCTCTATTTTTTATTTATCGTGTATTTATACAAAACATTTTTATTTAAGCATGCTCATTTTTTTAATTTCAATTTACCGTTAACTTTACGAGGAAAAGAACAAACACATTTTTTTTCGAAAATAATCCCGTTATATTTTTGTGTTTGTTTTTGTTTACATATCTAAATATTATGTTAAGAGCTTTAGGGTTAATCAGATTGTAGACCTCTGGCTAGAATTGGAAAGTCGGATTCGAAAGCAGCCGTTATCAAATAAACATGAATAATCCATTACAAACTGAGTGGAGTACTATGACCTAAAAGTACCGGAAAACTTGATGTGGTCAATGCCAATTCGGTTTTTAGAGATGTTCAAAAACTGGGGAAATTCTACTACATAGGCAGATATAATTTTTTTAAAGTTTTAGTTTTTTAAATTAATTAACTATTTTGATATTTTCAGTAATCAACCGTGATGAATAACGAATATGAAAGTGATTTGAGTTTGTGACTACATTCAATTAATTTTAGTTTTTTTTTAAATGTGTAATTTATAAATCTACTATAGTTATTTATAAAATGTAAAAATGTAGAAAACTGTAACTACCATTTATTAATGTGGAGTTCGATTGGACAAAATGAAAGGCGAAATTTTAGTCTTAACATTTTTTTTTAAAGTTTTTAATTGTGTAATTTTGTTCACTTATTTAGATAAGTTGTTGTTTAAATTAATATTTTTTTGATCTAAAACGATTTTGTTTGTAATTTGGCCGAAATTTTTTTAGTTACAGTCGTGTAACACATCACTTGAACCGACTTCAAGAATACCAATATTTATGCGACGTGACGTGACTTAAGTCACGTCGCCTGAAATGACACGACTATGGGAATTGGGGTGTATTGGCGATTTTCATCAAATGTAGTTAGCGTTGGTTTCTATGTAAGTAAAGGGGACGAGTATTGTCAAAGTCAACTGTTTGACAGTTCTGATCACCTTTGTTCTATGGTTAAATTTTGTTCATATTGTTTTCACCAGATGTCAGCTACTTTGTTGGAAATCGCGAATAAGTCAAATTTATCTAAAAAAATTTGGTTTAAATCATTACTCGCGTGCGATTGGGCAGAATAAATAATTTATTTTTTGATTTATATAAATTTTGATAAATCGCGATTTTTTGGAAAATTTACCAATGCCAACAAAAAAAAAACGTCAATGTCAGACATTCCAAAAGAAAAAAATTCGTAATTTTTAATCACTCTGGATTGCTACAAACTCTGTGTAATTGTGTGCAACATCAATTAAAGGCTGGTACTCATTGAGAACGAGCGACGAGAACGATTTTTTCTTTATCAGTAAATTATTTAAGCAAATTGTTAAAATAATAAAAGTGTTTGTTTTTAATTAACGATAGCTAAGATATCGTGCATTTACTAAAAATAGAATTTAAAATTGTAACAGTTTTAATACAAAATTTCAATTTATCGTTGATAATTTTTAATTTAAGACGATAAATTTAAATTTTGTATTAAAAGTGTTAAAATTTAATTTTTTATTTTTTAGTAAATACACGATATTTGAGCTACGAATATATCGATATTTTAGCTATCACGATATTTTAGCTATCTCGTAATATATCCTCATATATCGCGCAAAATAAAATTGGACATCTACAAGGCGCTGATAAGACCACTTATCACCTTTGGTTGCGAGTCTTGGACGCTGACAGCGCAAAACATCCAGAAAATCGCTGTAACTGAGCGTAAGATCATAAGAAGAATTCTCGGTCCCATTAAAGAAGGAGCCACGTACAGAATGCGAATGAATCACGAGATCAGAAATGATCTCGATAAAGTTGACATCATTGGATTCATAAAATCGTCAAGGCTAAGATGGCTTGGGCACGTACTTCGTTCACAAAATCGGACCACCAAACAGGCCTTGGGTCAGCACCAACGAAAGTAGGACCTCGTGGGAGACCACCTATCCGATGGATGGACGACGTTGAAAGGGACCTATACACACTCGGTCACCGTGTCTGGCGTTCTCTTGTGGCGGATCGAATTATTTGGAGGAGCATCGTTGAGGCGGCCAAATCCCTTCATGGGATGTAGCGCCAGCGGAAGAAGAAGAAGAAAATATGTTTCTAGGAAAAGGTCTGTTGAAATCATGTGGCAATGCTTCAGGCGATCTAAAACATGATACATTAAACATAGGTAAATAAATATGAATAAAAATAAATCATAATAAATTTATTTTTCGTCATATTTCTATTGTATTTTATACTAACCCAACTTTAAATAAGGCACGCACTCGGGCTTGCATAGACAATTTTGTTAGTTTTGTTCAAACCTTAAAAAACAATTACTTTACCTATACAATCTCGTCTAGGCTTGTATCTAATACTACTATTCGTTACAAAAGATCCATTTCTCTGAACGATTTCCGATTCTAAATTAGTTCTTGCGATAGATGTTACAAAAAGAAATAAACTTTGAAATGTCGGAGAAACTCGTTTCGTTTTAAATTTACGATGAGTAATATTGGTCATGTCTTCCATAGCACGACCCATGGCTTCGGATAACTTTGTAGATGTCTGAAAATAAAGACAACGCAAAAATAAAAAGATTATTGATTTTAAAATTTAATTATGTTTACCGGAGGTCGTTCATTTTCCTTAATTAATGTCATTAATTCTTTCACTAAGACCTCAAATGAAGGTGGTGGAGCTCGTATAATTGGTGTTGGTCGATCTAATTGGGCACTCAACGGTAACACCGAATTCGACAGTTGCCGACAAACTGGGCATAAAAATTCGCCCCTTTCAACGTTTAGATTCTGTGGACGTTGAGACGAATATAAGCTGTTCAGGTACGATTCGTGACACGCCAAATGAACATGATGTCCACATGATTGAAGGTATACGCCACCTTCCCAGCTTAAATTGTTCGATATATACCATGACGATTCACCGAATTTTGCTGATAATAGTTCTACGCGACGATTAAACGTTGAAAAGTAGCTTGTGTCTTTATCTAATTGAATTTTATCACCTTCTGATAGCGGAAGTTTTAAGCGATTACATGATTTTTTACGATGCCCAATAACACTGGTTGATTCTACTAAGACTACTAGACACACGGGGTTTGATTCTGTGCTTGAGCTAGTTGTATTACAAATTATACAATCGTATTCCTTCTCTAGTGGCTGTTCAAATTCAAATTCCTCATCTTCAGCAATATCCATTTCAACTGCAGATGACATGGCTTGTTCCATAAATTGTTTTTGCTTATTTGCAAACTCGTCCATTAACTTTTGCTGCCTTTCTTTAGCCCGCTTAGTTCTTTCCTCTTTCTCTCTCTGTTCTTTTGCTTTCTGTTCTGCTTGGCGCTCTCTTTGGTTTGGCCACAGTTTTTGTCTTATTTCATTAATATTATGAGCACATCTTTCATCAGAATTTGCAATTTTTCGAAGCAGTTTTCCGATAAAATAAGGTCCATCCCCTATTCGGGATTCCGCTGAGAAATTCATCGAAAATTCTCTATCACTTGCAACATTGGAAGATGGTCCCGCTTCCATGTCTATATCAAAGTCATTATATCTACTGTCGACGTTACTAGATTTCTCCCGATCATCTTCTTCTAATTCCTCTAATGAAAAACTATCTAATGTCCCACTTAAGTGAGAATGTAGTTTTAACAAAAGAGATATGATACTTTCATTAACTGTTATTGTGTTGTCTGAATCCATGCTACTACTGCTACTACCTTCAAGAAAACGTTTTTTACTGCTGCCGCTAACACACAGTCTTCTTGCGGCCGTCACATTTGAAGGCATCACATCAGATGTCCGACTCGGTATGGATACCGGTTGCACTCTTTGAAAAGGAAGCAGCATACCGGGTATACTCGAAAGGTTTGCATTAAACATTTCGCTAGCGGTTTGTCGGATTGCCACCTCCATTCCACTAACAGAAATTCCAGATGCAGGCAGAGCTAATTGAGTTCCTATTCCTACTAAATTATTTAATGGATGTATCGCTTCTGTCATAGCAATTTCGGAAGAAGTAGATCTGTGTGCATGACTATTTTGATTTCTTAAAACCAATGACTGTTCATGGCCCAAAGATAAATCTTCCGGTTCGGCGACTTCCATATTTGTGGCAGCAACTATTTCAAATGAATTATTTTCAAACTCACCAGTTGTGGCACTTCCACCAAGCATAGGCAATGTATCCGTTTCCGAAGAAACATCCCATTCTAAATCACTATCAAATGTTGTAGTACTATAATTTGCTGGTGATACCTGGGGCTCTGGTGGAGCTAATGATAATTTAGTAACGACTAAACGAAGATTTTCACTCAAGCAATCACCTGGATAGCAATTTATTAATTCGGGATATTCACGATCATTTCGATACGAATTGCAGTGCTGTTTAGACGTATGACATTCTAAAACAGTTGATTTTGAATTTCTTTCACTAAAAGTGACAGCCATTTCTAATAGAAATACGGCTAACGCCAGTAGATGTTCCGATACATTATTATATGGTTGTACTGCTCTATAGAAAATTCCAAATAATGTAGCATGCAATACACGAGAATTTAATATGCAAGCTGGATCACTATATGCTTCTCCAACTGATTGGGGTAATCGAAATGGCGGCCATAAATTTCCTGATTTAGGCATTCTATTCTGTTGTTTTACGTACCCTCCAAAACGGTCCATGGAACACTGGAAATCTCGACGATGGACTGCTCTCAACAAAACATGCAACGGATCATAATATTTTTCCCAAACGTCTGCTATTGGTGTAAATAACCCTTGTTCTAAATTTTCCGATCCCTGAAGTGGACGACGATACACCGAAAGTGATTTTAAAAATTTCTCAAAATTTCGGGAATGTGCACTACCCGACCTTTCTGGCATTAATTCAAGTAATTGACTGTGGGTTTTGTCGCCTGTTGCTAATAGAGCACTAATTTCAATAATACATTGTTTAGCTTCTGTATTTCCTAAATTTGTTCTCGAAGTTACAATTGTGGCTAAAAATGTTAATAGTCCCTCTAACATAATGTCTTGTTCGGAATCGAGTGACGCTCCTAAAGATCCCATTCCAAGCCATTCATTAACTCCAAAAACTTCAATGGCCGTTGTTAAAAACGAATGTGCCGGTAAATGAGTAGCACATAGTTGGAGAAAAAATAAATCCATATCAATCATTGAGTTGCAAAAATTTGCTTGAATATATGTCATTGCTTGTCCTTTAATTTGCAATCCATTTCGTACCCATATTCCCGCCAATATCTCATAAAAGAGACTCTGAAAATAAAAACAAAAAACGTAAATTAATAAAATTAGCAATTTCAAATAAAAGTAGTATTAACAAATGTAAAAGGTTATTTTTGTTTTCCAACGTAAAATATAGTTGAATCACATGTTTTTTTAAATTTAATAATGCATAAATTTCCTTTACTGTATCTCTACTGTTATGTGCAAAACTAAAATAAAAACTATGTAACAGAAAATTCGATACAACTTCCTGTTAGTAACAAATATCGAGCAATATCGATGGAAATACAAATCTGTACTGAAAATATAATTTTAGAACGTCTTTTAAGTACACATAAAGATAAAGTAAATATATTTTTATACATAACTATTGATTGAATCATAAAAAAAGTATTCTTTAGGTATATTCAATAGATCTTTTACGACGGCTGAGTCTAAATGCATTTAAAATAATGATTCTGTACATTACATTTGCACAAAAACGAAATGCATGAAAAGAGAAATTTTAATTTCGTTCCTACTGAATTGATTTCAGAACTGAAGCATTAAAACGGCAATTCAAAGTATAGGCGAAATTAAATACGAATAGTTACTATAAAAGTCGTTCGTTTTTTGCAATAAGTTTCTGCTGACTTGCAAAAATTTCATAAAATTGGGACGAGTTTATAAAAACATTTTTATCAGAAATAATTTCAAATGATTATGATACAAAATACATATATAATCATCGAAATTATTATATAAACAAATAAATTTAAAAAATAAATCTCATGCGTAACATGATATGGGTTAGTATAAAACGTCGCGTTTTTGTGAAATATTTACATGTTCATTTAGATGCAATCTTAACATTTTTATTCAACGTTATGATTATTTTTCTACTCTTGCTGGGAACACGGTTTGATTGATTTAGCTTATTTCCTGCTTAATACATTTGGATTTATTTTAATCTACACCAATGCCTCCGACATAACAGAACTTATGTTTTCCCTGGAAATTGTGCTTAGATCAAAAGATTGGTTGTCCGTGAATCGAATGATGAATTCCATACAAATGTATATTTTATATAAATTATATTTATATAAGGAAGGGTTTCCGTTATTGGCGGTCAGACTGCTGCGTGTGCAGAGGAATAAACACAAGACTCGCTTTAAATGCCGTAACTACTAAGAAATTTACCAAGTGATCAACATTGCCTCTTTGTGGCGGCCTCTAGAAACTATTCTGTTGAAGGAGTAGGCTAAAGTGTGGGGGCGGCGGTTCTCTACAGGGGGATAGCGTTAAGTTAACATCCCATCCTTTAAGATTATATTTTTATGTAACCTCAACATAAGCCTAATATATTTTTGGATTCAGAACAACGACCACGAACATGACATAAAGGCAACGATTCTAAATTTGGAAGATTAGCCTATATCAGTTTAACTGCACCGACGTATAGCTTTTCTCAACAAAGGCTACAAGGTTTTGGTCAACGTAGTCGCGGCAAAATTATCAACATACAGAGAGAGCATCTTGAGAGATTACCAATGTGGTTTTCGTGATGAGGATCGTGATAGTAAAGTGTTATGAAAAAGAAATTTCTGTATACGACCTATTCTTAGACTTACAGCAGGCTTACGACACCATTGACTGCGAGTTCGCGACAATATTCTGCTGAAAAATTTTCAGCATGCAACCAATCAATGTAGTCTATTTCGTAAACAAATTTCCCCTTCCAAATAAAATATTTTTAAATCGCATGCAATCCTGCTGAAAATTTTTCTGCAGAATATTGTCGCGAACTGGCACTGAGGAACACGTTATGTAACGTCTTGTCCTATCTGGGCATACCGTCAAAATTGTGCCAGTTTTTAATAGATGACTGAAATGGAAGAAGGTCAAATTTCGGATGACTTTGAGATAACATCTGCGGTGTGGAGACTCAATAGATTAATCGCTCTTCAATCTATCATTAGAGTAAGTTATTGGTCAGCTGAAAATAGTGCAGCTGCCTGTATTACAAATCAACCTAGCTGAACGTCATTTGGCTTCAGAAACAAGCTTCCACCCGTTGGAAATAACAGCCCCCCAACAGTTTGGCCTTCTCATCAACGAAACGAAGAACAAATACAAGACCACTACGAGAAGGCAAACATGGGGCGACTTCATTTCAGGAGATATACATAATTAGAGGGTGAATAAGTTCAAATATATTATCTAGGGTCACTGAACGGCAAAACTCCGTTCTGTGGAGAATTTTACGCCAACATTAAAATCTCCGTGAAATATCCTCATATATCGCACAAAGTAAAACTGGACATCTACAAAATACTGATAAGACCAGTTATCACCTTTGGTTGCAAGCCTGACACCAATTTGCTGTAACTGAACGTAAAATAATTCGAATAATTTTCGGTCCATCAAACAAGCGACGAGATCAGAAACGATCTAGATAAAATTGACATCAAACTAAGGTGGTTTGGACACGTTCTTCGTTCGCAAAATCGGACCAACAAACAGGTCTTGGAGTCGGTAGGCACCGACGAAAGTAAACCCTCGCAGGAAACCACCTGCAAGAGTTGAGGCGGCCAAAAACTTACATGTAATTTAGCGCTAGCGGAAGGAAGCAAAAGGTCGATATACCACTTAACACCAATGATCTTATTCGAGTGTACAATAAGATGGCAATTATGTAATTGAGTATTAACTATCACATTGATTAACGAACAATAGGTTGCAAAATAGATACGTTTTTGTAATAAACAATTGGTAATAATTTCGGTAATAAACAATTGGTGTATGAAAATTTTAAAACTACATTTTTTTTAGTTAGAGTGCGCCACGTACATTTCAATTCTATTGACGATTGGAGATTTTAGACAGTGGGTACGACAGTTTGTTTTATTTCCGATAGATACGTTTTCTATGTGTTTCTTATGGACAAGGTACTGGGTGAGAAACTGATGATTGAGAAGGATTCAATTCCTAATTATGGGATTTCTCTTCCACCTAAATTGAGATTTTATAGTAATGGTAGTAAATTGATAACAGATGAAATACATTCACACTACTTTACAAAAATATAGCTAATAATATAGACAAAAACTTACTGAGGTTTTCTGATATATAAGTAAATACGTCATCAATTTACAAAATATGTTGTTTTTATTAAACATTTTTGACCCATTAAGTATACTAAATTCAACTCTATTTACGACATAAAATTTAGCAACTAAATTTCAGTCGATACTAAACATATAATCAATTGACCTTCCACCTTATTTATGTATATGAGATTTGGCCTAAACTTTCCTCACACTTAATTTTGGAATATGTATTATATTTTAATGCGTGTTAAAATATTTTAAGTACATCACATCAATAACATTCATAATATCAAACAAACACATTAAAATACAAGTAATAACAGTAGCACTAAAAAAATGTAATCTTTTATTTACCCAGAAAACGTGTTTTAAGTAACATATGCAAGACAAACTCAAGACTTGGTATGGTAACAAACCCAAGTCAGTCAAAAGACAACTCCGTGTATTTGGGACGAAGAGTCTTCAAAGAAATGTCTTGTGATCGTTATTGGAAACATGTATACAAGATGTCTTGGGTAATATATCTCAAGGTCTTCACAGGTAACATGTCTGGTGGTCGTTATTGGTAACATGTCTGGATGTTGGCTCTTGTAACATGTTTGGTGGTCGTATTAGGCAACATGTCTTGCGTTCTTCATTAATAACATGTTTTGGGTTTGTCTTTAGCAATATGTATGAGTGTATGACGACTGTCTTAGGTTACATGTTTGAAGCAATCACACTCCTAATATATCTACCCAGCAAAAATAGAAAATATTATTCCCCTCCCCCTTTCTTTACCCCAGAAGAGTCAATACAAAATGTATCGACTCTCAAAAATGAGAACCTCTTTGAGATTTTTGTGTCGCTAATTCGGTTTCGTACTGAAAGGTAAGGTCTACTCCTCAGGTAGCTACGACCGAACTACAAAAATTCAACTCTCTCTAAATACATTAAGGATATCACCAGAGTGTATTGACTTAGCGAATTATATTCACTGACTCAAAATCAAAAAAACCCAAGCAGAAATCTCATTTGTGTGTGTATCATCCCCACACGAATAATTACGAAGTTAAAAATTTGTCTGATTAAATATGAAAAAATGTTTTCGACAACATATTATTTATTGTTTTATAAATGCATTTTGTATGAAAAGCCTGGTATGAAAAGTACTTAATACGACCACAAAACATAATACAAAACACAACATCCAGACATGTTACCAATAACAACCACAAGACATTTCTTTAAAGACTCTTCGTCCCAAATACATGGAGTTGTCTCTTGAATGTCTTGGGTTTGTTACCATACCAAGTCTTGAGTTTGTCTTCTATGTGTTACTTAAGACACGTTTGCTGGTTTGTTAACACTTTTTGTTTTATTTTTTTCACAAATAAATATTGTATTGAATTTAAAGTATTTTATAAGAAAAATATTTTTTTATATTTAAATAAAATAATATTTATTTGTCTTATACCCACCAAAAAAATTGAACACATCACCATCCGCACAAAAATAATAATAAAAACTACAAAAAATGGAGAAATATTATGCTTTTTGTGCGTTGGTGTCGAAAACGAAGCGGTTTTGAAGACATCTTCAAGACAACCAGAAGACTTGTTACCATTCCTTCTATTTCCCACCGAGGAGCACTTTAAACTACATAACGACTGTGTCTCTAGTAACATACTGAAGACAACCGCAAGACATGTTGCTCAAGAAATTTGCCTCTTTTTAACCACTGTAATTTCATATTATTTTCTCTATCCCTCTCAAGCAAAAGACTTGTTACTAAAGAAAAAAAATTTGCTGGGTGATGTGTGTAAGCCATTTAATAGTTTGCTTACGGATTTATTTATTTTTAAAAGGTGAACGTTTTTTACGCTACGGATTATTAAAACTTGCTTTCCTTTGGGTCACAAGTACTTACAAGTAGCAAATTTGTCCCAAAGCAACACAGCTATTATTATGTAACAGTACCGAATACTCAAGGTATAAATATTTGCAGAGGTTGCTCCAACCAATCGACCTGCCGCCATGTCTCCTTTTTGTGACGTCATTTCGAGTTATATATTTGATTTCGTAACGTTGACTCCGTTTGGTTGAGATTTGCGTTGTTTCTATAGTGTACGGTCGTTGAATCTTATTTCCATTTTCAAAACCTAAAAATATTCTTTTAAACCAATCCCACTTCGTAAATAAATATCCAAATTAACTCAAAATGACGTCACGCTCCACGTGCTTTCAGCTGTTAAACATACCTCGTCATATTTATAACATGCCGAATACTCATAATTTTATTCATCCCCCATTTTGAGTTCAATTAAAATCAGATTTAAAATCTTCAAAATGACATATACTTAACAAAAAATATCAGGGATAAAAAATAATTATTTTTTCACTCGTCCCTGTTTAGAAATTGTTTTAGTTTAATTTTATTGTTGTGATCAATGGAAGGAGTTCAGTAAAAAGGATCATTGTACTTTTACTGCTACTACCCAATATTACAGGGTGACTGACACGAAGTGTTACCAAAACAAAACCCCACAGAATTTTTATTTTTTGATGAATTTTATTGAGTCACAGTAAAAAATGTTCGCAAATATTTAAATTTTCGAATTGCATTAGCAGTTTTCGATTTGGCCACCCTTAGCCGCGATTATAGCCTTCAAACGGCCGACAAAGCTATAGCATGCAGCACGAAAGTGGCTCTGCGGTATTTTGGCCCATTCCCGGCGATGCGCTTGCTTGAGATGATCGACACTTTGGTATTTTTTTGTCCCAACCTTGCTTTTCAAAATACCCCAAACCGAGAAATCTAGCGGATTTGCATCCGGTGAATTTGGTGGCCATTGGGCAGTGGAAATGAACCGAGGAACGTTGTTTTTCAGCCAATCTTGATTAACGCGCGCTTTATGACTCAGCGCCGAGTCCTGTTGAAATGTCCAGGCTATGCGGCCGAAATGTTTTTGTGCCCAAGACTTCAACGCTCCCTGCAACACATGATCCCGATAAATTTGAGCATTTATCTTGATGCCACGGTCCAAAAAACGAGCGGTGAACGGCTTTCGACCGTTACGGCGGCCCAAACCATCACCATCGGCGGCGCTTGGTTTCGAGTGGCAATCCGTTGGTCCAAATTTTCAGTAGAATGGTCGGGCAAGTAAATCCGGTCGTTTTGCTTGTTCACATATTGCTCAATAACGAACGGTGACCCATCGGAGAAAACCAAATTCGGAAAATCGCCACTTTCGTGAGCAATCACACTATTACGCTTGAATTCCATTGCGGATAACTTTTTTTCTGAATATTTCCCACTAAAATGCTTTTGTACGCTTGTAAACAATGGAATGCACTGTCATTAGTGTAAATTTGAGCGCTCTGTCATTACTGGTTTGACAGCAATGACAGTCTGAAATTGGTAACACTTCGTGTCAGTCACCCTGTATATCTCATCAGGTAAACGAATAACTAGTATTGTAGTGTAAATCAACATCGTCAATACAAGAGGTTGAGCGTTTGGGTTCATTGTTAGATTTATTAAAAATACACTCCTCGAAATAACTATAGAAACAAGAAGACGATCGTTGCTGGCACATTAATACGAGTAAATAAATTAAATATAATTTATCTAGCAAGAACGAAATTTTGAAGAAACAAAATGTTTGCTTTATTAATAACACTACCCTGCAAAATTTTAAAAATTTGGTGCCACTTGACAATGAATAGTTGTTTCCGAAGTAATTTTTTACGCTGAATCCGAATCTGGACTCAGAATTGCTCTATCACGTCAGGTTTATGAGATATTCTAACCTAAAAGTGCAAAAAACGCTGTTTATTGACATATTTGAGATTATCTAGCACCACGATATTTTTTTTCTTCAAAAGTTCATGTGTGGGATCTTATAGTACAAGTCTTCTTCTTTCAAATGCCTTTGAGTTTGCTCAAATATGTTTTTTTCTCGCCGAGATATCGTATTTTCAAAATTGCATATTCGTGAATTTGTCGGTATACTGTATAATACACTACCTTTTATACCTACGGTATATATGCACTTTTAGGTTAGAATATCTCATAAACCTGACGTGATAGAGCAATTCTGAGCCCAGATTCGGATTCAGCGTAAAAAATTACTTCCGAAACAACTATTCATTGTTAAGTGGCACCAAAATTTTTAAAATTTTACAGGGTAGTGTTTTATACAGAAAAATTCACGAATATGCAAATTTGAAATAGCGATATCTCGGCGAAAAAATAATGATATTTGAGCAAATTCCACGGCATTTGAAAGAGGAAGGCTTGTACAATAAGATCCCATACTTGGGTTTTATAAAATGTAAAAACTGCATTGCTACATAACCTCAAATATGTCAAAAAACAGTGTTTTTTGCACTTTTAGGTTAGAATATTTCAAAAACCTGACGTGATAGAGCAATTCTGAGCACGGATTCGGATCCAGCGTGAAAAATTACTTCGGAAACAACTATTCATTGTCTAGGGGCAAAATTTTGCAGGGTAGTGTAATTAAATATTACTCCTTCTTGAACTTGATTAGTAATTAGTGTATCATGAATTAATAATGACATTTTGAAGTATAAAGAAAAATTCAAATTTCCATAAAACTTGAACAACATTGCATTATAAAATCTGTACAACTTGGAATAATAACGGATGTAATTTGAAATAAAATAACATAATGTCGAAAACTCATTTTTTAAATATCGTATAAGATTACCAATTCAAATGTGACACAATTTATTTAGCATTGCAGAAACAGACAAGTGGTTTGGGCACGCGCCAAAGGTAAACGTTTTGGGTAAGCGTAAAATTGAATAGAAATTTCATCCTCTTAGTGCATCTTAAAGCTTCTACTCTATGAGAAAAATTGGTTCACAGTAAAAAGAACAATGTGTATAGCATCTACGCGCGACAGAAATTTGTAGCTTCTATCTTTTATCGTCCAATGGTCAGGCTGCCATATTCAGTAAAAGGATTATCACAAGTCACAACTCGATACAAAATCTAGCTATAGAAAACACGATAAAAATGAAATGCAAAAAAGAGTGGAAGCATAAATGGAATAGAAACAGTTTAATTTACCAATATTGATATTAATAATAATAATAATAATATTTATTTATTCATCTAAATTTTACAAAAGTTTTACAAAATAATACAATAAAACTTTACAATGTCAATTTCCCAATGGATTTATTGTCTTTGAAGGATAATTGACATTGTAATTCCAATTCATGAAATTTGTAGATATAAAATCAATTTACCATACTGAAACAAAATCAATACAAATTTGAAATTTACGAATTTAAGAAATATAATTATTTATAAGTTTTCCATAATATATTTTTAGCTATTTCTTAAACTAAAGAAAACTCATTGGAGTTTTCCGCGATTCTGGCAACTTATTGCAGTTTGTTGGGCCGGAAAACCTTACCGATTTGTGTTCAAATTCGTTATTGATAGATCCGCATGAGTTGCTATTAGCAAATCTGGTGTCACCATTTTGATTACAGTTATTAAATTCAAGATTAGAGAGCGCTGGCTGATGAAACAATTCACATCTTGTACATGTATAGCGAGACTTGATAATCATACAACGCACCGACTGGCAAAACCTCCTTGGATTCAGCTTTAAGACAGCTTTAAAACTTTTGTTTAAAGAGAGTTGGGCTCATTGAAGGTGACTGTTTGTTCACCGAAAACTAAATTCGAACATTTCAACGTTAAACAACGGAAAAAGACGAATTTTTGAAGGAAAACTTATTAGACCTTTTTTAAAGTACTTGAAAAGACCTTCAAAATGAGCTTCAAAAAGCGATAGCATCCACCCCCAGGGTAAAATCACAGATCAGCACTACATAACTTTTATTCCTTGATCCATTCCCTACTTATTGTTCAAATTTCACGTCAATCGGTCTTGTCCGTAAAAATTCTGGGCGAAAAATGTTAAACACTGATACAATTCCTTTGAGCTGTGCCTGGAAGGTTGACGAAGCATTTTTTTAATTTAACACAAAATCGCAAAATGCTCCAATACATTCCAACGAATTAAGTTAACCCAAAAACAACTTGAAACAATTATGGTGAAAGTGGAACTATCAGTAGGAGCGAGTTAAAAACAAATTTTACCTTTACTTCAAAATTTAACGCACAAGTAGAATAAAAAAAAACTTTAACCATATCATACTTCAGCCTATTAGGTATTGTAGAAGGGTCCTTTGTTTCATAAAATACTACAGTAACATCAATTTGTCCAGTTAAAGGTAACAGCATATTAAATCAGCACTTTAGCTTGAGCACGAAAGCGAAATTGTGATCTTGGATTGTTAGGTTTATATTTTAAAGCGTATTTTGCTTGGGAAGAACATTTTCTTCAAGAAAAATTCACAGCACTAAGGCCCGATTTTATGAACGACGATAAATAAATAAAAATCCGAGAGTACAGATTAATCTTCAATCGAGGATTTTTTCGTCAATTCTATGAACGAGGACAAATGAAGACATGAGTGGATGAAGGTGATATGTAACATTTTCATAATTTTAGAGAAACGACCATCAAAGTTTCTACGATTCGTTTTAAAACACTTGTTCTTAGTATAGTTTAGTCTTTATCCTCTTTAAATTTATCAGGTTTTGCGAAGATTTATTGGGACAGAATGTATGTATATACGGACATAACAACTTCATTTATGTAAAAAAATCAAAATTAAAAAAATGTTACGTATCAGCTTCATCCACTCACTGCGAGTTCGCGACAATATTATGCGGAAAAATTTTCAGGAAGCAACCAATCAAAGTAGTCTATTTCGTAAACAAATTTCCCATTCCGAATAAAATATTTTTAAATCGCATGCCCCATCCTGCTGAAAATTTTTCCGCAGAACATTGTCGCGAACTCGGACTCATGTCTTCAAATAATAAATTATGCTTCGTTTTATAGCAGTTTTACAGTAGTTTTTTGTATGAATGGCAAACATTTTGTTTGATTTTTACGTTTTTATCCACTTATTTTCTTATTTTCGCTTTTGTTTTTTTTTTCAGTACATTACCATCGTTTTGTATTTTTCGACAATACTAAACAATAATATTCCATTTCATCTGCACTCATTGTCCTTTTTAAATCTTTTTTGAAAATAATAATTTCAGAAAATAATGATTTCTTTTTAAATGCTTATTTTAATTTATTTTACTGGTTTGTACGTAAATATTGAATATTATTAAATTAAATTATTAAATAATTCGCAGTATTCGAATCAAAATTGACATCAATAATTTTTTTATCCTCTGACTAAAAACAGAAGATAAAACAGAGGATAAAAAAACCCGTGGAATTATTTTCTTGTTTATCGTCGTTCATAAAATGCAAACGACGATTAATCCGAGAATTAATCTTCTATCGGCGTTCATAAAATCGGGGCTACATAATTTATCTGAAGTAATACAACCAGAGATTGATATATGGGTGCAGTTTTCTCACGCCCTTTGGAACTAATGCAAAATATTATTTCCGTATCTCATTTTATAGCTAGCATATACCAATTGTTTCATTTTTGAACTACCAGAAAACAAGAAGTACATTTTGTATTTTGTTTAAAAGTCCCAAGTATAACAAAGCTGAAAACATGAATTTTTTTTCCGCATATTGGTACAAAAAATCGGAAAATGATGAAATTGAGTTTCCAACTTTTAACACGGCAAAGATGGTGGCGTTGTTGTGTACTTTTTTATTTTATGTTTTTACAAATTTTACAACTTTAGTTTTGTGTGAGACGCCATTATGATTGGTTGTGTTTTGTTTTCACGTTTACTTAAGGGGGGTTTTGAGTTGCATTCGTTTGTTCGTTCTTTCGTTCTGAATTTTTCTTTAATCAATCGTATTCCTTGAAAATGACGTTATTTTCCGTTCGTGTTCCTTTGATTGGATTAAAAAAAATTTCACAACGAACGAACCACTGCAACTCAAAACCCGCCTTTAAATTTTATTTTTTGTGTTGTGAGATTATTTTTTGGTTTGTAGAATTTTTATTTTTGTGTTTGTGTGTACGAATTATTAATTATAATAAAATTAATTTATATTTTTAGATGAGCGCGAATTAGGAGAAGTTTATGGTTACAAAATTATTTTATAATATGACGGAGACGTTTTTGTGAGTTGGATATATCAGCTATTTGGTTTTACATTCGTTTTTTTTTTACTATTACATAATTAATTTGAAAAATTGTAATTTTAATATATTAATAAAAAAAAATTATGTTAATAAAATTTTAAAATAAAAAAAAAAATATTTCTGTTTATTTATGTGTGTATATAAAGTGAAATTTTCCCGCCAAAATTTATATTGTAAGCCCCGCCCATTTTTTTGTGCGACATAACCTCACTTTATTTGTCATCATTTTCCGATTTTTGTGGCCAACTTTCATAGTAAATCTTACAATAAGTCGGACATTATTTCGGAAAAAAGTCGGTGATGAAATCAGCAAAGTGTCAGAAAAATCCAAAAATTGTCGGATATAAAAATACTTGGGATGTTAATTTAAATTTGCGAAAAAGTGTGTGTGAAGTCGTGTTTTTCATTCGCTCCTTAATTTTTATCAATTTTCTCCTGTTTTTGCTTTAATTTAATTTTAAACAGTTGATAGTTTGTTGTATTGTTGGGTTTTATGTCCGTTGCAATAAAAACTTCAACGTGAAGTTAATTGTTTCCATTTTTTTTGCAATTTCAATTTTTTGATTTTTTTCTAACCTAAAAAAATTACACGAGAGAATAGATCATGTTTTCCGAAAGAGGCAGCACGATCAAAGAAAAAGCACAGAGCGTTTTCCGAAACAGGCAGCACGATCAAAGAACAAGTACAGAGCGTTTGCCACTAGATGTCACTACACGATCAAAAATATATTCTGGTGTTTTTCAAAAAGGGATAGCCAAAATCAGTTTAATTATCACGTATTAATAATAATCATTTTTATAACACGCAAATGTTTTTGTTTATGTTTACAAAATGCACACATTAAAATGTCAAACAATTTTTGACAGCATATATTTAGTGACACCTAGTGGCATTATGTGAAAACTGCTTATACTTTCGGAGTTTCCTGGAAGATGGTAGCTCTCGCGGTTAAAGAAAATTTGACATTTGAACATGATCTATTGAAAGAAAAGAAGAAAATGATAGATTTTTGTGTTTTTATTTTTGAGTTGACTGATCGAAAATGTAGTGGTCTAAAGTGTTATGGCGGAAATTAAAAAAATCTCAGTGTGTGAAGTGTTTTAAATTAAAATTAAAGAAAATTAAATAATTAAATATGGAAAAATGTAATCCACCCGGATCCATTTATCAGGGAATATCTTTTTTGAATATCTTAAATTTGTAGTGAGGGAAGTCAAATTTCTTGATTTCTCACAAATAATGCATGATTTTAGGTTTGTGTGGTTAATTTAAACTGATATTGAATTGAGTCATTTTGACATTACGCCGATTTGTTCTGTTCACGCATAGTTTTAATTTTTTTTTTATTTTGTACCCATACTCGAATATTTTGTATTTTAGTTTTATATATAATCGACACAACACACAAGTGTCTTTATGTATCATAGTTTGGTGTGTGATTTTAATATATATGTATGGATCATAGAGCTAAAAGCTATAAAGGAGAAATAAACAAACGTCAAGTGTAAGAAGTTCGGTGTGTGGGAGAGAGACAATAAAATAGTTTGATGCCGTATTTTGATTTTTGTTCAGTGCATTGGAATGAAGTGTGTTGCTTAAAATAAAATAATTAAAGTTTGGAAATGTTTTTGTTTTGGTTGCAAAGGCACGGATGCTTATTATTTGGTTCAATGTTTTGGTAAAGTTGATTTTGTTATTAAGGATAACTTTTCTAAGGACGCGTCATTGTTTTGCACTTTTTGTGCGAATCTGGTAAAAATAGTGCCATGTAATTTTTCCGTTCTGTTTGGAATGGTTTCAACCAAGCTTTGTGGTGTAGACATTTTTGGAAATTTTGGGAGATTTTATGATGTTTTGATTAACTTTTGACGGATAATTGTTCTCGGTTTTATTTTTGAACAGAATTGGCATTTGTTTTGTACAAGTTGCTGTTTTGATTGCGAAGCGAAACGATCTATATATTTTTTTTTTGATTTTTTAGTTATTGATAAGTTGAGTTCAACTCGTTTTGGTTTTTTATTTTGTTTTTTGCTTCTACATTTTCTCTTTTACAAATATTTATATTTATAAAATTCTCTCCAGTTGAACAGAACATTGAAAAGAAGCCCGGACATTTATCTGTACAGCGATTTTGGTCGCAAAATGAGGATTGATTTGAGGATTACCGGAAGGCAATAGTATTGGTAAATTGTATTGGTGTTGAATGTGCATTTTTTCTTTCAGTTTTTCGTTTAATATGATGCAAATAAAAGAGATAAAATGACGCGAGTAATAGGGATAACATGATACAAATAAGAGGAAAGAGGAATAAGCTCAGAAGAGAACGACTGAGAGGATGTATTAAGAGAGACTGAGACAGAACAACAAATTCCGAAGAAAAAAAAATTAAAAATATTACGAAGCGAGAAAGACTCAAAATAAAAAATATTAACCAAAAAAAACAAAAAAGCTAAAAAACAAAATGATTTTGTTTATTTTGTTTAGTACATATTGTGTTGTGTTGCAACTCATGATGGTCGGTTGCTCCTATACGATGTTACGTCCGAGGTTGGAGAAATTTTATTCTAGCATATAAGCAGCAAATAAAAAAGCGAGCTGGTTTATTTTATTACTTTATTTTTTAAATTGCGTAACCTTTTTTTATATAGTTTAGAATAAAATGTCCGCACACTTCGACATAACATCGTAAAGGAACAACCCTCACGAGCTGCAAGGCAACACAATACTAAAAAAAATAAACAAAATATTTTATTTTCTTACTTTCTGTTTTGGTTCCTTTGTTCAAAATTTAAAAATTAAAATGTTTAATTTTTTTTGTTTTCATTTATGTTGCTTTTTGTTTTTTTTTATTTGCGAGAAATTGTTTTGGTTACGTTTATTTATTTTGTTTTGGTTTTTATTAACGAATGAATTCCACTAGTAAGAGGAAAGGGAAAAATAACTCAAGGCGAGCGTAAGCACCAAAAATTTGAACCGATTCACCCGCTTGGCTTGTTTTTGATACTTACCCCATGAGAAAACGCATGAGAAAATACACTAATACAATACAAATATTTGACGGCACACAATAGCAAAATGTATATTATACACCGTGTACATATACAAAATTCTCAATCCTCATTTTGCGACCAAAATCCCTGTACTGGTGAATTCTTTTCCTGAATACAATTTTACTGAATAAAATGGACGGTTTGTTTTTGGAGGTGGTGTGGGTCCATAACTTGATGAAACGAAGAAATGAAGGAATTGAGAATTGAGAATCAAT
The DNA here is from genome assembly GCA_963556165.1 of Tipula helvola. Classification (NCBI taxonomy): domain Eukaryota; kingdom Metazoa; phylum Arthropoda; class Insecta; order Diptera; family Tipulidae; genus Tipula; species Tipula helvola. The sequence continues at coordinate 236,336,812 of OY744483.1, forward strand.
AAATGAGATTATGGGCCTTTGAATTTTCTTGTTATTGCATAAATTAAAATTAGGGATAAGTTGTTTGCCGGTATATCTCTATTGATATCATCGTCAAAGATTTTTCTTTCTTGGATGGTTGACTTGCACCACTTTTCGAAGTGAACGGTCTATATAGAGATATGTTGCATATTGTTTGAATGTTATTTATAGATAACTTAATGATAAATAAACCCTAAATAGACTGAATGAATAATAAGGATAACTATATATGACTCCACTGTGAACTCTTATTTAACTGACTTAAACAACCATTAGATCATCAATATATGCAAACGATTATGCTGGCGAGTCTTATCGGACAAATACACCCACCGCGAGAATTGGTGATGGTGGGAGATAGGGACACATCTTTATATACAGCACGAGAAGAGAAGACCCCTGAATATTAAGTATTGAGTACACATATTGATGAAACCTATAGCAACACTTGTATCTATTCACTACAAACATATACTAACAATTAACAAAATCCAAATGTGAGAATGGTTTTATTTAACAATTTTTTTATTTTAATAAATTAACTATGTAGTTAGAAAATAACTTTGCTGCGATTACTGCCCTAGTTATATCAGTGACGAACATCCCAAATCCTTACAAACCTTTTGTGTTGAGGATGCAAGCAGGGCCTGGACCCGCATAATTCTGGAATATGGTGCTCCTAGGTATCTTTTCTTGATAATGGGCTAGGCATACTCCAGGAATGTGCTATACATACCTAGGATCACCATTATGGTTGGCCTGTAGATCTATATCATATCATTATCATATTTTGTAAATTATTAGACAAATTTAAAGAAAATCGTTAAAGTAAAGAAAATAAGCTAAATTTCAATTCGCATTTCAAAATCATTTGAATCAATACTAAAATTTTCTTTTGAATTAGTGATTAATCTTAAAAATTAGTAACGTTTGCTACCTTCTCTTGCATTTTTGACTCATCTTACCATCTCTGGCATTGAATTTATCAAATTGAATCGTTTATTCTTGAAAGGGCTCATGTCCACTTTTTCAAATTATTCAGGAAATGAAAAAACTTTTTTGATATGAGACCTTTCTAGTAATAAATGATTTTTTTGTTGCAAGGTAGGTACCGTTCCATTAACCATATGGTAATTTCGTCTTGTCATAAAACGTATATACGTGTCTGTGATACAAAACCGTCATAATACTAATTTTGACAAAAAGTGGACATGAGCCCTTTCAAGAATAAACGATTCAATTGGAGACAGTATCTTGAGGAATTTGTTCCCAAGCTTGAATAACTTCGTTGATCAGTTCCTGTGGTGAAGATACATTGACGTCATAAATTTGTCTACCGATTTTGTCCCACATATGCTCTATAGGATTAAGGTATGGGTTGTAAGCGGGCCAACATATTACTAGAACATCCATAGCATCAAGGTATCCGTTTACTGCATTTGCGACATGTGGACGAGCATTGAATAAACATGAATTCATAAGGTTCCAAACACTCGCCGATATATCTAATTGCGTTCATCGTGCCGAGAGAAATCGTTACCAACACTTTTCTTGAAGTAAGTGATATTTCACACCAATCCATAGTCGAACCTCCGCCGAAAGCACTTTTGAAATGAAACATGCCGGTGCAAAACCCTCACCTGGTCGAAGATAAACTACAAAGATTCAAAAATTATTCCTGGATGGACGAATATTTCGAATTTGTATCTCAAATAATAATAATATCACAATATTTATTTATTAAATTACAAATATAAAATTGTAACTTTATTTTATACAGACTCGAAATAAGATTAAAATCAAAAATTCACCACACTATAAAAGACTATAAAATGATTTGAGTATACGAGAAAGCTCCTAGTCTTACACACATTTATGTGAGTATGACCCCACTCTACTACAAACACAAAATTTTTCCAGTCAAGTTTGACTCAGATGGTTTTTTGTTTCCTTTGCACAACTATAGAATCTATATTTTTATCTCATTTTAATTTTTACACAAAGTCAATTTTTCTCGTGGAATAGAACCTTAAGATACCTCGAAGTGGCAATGTTTTTATAGTTTATATAAGTTAACTATAAAACAACAGCCGCTGTTGTGACATAATAAATAAGGTCAAGTCGAAGTTGGTTATTCAAGAAGTTATGTTTTGTGCTATTTACATTTCATCCACTTCAAATACATGTTGCTTCAGTTATATTTTATTGAAACAAGCCTTATATAGATTTCTTATTTATTCTATTACTGAATTTAACTCTCTAATATAAATCTTCTGCGAAATCAATGTTTGTCTTATAAAAACTAAAAGATAAATTTCAATTTTATTGTTTTTTCTATGCCTGTTTCGGGGAATCTAGACAAACTGTTTTAAATTTTATAATGACGGAATATTAAACTGAGTCAATCATATGTATGTATAATAGATCCTACAGTTTTGAGAAGTTAATGGCAGAGAAATGTTAAACATCATAAATTACTTTTAAGTAGTTTTATGTTTTATAACAATGAACCATACAAAAGCGTCAATCTCACAGCAATATAAAATACGAACATTTAAAAAAAGAGAAGTAATGAGTACAATATTTATTGATTGTGTGCACCGTGCTTGATACATTAAATTTCTAAGAATGAAATATCATACAATATAAAATTACGATAGTAGTAGTGTAATTTAGTTTTTAAACAAAGCAGAAGTAAAAATGAAATTTAAATTCGAATGTTTTCGCTTATGAATGACGGTGTGTTGTTTTTATAACTCAAAAAAAAAAAAAATTATACAGTATATCCATATTTACTTTAAAGTGTCAACGTAATTGGTTATTCGTAAAATATTCTTAAAATATTAAGTGTGCTAATATGAATAAATAATTTAAATTATTAGAAATTAGTTTTATATAATAAAAAATAGAAAAAATGTCTCTAAAATATATTAGTTTGGTGACGTTTTTAATAACAATTTTTGTATCAAGTTGTGTGTCAGAAAGTGCTTCAGCTATCGATGAATTAAGAGTTCAATTGATTGAATTGGAAAATGCATCTTGGAGCATTGTTCAAACGATGAACAATGCAACCCGAGATGACGCACTAAATCGTATTTATAAATCTCATATGACCTTTGCAACAATTAATCTGGGTATAGATTATTATGAAAATGAATTTATTACACTGAATTCAATGTATGAATGGAAATATCTTGAGGGGCATATCGTTACCATTACCAAATTATTTAGTGAACTTCGTCGAATTTTTTCTTTACAAATACAAGAAGGTTTGGACGAATTAGCCAGTATTGATTTTGCAGAAACGGTTGTTCAAGATTCACGATTTCCATTGAAAGCAATGTTACAGGAAATTTATAATGTTATGGTGAAACAAGGAGTGTACTATAAAGGAATAGCAGTTAGTATTTTTTTAAATTATATTTCATACAATTTGGCTAGACACATTAAATGTTCTAGTACTGATGCGGAATTAAATTTACATAATAATTCTTAAAAAATATTATTTAATCATTTTATGATCTATTGAACTAAATAATAGGGTAACAAGGTTATACTGAAACAAAACCGCTGCTATCGTGTTAGAAAATAGTACCTAATGTAATAATAAATAATGTTCATTATATTAAATACCTTATCAAAATTCAAAAATATTTAAATCCTATTGTTAAATTTTTAGGCAATTAGTGAAATCATTTTACATACTTATTTTATTTAGTTCTCACAAACTAACTTCTATTTTTATTTTTTTAACAAAAATGCAAAGTTAATCTTCCAGTGAGCCCTTTGAAGGGAAAGTTAGTAATACTACATTCACATACACAACACCCAATCGTGGTAAATTTCTTCTTGCCATAACCGAGAATCGAACCCGGGACTCCCAATTGCAAACCAAAGCTCTACTCACTATACCACCGAGAGCGGCAGAAAAAAATGTCTACAAGCGAGTTGAAGCTGATGGTTTCGATTATAATTTTTTATTAAAAATCGATTCTTACTTATATTTTTCGAATCAAAATTTCCACTATTAAATTTATTGAAAATGCAATAAATAATAAACATTAAAAATGATTACTCGAATTAACAAATGTTTATCAAAAACATTGGTTATTATAACATATGGTTAAGATGAAGATGGTTAAGATGGAAATGGGCGCCGTCGGCAATACAGTAATTAAGATTTTTTGTTTAAAATAAGGTAGAAAAAAATGCTTGCAGAAATCGTGTTGCAATAATATTCCAACGCCCGAGAGTAATAATTCAATCGTAAACAATGTTTAGTTTTCTCCTTAACAGTAGCTTATATAATAGACTTATTACGTAACAGGAGTAGAGCAAATTCAACTCAACAGAACAGTTTGTGCGTAATTGGTTTTGAATAAAAATTGAATTCTAAATGGAATATTTCATTGATGTAAAGTTATTTTTATTTTTTTATAAAAATTAGAAAAAAATATTTATGGGAAATGCTTGGAAATAGAATTATGTGGAAGTTTGTTGCACTCGTCCCGCAAACATTCATTTCATTATCCAAAATAAGGCATTTCCTAACTGATTGCATAATAGCTAATTATAGTGAAAATAAAGTTTTAGTATTTGATTCTGAGTTGTTTTTTTCAAAAATTAGATTTTTACTAGGTTTGTTTTTTTGCTTTGGTGAACGAATTTGTAATTAATTTCATTATTTTAATTTTCTGATGGAAGGTGAATAGCGTGATTGCCTTATTTAAGTAACTCGGATAAAACCAAATATTAAACATGCAAAGCTAATCTAATTTATTTCAAAATATAAATTAAAATACTTGATTATACTTTACATATAACGAATAAATATAATTTGAATTATTTATAGGAGACAGACGTGAATATATGCAACGTGAAACAATCAACCCAACAGGTTTTAATACAATTGTACAATGCGATTTCTGTCGCCGAATTTAAAGCCTATGTAATGATCAATTTAGCTTGGATTGTATTACAAAGCTACGGAAGAGGTATATAATAAACTGATTAATTAATTTTCCCAATAAATAATCGTATTTTGATTTCTCCAAAAATAATTTAGAAAATAACGCAAATGAAGCAGTGCTATTGAAAAAACAATTTGAAGATCGAGCAACAAAAACTCAATCTTTCTTACGCACAACTCTTGGTCGTGCAGATCGTTCAGTTGCACGATGTGAGCCATCACAACATATTGAAGGTGAAACATATGTTCAGTTAACAAGGCTACTTCAGGGGTATATTGAAAATGAAGTCGATCTTAATAACGACGGAACCTGTCGGGAAACATGCGATTATTATAAATTTACCGAAAGTCATGGATGTTTCAAAGATAAATATTGTTCACAACAGCCAAAATGCCAAGGAAAGATAATAAATTGTCATTTTATTGATTCCGATATGTGGGTATGCCCAGCTTCTGGTACCAATACCTCGCGGCGATATCAATACATCGAATATGAGAATGGTAGAATTTTGGGGAAAAAAGGTTCATGTGCACGGGGATCTGTAAAAGTTGATTCTTGGTGGAGATGGGTTTTCTGGCATTGTAGCTACTGTTTCTGCTATTGTGACGAACAAGGCGTTAAATCAGATAGATACTTTAGTTTAAAAGAAGTAAAATCTAATACGGCTGAAAATAAAGTAGTGACCGGTATACGATTTGTTAAAAAAAATCGAGTAGTTCACTTACAAATACAAGAAGGAGAACTAATGTTACATGGAAATATTAATCCAGCCACCGTTAAGTGGAAGCCAGTAGAAGCATTTGATTTACGTACCACTAGAGGTATCCGAAATGGCGTGGATTATCACACAATGACATGGGATAAACGGGCAATAGATTTAGATCAATTAGTCGCAGCTGAAAAGGGTTACGTGGTTACAGGTAAATAAAAGAAAACTGACAATATCAAACATTAGCATTAATTTTTTTTTTTTTTTTTAATTTAAGGTTTAAGATTCAGACTTGTCGGACCACATTTAAATCTTGAAATGCATGTAACGGAATTCAATTCCACCGATGGTTTATTGATTGATCCACAAAATAAAAGTATTTGGGTATCAAATGATAATACTGAGACGAGCTCCGATAAACGAACGAGGGTCTCATTCTATAAACCAGACATCCCTACCAACGTTTTGGGAAGTTTAGTAATAAAATCAAAAACAAACCAATTTCTGGAATTTACACATAGTGATATAGATGCTGATGGTGCACAAACAACAGTCCCATTTTTAGACGCTCAAGAGGTTTCTTCAGAACCAGCCGTGCCTTTATCTGGTATAGGAATATTCTATAAAGGCAAAGATAGATCTGGAGGGTTTATTGCACCAAAAATAATTACATACGATTTTTCTACAATTATCAGAACGCCAGAAAAGGAAAATCTTTAATTTTATTTAATTTAGCATTTGCAACCTCTATATATTAAAATATAGTTTTACACTATCGTTTTAATAAATTTTAAAAATAAATAATAAACTTTTGATTTAATTTGTTTGTTTTACTTTGTGAAATTGTTAGTAACTCTGTGGTGTAAATCAACTCATCTGTAAACCGAAAGTAAAACATTTAAATACAATAAGCAATAATCATTGAAACGAATTGGTAAAGGCTACTAAATTTTTTTTTTCTACATACTAATGAAATTTGTTTACTATTTATTCTTTTTTATTAAAATAAACAGAAAAGTATTACGCCTAGTTTATTCGTTAGCAATTCGTCATTCAATGACCCATTCATTTTATTATTCTTTGTGTTTGTATTCTAAAGCAACTATTCTTAAACTATCGGCTGCGACCCAAAATTGGGTCGTCAGATTTTTTATTTAGGTCGTAAATTTTTACGGAGATTAACAATTCTCAAAGAGGATGTGCAGTTCTGAAAGTATGTATGCATAATTTAAAAAAATAATAAGTTACGTAACCACTTAACCGTGAAATACAGTTTTAAACCAACTTATTACAAAACTTTCTGGCACCCAGGGTGGGAAAAATTTATGTATTTTTTGAAAAAAATACAAATCATTTGATTTTTTTGATTTAAATCAACTTTTTGTATTAAATTAGTAAAGAAATATAAATTTTGAATAATTAAAATGCTTTTTATTAATAAAATTAAATCATTATTAATTTAGTTTATTTAACCGCTGACTAATGAACAGCAATTTAGCCACTTTTTCCACACGAAGATTTGTTAATTAAATCCGTATGTGTTATACTAAATTTTGAAAATATTCGTTCGACACCAGTGGTGAACATACTGTTGATGTCAATTTTTGGATTTGGCTTACATTGTCTTCCGAAATTTAATTAGGATAAACTTATCTTCATCGCCACTATAATTGAGGCACTACAGGCAGATCTAGACGAAATAAAACGACCAATATTCCCCTTATATTTAAAAAACAATGCAATACGATACGATAAGCTAAAGTTTTCTTCTAGGAACTCAACTGCAGTATTATTTTTCTTTGTACTTAATGTAAAGAAGAAACGCTGCAAAGTGAGCAGAACTTGTTGTATTGCCAGATAATACAAATTGTTTTCTAAATCATTCTAACCAAATACACAATTACATACTTCACTTTGCCTTATTGGTTTGGCAGGTGTAAATAGGTTTGGAAATGGGTTTTAAAAGCTTAACCAATTCTTCCGCTCTATTCATGACGCTTATATTCATGACCAATTTACCAATATTTGCAACATAGCTGGCTTGTTCTAGGTTTTGCTCGAATACTTTTGCTAATATAGACCAGTTGTGTAAATACGATTTTAATATGTCGCAATAAGTATTCCATCGGATTTCCGAAGGCTATACCAGAGCAGACTTTGGGTAAATGGTGATTTCGAAAATATTTTTGTTTTTACAGGTTTAACAATTACGTCTAAAGCAGGGGCGTCCAAGCCAAATGAGTATTTTTGACAAATTTTCAAAATAACTAGAGCATTGAAACTGCGATTAGAATAAAAAGTCAACTGGACAACGCGGTAATTATTTATGTATCCAGGGCCAAAGAATTTATCACTCCGAAATAGATGTGAAGACCACCGCAATAGTTGTTACACATTGCAGCATGCGGCCCGCGGGCCGCATGACTCAAAATGGAATAAAAAGTGCGGTGGTTCTCACACTCACTCCAGAGTAAAAAATTCTGTGGCTATGGATACATAAATAGTTACCGCGTTGTCCAGTTGGCTTTTTATTCTAATGGCAGTTTTAATGCTCTAGTTATTTTGAAAATTTGCCAAAAATACTCATTTGGCTTGGACGCCCCTGGTCTAAAAAGCAACAAAGTTTAATATTTGGGTGGCCCATCCGAATGTAATAATATTTTCATTTTCGGCAGCTTTACAATTATGAAAGTTCAGTTATGAAACTGACAATTGAAACGAAATAAGTTTCATTTTTGCGTAACAACCCTAAAGCAACAAAGTTTAATATGTATTTGGGTGGCCCATCCGAATGTAATAATATTTTCATTTTCGGCAGCTTTACAATTATGAAAGTTCAGTTATGAAACTGACAATTGAAACGAAATAAGTTTCATTTTTGCGTAACAACCTTGTACCAAATTTTTTATTATCGCTTCTATAAATTCTTCATTCTCGACCGTTCTGAATGAAACATTTATTGCAAAAATAAAGCGAGCAACTTTGTGATCCAAATTTTCCTTTTATGCTGCTGTTATTCTAACTGTGACAATTTACTTGTACAGGATTTATTTGAAAATATTTGTGAGGCAGCATTAGAAATTGGTAAATTATAGGTTGTGATGAGGTGCTGCATAATGTAGTCGGCGTATTATTTGTTTCCGTTTCTTCGTCAATAATTTTAATTTTCCAATATAAGCTTTAGTCGTTGCACAATGCCTTGCAAAATCTTGCCACATTTGAGGCGTTCCGCTTTAAAGTGTTCACTGTTTTCATTACGAATTTTTGTGTAATTTGGCCAAACGGCGTCTTTTTTTGGCCCATTCATTTTCTAAATAAGAATTCAGTATGATAGAATCGTATAATGGAATTTTAAACTGTACTTCCACTAAAAGTAAAGTATAAAGTTTAAAAATTGTATACCTGCGATATTTGCAATATTAGTTAATTGACTTATTTATAAAAAATGATTAGCTACAAATTTAAAGTGTCCTAATCAAAAGGACACAGATGTTCCATCACAAGAATCCACAGTAGGTGGTATATAGCTGTTTAACTGTGGATTCTCCTAATTTATTTCTATTTGGCCTTTTATAAAATGCTCCTTTGAAGGAAAAAATTAGCCTATTTGCCTTGGACTGGGCGTACAAACTATTGGTGAATGGTTCGCGAAAAAAAACTTGCAAAAGATGTGGGTCCCGACTCGAAAAAATTTAAGAATCCCCGTTCTAAAGCATAACTTCACTTGCAATTATTAGTCCAGTGTTTGACGATTTTTCGCTCAGAATTCTTACAGACAACACCGATTGACGTGAAATTTCGACAGTAAGGAGGGAAGGGCTAGAGGAAGAAAAGTTGTGCTGATGTGTGCTTTTACCCTTAGCCATTCCCTACTTACTGTCTAAATTTCACGTCATTCGGTTTGGTCCGTAAGAATTCTGAGGTAATAACCTATTTTTACTGTCAAACACTGGACTATATCATTGTAATAAAACCACCTTAAATATATATATAGTATGTACAAGTACATGATTTACTTTTTTTGTCTAAAATTTTAGGTGATTCACACATTAGATTACCATTAATAATAGCTGCATTTCTTGACGTTTGATCTGATCTGTATCATCAAACAAACGTTTCACGATGAAATTTTATATTTCTCAACAAGAGACAGCGAAACAGTTTGGTCGAATAAAGTAGATTCCGGTTAATTGGAACGCATCGGAACAAGAGAAGCTTTTTACAACGAAAAAAATTTTTTTTTTGTGTTTTTCCATGTTTATTATGGGCAAATGCATTTGTTCCTTACTTTAACATGTTGGCAAGTTTTTTTTGTATTCTATATTGATCCCATTTTGCAATAGATGGACCCCATAAATGGCTGTCCCGTTTAACCGATGGCCCAATTAACCGGATTCTAATGTATATGTATATGATTCTTTCTAAACAATGTTCTTTAGGACAAGATAGTACTCACGTGTTGATATTACTGCAATATACTATAGCACAGGATGTGCTGTTTTATTAAACGGTAACGATTTGTAGTCATATTGCTTGATGCAAGATATTTCGGGCCCCAAAATATTATGAAGTATGTCGAACACATTTTCGTTGAGCGACAGTAAGATTACTGATCAATAAATTGCAGATCAAAGTATACCTTGCATATTTTGAACGCATTTTTGTTGACAGGAAATCATATTCTTGTAGCAAAATCCCGCCTATGAAGCACTATCTATGATTTACCAGCCACAAGCCGGATATATTTTATTTATTTTGGAACCAATCGAATTTGATTTATTATGGTCTTCAAAATATATGTATATGGGGATGCATCGACGATATAAAATTAAGGCTTGATTTCGGCTGTTGAACTATTACAAATCTACTAAATTTTCGTTCCATATTTGTCAAATTTAGATGGAACGTGGTGCTCAAAAGAAATCCATCTCAAAATTATCACATCCGCATATCAATAGTAAGCAAATTTTTTGTCTACTTCTAACTGATGATTCTTCTTTGACGATTCATGTCAAATATTGGCATCCTTTAATTTTTTTTCTAATAGTAAGAAAGAGGAAAACACTGCAAAGTAATATGCGAAATATAAACCAAATACAGTCAAACCTGTTTTTGTGCGGTAGATAGGGACCGTACAAAAAAAATCGCACAAAAAAAAAATATTCGCAAACTCCATAAATCGCTATAATAAATAATTTTGTACAAAAATTACAAAAAAATTTTTTTTATGCGGTGGATAGGGACCGCATAAAAAAAGTTTCCCTTAGAAAATACATATGTCAAAGTTTTACGAAATAGCGAGAAAATGCTTTCTAAACAAAATAAATAATTGAATTACACGTGGAAACATTTAAAAAAATTTTAATTTCTCATTTTTAAATAAAACGGTAAATTTCCTTTTTTCTTACATATTGTATATTTTTTTAGTTTATGTTCAGGGTTAAAAATCAGTGTGGCTATTACTACGCATTTCATTAGTTGTGAAATAAACATTTCTTTTAACAAAATTATATTCTTTGTGTGCAAGATAATATGTAATTACATATTGAAATTTGCTGGAATATGGAATATATAAGAATATTGAGCATGTCTAATGATTAATGAACTTGGCTGATGCATTAGGTATGAAAATGGCTGAACAGAATCTCGACATTCATATACCGCATAAAAAAAAATCGCACAAAAAAAATCGCATACAAAAAAAAATCGCACAAAAAAAACGCATAAAAAAAAATTCGCATAAAAAAAGACCGCACAAAAACAGGTTTGACTGTACATATTTTTTAAATTCACAGGGGAAGAGAGTGGGTCTGCCCTCTCGAAGTCCTTGAGTACCAATGCTACCGCTTTTCTAGCAGAAGTATATGTTATTACATCTAGGAGGGAGAGCAATGAGCCCAGATAGTATGTAACGCGTGTAGAAGTACTTCCTACAGTAAACATCTAGGAGGGAGAGCAATGAGCCCAGATAGTATGTATCGCGTGTAGAAGTACTTCCCGCAATAAACATCTAAGAGGAAGAGCAATGAGCCCAGATAGTATGTATCACGTACCGATCGGCAGTATTATCAGGTTCATTAAGAGCCTGAATATTGACTGGACGGATAATTAAGTAAGGCTTGATGCACAAAAGATATTTTAGGTCGCAACAAAAACCACTTTTTGCGCCTAAGTGTCAAGTTTTTCCCGACTACCACTCCGGGCGGATGGTAAATCATTTCTTTTTTACTTCTGCGACCATACATATGTACATACAGGGCTGCCGAAAAAAATTGCAACAAAGTAAAACGCTGTATTATTTTCATTTGTCGTTGAATTTTATTGATGAAAATTCAAAATGATAGTAAACACATTAAAATTTTTGAATGAATTTACTTTTGTTCGATATTGCCTCCTTTTGCCTCAACTATGGCCTTGAATCGGTCGGAAAAGGTATCGCACGCTGCAAGAATGTGAGCCTCCGGAATGCGCTGCCATTCCCGGCGAATAGCTTACTTGAAATGAAACAAATATGATAAACACTTCGGTATTTTTTATTGCCAACATTACTCTTTAAAATGACCCAGATAGTGAAGTCCTTCGGGTTTGCCAGCCTTCGTATTGAAGAAATAAAGTGCGGAACCATAATTCAATAAAAACCAGGTTAGCCCGAAATATGTAAACAAATGGGCATCTTTTTTTTTTTTGACGTCACCCAATTCTCTACGTATAAATTACAACAACAAATAAAAAAAAAACAAGTAAAAAAAGAATAACTTATATATTTATCGGAATTGCATGACGTCACGAACGCGTGGTTTGAAAAATCGGGCTAACCTTGTAATTTATTGAATCATGGTGCGGATCGTTGTTTTCCAACCATTCTTGGTTGACACATACTTTATGAGACGGTACAGAATCCTGTTGTAATGTCCAGGGTCTGCAGCCGAAATGTTTGCGCGCCCAAGCCCAAGGCTTCAACACATCTTCTAAAATAATTTCGCCATAAACAGTTGCGTCTATTTTCACGTTACGGTGCAAAGATACGAGTAAAGAGCGCCCGTTGACAGTAACGGCGGCCCAAACCATCACTATTGCTGGTGCCTGCTTTCTGGTGGCTATCCGGAAATACACTAAGGAATACTATAATGAACTGCCAGTAGTCATTAGGTCATTACTATAATTTTGAGCGCTCTATCATGGTTACTTTGGCAGATATATCGGTGTAAAGTTTATTGCAATTTTTTTCAGCAGTCCTGTATATACTTAAATCCAAAATTTCGACCTAAAGCAACTTTTTCTTGGGTTAAACGAGGCTGATTATTGCCTAACTAAACGCTGAATATTACCTAAATTACCTGCATAAATTTAATTTCCCTTTTCAACATTGCATATTCTTTTATTCCATGTTACACATACGTTTATCCATGTTGCTTGCACGAGGAGGAAAAACGTACATCCGGACGCATCTTAGAAACAAATCACCCCAAATGCAAATAGCAAATATAAAGGGCTGAAACCTCACTAGAGGATCAGAACTTTGGTCTTTGGTGTTTTAAATGGGGATAGCATTCACCTGTCACCTGTGTCATAAGTTGGTATGACAGTTTTAACAGTACTGATTTCTATTTTAACCAACATATATTTACTTATACAACAACAGCCAAACAGGTCAAAGGCTTCAGTAACAGTGGTACAGGCATCCATTATAACACGAAAAATCGTATTCTAGAACTTTATACCGAAAGTAGTATACAAAATTATACTGATATTTGTAACCGTGTACCTAACTGACCATATTCCAGAACTTTAACCAATCATTTTAGAATCCCATTTACAACGCACATGTCAAGCTTCATAATAATCGGGTAAGAAATAACCACGTTCCATCCTACTTGGCCATATTTCAGAGCTTTATCCAAAAATTATTTTAGAATTCCATTCCCAACACACATGTCAAATTTGATGATACCCGGTTAAGGAATAGCCAAGTTCCATCCTAGTTGAAATGTTTGATTTCGATTATTTACTATTTCATGCAATTCTCTCATAGATTTTACCTCATTCGCTATTTTTTTTTTTGTTTTTTTATTTTTCAGCATATTTCACGCGTTAATAGGTATTTAAAACCAAACTTAGGCTGTTTTCCAAACACCGACTTATTGACTTATTCGAACTTATTCAAATAAGTCTGCTGAAAAGGTGACTTATTCTTTAGTAATTTTTCCTATAGAAAACTTATTTATTTTTGATGTCATGGAAACATTCTGTCTAATTATTGTGTATTGTCAAAAATTTTGAAAATAAGTCTATAAAAGCAATTGGAATGACTTCAATGACTTATTCAAGATGGCGTCAAATAAGTCAATAAGTCTGAAATAAGTCTGCGTTTGGAAAACAGCCTAAGCATGAAATATTCGTTCGGTTTCAATTAAGTAGTCAAAGAGTTAATTTTACAAAGTGTCGCTCTAAATTAAATGCTAAGGAAAAAGCCAAAATTTTGCAAGCAAAGGCAAAAAGTACACACATTCACAAATTGCAAGAGTAATTTAGTGTCGCCAAACAGCAATTAGAAAGTTTTTAAGGCACTATTCCGAAAATCAAACGATAATTTGGCTCTGATGCAAAGAGGAGAACTTCTGTTTCAACAAATCGAATTTCAGATATATAGATCTTAAGCAAAGATGTGCTACGGCTTTGGAGCTGAGAAGTTAGCTTCTAATAGCAACAGCAAATCATACTATTAAGAGGAACTTGGTTTATATGCTTGTCGACCTGCGAGAAAATCATTACGGACAGCAAAAATGGCAGCTTCAAGCCTCAAATTCGCAACAGAATGAAAAACTGAATGCCCAGGGACTAACGTTGGTTCATATTCTCGGATAAATCCAAATTCAATATCTTTGGACCCGATGGAAGGACAAGGGTTCGGCGACGAAAAGGCACATGGTATTTAACAAATGTATTTCGCCGACAGTGAAAAATTCACCATATGTTATGGCCTGGAGAGCCATAACAGCCTTTGGAGTTGTATCACTATGCCTTCTGGATAGTTCAGAAAACGGAGGAAAATATAAAAAAATTATCGAAACCTCAATCGTGACTATTGAGGCTCAATACATCGGTATTCCACTCTTCCAGGACGATTACTCTCCGTGAGTTATTGATGTTATTTGTGAAGTAAGAATGCTTAATTTTAATGTCTATTTTGTTTAGGTAGCCGAATTTAAAAATAGCTTGGTGATTGAGTCGTTACCCTGGACAGGAAATAGTCCTGACCTCAATATTGTTGAAAATATTTGGTCCTTCAGGGGAAAGAAGATTACAAATTACAAGCTGAAAAGTGCCAAAGAGCGGAAAAAACTTATAGAAAAAGTCTGGTTTGAAGAAATAACAATATATTATTTAATCAAACTTTAGAATTCAATGCTGATCGGGTTTAAGGCCATCATAAAAGCCAAGGGCTGGGTTAGTAATCATTGATTTTAAAAAGTAATTTCTCTCAACATATTTTGGTTGAGATGAATTATTTTATTTCTCTTAATTCTTATTTTGAATAAAAATTACCATTGTCAACCAAAAACTATTTTTCAATTGAAAAAACTTTGTTAAAAACACTGTAAAGACCTACCAAATTGTTACGAGGTAGGGCGGTAATATTCCTTATCCGACATTATGTAGGTCTAAAATGTCCGATTACCGTTCTTTTTATTTGAATATATTCGGACTAGTGTAAAAATTGTTTTGATAATCAGAATCTATCATTTTTGCTATCTACTTTTGAAGCAAACGGTGGTATTTCCAAAATTTACTTTAAAAATTCAAACCGAACATTTCAATGGCGCAGGGTGTATATCGAATTTCATCATAATCGGTTGAAAATGAGCAAGTTCCATCATATACTTGGCCATGTTAAAAAATTTTATCCAAAACTAATTTTAGATCCCTTTTCCATTACACATGTCGAATTTAATCGTAATCGGTTGAGAAATAGGCAAGTTCCATCCTTCCTGACCACATTCCAGAACTTCATCCAAACAACATTTTAGAATCCCATTTCCAACGCACATATCGAATTTCATCATAATCGGTTGAAAAATAGGCAAATTCCATCATACTTGGCCATATTCCAGAACTTTATCCAAAAATCATTTTAGATTCCTATTTCCATCGCACATGTCAAATTTCATAATAATCGGTTGATAAATCTGTGGCAATTCAACAAAACCACTTATCTCATTCTCATTCACTTTTCAGGAGACTATAAATTAACAGTAAAACAGTAAAGTAATAAACACTTATTTCGAGATAAATGATTATGTTGAAAGGCCCAGACTGTGGCCCAGACTGTGGAATCATTTATCTCGAGATAAGTGTTTATTACTTTACTGTTTTACTGTTAATTTATTGTCTCCTGAAAAGTGAGTGAGAATGAGATAAGTGGTTTTGTTGAATTGCCACAGAAATAGGCAAGTTCCATCATATAAATAATTTGTTATCTACTCACTACATCCTAATGCAACCCCAACTCAACTTCAACTCAACCCGCAAATTGACCCCTAACTTAACCTTCAAATCAATTCCAAATTCACTGCCCAATTCAATAATCAAACCAGCATATCGATGGCTTAATATGAATAAGGCGTAACATCAAAATTTTTAAAATTAGGTTTTTGTTTTTCTACGACGCCTTTGGTTGATTTACACAATAAAAAATAACATTAAAATTAATTAGTTTTGCCAAATAACACCTATTTTAATTTAATATCAACATTATTTATTGTTTGTAAGTTTAATTTTTACGAAAATATTAAGTTTTGTCGTCCTCCTGTAAAATTTTGAAAATGCGACTTACATTAAGGCATCGATATATAAAAAATCGTAAATATTTATAAAACCAGGTATTTTGGGTCAATTCGTATGGCAGGTATCCCACCCCCTTGACGTACAGTCTCCAAAAGCTTTTTAAATCTCCGCCTTGACCATAGAATCAGATTGGCGAAAAAAAAATCCAAATCGGACAAGCCTTTCTCGAGATACCATGGGTCCAGACATCCAGACACACAGACATCCAGACAGACGGACGGACATTTTTTTTTTTGCATTTTCAGACTCAGGGACTTTCAAAACGTCGAGAAAAGTGGTTTTGGACCAACCAAATTTTTCGTCATTTTTGACAGGATTTCAATACTTTGGTCTTTTTAGACCGAAGTAATACAATTGCGATCGGTACCGAATAAGATATTTGAAAAAAAATAAATAAAAGAGTCGCAATTTTTGCCTTCATCAGCAACATTTGGTCGTAAATAGTGATTTATCACAAAAAAACGACTTAGTATTGCGTATCAGAGTACATAAATAAATTAAAATAACTATATATAATATCGGCAGAAATACCGTAAACATGATTATTATCGCATCCGTTGTATTTAAAAAAAATACACACGTTTGGCAAAACAACAAATCCGGTGATAACGAATAAAAATAAATTTTATAGTAACGCAATTACCAACTACATACATATATTACTTTAATTACATATTGCCTTATCTGATGAGGAGAAATTGAATTTAAACACAAATCAACACGCCTCTAAGTTCGTCTAGTGGCACTTGCTTCCATAGTCTTAACATTAAAATAATGTACGCTTAAAATAAATCGGTCAATATTTATACGCTCCTTATTACTTCACGCAATATTTAAGCAAATTTTACCTACTTCTCAAATTTGTTTTTTATAAAGTTTAATATTTGTAAGAGTTTTTTAACAATGAAGAAAAGATTTCACAACAACAAAAAAATTGGTTTCTTTAAAACAAGCTATGCGGTGTCTTTATTTGTGAGGTAATTTGATAGGTAATTTAATTACCTTGAGGTAATTTGATAGGTAATTTAATTACCTTGAAACCAGCAGTTTTAATGGTTGGAAAAACTGGTTAAAAAACTTACAATGGATATATATAATTTTGATCGCATAGAAAAACATAAAACAGAAAGCTTAAGGGTCATTTAAATATTTTTGGAGTTTACTCCTTAAGAATCGATTTTAATATATAGCCCGCGGTACACAAATTACTTAGATGGGGAGCAAAATCGAGTGTTAACAAAAAGTGAAGTCGGTATGTTTTCATGGCAAACTATTGCACTTAAAATGTATATTTAAAAAAATGCTAAAATATGTATCGATTTGATTCTAATTTTTATAAAGCCATTGGATATGGAAGTGATACCGCACATATAAAAAAAGTTATATGTATAAAGGCATTGCCCCATGCACAAACAGCAATGCTGTATTCCAAACCGTCAAATGCAATTATTGACAAAATTGTTTGTTTTTAAATATGAAAATTATTAAAAAATAGTTTGAATCTATAAGTTCCGTCTTATATGTAAAATTTCTTATTAAAATTGATTTAATTTCATTCAAAAAACTCCAATTTTATATTTTGCCGGACGGATTTTTGCTTGACGTCCGGCAAAACATAAAATTGGGACTTTTTGAATGAAATTAAATCAATTTTAATAAAATTTTCGTAGAATAAGGTGCAACTTATAGATTAAAACTATTTGTTAATAATTTTCATATTTCAAAGCGAAGCAAAATAGCCAAAAATTGGATTTGACGGTTTTAAATGCCGGTTTTCCGTTTTGCATGGGGCAATGCCTTAACGATAAGGCAAACGTTTTTTTTTTTCGAAAATCAATTTTTGTTAAAATAAGCGTGGAAGGCTAAAAGGCCCTACACACGATCCAATTTAGTCGGTCCGACCAAATTGGAGTTGCCTGTACACACGATCCAATCGGTTGGTGTATGTTGAGTACAGACGATCCAATTTAGTCGGTCCGATTTTGACGTTTGTTTGAAAAACAAAACGCTACGTCAACAAATAACATTATTTTTTTTTCCTAGCTCAGTTATCTATGAAATTTCACTATATTATACTAGAAAATTGTCGACCGATAACACTACACACAATCCAATTTGGTTGGTTGGTTGGTTGGCTGATCGGATGGAAATGTTCATCCAACTCATCCGACTAATTTTTTTCAACCAACGTGCAAACACACGTAGCAATTTTCAACCAAATTGGATCAACCGTCCCACCAAATTGGATCATGTGTAGGGCCGTTTAGTATTGTAATGTCGTTTTCGATTGAATCAAAAAAGCACTCTGAAGCTGATTTCATAACATCGGGAGCGACTTAGCAAAAAATACCATAGTATTGCAGTAAGAATTTTTTCAACTCGAGTAAGGAACAAGTAGGAAAAGGAACAAAGAGAAACGAACAAGTAGTAGGAGGGGCTTATGCTATTTAAAGTGATTTGATTGATTGAGCGTTTGTAAATAAATACTATGGTATTTTTTCCTATGTCGCTCCCGATGTTATGAATTCAGCTTGAAGGGGAAAATTTTGCTTTTTTTGCTCCTAATGTATTAAAACGATGTTTTGAGGGTAAAATATTTTTGCTCGAGAACACTTTTCAGAAATCTCGATTTTTCCGTAGATTTACCCCCCTTTTACATAAATATGTTTGTAGGTTTATTCTGGTTCTGTCATTTGGCTGATTCGCTGCCGTTTTCAGTTTGAAAACTTAGTACGGCTATTAATTGAGCCGTTAATTTTGAACGTGGTGCAAATCCACTTTTCAAAAAATTTAAGTTAATGATAACAATAGACAAATAAAAGTATAATCTTTCTAACGGTGAACAATTTATAGTCAAAATAAAAAAAAATAATCCCAAATACTTGTTCAAAAAAATAAAAAAATTCCAAATCCCGTATATTTTTGCATTTATTCTAAATATTCATTCATGCATTTATTCTTTATTCATTTCTATTCCTTCATTTTCTCGTTTCAATTAAATGTGGACTTGCCCCACTTTCAAATTAAACGGCTCAATTGTTTAGAAGTATCATCAAATTAATCTCAACATTGCATCGAAAACGAATTTTTGAGATTTTATAATTGCAATTTTCTATTTTTTTATATTTTGACAGATAACCCACAAACATAAAAGAGCATTGAGATGTTCTTGTTTGATTGACGCCGAAATTGAGATTGCTTTTCATAGAGGAAAAAAATCAATCGAAAACGACATAAAACAACACTGTTGTCATGCGTTTCTATGATCATTACCACGGTAAAAACAGTTTAGTTTAGCTTGCTAACTTATACGGTTTTCTTGAGATTAGACAAGTTAGCCCAAGGAAAAATTTTATTTGGCTCTAAAATCTTTATTTATTGATCGATTGGACTAAAAGTTGGTAGTATTGTTATTGTCGTCTAATTACCTTATCTTTTAAGAATCATTGTAGTGCGCGTACATCCCAGGACATCTAAGCGCATCACAAACCTTTGCTCAATCTCGTATTACTAGACGCAATTTGTCTATTTAAGAAGAAAGTGTCTTATTAGGACAAACCACCAGGTATGAATCCACTTACAGACAACTCTTACGTATTAAAACCACACCTCTTTAGAAGCATAGTATAACAGAGGCAAAAATGTCTGCAGTTTCTACACCATAACCCTGCCGGAATCTTGATAAAAAATTTGAGTCTCGGTCCACCATCGTTCTTAAAGAGTAAACTCCAGTCGCGCGTCGGAGCTAACACGCACCATATTTTTTAAACTTGTCAAGTATCCTTAAAAAATTAATCAATTGCAATCATTAAACAAATGTAACCAGCTGATTTTGAAAGTTAAATATTTCCCCAAAAGCTGAACAAATTGAAAAGTCCGGGCTACCTAAATTACAATTTTAATTGTATGTATTGTTGAATTTAAGTTTACAGTAAATTTACAAAAATATTGCCCTACCATGTGACGCTTAATAATTAAACGCTTAATTTGTTTATTTAAAGTAAGCAATTTTCTGGTTCGCGTGAAACCTTTTTTTATTGTTCAAAATGCCATTAAATAATAAGATTTAGAAAAAGCAATTTGAGGATCAAAAATAAAATACAATTTACTATAATTTCACTAGTTTAAAGTTATAATAATAAATTATTCAAAATTTGTCTGTATATTTTTAATTGACTATATTTTTTATAGAAAAACGTACCTTTAGCGACTTATAAATTAAAGATAAACTATTTAATTTAATTTAATAAAAACTTTCCTGATATTTCGGCTGGTTAGCCATATTCATAGGAAATTGGAAATCGATTGATTGATTAGAATGTACGACCCGCCGTACACCCTTTTTTTTCCGCTGGCGCTACATCCCATAGAGGGATTTGGCCGCTTCATTTTGAAGTTACGTAATCATTTTATTAATGGATAATGAGTGATTAATTCATTGATCCTACCCTTAACCAGCCGTGATTTTTTCATCACCCGCCGGGAATCGAACCCGGGACCTCCGGAGCGTAAAGCAAAAAGCAAGTATGCTAACCACTGTGCCACCGGGGCGGCACCCTTTACACTTAACAAAAACTGAAGGATTGCAAAGGTATGTTAAAAATAATAGAAATTGACCCGGTTCCAGAAACAAGTAGCCAATATCTAATCTTGTATGTTTTGTTAGTATATGATAAAATAATTAGCACAAGACAATGCAATTTATAATCTTTATGCCCAATGAATTAAGTAGCTTCAGGTTCCCAAAATATTCCTGCAAAAAACAAAATTACTTCTTCTAAATACTAACGCCCGGTTTCACAAAAAAATAACCAATCTCTAGTTAAATAATATTTCCTCCCTTTCTTCTTTTATGAAATCCCGTTTTATTTCACAATAAAAATTCAATGCAAGTTGATTATATCTTTTTTTTACATAGAAATATTTAGCAGCTAATTATTTAGCTGAACGAAATTTGGCAGCTAAATATTTAGCTCTTCGGTTAGATTTTCATATGAAAAAAGAAAAAAAAATTAGCATGCGTCGAATTTGAATTATGAAATAAATCGCAATTTCACAAAAGAAGAAAGAGGTAGAATAATATTTAAGGCAGATTGCCTGTTTTTTTGTGAAACCAGGCATAAGGCCCGTTGTACATTTCAGCTAAGCTAAGCTAAGCGATGTGAGCTAAATTTTTTTCTGAAGGTTGTAAACATAAAATTTTTAAAGGAAGATATTAAGTCAACAGTGTAATTGTATATAAGTTTCTAATTTTTTTTTAAATTCAAAACACAGCTTTTTATAGACAGTATTAGTTATAATTTATTTTTATGACATGACGACCGGAGATGGCCGATACCACCGTACAACATCCCTACACAACAAAATCGCAGGGCAGGAAAAATTAATTAATTATGACAGAATCGGTCCGATTATGGACACCTAGGTATAGCCGACACTTAGAAATTTAAGATACAATACAATGACAACACAATTCAAATCTATTAAGTATTTCTAAAAACTAGAATCAACCAGCTTCTAATCATATTTTGTCAATCTAAAATTAAGAATATAAATCAGATTCAGCTGAATATTCTAAAACAGAAATTCAAATAATTAGTAATTTCACTATTATACACTGACCGGCACAGAAAACAGACACAAATCACTTATAATAGATTACGCCTTCGTGGATTTCGTTTTCGTAGTTTACTGCGCATTACGTCAACTGAGAGTTGCTAGTAAGATATTGCAAAGGAAATGTATGAAAAATAAGGAATTTGTCTAATAAATGAAGATGTATTATGGTTGAATATTTCTTTCCTCTTAGAAAATAGGATCCATGCTTTCAACAATCTCTTATTGGTTGGAAAAGAATGAACACTATGTGGACAATTATTTATATTGTTATTACAACAATTAAATACGGCGCACCACATTATTTATTAAATTTAATTTGATTTTTGAATTCAATTTCATACAACAACATTATGAAACAAAACTATTCACTCTTATTTGACGTCATTATTTTATGCCGTTTATTTTGTGATCCAAATAAGCAAAGTGCGCAAGGCGTAATCTATTATAAGTGATTTGTGGAAAACAGATATCCCTAATATAAATTTTTAGAAAATGCAGAATGCCATGGAAAATTTGAATGTCTCGGCAAAATCGAAAATTTGTGAAATTGTTTTTGCGTTATTCAATCGTTTTATTGTCGAGTTTACATTTTGCTGTGTCAGTGTGTTAAATTTTTACTATGTCGCTAAAGTCAGAAAGTGTAGCGGTAATCGTGGCATTGTTGAAAGATGGGAGAAACCAACGCTACATTGCTGATAAGTTCCGGATTTCCCGTAGTACCATACAACGTGTTTCGTCGCGATTTTTCGAGACAGGCTTGTATACCAGGCGACCAGGTACGGGCAGACACAGAGTAACAAACGTTCGAGATGACCATTTTGTAGTTGAATGATCTTGATTTTGGTTTTTGTTTAATCCACGTTGTAGGAAAAGTAAAAAAAACTCATCCAAATGATTAGACAAAATTGGTATGGTACTAAGATTGCTATAAATTACCTAGAATTTGGATTTTGTTACATGTTTCTAGCTAGTGTGGTTCAAGTTGTGTTCACATTTGAAAATTGAGTTATAAGCCATGTAGTGGGATAATTAAAAAACTCAGCCACATGATTAGACGGGTGTTGAGTGCGTCTCAATAGGGTAGGAATTGACCGTCTATAGCCATGACTTTTGTGCACTATATTCCAACCTTACAACTATGTAGAGGCCACCAAATGTGTCTAGTATACCTCCACGTGGTAACACCCGGGCAACGTTTTTTAAAAATCGGCTAAATACTAGATGCGAGTGGATTACACTATAAATATTCAATATGAAATGAACAAAACAGAAGGTAGAATACCCCAGTGGCACTATTCTGGTTTCCCGGGAAATTGGGAAATGATTTATTGTGACTTGTTTTAATCTATTTTAGGGTCTGTTTGATAATTCGCACGGTGCGGTGCAGTGTACATTTTTTCTTTATTTTGCCAATAGAAAATAAATCAAAGGAGACAAGGAAAACAGTATGCACTGCACCGCACCGTTCGAATTATTAAGCCTCATACTACAAAAAAAATTCAGTAACTTTTATGGTAATTTCGCAACAGAAGAACTTGACGGACATAAAATTTTCTCATATAATTTGTAAATTTTTTCCCCTCCATACCAACTTAAAAAACATAATTTTTTTTTCTCGTATGAAAAAAAGAATTATGTTTTTTTTAAGTTGGTATGGAGGGGAAAAAAATTACCGAAAAGTTGAGAAAAGTTTACGTTCGTCAAGTTCTTCTGTTGCGAAATTACCAAAAAAGTTACTGAATTTTTTTGGTAATTGGTATTTTGGCGATTGGTATTTTGTTCAAATGTTGGGAAAAAGTAATTCCATTTTCAGACTACTGCCTACTATGTAATTCCCAAAAAAATATTTAGGGAAAATAAACAACAAAGTTACTTTGAAATGGAATTATTTTTTCCCAAAATTGGAACAAAATGCCAATCACCACAGTATGCTTTGAAAACAAATGATACCAAAATACACTAAAACAAGTCACAATAAATCATTTCCCCAATTCCCCGGGAAAACCAGAATAGTGTCACAGGTGGTACACCAATGGAAACATTGGGCAATCCACTCTCTAATGAGACTGGCTCTATGGATTCTGGGGAGGGCCGATCCTTGCATACACAAAATAACAAGAATATGGAAATAATATGTAGCCCGTTCCAAAGGTGAGAAAAGGTTGCTAGATCTCCTGAGAAAACTTTTAATTTCTCATCTGGAAATCTAAACATGGAGCAATTCCAAAATAATATATGCGCAACAGTGGCACCCCAGCAAGCAGGTATAACAACCTCATATAATTATAGCGAAACATTTGTTCTTGAAAGTTGTGCTTCAGAAAAAGAGCGAATTTTGTACAAACAATGGCAAAAAGTAATTGATGAGAAAAATCAGCAAAGCATTATTATTCTCAATTTACAACAACAAATTGACGAACTAATAAAAAAATGATGCAATTAAAGCAGCATGAAACCAAAGCTAAGCCATCAATGAAGCAGAACCAGAATACCAAATTTAATTTTAAACAATGGTACTTCTCAAACCGAATCACCAATGATACAGAACCAAAACACCAATTCTAATGTTAATAAAAAAGTTTAATATCAAACCGATGAGGAAGACTTAGCAAAAGAAACAGAATGGATTCGTGCTAAGTCTAGGAAAAATAAAATGAGAAGATTAAATAATACACCGTCACCACCACAAAAATCACAAACATTGGGTCAAAATACTCAGCCTCAAAAGGTTGAGACAAACGTTAAAAAAGATAAAAAAAAAATACCTCCCCCCACCACCTATCATAGTAGATGATGTTAAAAATTATCACGAGTTCCATGATATAATTAAGTCGAGTGTTTTAGAAGAATCATTTATCACTAAATTGATGAATCAAAATAAAATAAGCATCAACGTAAATAGCGGAGATGTATATAGAAACGTAGTGAAAACTTTGAGCGAAGGCTCATTTATCTTTCACATGTATGAAAATAAACAAGAAAGGCCAATCAGAGTCATGGCAAGGAATTTACGTCATACATGTAGCCCAGAACGAATCAAAGATGAATTATCATCAAAACAATTTAAAATAATCAGCGTAATGAACAAAATTAGCTGGAGCAATAAAAAGAAGCTAGATATGTTTGTACTAACATTCAGCTGTGAAGAAAATATGTATAACTAAAATTTATAAGATCACTAGTTTATTGGGTTGCAAAGTGGAAATTCAACCACTTAGAAAGTCTAAACTAATTCCGCAATGCAAAAGATGTCAAGCATATGGACATACGCAAAAATATTGTGGCAAACTTTCAAGGTGTGTTAAATGTGCCGGACACCACCTAACTGGAGAATGCAACAATCCGCAAGTTCATTTAAAGTGTGTACACTGTGGACAAGGTCATCCTGCTAATTATCGAGGATGTATGTTGCAAAGGAAATTTAGAAAATTAAAATCCAAAGGATGAATAAAACTCAAATGTATGGTCAAGCATATCGATACGAGAGGCAGACAAAACAAGATAATGGGCAACCATTTGGCCGCCAACTAAGAACTGAAGGTGTTACATATGCCGAAGCAACGAGAAATCCATAAACCCCAGCAAAAATCAATAGATGTAGACATCAGTCAAACATTACAAGATATTCTCATGAAATTAAAAAATTTGAAGAGATGCTACAAAAATTGGAAGATAGAGCATTGGGAGCTAAACCCAAATCCACACATAAATGAACAGCAAAATAAAAATCATGTCATGGAATGCTAATGGTTTGATCCGGCATCAGCACGAACTACAAGCAGTCATTGACATTGAGAATATACATGTGTCTTATTTCGGAAACAGATTTTACTAAGCAATCCTACATAACATTTAAAAGCTATTGCGTATATCACACTATTTATTCAGATAACTCAGCCAGAGGAGGAAGTGCAGTCATCATAAAAAAAATATCCAACATTTTAAAGACGCAAAGTATGAAAAAGAAGAAATTCAGGCCGCAGTGGTTTATATAAAAACCAACAACTTTCCTATTGTTGTGGCAGTTCTTCAAGCGTCTGGGAAAAAGGTTCATAAAGGTGGTGACTTCAATGCGAAGAATACTCACTGGGGTTCTAGATTAACTACAACTAAAGGAAAAGAATTACTGATTGCCATTAAAGAAAATGAATGTGAATCCATTTCGACAGGAAAATCAACATATTGGCCAACTGACCCAGGAAAAATACCTGACCTAATCGATTCTTTTTTAACCAAAAATATTTCTAATAATTTTATGAAAGTCGAGGAAAGCCAAGATAAGAGCTCAGATCATTCTCCCATAGTCCTAACTCTAAGAGAGTATTTCATCCAAAAAGTGAATAATCCAGTATTAACCATCAAATATACGGACTGGGAAAGTTTCAAAGTACACCTTGAACAAAGAATATTTTTGAAAGTTCCTTTAAAAACGATATGGATCAACTGGACAAAGAAGTAGAAAAGTTAATTACGGATATTCAACAATCAGCATGGGAAAGTACTCCAGAAATCAAATCAAGGCTAAAAGGAAATAACTGTCCAATAGAAATTAGAAATCTCTTTAGGGATAAATGCAAATCCAGAAAAAGGTGGCACCTAACTAGAGCTCCACAAGACAAAAAAAGACTAAACAATCTTACTCAACAAGAGAAATTCAGAAATTAAAAAATGGGTCAGTCAATTTCTACTTAGAAATTAGAAAAATGGGTCAGTTAATTTCTACTTAAGGGAGAACACCACTGTGAGATTTTCAAAAAATCGATTTTTTGTTTGCCTTTAAAAAATCCGTTATACCCTCAAAAATATTATACAAATTCGTTTATAGCTAAAAAAATTTTTTTTTAGAAGGTTTTCAAGCATTTTCCTGAGAGCTCTTATTGAGAAGTTATTGATACCAAAAACTTTATGCTGGAAACACATGAGCAGAATTTCTGCTAGCACCGCTGCCGGCAGAAATTCGGGTGAACTACATGAGCGTCGTTTTTGATAAGCAGAATTTTTTTTTGTGGCTTTTATCTGATACATATTTAATTTTAATGTACAATTTTTTTTAAATGAATGATGCATTATTTTGTCACAAATTTTTAATTTTTATGCTCCAATTTGGCACTTGCCACACAAAACTTATTTTATGTCAACAAATTAAAATAATTGATTGAAAAAAATAAAAAATATTCAAATTGTACTAGATTTGTTATCTTTTACGTAATATAGCCTACTGATTCGCAGCAAAATGAGAAATAGAGACATGAAGCAGAATTCTACATGGCAAGCAGAATACATGTATTTCAATTAATTTAAACTTGTGTATTCTAATTTTGCTGCTTACAGAATTCTGCTCATGTGTTTTCAGCATTATGCTGAAAACAGATGAGCAGAATTCTGCAAGCAGAAAAATTAGAATACACACGTTTATACGGCATGAAATACATGAATTCTGTTTTCCGAGCAGAATTCTGCTTTGTGCCTCTATTTCTAATTTTGCTGCGAATCAGTAGGCTACATTAAGTAAAAGATAAAAAATCTAGTACAATTTGTATACTTTTTATTTTATCAATGAATTTTTTTAATTTGTTGACAGAAAATAAGTTTTGTGTGGCAAGTGCCAAATAGGACGATAAAAATTAAATAATTTATGACAAAATAAGGCATCATTCATTTAAAAATATTGTACATTAAAATTAAATATGTATCAAATTTATACCACAAATTAAAATTCTGTTTGTCAAAAAAGGCGCTCATGTAATTCAACCAAATATCTGCCGGCAGTGCTGCTAGCAGAAATTCTGCTCATGTGTTTCCAGCATTAACCGCGTTTTTCTCGAAACCGTGTTTTGGAAATCTGCACGCAGCAGAACTCAATCAATTTTAGTTCAATCGACTTGAAATTTTAACTGTAGCTTCTTAAATAGATTTAAAATCGAAGTACCTGAGATTTTTTTGATTTATTAAAACTTAAAAAAGATATAGAACTTTTTATACGAAAATTATAGTCGAAAAATGAAACTTTTTCTTCAAACTTGTCTCTATTTTTTTGTTTTTTCGAATTTTTTAATTTCCTCAGGTACTTTGATGCTAAAACTAATATATTTCATGAAAATATATTATTTTTTGTTCCAGGAGCAAATTTAAGACACTTCTACTGCGTATAGTGGAGCGACTTGAGTCAAAATCACTTCTACTAAAGCTATTCTTGCGCCGCCATTTTGTATTTTTTCTTACATAAAAATTTTTTTTTGTTTACTTAAATATATGCCAAATATAGCCTAAAAGTTTTTTTTTTTCTCTAAACCCAACCCATTCCTCAAAAAAAAAATACCAAACTAAGCACTTGAAAATGGTAGGTCACAGTGGTGTTCTCCCTTAAGTAAGTTGACGAATGACAGTAATACGGATTATTCGCGCTGAAAAGTAAATAAAACTCTGAAAAGGCCAATAATGCCGAGTCATCCTATCAGAAAAATTGGATGGAACATGGGCAAGGAAAAACAAAGAAAAAGCTGAAGGATTTGCTAATCATCTTGAAAATATATTTCAACCTCATGAATGTCAATTACGAGAAACATTCGATGAAAACATAATACATGTTCTCGAAGATGTCACACCTAACCTACATCGCCTACTGAAGTAGCAAACTATATTAAAAACAATTTAAACTTAAAGAAAGCACCAGGGTTTGACCTGATTATCGGAGAAATAATAAAGCAGCTACCGAGAAAAGCTACAGTGAAGATAACTAATATTATAAACGCTGCATTCAGGTTAAAATATGTGCCAAAACGTCGGAAAATGGCTGAGGTTATCATAATTCCCAAACCAGGAAAACCGCCACATCTAATAACATCATATAGGCCTATATCGTTACTGCCGATAATGTCTAAACTCTTTGAAAAGTTACTATTAAAAAAGACTCTAACTAATAATTGAAAAAAATAACCTAATTCCGAATCACCAATTTGGTTTTCGCAGTGAGCACTCAACTATTGATCAAGTGCATAGAAAAATCAATATTATTGAGAAGACATTAGAAGAGAAAGAAGTTTGTTCTGCAGTATTCCTTGATGTAGCGCAGGCCTTTAGCAAGGTTTGGCACGAAGGTTTAATCTACAAACTCAAATTAATCCTACCTAAACAGTACAGCATAATACTGGAATCATATATAACGGAAAGATATTTCAGGCTTAAGCAAGAAGATGAATGTTATGAGCTTAAGGAAATAAGAGCAGGAGTTCCACAAGGAAGTGTACTTGGGCCATTCCTGTATTTACTATACACCCGAGATGTTCCACCACAAAACAACACGATAGCCACTTTCGCCGATGACACAGCTATCATGGCAGTAGGTGACAATAACTCGATACAACAGTGAAATTACAAATCGCCATAGAGCAAGTATACAACTGGACAAAAAAATGGCGCATAAAATTAAATGAAGCTAAATCTGTACATGTCGACTTTACGAACAAGAGATTAGTACACAAACCAGTATATCTAAATAATCAAGAAATACCACAAGCAAACACTGCCAAATATCTTGGTAAGTCATTAGACATTGCTGGAAAGCTCATCTTAAAAAGAAAAGAGACGAGTTGGGATTAAACTACAAAAAAATGTAGTGGTTACTGGGAAGAAACTCTAATCTATCAATCACTAGCTTCTGCTTTATAAGTAAATATTGAAGTCTGTTTGGACTTATGGTAAACAGCTGTGAGGATATACCAAGCAGAGCAACATGAATATTATCAGACAATTCCAAAATAAAATGCTAAGAAACATCGTCAACGCACCATGGTTTGTCAGAAATAGCAACATCCACAAAGACCTGGGCATAGGAGCCATCAAAACCGAAATTATGAAATTTGCTAGAAGTCATGAACAACGGCTACTTCACCATGTTAACATAGAGGCCATCTAGCTACTGGATAATACGAATTTAGTTAGAAGGCTCAAAAGAGTAAAGCCTTTTCAGCTAGTGTAACATCAGTTAAAATAAATCTTTATCTAGCGCACAACAAAAACGCCATCAAATAATAAAAATCAAAACTAAGGAGTACATCGATGGATGAACCCTTAAATTTCAGTAAAATGTAGTAATTTAAGTTAGAATAAAATTGCTTATTAGTCTTAGACTAGATTGTAATTAAAAAAGAAATAATAAAGAAAAAAAAAACATGATTAGACAAAGTATGCTATAGAGAAGAAGAGAGATAGAATAGAGATTTCTATTCTCTTTGGTTCTGCTAAAAAAATATTTGCAGTTTACAATACTAAAAGTTTTTACTAAATATTAAAATGATAGTACATATGTATTTTAAATTTCCGTAGTTGTTATGCTTTGTTTGGAAGAAAATTGTGTAAGCTTTCAAATGAATGTGATATTAGAAAACTGTAATGGTTAGTGTTCAAGATATCGCAGATTATTTAAGCCAGAGTATTTTTATGTTGAAGACACATGGTGTTACAAATTAAAAAAAAAAATGTTAGCTGTGTGTTTTATAACTCACTACCAAAAGAGTTTCATTGTGCAAGTTAAAAAATTTCATTTGAATTTTTTCATTATGAATTGAAACATGAAACAGAACAGAGAATTTTGATATTCAAGAAAAAACTACTCTAACGCGAAACAAAAAACTCGATATTCGTATACTTTCTATTTGTGTTGAATTTTCACATTCTCAAATAATGGTACAAAAGAGCAGCTCACTCATGAGTTTTTCGATGTCTATCACCCGAAATACGGTTTTATAAATATCCGTAAAAACCGTGTTAAATCAAATACCACCGTGTTAAAGACAGATGCCAATCATCATCTTGGATAGCAACTCGATAAGCCGATCTAAGGGTTTCATGATTTAACCCTTGTGTCAACATGACATGGATGGGTTTTTCAATTTTCAAAGGTAAATTTCGGTTTGATATAGATTGCCTATATACCATGATATTTGTTCATTTTAGTACCGCAATTGTCGCTAGTGTAAATTATCTTTTCCATAACAAATGAGATAATTTACACCTTTTACAATTTACACCTAGCGTAAATGATGGCGAAGTTGATGTTTAGTACAAGTGCTAAACATGATCTATCTAATTGAAGTTTTCAGTAGCTACCTAAAAACACAAAATAAACGATTATAAAAAAATATAAAAAAAGACACTTGCGACACTTTAGTGCCCAATTTACTTTATTACAATATATAATCAACACGGCATACCCAGGTGTGTAAACATTTATAAAGCCGTTTTCAAATTTATAAGTAAAACTGTAATGTACTAAATTGAGATATTTGCGAAATTTCATTATTTTTTACTCTATCCATGAGAAAATACAGTTGCGAACAAAACATTTGCAACTAATGCAACTAAATAATTCAAAGTAATATTGAAATTCAAAATCGCATTTAAAATATTTTTATGTAATTTTTTAATTTAAAGTTATTACTTATAAATTACTTAATGAAAGTACATGTGATTCTTATCCAACAGTTGCAAATGTTTTGTTCGCGACTCTATGTAAATATAAAGTTGAATTTATATAAGTATGAGATAAAAAAAATCTGGCATACGATAAATTGTTACAAATTTACTAAATAATAAAAAAGGTTCAAATAGGGATGATGTAATAGTAGATTGTTCTACAAGTAAAGAAAAGTGATAGTTTTCCAGCGAGTGTAATTGTTTAATTCACGAGCGAGCGCTAGTGAGCGTTCTAGCAGACGAAACTCCTGGGGTATCATCCTATCCAAAAGGCAGCAAAAGAGAAAAATGAGAAGAGGGCGTCGGTGGGTGTGCCATTGGCTGCCCCACAAAGGACTCGCCCGTGCAAACCATTGAAGAAGTCCAGTAATAACCACACTTCGAGGAAAACAAGCAGTGAGGAAAACAAATCTGCCCTGCCCTTCATATAAAGTTCAAAATTTATTAGGACACAAAACAGTTTTTTTTTTTTTTTTTTCGCTGGCGCTACATCCCATAGAGGGATTTGGCCGCTTCATTTTGAAGTTACGTAATCATTTTATTAATGGATAATGAGTGATTAATTCATTGATCCTACCCTTAAACCAGCCGTGATTTTTTCATCACCCGCCGGGAATCGAACCCGGGACCTCCGGAGCGTAAAGCAAGTATGCTAACCACTGTGCCACCGGGGCGGCACAAACAGTTGCTTACAGATAAACCTGGATCATGCTGAGGCAGCATCAGACGTCCTTAGCCGTCGGTTTATCTACCAACACATCAGCTTGGCTCTTATTCAGGAACCATGGACTGTACATAATCAAGTTAAGGGGGAAAGTTGATTACTCAAAACAAGAGGATAAGTTGATGTATGATAACGAGTCTAAGAGGGGCCATTTTGGAAAGATCGCAAATAAACCTTATTCCCATTCCAGAATTCATCTCCAGGGACTTGGTAGCAGTGATTGTGAAGGTGTTAGATGAAAGAGGCAAGAGGGCCTCCTGGGATGTAATAGCCTG
Organism: Tipula helvola; assembly: GCA_963556165.1. Classification (NCBI taxonomy): domain Eukaryota; kingdom Metazoa; phylum Arthropoda; class Insecta; order Diptera; family Tipulidae; genus Tipula; species Tipula helvola. The sequence goes on from OY744483.1 coordinate 236,369,449, forward strand.
CGTCTACTTTCCTGGTGACCCAGAAACAACGCCATTGATTTTTCAACTTTTTTTTCTACATTTGTCGGTTAGCAGACGTCTAACGGGCCTCCCGGTACCTAATTTTGTGTTTCTCGATGATTTTTGGGGGAATTTAATTTTTGAGAAATCGAGGGGCTCCCTTAAAATTGTAATTGGAAATCATTTTTCTTATCCGATTTTCAGCCCTATTTTATATTTTAATTTTTCATGAAATAGCTATTCAGAGATTTCATATTTCAAATTAATTTTTTTAAATTATCTTTAAAATCGGTTTTCATTCATATTTAAAAAAATGATATACATAGGTGCAAAGTAAGCGTTTAATTAACATCTATTTTCGCTAAATTAATACATAATTAATTTAATTTCAGTGCAAATGTCTATTCGGTGATAGGTAAACTATTATGTATCACCAAAATTTGAATAAGTAAAGTGATTACTTTGGTGATCTGATAATCAACTTAAGCAATGGCATTTTTTTTTTTGATAAAGTGACGGGTGATTATCAAGTATCACCTTCCTGTAATTCCCCCCATGGATTTCATGCTCAGAAATTAGCCCGTTCACTAAACGAACTACTTCGATTAAAACAATTCAACATAACTTACTTGAACTCTTAAAGGATGCATCATTAACAGCTTAAGTTGTTGTTCTTGAGGTAATATATCCTTTAATGGGATCCCCATATGCTGGACAGCCTGAGCTGTAAAAGCTGCGAGGTAACGATGTAATGGAAAATGAAATGAGGCATTCGTCATTTCGCTCTACAAAAAATAAAATTTAATTAATGATGTTGAACAATAATTGGTGTTTAAGGTAGCTATAAACCTTTTCAATTTTTGGTTGGTAAAAATAAATTGCTTCTAACCAATCGTCCAAATATGATTTACAATTATCTAATATCTTTTTAGCCAAATCTGAATGTGTCGAATCTTTTAGATGTGATATTATGGACCACATTGGATAAGCACTGGCTTCTAGTTCACAAGAGAAAGCTGCATAGTACGAACTAGGTTCAAATTCTACGTGTGTACCTGTTTCGCGGACATTAACATTCATTCCTTGAAGCATTGACAAAAATTGAAACCACATGTCCACAAGGTCATCATCACGCAAAAATACTAAAGCAACCGATTCGTGTGATAAAACATTATTAAAATCGGACACCAATGGCCAATAACAATGTTCCTTCATTACACGTTTTGCACAGTCGATCACGTAATGAAAGTTTTTGTCGGTATCTGTAAAATAAAAATGTTTTGAACATAAAAATATTTTTATAAAAAATTAAATATTTACCGTGTAGAGTATTTTGTATTAATATCTTGGACATCATAAGTTTCAAACTTATTATCATGACGTGAAGTAAATTCAATTCTTCTACCATTTTCAAAGCTAAATTTTCATTTGAAAAAAGTTGAACGCTCATATGTACAAATCTATTACTCAAAGTGTCAGGATCGCTAGATCTTTCTAACACTGTTGGAATTCTACTATAATGCATCACAAATGTTCTCGTAAGATGTTCCTAAAAGTATGGAAAATTGTTTAGTCATATTCTGGAGGCCAGCTACAAATAGTAACTACATACCTTATAATCCTGATCAGGTAACATATTTAGTAAAAAGCAAACAATATTCTGAGGAAATTCAAATTTGAATGTCCAAAAAATAAACTCTTCTAACAGAGTCGAATGTGTGATTTTGTCGCTTAAAGCAGGTAAGTGTTTATACTCATCTGGCGGTTCAGGACTGAAGCGAAATAAAAACAGTAAAATTAGTATATATACATACTGATTTTCTATTAAATTTAGTAACTTACCTTGGAAATGAATGAACAGCATCTTCGTATTTCCTTTTACTATTTGCTAAAAATTTACCATACTCGTTCTTTGGAAAGGGTGGTTCTAAATAATTTTTATATAATTCAGGATTTATTAACGCTTTTGTCATAACTCGTCGCATTAATTCACCCATATTATTAAAGTCCATTAACATACTACAATAATCATTACAATATTTAGCAGTCGTATTGAAAATATTTGATCTATCTACTCTCCGTGAAACACAATTATTACGAAAATGCTGTAATAATCTTATAAGTAAACGAGGCATAATTGCTTCGGCAACACACATTAAATCAAACGGTACAGCAGACTTATTGACACGATCATTTACACCATGGTCTGAGCAAAATCCTTCTGCTTTCATCACAGATGTGTCCCCACAATCACACGCTCCACCCGCTTGAGATAAAAACATATTAAAATCATGTGTAGAATGGTCCCCTTTTTTGAAGCAATTTCGACATATTGACATGCACGGTGAAATTCCACAAGTCCGACAACGATAAGCTACTACATGCGGTACCCAAACTAAGCCACATTTTGCATGATTATCGTATCCTCTAACTGAAAAAAAAGAAAAGTTAAGCCATTATAGTAGGTAATAGTTTTGCCGGGTTTTAAAGTCTAGAAAACAATTCATAATTAAATTGTTTAGAATATTTTTTTTAAATTTAAAGTATTTCTAATTCATAAAGGTTTGCAGTCTAGGTAGCATAATTTTTGTAATTAAGTCATTTAAACTAGAAAAACAACTGTAACGATAATGACAAATTATATTCAAGAATATTACCCGTGACTCCCTTACTTAATATTATATGACATCATTTCTAATTAGTCAGCAATTCTCAATATTTTAGGGTGTCATTCGCTAAGTATCAGAAAAAGTGATGTGGTACATAAAAAATTCACGCTTGGGGTAGTAATACAGCAACCTAAATATATTGATGCAAACATCGCGCAGTTTGTTTCAGTTGCTTTTAAATTCTGATAAAAAGGAAATCTGAAATGACAATGTAGACCGAGTATGTAATAGCAATAGCAAAAAACCCAAACTCTTGCTCAGTAAATAATTGTTGTTAATAAATTGCTCAAGTCAAGTCAATCAAAAATACGTTCAAAGGAAGAATGGTTAAGCAATACTCAAATAAAAATTACAATCAAATTATTAGTCCAAAGTTCAATGAGGCAAAGAAATATCTTACAAAAATTGCTAACCCTTCATTAAGTTTGTAGAATTAAATAAATTTAACAATAGAAAAGTTGATTTGTGAAATTAATAATAGTTTACCAGATACAGATATAAATTTAGTTAGTTTTTAGTACAAACTGCCCAAATAATATAATTTTAAGGCAAACATATAGTTTTTGTTCAATAAGACAAACTAAATTAATAGATAAAGCCCAAGTGGACTACAGATCACATAAACTAATAGCAGTCTTGAAACCGTTATGGTTTATATTAGATAACAATATAGTAGAGCATAGTTACCCAATTATCCGTTTGTTCTCGTAGATCTATAAATTAAAAACTCGACAATTTTGGAATTTTTTTTTTTGTTTGTAATGAAAAATTCTTAATTCTAAATCGATTACAAAAGAAAAATTTAGTTTGGATGAATTACCTTTGGTAATACCTACAGTGATGGATGGCATTATAATTAAGCCACAATTAGTAGAACATATATTTTGAATTTTTGACCTATAAATTTCGAAGTAAGGTTTCTAGTTCAGTTTTCTTTGTTTATTTTAAATATTTCATAGGTATATAAATAAATAAAGTTTGATAGGTTGACAATCACAGTTTATCAAATAAATATAAAATAAAAAAGAGTGGTTTCGGCTGGCCTTTTAATTAAGCCACTTATTTATAAAAATAAACAATTTAGAAAAAATTCAATATTTAGTTATGAAACTCTTTTGCTTCAAGACTACACTTCATCTCCTGCCTATACTATTTGTAAGAGAGGCATATTGGGCTGGCATTGTATTCTTTCAAACATCCTGAATTTGGGCCCATATTCTATTTGTCGGTTTCCTTAGTGGGGCTTCTCATTTAACATTTCATTAAGTACGCCATTCATGCTTTTAGATTATATTTGGGGTGCTAATAACGTCACCGAAACGGAAGACCGTATAAACATCTAAATTCTGATCGAAAATTTCGAAATATTTAAGGACATCCATAATTCCATTGATTTTGACGAAAGGCTGAATTCCCAAGAAGTGAAGCATCCCCAAACCATTTCTGATGCATTGCTTTGATCCATTGATTTTTTATGGCAAACCGGGCGTTAAGCTGCTGGTTTGTTGGTCGTCTTACGTATGGTGTCTCATCACCTCCAATCACGTTGGATTTACTCTCATCCCTCCAAATTATTAAATTACAAAATGTCCTAGGTTTTGACAAATGCTCCTTAGCAAAAGCAATTCTTTTGGCTATGTTCCGGTTACTTAATTGTGATTTCCTATTCAATAAAGCGAAAATGGCTTAATTATAATGCCACAACTGTACATGACATTTCAACCGAGCAGCTTCAACTATTTGAAATTCATGTTAGTGAAATCAGAATAAGATTACCATATAGAAATTAAAATTATTCATTTCTTAAAATGCTATTTCTATCCTGTCCCAATTTAAGATTTAAATTGTAACATTACGTTTTTTTGAAAATATAATCGCTAAACCTAAAACCAATTAAATGGTTTATTTTAACGTGAGCTACTGTTGTTGCAAACAATTAACATCGTATGAAGTAAATTACTCAACCATTGCAAGAAATTATGAAATACACCAGTATCTTAGAGACAATATCGTTATTATCAACATGAGTTGATATCAATAGGCCTTTAACAGAAAAAACAAACCAAATGGAATTTTTTGGAAAATATAAGAATTGATCAACGACTAACAAAACGATTCAATACTTAAAGCAAAATATTTTTTCTTCTTTTTTGGTGAAATTTATGTATTACACTTATTCAAAGGTGAATGACCTTAATAATGAGACGAACATATTTTATTGGAATACTTCGGTTTGATGGATTAATTCTTTGTTGGGATAACTGATGTCATTATTTAGAAATTGATTTGCAATTTAAGGATAATTATCATTCATTTAATCGTGAAAAGTGGAAAACTCATGCAAATAAAGATCGCAATAGCGAATCGTTTTGAAATGTTTAAGTTAATCAAATTTCTTTTTATATCTTAGACTCGAAATATTCAATAAATAGCCAGATAATTGTTTTAGTATTTACCTATTGCGGAAAACTCATTTATTGTCCTTCCTCCGGCAATCAACAACCTACACCAGTCAATCGATTCTGGATCATCAATTTTTTCATTTGGATCTAGTAAAACATCAAGCAGAGCGTCCAAACTAGCTGAATGGCCATCACATGTCATGCATTCCTCATTTATAGAAGCAGCTGCACCAATTTTTCCTTTTTCCATTACCAAATCGGCGATTGCTTTTGATGACGTTAGATTATCCATTTTAAGTAATTATCAAATTGCACAAATCACGTATTTCAAAAATCAAATCAAGTAATTTAAACCCAATTTAATTGTTCATATCACATGTAAATATTATTTGTATATTAAAATTTAGATACACGAGCGATTACTCCATCCATATGACATGTCATTCACAGTATTCTGTGTGAATTATAAATTTCTAATTGATTATTTTACGCATAATTTCCATAAATGTCCATAGCACAGAATGCATAAAAAATCACCCCAAAAATTACGTAAAATTTAATTCAGATTGAATTTTACACAGAATTTCTTGAATACGAGAGATGATTTAGGAATTTTAGATGTAAAACTCCTATTGCTATTAGTATGATTGTCAAATGAACTCTGTTCCCATTTACACTGCCACGATCCAAAAATATTAATAATCCACTTTATTTAATTAATCACTATCTTTTTGTATTTCGAAAGTTTTTATTTCTATAATTGTAATTCCGACTCAAATTTCACAAAGTTTAATTTTTATAAATATTATATCCATCTTAGTTTTTGCTGTTCATAAAACTTATAACCACCAGGCCACATCAATGAACTTGCATAATTTAATGGAAAATATTGTTTTATATTTTGAGCAAGGTTACAAAGAGCAAAACTGTCAAAAGCTTATTTAAGTTCATAACATTTACACAAGATGCCGCTTTTGAATAATTAGCCCAAATAAATTATAATAATCTATAACGGACATTAACCGTCAAAAAACGGCGATAGATGGATTAAATCTAAAGATGGCACTAGTAGTTTTTTTTAAAGTTTTTTTTTGTTGTTTCGAAACAAAAATGTAAACAAAAGCAAAAAACACGAATAAAACTTACAACTAGACATCAATTATAAAAAAAATTAATTTTATTTGTTATTTATTTACCAAAAATTAAAAATTGTTAAAGCTGACATCTTTAGAAGTTATCCCGTACTATGTTTTCCAAATAAATTATAATACCCTATAAACAAATAAATTATAATACCCTATAAAGGACATAATGACACTTTTCCATAGTAAACTTGCGGTCAATGATATTGGCAGATTTATCGATAATGCAGTATTATTTAATACGTGAAAACATAGTTCGGGATAACTTCTAAAGATGTCAGCTTTAACAATTTTTAATTTTTGGTAAATAAATCAAAAATAAAATTAATTTTTTTTATAATTCATGTCTAGTTGTAAGTTTTATTCGTGCTTTTTGGTTTTGTTTATATTTTTGTTTCGATACAACAAAAAAAAAATTTAAAAAAAACTACTAGTGCCATCTTAAGATTTAATCTATCTATCGCCGTTTTTTGACAGCGAAGACCTTTATAGGTATTATAATTTATTTGATGTTCTCACGTAGTAAATAATAAGTTCAGTGATCACCACCAGATAGTGTGTAAGGAATTTCATATAAATAATTTTTTACAAATCTTGGTGGAATTAATTTTTATAAGTGCTGGCACTCATATTACTTCATAAAAACCAACAAATTGCCTTTATAAAACAACAAAATTATATCTTCACACCTTTTACTTGATATTTAGAGTTCAATTTATTTTTAACTAAAATAGAAAAATATTTACAAATTCAAGTTAAAATGCATTTATTATCACTTTGTTAACGACAATCACCTACATAAATTTAATAAATTAAATAAAACCATTGATTGTTTTAAATTTATTACGGCTTGCATTACATACCCGACTAGCAAAATTCATCAGAATTGTTTCTTATAGATATCAGATATATGATATCAAAATTAATTTTGATATCATAAATTGTTCAGAAATGATATGAACCTGCCGCAAAAGTTTACGCCTATCTATATCATTTTGCAATGTTTTCGATATCAAAAATGAACTTCTTTCAGGAAACTATTATGACATTCACATTAATCCAATAAGCTTCTTAAATGTAGTCTTTTATGAATCATATTTCCGGATTCTATATGTGTTTTATAGGAAATCCTTTTTGGTATCAAAAATGTTTCGAAATGATGTCTAATATAGTTTCATAATTTTATCATTTCTGTTACATAGTATTGAGACAACTATGACGTCACGATAATGAAATCTTTATGATTGTTGATAATATTTCGATAATTAAAAGTAAAATAAATAATTTTATCGAACTAATCACCAATAATTTTATTAAATTCAATTTCAATTCCATTTATATTTTTATCAAAATGACGTAAATTATAAAATGTATGCCGCGATTCACAAATTGTAAAAATTCTAAGTATATTAGCTGTAACATAAATTTGTTTTTTAAATGAATTTTTGTTGTTGTATTACTAGAGAATGAAGAAATAATCATTTTTAGCGTGATATTAATTGAAATATAATTTATGTAAAGTTACAATTTTTTCCAAAATATAAGTTCCAAATATATACATAATATTAAAGTAAAAAAGATAAAAATTCATTTAATAAAATGTGATTTAAAATTGTTTTGATTTCAATTAGGTAATTAATGATAAATTATAATTAATAATTAATTAATTTTTTTTTTTTTATTGATATATTTAATCCTGTCTGAAGCATGTTGGAGATAGGTTTTTAAAGCATCCTCCGTTATTTTTTCCATTGTGGCCGGATTTACTTCTTTTACCGCTGCTGTAACGATAAACATAAAAGTATTGTATAGAAAAAATTATTAGAACCTTTATAAATATTTATTACCATAAATAATTGGAAGGATTGGATAATCTGATAATTTAATTTTCCCCCCTGATCCTGAATAATTTATTTCTATCTGGAAATTTGTTTCAAATAATTTATTTACCATCCTTCTAACTGATTTTTCGGCGCTGGTACCTCCACAATTGCATAGCAGAGCAATCTGTTTAAATTAGATAATATAAAATTGAATTTAAATATAATTAATTAAGTTATTTACAATATAATTGAATAAATACCAAAGAATTTTTAATCTCAGGATTTTGTTTAATTCTTTCATTTGCTGAATAAAATTCTTGAACGGATTTTATCGGAAGATTGAAATCTATTTTAGTTAAATGTTCCTCATATGAAACCATCCTTGAATTTTCAATTTGCCTTATTCGTTGTAAAATCTCATTATTTTGAGATTTAATTTGTTTTATTTCAGTATATAAATCTTCTTGCCTTTTTATAGTTTCTACTTGTTTGTATTTTATTGAGCGAAGAAGCTTGATGTAATCACTCTTGTCCGGCGATTCGAATAAATTTGGACTATTGGGCGGTTCTTCCAAAATATTCAGTAAATCGCTAATATTACGCTCCTCATCTTGAATTTCCGTTGAGTGTATGAATCCTCTTGAGCAATTTGGTGAGCAGTTTGGCTGTGAGTTAATTTTTGGTATTGGTGAGAAGGGCTCTTCGTCAGATATATCGGAATTGCTACAGTACTCTTGATTTTCAGACAAAGCTTTTTTATCAGACGCCAAATAACCTGAAGTAGACGGTACATTTGTTCGGTTCATTTGCAAATTTGAATTAATAGTTAAAAGAGTGGATTCATCTGGTATTGGTAATGGTTTCGATAATTTGCTCTTGAGCTCAATGACCTGTGATTCACTATCGTGCTGGATATTTTCTTTTTCGTTGTATGTTTTTTTCTGTACCTTACCAGGGGTGCAAATTATTATTGACTCAATATCATAATCTGAGTATTTCATATTTGGCTTCTGAACTCGTCTACTTCGTTTGTCTGGAATTATTTAGCGGAAATAAATAATAATAATTATTATCTCGTAGACAGATGCCTTTTGTCAATATATCATTCGCTTTAATACATGTTAAATCGGAGAAACAATAAACACTGCATTTAACAATAAAATAATCAGATGACTTGCAAGGATGTTCATAAAGGGGAATACTATCTAAGAAAAATCTACCAATTAATAACGTTTCGTTATTTATAGTTGAAAAATTTTCGACTTTAAAAAATATGTTTGTTTTTGTCAATACAATATCGTTTTTGTTATCAATTTTTAATGTAAAATCTTTTAGCTTGCAATTTCTATATAATACAACTTGCATTCATTCCAGTAAGGGCCATTATCATGTTCTTTTGATAAAATTTCAGACTGATATGTTTCAATTGGAATTGGGATGACTGACATTTCCATTATTCTTCTATGTATTTGTTGTAAAAGCTTGTCACGTAATCGTAATTTGTTCTTTAAGTTATTCAAATTATTTTCGAACGGAAAGGCACTTATCAAATCTAAAGGGCCGAATCGTTTTGCTTCGGCAGCTAGATGAACTAAACTATGAACATTGTAAGTGATAAATTCCTCGCCATAAAATACTATATATAGTTCTACAAAGTAGCGAAGTAAACGATCTGCAAATTCGTTTTCTTCTTTATGCTTTTCAGGGGACAGTAGGATAGTGATTGCCGTGTGAAGGATCATAAAATGATAAAATATTTCAGGTTTTAACACACCATCTAAAACGACCGGTCCGGTATACAACAAAAATTGTCGAAATTCTGTAGCTTTCCATATTTTAAATTCACTTATGGATCTAGGTTTTCTACTAAAATCTGATGGAAGGCAATTTGAGTTTGCCTTCAACCTATCGTTGATTATATTAGCAGAAGAACCTAAATAGTAATCTTTTCCGCGATCTTCCATCCAAAATTTAATTAGTCTTTTGACTACTCCCAGGTAAACAACATGCATGATATCAAGTATGAAATCATCTACCATATTTAGATCAATATTTTCTAAAATTGATTTTTGGTTTTGTAGATGATGTTCAGGGCTAGAACGCTTTCGAAATGTCTCGTTAGTTCTGTATGGACAATTCATATCAGGGAAAACGATTTTTTTTTTTGTATATTCCTACCGTAGTACATTTAGTACATCCATTGTAAGGTTGTAACTATTGAATTTCACAACTTTTTTTACGAAAGAAAGAGCTGGTGCATCCATAATGAAACCAATAATTTTTATACTATAATGTTTTTCATTTACTTTCAAGCCGGTAAAATTTATTTCACAATATTCTTGATAAAATTTTTCTAATAAATCATTAGAACAATTTGGATTTTTCATCCCACAATAAACACCTACTAAGATAGGTTTCGATCGATTGATGGAACTAGAACTTGAACCGGCCAAATATTATGTTTTGAGCTACAAAAAGGTGAGAAACCATCAATATTTATAAGGATATCAAGAACAGCGGGTAAATCTGTTTTGCAAAATTGAATTTTTGTTGTAATTTGGTATTTCAAACCAATATGCACGTATTCACCAGGAGTTACAACTGACACAACAGTTGTTGTTGGAGTATTGAGCAGAGTTCGAGCATCTAAAGGCAAACTGTTTAATCCCAAATATTTTGGGAATAAATGCAATAATTTCGTTACTTGGTCTAAAGGAATATTTCCATTTATAGCCCATTCTTTCAAGGCAGTTTCAAAATCCGCCGTGTGAGAATTACAAATGTTCATTATATCTAACTTTTCGCTTGACTTAGGGTTTTCAATATCTGTAGTTAAATTTGTCACATTACATTCAATTCTATTGGTTTCAGAAGTCACTTTAACTGTTGTTGCGTTAACGGTATTCACTTTAGCTATTGTTGAAATAGGTGATGATTTGCGTTTGTTGAAATAATATTTTTTTATATTTTTCTCTCGTATCCGATATTTATTTTGACGAGATAATAGATACTCGTACTTACCCATACTTATATGTATTTATTTGGTTTATTTATTTTTACAAAACAATTAGATAGGTACAAAACAATACACGCTATTTTATTATAATAATATACATTCTCTTTATTCAATATTCACAACAACGTACTAAGTAGTAAGTTAATGTTTTCACTTTGTAAGTTATAATGAAACTAATAGACAGTAAACAAAATAAATAATTTGTGAACATAACGAACGACGATTAACCGAAAATGGCCGATTCGATATAGCATTACATATTACCCTGTTGTACGACTGAGCGCTCCAAGAGCGATCAATGACCAATGACGGTGATGCTCTCTTATACCTCACCGTGATGATCATATGTCCCCATATTTCGTAAAAAAAGAACGAACAAAATGCGATTATTGTAATTTACTCCCATGAAAAACACATTTAAAAAGCCGAATATTTCGTTTGTTTTGCTTTATACTTCTGTTTCATGTTTTTAACGTGCCATCTCAAACAAAATTTGTCGATCGCTCACGCAAAGTACAACTGGGATTGTTACTTTTTTGAATCTCAACAGATACCTAATTTTTGATATCATAAACGAATCATATTTTAGAGAAATATTTGAAACGAATTAAATTGATGTTTCCATTTTAAATCATAAAAGATAATTTTTAGGAAATCTTTTTCAACATCATAAATTCAACCAATTTCTGTTATCATATATATATAATAAGTTAGATATCAGAATGAGAGTTCAGTTTGTTTCATATTTAAATTTATTTTCGGTATCATTTTTACTGATATCATACAATATGTTATGGTTTGCTAGTCGGGTAGGATTCCTGTGTAAATGTTTGACATTTGAGATTTTATCCCCGACTTGACCCGCACCATGCGTCAAACACTCAAAGTAAAAACACCCCCTATAGGAGGAATTTTTACTTAGAGTGTTTGCTGTATGGTGCGTCGTTGTCCTGGGACAAAATCTCAAATGTCAAACATTTACATAGGAATTCCTATGTAACACAAGTGTAAATAAATTGTTATTTATGAATGATATTTCTTGATTTATTGGAATTTTGTAACAGGTTTATATTTATAAAGTGTTAATGAATACATTTTAACTTTAATTGGAAGATATTTTTCTATTTTGTTTAAAATAAATTTAGAGGTGTATTTCTAAGTAAAACATGTCAAGATACGAATATTGTTGTTTTATAAAGATAATTTATTAGTTTTTGTGATGAGACGTTTGTATCTGCATTTTTACAAATTAGTCCTATTAATATTTATTTAATTTTTTTAATATTAAATCCCAGACACACCATCTATATGCGAACTCTCTTACTAATTGAAAAATCCTCCTAATAGTTATGTTTATTGTAATACAAATAAATTATAATAACCTATAAAGGACATTAACCGTCAAAAAACGGCGATAGATGGATTAAAGTACTTTTCATACCAGGCGCCTCGGCTTTGAACTTCAAAAATAAAAATTCTTTATTTCATTTTTTAATTATGCAAATTAGTTTTATTTGGTTGATATCGTTCAATTTTATAGAAATAAATTCAATTTGTTGAGAAATAATTTATTTTTAAGTGATAATTTAAAATAATCAAAATATTTTACAATGAAGTTATCTACGAGGCCAAGGCAATGCGTTCCACACTCGACTGCGACATTTCAAAGGGCTGGCAATAAACCGGCACACAAAAAATTAATATTTGAGATACAAAAAAATAATAAAACGGCACAAATTAATGAGCAACAAACAAAAATTTCTTGGCATCATAATAATAATTTGGCAACATTTATAATTTTTTGGCACTATTGGAAGGGTACACAAAAATTATTTTTTGGCATTGAAATAAACATTTTGGGCGACAAAAATATTTAACTGGCAACAAAGTTATAAATAAATAAATTAAAAATTAAAAAAATTAAATTAGTTTTAAAATATTCTGGAAAATGGAGATCCCTAATTTAACTTAGAATTGTAGAGGCTAACGGCTTCGGTAACTCTCACGGGCACGCGGGAGGTCGCTTCGCTCCCCCCCGCTTAGCCCTCCGAGGGGCCTTAGATTTAAACTTCGAGGGACGTAGGAGCCAGGATAGGCAAACATGTCGCACTGTGTGCCGCACGTAGGAGCGGATTATATAGAATCTATTAATGACACTGCAATATTTTATATCGACCCCCTTCAAATATTAAATAATTTGTATCGATTAAATTTAATTTTTTGTCTCGATTTTTTTTTTTTTTTACTCTAAAAATTATTTTTTTCTGTTCCAAAATATTATATTTGTTGCCAATTTATTAATTTTGATGTCAATGTTTGTCGCCACAGTATTTAATAATGTCCTTCAAAAATATTTGTTTGTTTTTTCATATGTGGTGCCAAAATATTATTTATGATGCCAATTTATTATTTTTGATGCTAATGTTTGTCGCCAAAAAATTTTTCTTGTATGCCCGTTTAAATTATCCCATTTCAAAGTAGTACAAAGCGAAGAGCTTTGTCAACATAACCTACAAATCACATTTTTGTCACAATTGTTTTTTATTTATCGAAAAATCTAGAGAGGTTACAAATTCATAATATCTCATTTCTTGCTATAATTCACGTATAAAATGGACCTAAATAAAATATTTGATAGCAACCGAATGTTCAAAGCCGACGCCGCCGGTATGAAAGGATCTCAGCTTCACATGTGTGGTAATTAAAAATTTCGAGGCGAGGCGCCTGGTATGAAAAGTACTTAAATCTAATGATGGCACTACTTAGTAGTTTTTTTTAAATTTTTTTTTGTTATATCGAAACAAAAATGTAAACAAAACAAAAAAACACAAATAAAACTTACAACTACATCGACATCAATTATAAAAAAATTAATTTTATTTTTTATTGGGACAATTTAAACGGGCATACAAGAAAAAAATTTTGGCGACAAATATTAGCATCAAAAATAATAAATTGGCATCACAAATAATATTTTGGCACCACATATGTATGAAAAAACAAATAAATATTTTTGAAGGACACTATTAAATACTGTGGCGACGAACATTGACATCAAAATTAATAAATTGGCAACAAATATAATATTTTGGAACAGAAAAAAATAATTTTTAGAGTAAAAAAAAAAAAAATCGAGACAAAAAATTTAATTTAATCGATACAAATTATTTAATATTTGATGAGGGATCGATATAAAATATTGCAGTGTCATTATTAGATTCTATATAATCCGCTCCTACGTGCGGCACGCAGTGCGACATGTTTGCCTATCCCGGCTCCTACGTCCCTCGAAGTTTAAATCTAAAGCCCCTCGGAGGGCTAAGCGGGGGGGAGCGAAGCGACCTCCCGCGTGCCCGTGAGAGTTACCAAAGCCGTTAGCCTCTACAATTCTAAGTTAAATTAGGGATCTCCATTTTCCAGAATATTTTAAAACTAATTTAATTTTTTTAATTTTTAATTTATTTATTTATAATTTTGTTGCCAGTTAATTACTTTTGTCGCCCAAAATGTTTATTTCGATGCCAAAAAATTATTTTTGTGTACCCTTCTAATAGTGCCAAAAAATTATTAATGTTGCCAAATTATTATTATGATGCCAAGAAATTTTTGTTTGTTGCTCATTAATTTGTGCCGTTTTATTAATTTTTTGTATCTCAAATATTAATTTTTTGTGTGCCGGTTTATTACCAGCCTCTTTTATTTATTTACCAAAAATTAAAAATTGTTAAAGCTGACATCTTTAGAAGTTATCCCCTACTATGTTTTCACGTATTAAATAATACTGCATTATCGATAAATCTGCCAATATCATTGACCGCAAGTTTACAAATAAATTATAATACCTTTAAAGGACATAACTATACTTTTCCATAGTAAACTAGCGGTCAATGATATAGGCAGATTTATCGATAATGTAGTATTATTTAATACGTGGAAACATAGTACGGGATAACTTCTAAAGATGTCAGCTTTAACAATTTTTAATTTTTGGTAAATAAACAAAAAATAAAATGAATTTTTTTTATAATTGATGGCTAGTTGTAAGTTCTATTCGTGTTTTTTGCTTTTGTTTACATTTTTGTTTCGAAACAACAAAAAAAAATTTAAAATAAACTTCTAGTGCCATCTTTAGATTTAATCTATCTATCGCCGTTTTTTGACGGTTAATGTCCTTTATAGGTTATTATAATTTATTTGCAAGTTTACCTTGGAAAAGTATAGTTATGTCCTTTATAGGTATTATAATTTATTTGGATTTAATACGTGAAAACAAATTACGGGATACTTCTAAAGATGTCAGCTTTAACAATTTTTAATTTTTGGTAAATAAATAAAAAATAAAATTAATTTTTTTTATAATTGATGTCTATGTAGTTGTGAGTTTTATGTGTGTTTTTTTGTTTTGTTTACATTTTTGTTTCGATACAACAAAAAAAATTGTAAAAAACTACTACTTAGTGCCATCTTTAGATTTAATCCATCTATCGCCGTTTTTTGACAGCAATCTACTTTATAGGTTATTATAATTTATTTGAATATTATAATTTCAAATAAATTATAATACCCTATAAAGGACATAATGACACTTTTCCATAGTAAACTTGCCGTCAATGATATTGGCAGATTTATCGATAATGCAGTATTATTTAATACGTGAAAACATAGTTCGGGATAACTTCTAAAGATGTCAGCTTTAACAATTTTTAATTTTTGGTAAATAAATCAAAAATAAAATTAATTTTTTTTATAATTCATGTCTAGTTGTAAGTTTTATTCGTGTTTTTTGCTTTTGTTTATATTTTTGTTTCGATACAACAAAACAAAAATTTAAAAAAAACTACTAGTGCCACCTTAAGCCTGAATTCCATTGTGAAAAATTGACTGAGCTGACTTCAAGTTGGAAAAAGACAAAAAAAAAAAACATCAGAGTGACAAAGACAATGTGTTTTGTTATTGTTTTTATTATAGCAAAATTTGATGGACACATAATGACAGCAAACAAAAACATATCCAAAAATTATTAAACAAAATTAGGTATTAGTGTTAATTCGATTATTTTCACGTTTCAAAATAATCTAAAAAATCAATTATTATTTTTACTCATATCAGAATTATTTTTCTCGAACATTATCCGTCATAAAATAGAAAATTAAGAAAACCTTTCCCATAATAATGCCACACTATTATCTTATGTGTTTTGACAGCAAACAACAACATAACCTAAAATTAATTAACAAATTAAGTAGTGTGTTTTAATTCATTTATTTCAAGTCTCAAAATTATCTAAAAAATTAATTATTATTATTACTCATATCAGAATTATTGTTTTCCAATATTTTCTGTCTTAAAATACAAAATTAAAAAAATCTTTCCCATAAAAGTGCCGCGCTATTAAAATTATCAGTTTATTGGTGTTTTGACAGCAAACAAAAACATAACCAACAATTAACCAACAAATTAAGTTTTATGTGTTAATTCAATTATTTTACGTCTCAAAATTATCTAAAAAATTAATTGTTATTAATACTCATATCAGAATTGTTTTTTTCGAAGATTTTCCGTCATAAAACAACAAATTAAAAAAAAAATATCGCCATGCTATTAAAATTGTTGGTGTGTGCGAGAAATATTTTTCATCGTACACAATATTTATGCAGATGTGTTAGTTGAAATGATCTCGAGTTGATACTTTTCAACCATAATTATGGCGATCCACTAATACAGACACACATTTTTTGTTAATAAAATTTTGACTGACTTCGTTTTGTGTTTCATTTACACAACTACCGATTATATATTTTTATCTCACTTTATTTTGACTGACAAACTATTTTTCACAATGGAATTCAGGCTTTAAGATTTAATCTATCTATCGCCGTTTTTTGACAGCGAATACCTTTATAGGTATTATAATTTATTTGTATAATTTATTTGAAATAAATTATAATAACCTATAAAGGACATGGCTGTCAAAAAACAAAAAAACTGCGATACATGGATTAAATCTAAAGATGGCACTACTATCAATTAAACAAATTTTTATTTGGTTTAGAGCTCTTTTTTATTTCTTTTTAACTAATAAAGCTCTAGCTTTCGAACCCGATTCGGGTTCATTTTCAAAAGCGTAATGAAAAATATGTCAAAAAATTCTTTCTTTTATACATAAATCAAAAAATAAAGCAATCACAAATTTTTATTAAAACCGACTTTTCATGGAAACGCACAGCTATGTAATTTTCGAAAAAAAACTTGCTAAGGCGCTTTCATGTAAAAAAGGTTGTACATTTGAATAAAAATAAAGTTGCATGAGGCAAAAAACAATTTAGATGAACAAATCATATGAGTTGCCAATATAAGCATAATCTTCAACGACATTGATTTTGTACTTGATTTAATTTGTAGCATTTTCAAAATCGATCTTTTTCTAAAAAATTTTTGTTTCCCGAGAATTTTTATGTTATCTAGACTGATTTGATGGTTTGTATTTTTCAGATGTCGCGTAAGTGCACTAATGCTTAAATTTTGATATCGTCCTATAATTTGTTTTCGGCTTTTTTATAGACAACATACTATTTGTTTGTAATGACATACTCATTATTTTCGATTTGGCAAATCAGAAAAATAATGGAGTCATACTCCTAATATATCTACCAGCAAAAGTAGAAAATATTCATCCCCTCCCCCCTTTTCTTTCCCGCAGAGTCAATACAAAGTGTATCAACTCTCAAAAATGAGAAATCTCTTTGAGATTTTGTGTTGGTAATTCGGTTTCGTACAGAAAAGTAAGGTCTACTCATCAGGTAGCTACGACCGAACTACAAAAATTCAACTCTCGAAAAATACATTAAGTATTTAACTAGAAGGTATAGAGTTAGCGAATTATATTCACTAACTCGAACTCAAAATCCCAAGCAGAAATCTCATTTGTGTGCGTATAATGCCCGCACTAATATTTACGATGTTAAAATTGTCTGATTTTTTATAGACAACATACTATTTGTAATGACATACTCATTATTTTCGATTTGGCAAATCAGAAAAATAATGGAGTCATACTCCTAAATATCTACCAGCAAAAGTAGAAAATATTCATCCCCTCCCCCCTTTTCTTTCCCGCAGAGTCAATACAAAGTGTATCAACTCTCAAAGAAATGAGATTTCTGCTTGGGATTTTGAGTTCGAGTTAGTGAATATAATTCGCTAACTCTATACCTTCTAGTTAAATACTTAATGTATTTTTCGAGAGTTGAATTTTTGTAGTTCGGTCGTAGCTACCTGATGAGTAGACCTTACTTTTCTGTACGAAACCGAATTACCAACACAAAATCTCAAAGAGATTTCTCATTTTTGAGAGTTGATACACTTTGTGTTTGTATTGACTCTGCGGGAAAGAAAAGGGGGAGGGGATGAATATTTTCTACTTTTGCTGGTAGATATATTAGGACTTTAGGAGTATGACTCCATTATTTTTCTGATTTGCCAAATCGAAAATAATGAGTATCTCATTACAAATAGTATGTTGTCTATAAAAAAGCCGAAAACAATTTATATTAAATCAGACAATTTTAACATCGTCCTATAATTGTAAAATTATAATTTTTGAAAAATTTTTGATTTTTTCGTAAAGATTTTTAACGTAGGGAACAGTCAAATAATTAGTGGGTTCATTTATTGATCGAGAAATAAAATTTGTATGGACATTATTGTTTCCAAATTATGTGGTTTACCAATTTTTCCGGACACTGATTGCGAAATAATGCATCTTTTAGTAATTTTAAATTTTTATTGTGAAATTTAGTATCGGAAAATTTCAGAATTTTTTGGGTCAGAGTTTTAATGGTGTTAATTTTAAAATTGTTGGGAAGCCAAGAATGAACATATCTGCCAGACCAAGTTTATGGTACCAATCACACGAAATTTTGCCATTTGGTTCATGGATCAGCAGAATGTCCTAAAATGAAATTTTGTTATCTACTTCTTTTACTAAAGTAAATTTTATTCTGTCGTTTTTCGAATTAAATTTTTCCAAAAATGAATCAATTTTATTTATTGGTATTGCCGTAATTATATCGTCCACGTATTTGAAGTAAGCTAAAGCTTGATAATTAGTTAAAAGAAATAAAAAAGAGCCCTAAACCAAATAAAAATTTATTTAATTGATAAATATATTGGCTCATAAAAATAAAAAACAATTTATATGGCACTACTAGTTTTTTTTTAAATTTTTTTTTTATGTATCGAAACAAAACTGTAAACAAAAGCAAAAACACGAATAAAACTGACAACTAGACATTAATTATAAAAAAAATTAATTTTATTTTTTGTTTATTTACAAAAAATTAAAAATTGTTAAAGCTGACATCTTTAGAAGTAATCCCGTACTCAGTTTTCACGTTCCAAATAACACTGCATTATCGATAAATCTGCCTATATCATTGAGCGCTACTTAGTTTACTATGGAAAAGTATAGTTATGTCCCTTAAGACTCTGCTATTACACAAAAATTAATTATCTTTTATTAATAAAATGAAATTTTGATAAATCAAATACGAATTTTATACTTCGAAGGGTTCAATACGTTCGAAATGAATTCACAAATAGCCCCCATAGTATTAAACTATTCAAAAACACGTTTTTCATTGTTTGAAAATATGTCTCGGTAATTATACGGGAAATTGTACACTGTGGAATTCGTGTGTTAAACTGTAGATTTGAAAAGCTTTCCCCTGTTGCCAAAAAACGAACTGTAACCATTAGCCTATCTTTTATACTTATTGCATTCTGGAAGTATGTGTTTTGCCTTTTAATTTTTTTTTTTTTTTTTTTAATTGCTGCCAATGGCTTTATTCTTGAATCTTTCTACAAAAGAAACTAATAAGAAGTATTCAAATCTTAACCTAAAATTATTACAATTTTAAATATTATCCGGAGTGCTTGTTGACAGCCTCCTCGTGGCGCATCCTGGGCAATGTGCTGTAGATCGAACGGTTGTGGTACCCAATCCCTACGTAGAAGAGAAACAGTATAGCAGATAGCCAACAAAAAAGAAATGTCGGGTGTAAACAATAACATATTCCACGTGGGTCAGAACTTAGATTCTAAATCCCGCCTCGGTATACCGGGCTGCTCCGCGGATTCTGAAGGGAGCAACACGACATTGCAAAGGAAATTGTCGGTAGGCAACCAGGCTGATCCTTTTCCTAGTACTATTGGAAACACGGAACAAGACATAAATGTATGGCCCTTTAGTGGAAGAAGTACGGCACTTCATAGACACCACCGTCAACTCCACCGTCAGGGAGCACCACACTGTTCAGTGAACTTAACAATGAGAAGGAAAATACCTCTCCTATGAAGCATCCATTAGTCAATCAAACTTCTGAAGTCGTGCAAAGTGCACGAACAGATACAATAAACAACGCGGATTTAATAAATAAATTTGAACAAATGGAGAAGTTAATCGCGCAGCTAAACAATGAAGTTGCTGTGCCAAAGAAAGAAAACATTAAGCTAAAGGAAACAGTAAATAGAAATAACAACGTAGGAAACTCAGTATTAATGAACAACCAATTTCAAGTACATACTCAGATAACAAGAAGAATATCACACTGATGAAGATGAGCTTGAAAGAGAAACAAATTGGATACTATAGCGAGCCAGGAGAGCTAATAAGAAACCAAGAAAAGAATCCAACCCAATTAAGAGGAAAGCTGAATCATCACCAGAAGTTGAACCAATTCAAACTCACTCTAAAACTACCAATGCAATTACTGCACCAAAAGTGCATGAGCCAGAAAAGAAGAAACATGTTCCACCTCCGATCAATATTCTAGGAATATCAAATCACGGTAGTATTCAGAAATTGATGAAAGAAGTAGTACGAAATGACTACAAAGTAATATCGCTCAATAATAATATCTGGAAAATAAATACAACAGAGCCTGAAGACTATAAAGCTCTAGCTAACAAATTAAGTGCTGATGGTCTCCAGTGGTACACCTACGAGGATAAAAATGATCGATCAATCAAAGTAATGGCAAGAGGTCTACATCCAACTTGCTCAAAAGATGAAATCATTAAGGACCTGCAAAGCAAAGGCATTAAAATAGTTGATGCAGTCAACATCATTAGAAAAGAGAGAAGAGATAACAGGGAGGGAAATGTTGAAATCAATAGAAGAGGTCTCCCACTTTTTATGCTAACCTTCGACAACCAAGAAAAAATAGAAAGTATCTATAATATTAGGGCTATCCTTAACCTCAGAGTTCAAATAGAAACACCGAGAAAGGTCACTTGACTAATACCTCAATGCAAAAACTGTCAAGATTATAATCATACAAAGAAGTACTGCCATCGAGAAGCAAGATGTGTTAAATGTGCAGGAAAACACGCAGGAAATGATTGCATAGTTCCCCGAAATATAACACCGAAGTGTATCAACTGTAATGGCCAGTATCCGGCCAATTACAGAGGATGTGAAGTTGCAGTAGAACTACAAAAAATGAGAGATAAATCACGCAAACCAGTTACATCAAGAAATGTACAATCTATTAAAAAAACTACGGAACCAAAATGGTTGACTCCTAATCCTAACACACAAAGAGAGCGAGTAAATGAAAATGTTACTTATGCACAAGTAGTTCAGCAAACAGAGCAGAAACAGCTCAAAGTGAATCTCGTTTTACAGGACATACTGAGAAATCTAGAGAACCTCAACAAAAGACTTTCCTCACAGGAAATGGGTCTGCAGAACGCGCTAGAAGAAATGAAATCACAAACTAGTTTCAATAAAAGAATAGAAGAAAATTTTGATCGAGTGAATCAGAATATAAATTATATAAAATCGAATTATAAAATAAAGAAATGAATAAAACATTACGAATTGTAACCTGGAATGCAAGTGGGCTATTGCATCACATTCAAGAACTAGATATATTTTTAAACATGCATAATATAGATATATGTCTTATATCAGAAACCCATTTCACCAAAACTTCATTCTGTAAAATAAAAGGATATAATTGCTACCATGCATTACATCCAGAGAACAAAGCTAGAGGTGGATCAGCTATCCTGATAAAAGATCATATAAAGCATAACGAAGAACTTAAAGTTGAGACGCTTTCCATGCAAGTCACAACAATCAAAATACAATTGAACAATAATAAAACTTGTAGTATCTCAGCAATCTATTGCCCCCCCAAGATACAATCTCAAACAAGGAGATTATACTAATCTTCTCAAAATACTAGAAAGTGTCGTTTTAATCGGAGGTGGCTTTAATGCAAAAAAATACCTATTGGGGATCACGGTTAACGACTACTAAAGGAAAAGAACTTTTCGAAGCAGGCAAACAACTAAAATGTGAATTTCACTCAGGCGGTACACCAACCTATTGGCCCTCGGATATCAGTAAGACTCCAGATCTTATAGACTTCTTTATTACAAGAGGAATTTCAGATAATTATATCCATATAGAGAACAGTGAAAGTCTATCATCAGATCATTCACCGGTTATTATGATACTTAGCCAAACAATTATTATGAAACAGAGCAACCCGAAATTAACAAGCTTCAAAACCAATTGGGATCTCTTCCAAACACGGTTAACAGAAAGAATTAATCTGCAGAACCCAATTCAGGGATCAGTCCAATTAGAAGAAGAACTAAAGAAGCACTCCTAATAATAGTCAGGAAATGAAGTGCAATGCTAGCTATTCGGAGGAAGTGAGGGAACTACTTAAAATCAAAAGAAAAGCACGGAAGAATTGGCAAAAACATCGAAACCCGGAAAATAAGAGGGTATTTAATCACTTGTGTAACAAATTAAAATATGTATCTAATAAAAGACATTAAAAATCTAATAAATACCTCAGCACTCTAACTGGGCAAAAAGATACTGATTGCTCATTATGGAAAGCAACTAAGAATCTTAAAAGACCCAAACTTCAGGTTCCTCCAATTAAAGATAAAGACAATTGGGCTCGAAATGCTAAACAAAAAGCTGATTTGTTTGCAAATTATTTTGAAGAAACATTCCAACCTTACGCAAAACAAACGGAAGAGGAAAATATTACCCCGATAAATAAACAGGATAAAATAAAAATTACACCTATAACATTGAAAGAACTAAAATGGGAAATCAAGAATAATCTGAATGCGTATAAGGCTCCAGGATATGATCTTATAACGGGTCAGATAATAAAAGTGTTAACGGAGAAAGCGTTGAGGAAACTAATGCATATAATTAATGCAGCATTTCGACTAAGATATGTACCAAGGCAATGGAAAGTTGCAGAAGTAATTATGATACTTAAGCCGAACAAACCTCCGAACGATAAAGCTTCATACAGGCCGATTTCTCTGCTACCAACATTATCGAAACTATTTGAAAAGGTTCTTCTACTATAAAACATTCTACTATAGAACAAGTACATCGAATTACTGATGTAATCGAGAAATCACTAGAAAGCAAACAAATATGCTCAACTATATTCCTTGATGTAGCGCAAACATTTGACAAAGTATGGCACCAGGGGTTAGAATTCAAACTTCATCGAGATCTTCTAATTTCCTTTCGACCGTTAATTGTTTTTAACCCGTTTATTTTACAATCGGCTTTTCGGTCACAAAACAAATATTTATTATATTATGAAATAAACAACAATGTGATCCATTTTTTGTTGCTTTATTATTTCAGACGTTTCGATACATATTGTATCATTTTCAATGACAATCTAAAAATATTATAAATAAAAACGTTATAAATGTTATACAGGCACTAATGAACATATTTATAAAGAAAAACTATTTAAAATTATAGAAGAAAACTTACAAAAATTATGGAAAAATTATATATGAAAACTTACAAAAATAAATAAAAATTTAAATTAAATTTAAAAATAAAAATGGAGTTCACTCTAGCAGCAGCAGTAATATTATGACGAATGAAAAATCAACTGATTCTCCTCCGTTTCGGTGGGTGTATTATGTTATGTGTAGGGGTGTTAGTGTTGTGTGTTGAAAAATATGCAGAATTTTGTGTTTGTTTTGATGTCCGTTGTCTTTTCATGTTTTTCGATATAGAACAAAAATCGTCTATAAGCGAGCAGTATATAGGAGCTAAACCATCAGTATCGCGTTTTATGTTGTATGTGTTCTCGGTATAGATGTGGAGAGCCTCGATGGTCAATCTCTTTGAGTAATTGGGTTGGCAGGCTAAAATTGAGGCAGAATTAAAATCTGGACGATGACCCAAAGAGTGAAAATGATCCATCAAAGCAGTTTTTTGTGCGGATGGATCATTCACCCTCCTCAGATCAAGTCGATGATTCTGCAATCTTTTCTCAAAATGTTGTTTTGTTTGGCCAACATAATTCTTGTCGCAGGGACCAGAAACATCATCGATGAAGATCAGAGAGTGAAAGATATTGCACGGGCGAAGGTAGCAAACTTGATTTCCTACCACAGATATATTAAGCGCAATCAACGCAAAGACGTTGTAAATATAACACTTAGGCGTATATATAATATAACCAAAAATTTTTTAAAGATGAACGATGAATTAATGATTGTTAATAGTGACAAAGGGAAGGCTATCGTAGTCATGTATAAACATGAGTACCACAATAAAATTTATTCTTTGTTGAGTGACACAAGCACATATTCCGTTTTACAAAATGACCCTACAAACAAACTTCAGATTGAAAATAATAAATTAATTAAAGAGCTGTTCGATAAGAAATTAATAGATATACAGGAGAAACTCTCCCTTGTGACATACAATACCACGGCACCCAAACTCTATGCCCTTCCAAAGATTCATAAACCCAATATCCCAATGCGACCTGTTGTTGCTTCGATAAACACCCCGTCGTCACGTTTGTCGAAGGTGTTATCGCGCATTTTGCAGAATCTTTTGGTGGGTGACAGTTTTATAATTAAGAACTCGTTTGAGTTTTGTAGAGCGATATCTGATTTGTCGATAGATCCATCTGAAAAGATGGTCAGTTTCGACATTGTGTCTTTGTTCACAAATATACCGGTACATCTCGCCATTGATATAGTTGGTGAACAGTGGAACAGAATAAGCGAGCACACTGAAATTTCAAGAAATTTGTTTATCAGATTGTTACGTTTCTGTATACTGGATGCCAATTTCTTCGTATTTGGGGGACAGTACTATAAACAGATTTTTGGTATGCCAATGGGGAACCCACTATCCTCAGTCATAGCAGATATCGTAACCTCGAGACTTTTGTCGAGTGCTTTGATGAAGTTACTGTACACACCGAAGATTTTTAAGAAGTACGTTGATGACATTTTTGCCGTGTTACCGGCGTGCTCAATTGAAGCTACATTGGATGCATTAAACTCTTTCCATCCTAAACTCCAGTTCACAATGGAAGCAGAAGTGAACGGAAGTATCCCTTATTTAGATGTGCTTGTTTTACGCAATAAGGATGACAATGGAATACACACTGATTGGTACCGCAAGGCTTTTTGTTCAAATCGTATATTAAATTACTACACACACCATCCGACCAAACAGAAACTCAATACGGCGAGAAATTTGGCCAATAGAGTTTTTAATTTAAGTTCACCAATTTATCACAATAAGAACCGACGATTGATCTACGATATTCTATCCCAGAATGACTATCCACATAAATTCATCCAGAAAGTAATCGCATCGGAATTAACAAAAATCACGTCGCCTAGAACTGTTGAACGGGAAACTCCATCTAATTCCCCGAGTGTTAGATACAAGAGCATGACATATGTCAGGGGTGTGTCTGAACGGATCGAGAAAGCTATCAGGGCTTTCGTTCCGGAAACAACCCTAGCGTACCGTAACAAGGCGACTCTACGCAATATCTTTAGTAAACTCAAAGATCCAATACCGGTTCAGAAAAAGGACTGACATCATTTATAGGATTCCTTGTCTGGGCGATGATGTTTCTGGTCCCTGCGACAAGAATTATGTTGGCCAAACAAAACAACATTTTGAGAAAAGATTGCAGAATCATCGACTTGATCTGAGGAGGGTGAATGATCCATCCGCACAAAAAACTGCTTTGATGGATCATTTTCACTCTTTGGGTCATCGTCCAGATTTTAATTCTGCCTCAATTTTAGCCTGCCAACCCAATTACTCAAAGAGATTGACCATCGAGGCTCTCCACATCTATACCGAGAACACATACAACATAAAACGCGATACTGATGGTTTAGCTCCTATATACTGCTCGCTTATAGACGATTTTTGTTCTATATCGAAAAACATGAAAAGACAACGGACATCAAAACAAACACAAAATTCTGCATATTTTTCAACACACAACACTAACACCCCTACACATAACATAATACACCCACCGAAACGGAGGAGAATCAGTTGATTTTTCATTCGTCATAATATTACTGCTGCTGCTAGAGTGAACTCCATTTTTATTTTTAAATTTAATTTAAATTTTTATTTATTTTTGTAAGTTTTCATATATAATTTTTCCATAATTTTTGTAAGTTTTCTTCTATAATTTTAAATAGTTTTTCTTTATAAATATGTTCATTAGTGCCTGTATAACATTTATAACGTTTTTATTTATAATATTTTTAGATTGTCATTGAAAATGATACAATATGTATCGAAACGTCTGAAATAATAAAGCAACAAAAAATGGATCACATTGTTGTTTATTTCATAATATAATAAATATTTGTTTTGTGACCGAAAAGCCGATTGTAAAATAAACGGGTTCATCGAGATCTTCCGGAGCAATTTTTTCAAATTCTAAAATCCTATATCAGAGAGGCACTTCCGAGTAAAGTATGAGAATGAATACTCCCAACTTAAAAGAATAACAGCAGGAGTTCCACAAGGGAGTGTTCTTGGGCCGATCCTTTATCTCCTATATACTAGAGATATACCAATTACAGAAGCAATAATGGCGACTTTTGCCGATGACACGGCAATACTTGCAACAGCAAAAAACATCAATGAATCCACTAGTAAATTACAGAAGAAAGTATCCACAAAAAAATTTAGTTTTCTTCGCCTTGCTCTAATTCTATTGTAACGGAAAAGTGCCGTTAGATAGAATAGCTTTTTGTAGGTAAATATTGCGTGTGATTTTTACAATTTGTTACCCAGTTGTAATATTGTCACGAATTAAAGAAGAAGTGCTTAAATTTATTTTGCACAAATTTTGCATTTAAAACGGTGTTTCGTTTAGAAATTTAGCTAAGCGCGAAAATATAAGTAAAAATGCAGTGAGAAAAATAATTAATAAGTCTGGGGAACATGGTACGGTAAAGGATTTACGAAAAAACGGTCGAAAACAAGGTCCCAGCAATCCCAAATTAGAGCCAAAATTGTGAGTGAAATTCGCAAAAACAAATCAATATCTGTCAGAGATTTATGTGGGTGGTACTAGCATAGGAATGATCCAGCGAGTAAAATAAGGCGTGACTTGAAGACATATAAGAAACATAAAGTTCCGAAACGAAGTGAAAACAAAAAATTGCATGTTAAAACCGTGCAACTGCCCATTAATAAATTTGGAGCTGTTAAAAATACACTGCATCACTTTTGTGGAAAAACAATAAACTCCGTGTATTTTGACATTTTAAAAATTTTGTCACTTCAATAAACTCCGCCAAATTCACCAGAACTTTGACCAATTGAAAGATATTGGGCAATTGCGCAGCGTTACTTGAAAAATAACGGAAAACTAGCAGAAAATTTAACAAAGTTCAAAAAGTTAGTCCAAAGCAACCAGACAAATGAATAAAACTACTGTGCAGAATCTAAGTAAAGGCAGCAAATTAAAAATTCGCTATGTATTTAGAAAATAATTTCTCAAATGTTTTAAACATAAAATCTGCTAATTAGAAGTCTGCTTTATGATAAAACATCATTTTATAATACTTAAAATTGTTTTTTTGTGTTTAAAATTGCTTTTTTTTGTGGCTACTTTCTTTTCGATACAGTCCTTATTGTTAATGCACCGTGGTACATTCGAAACGACAACCGCCATCGAGATCTAAAGATCGAGCTTGTCGCGGATGAAATTAAGCATCATGCAACAAAACACCTACAACGTCTGCACCAGCATGAAAATCTGGACATAAGCTGTATGCTGACACCAACAAGAAGACTGCAAAGAATAAAACCATTGGACTTATCGCGACCAGGAGTCAGTAGACTTACTGTGGCGAAAATACAGTGGATGAGTTACACGAAATGGGGGATAATCATGTGATTGTGCCGACTAATCAAATACTTAATTATTCAATGTAAATTACTAAATGGGTAGAAGACTCAGTCGTAATATAAATAAAATAAAAAATAAACAAAAAATAAATAAATATTAACCAATGTTAATACCTATTATTTGTGTTCACAATTTAATTGATTTAAATTATAATAAATTTACAGGTTCATCAGTTCGAGTGGATCTGTTCTTCTTAGTCGCCTAAATCGCGGTTGTTTTAGTATATCCCTGGCCAATTCGTTGGGATGCGCTTTTAGTTTTGAGTAATATTTCGAACTGAATTCTTTAATTGTTTCTTTAATGGTTTTAATTCCAAGGTCGGCGTGTATATTACTATTTCGAATGTACCATGGAGCATTGGTAATACTGCGAAGTATTTTCGCTTGGGTTCGTTGAAGGAGATCTCTGTTTGACGCGCTGGTGGACCCCCATAACTGAATACCATATGTCCATATAGGTCTGATTATCACTTTATATAGTAAAACTTTGTTGTCTAATGACAGCTGAGATTTTCTTCCCATCAGCCAATACATTTTGGAAAACGTTATTTTTATTTGGTTACGCTTTGCTTCAATATGTTTTTTCCATGCCTTTTAATTAAAGGTGCGATTTTTGATTCTAATTTATCAAATGCATCATCCATTCTTAAATATTTGATGTAATAATTTATATCTTCAGTTTGCAATTATTTTAATAAGTTTTGCTGAACTCCCTTACGATCACGTCTTGAAATCCATGATTTTACCCAGGTTCGTGTTTTTGTCTTTTTTCTTCAACAATGCTACAATTGTAATACCAGAAATTGTTAATCGGAAATTCGTTCGAACGAGTTCCCATGTGAAATATTTACCTATATACACCCTGCGCCATTGAAATGTTCGATTTCGATTATTTACTATTTCATGCAATTCTCTCATAGATTTTACGTCATTCGGTATTTTTTTTTTGTTTTTTTTATGTTTCAGCATATTTCACGCCTTATTAGGTATTTAAAACCAAACTAAGGATGAAATATTCGTTCGATTTCAATTAAGTAGTCAAAGAGTTAATTTTACAAAGTGTCGCTCTAAATTAAATGCTAACGAAAAAGCCAAAATTTTGCAAGCAAACGCAAAAAAGTACACACATCCACAAATTGCAAGAGTAATTTAGTATAGCCAAACAGCAATTAGAAAGTTTTTAAGGCACTATTCCGAAAATCAAACGATACGTTGGCTCTGATGCAAAGAGGAGAACTTCTGTTTCAACAAATCGAATTTCAGATATTTAGATCTTAAGCAAAGGTTTGCTACTGCTTTGGAGCTGAGAAGTTAGCTTCTAATAGCAACAACCAACACTATTTCAGTTCATACTATTAAAAGGAACTTGGTTTATCTGCTTGTCGACCTGCTAGAAATGACAGCAAAAATGGCAGCTGCAAGCCTCAAATACGCAATAGAATGAAAAAACTGAATGCCCAAGGACTGACGTTGGTTCATATTCTCGGATAAATCCAAATTCAATATCTTTGAACCCGATTTAAGAACAAGGGTTCGGCGACGAAAAGCCAAACGGTATTTAACAGAATGTATTTCGCCGACAATGAAACATTCACCATATGTTATGGCCTGGAGAGCCGTAACAGCCATTGGAGTTTGATCACTATGCCTTCTGGATAGTTCAGCAAACGGAGGAAAATATAAAAGAATTATCGAAACCTGCATCGTGACTGTTGAGGACCCGTCTCAATACATCGGTATTCCACTCTTCCAGGACGATTACTCTCCGTGAGTTATTGACGTTATTTGTGAAGTAAGAATGCTTAATTTTAATGTCTATTTTGTTTAGGTAACCGAATTTAAAAATATCTTGGTGACTGAGTCGTTACTCTGGACAGGAAATAGTCCTAACCTCCATATTGTTGAAAATATTTGGTCCTTCATGGGAAAGAAGATTACAAATTACAAGCTGAAAAGTGCCAAAGGGCCGAAATAACTTATAGAAAAAGTCTGGTTTGAAGAAATAACAATATATTATTTAATAAAACTTTAGAATTCAATGCTGATCGGGATTAAGGTCACCATAAAAGCCAAGGGCTGGGTTATTAATTATTGATTTTAAAAAGTTCAATTTCTGTCAAAATATTTTGGTTAAGATGAATTATTTTATTTCTGTTAATCCTTATTTTGAATAAAAATTACTATTGTCAACAAAAAACTATTTTTCAATTGAAATAACTTTGTTAAAAACACTGTAAAGACCTACCAAATTGTTACGAGGTAGGGCGGTAATATTCCTTATCCGACGGTATGTAGGTTTAAAATGTCGGATTACCGTTCTTTTTATTTGAATATATTCGGAATAGTGTAAAAATTGTTTTGATAATCAAAATCTATCATTTTTGCTATGTACTTTTGAAGCAAACGGCGGTATTTCCAAAATTTACTTTAAAAATTCAAACCGAACATTTCAATGGCGCAGGGTGTATATACACATGTTTTTATGATAAAAAATAAAATAACCGATTTTTTCAGCTGTGTTGTGTACATACATATGTACATAGTACATACATACATCAATAAAATTTTTTTATGCTACTCTTTGAATTTAATAATAATGTATTTATACAATATATGATGTAGAAAATTCTCGTGCTATATGCACCATTTTCATTTCGCGCAAACTACATTATTTATATGTATTTCAAAAAATAACTACATACGTCATCACCTACTACGTCACATTATTTAAAAAAAATACACACGTCATCACATACCACTACCCACTTTAAAAATCAACAAACCACAACCCACAATGAAAACAAAAACCGCACCCCCAACATCTGGATTTTAACAAAATAATCAACATCTGGATTATAGTCAAACCGCGTTCCTAATACTGTAGACAGACACAAAGTTCATTTATCCCGATTGTCAAACATTGCGTTGTGGAAACGAAATAATCCGGTTTTTTGTGAAAATTGTGTAATAACAGTCGTCTGTCATTACACGATTTTCACAAAAACCGGATTATTTCGTTTCCACGACACGATTTTTGACAACCGGGATAAATGAAAATCGCATTAACTTTGTGTTTGTCTACGGTATTACCATATATTATAGAGTATATATATACGCCATAACCTACTTTTACTATGGAAAAATTTGGACTAATTTTTGTGACCTTCATTTGAAAATACGGGAAATTTTATAGTGGTTTGAAACATGACAGTGTACAAAATGGCGAAGCTACATAGTTAATTGTTGTGTGGCTAACTTCATCATGTCAAAAATACGGGAGGAAAAAAAAATCGTTTAGTCCACGTAATGGCGTATATATATACTCTATAATATATGGTATTACTGTCGTATAAAAATAGGGTTGTGTACCGAACCTTGCGTCGTATACTGAGCAAAATTTCCTCAGCCAAAAAGGTCGTATACCGAGTTTGTCGTGTATGTACCGGGGTGGTCATATACCGAGGTTCCACTGTATTTTGACTTTGACTGTAGAGCAAATAAAAACAAAAGAAATTATGTAATCATCCTGTGTGAGTGCTGCAAATGTTTAATACCATGGAAAGTAAAAGAAATATATATGTATGTACTAGACTGGTCCCTAAGCTTTATTAAATTTGAAAAAAGTGAGTAACGTTTTTAGAGTTGAATAATCTTACATATGATATAATTGGCGTTTTCGGAAATATACTTTGGGTATAACTTCACAATAAATTTCAACCATTAATTTAGACCATTATAGCGTAACTTTAGTGGTCGAAATTTACTGTGAAGTTACCCAAGGTATTTTCAAAAACACCAAATATATCATTCTTGCGGCATACATAAAAAAACCTGAGATATATGATTGATTTTGATTGTTTATTCCAGGAAGTCGAAGCCGAAGTCGGAGCCGCACAGTTATACATATTTATTTCTGCGTTTTCACAGGAACATGGATAGGAATACAGTCAAACCTGTTTTTGTGCGGTCGTTTTTTATGCGATTTTTTGTTTATGCGATATTTTTTGTGCGATTTTTTTTAAGCGGTATATGAATTATGCCGCATAAAAGAAATCGCACAAAACAAATCGCATAGAAAATAATCGGGTAAAAAAAAATCGCATAAAAACAGACCGCACAAAAACAGGTTTGACTGTATACATAAATAAGGGGTGAGTCCGGAAGGCACATTACCTAAATTCTTGATTGTTTTGCTTAAATCAATCCATCCTCAAACAAACAAAAAACAGAACTAGCTTGTGTCCGAGACACGACCTATTAACATAGGACTACATATAATTGAGAAATCTTTATTTGTACCGTTTAAGTGAAACCAAAATTTAGAAATTACAAATAAAAAAAATCTTAATTGTCTAATCTTAATTGTCTAATTATCTTTATGCATTGGGATGCATTATCTTTATGCATCCACCTAAATGTTGATTATCCGTTGTATATATTTTATATTATTTTTTATATTTATTGTTTATACAATACTAAATTTTATAATTCCAATTCGTTATGCCACAATTAAATGCCGTTTTAAAATAAAAATAAAAAATTGGGTCAATCCGGCTCCTCAGACGACACTTTCCGACAAAGCATCCATTAAAGATCACCAAACCAACCATTTATATTTTACAAACATTTTCTGTTATTTTAGACAGGCATTTTCTTAAATTTGGAGACTTCCCCTCCAATATCACAATTGGTCACGACAATATAAATCTTCTACTCTCATGCCGCCAAATCACAGACTCACAAACAATCTTGGATTATTTAGAACTGAGACTTGTTTCCATCTTCGACCTTTAATGTTTAGATCCAGTTATACACCCCTAGTATACTGTAGAGAGCATCCACAATGTTCAAAACTAATTTTCTGAAAATTTGTACCGTTGTTCAGATCACAATATTATGTGAGCAACATCAGAATAAACCGGTATTATGATTATTCACTCAGTGTCTGGCATCACTGCGAACCTTTCGAGAATACAAAACAATAAAGCACAAATAATTGAAAATCAGAATTAAAGTCAATTATCTTTTGTCACCGAATCCCTCGTCCTATTTTAAATATCTCCCAGCGTCTTTCTCCTAAACTTGCTACACCTTAATGGCGTGATATTATTTTAAAGGCGTCCCATAATAATTGGCAATTAAGGTTTATATGTATACGACCTTATAACAAGAGAATTTATTAGGCCTGTATTACATTATCACATTTGCATGTCATAAAAAATAATAATATTTTTCTGACATAAAACTACGATAAGAAAAATACTACAAATCATTTTGCTGTATTACACTACAAGTAACATTTTTCGTCATATTAAACCAAAAATCGATTGAAAATTTAATAACAAAAGCATAACTTAAAAAATAATGCGTTTAATTTTGTAGAATTACGTACAATAATGTACGAGAATTTTAATTTTACAACGTAATAATTAACTATAAATGATAAATAATAATTAAAATTCACTTATTTTCAATTTTTCGTTCGTAATACTCTAATCGAATTTTTTCGCTATTTTGAGCCGCTGTCAAAACAAATATTATGGTATTTAGCTTCATAAAGCTAAATATCATTAGAAAAATACTTCATCAGAAAAATACTATTATACATCCCCATTACACTATCATATAAATATGTTGAAGTTTTTATATGACGAATAAAAGTGATAATGTAATACAGGCCTTACTCAGAAATAATAACTTTAATGCGATTTTAATGAAGCAATTCACAAATAATGTATTGATCAATATATCGTTGAAATTTTAATCATTAAAATGTCACAAAATGTCAATAAAATATCACAGAAATGTCAATGTCACAGATATGGGAATGTCTTGCTATTATTAAAAGCTTACTAGATTATAGGTAATTTATTTTTAAATATTGACGATCCAAATGACGTATTAATTAAATCAATTGTTTCCGGTCACTTGGAAACTTTGAAGTCCCATAACTCGAAAACCTAAACATTTTGCGGCCTGATCTTTGCGACTATACAGCATATAAATTTAAAAAATGTATGCAATATTTTACATAATGAAAATAAAAAATTTTTGAACTTTTTTATTGTTATTTTATAGTTTTAAATCAATATGCCGTGCGGCATGTTTTATCAAGTTCAATCTGATTGATCTGAGTACTAAAAAGTTGTTTCTTATTTCAGCTCAGATCGATCTGATACATTTTTTGCTGTTTCTTATTTTTTTTCTGATTAATTAGATTGATTTTTTGATTTGTAAAAATATTCCGATTTCTCAGATTACTTTTAGTTTAGCTAACTTCACTTAATTCAAATACATACATTACCGTATTCTGTATAGAGAACTGTTATTCTCATCACTTATTTTTTTTTTGCAAACGTTATTAAAATGAAAATAGAAGGACATTTTAATTATTATGTGGACGAAGGTAAATAATTTGACATTTCGGTGACAGTTGAAAACCTGTTTCTTATTTCAGATAGACCAAATCGATCTGATTTCAGATTTCAAACTCTGCTCAATCTACGGATTTAAATAAGAAACACAGCTGTGATCCGGCTCAGATTAAAGTTTACGTTGAAAACAACAACAAAAATTTAAATTTTTGTTGTTGTTGTCAATGTAAACTTTGATCTGATCCGGGTCACTAATCACTATGCGTCAAAATATGCGGTTATTATTTAATTAAAATTGAAATTAAAATACATATTAATAATTTGTTGTTTTAATTTTTTTTAATCCAAAAATTTTTATTTAACTTGATTTGATTTTTACAGTTTTAAAAACATTACATTTATAAATATTATATTTATCAAGAGACATTGCATTGCTTTAATAAAATAAATTCCATAAATACATCAATTTCGTGACGCGCGTCATCACCTTGAAATTTTGGTTTACCTCATGGAAACAAAAACGTAGTCCTACGTCAAAAAGTGGAAATATAGCAATAACGCAGATTGTGGATACATGACCGGCATCGCGACATTTAAGTACATTACATATGTATCATGCTACTGTAATAATATGCTTTGATTAATTTATTCTCTGCACTTTATAATGACAACAACTCACTAAACATTTAATATAGTGTTTCAAATGGTTTGTCCAATTATCCAATTATTGAAGCGATACGGTTTAAATTTCATTACTGTTGATTTGGTAATGAAACATCTTAATTTCCAAGTATAATAACAGAAAAATTTGATAAATACTGGTTCCCCCGACCAGCATCAAGCCTGTGAAACCTTATGCTTCTTTAATACGCAAACCACCAGCACTACAGACTATCAAAACAATTTGTGTTTGTCAAGGTTTGATTTTTTATGTAGTACTCTTAATTCGATTGGATCAAAATAAAAGCTCCGCGCCTTGTTTATTATAATACCAAAAATCATGGAATAATACATTACATTATACATGATCTTTAACCCTTTCAAACGCCATTTAAAATTGACTTTCTTCCAAAAATAAAATACGTAGCACAATTATGCACTGCTATGATATGGCATTGCTCATAAAACTGTAGTGTGAACATAAATACATAAGATAACGATCGCACAAGAGAAATGAGACAAAAATTAAAAATTACGGTTGGTCGAAGCGATGAAAGTTGATGTACAATATATTGTACAAGGCGTTTGAGAGGGTTAATAATACGTATAGACTATGACTATTTGCTTTCACTAAAATTTGCGATTAATTCCTTTGCAGGTTTCACAAGATTCGGTAGGTTGTAGATATACACCTGAGGATTGCTGATTAAGAAATGGAGAAAATTTACATTTAATCGGGTACAATATTTATAGGTTTTAAAACTTATTGAAAAATCAAATATTCCAAGATGTCTAGATTATATGTATTATTATTTAATTATATACACTTATACAAAATTTATTGATTAACAGATAATGGTTCTTGTCTAATTTCGGATTTTAGCTTAACAAACTCCTTGGCAATTTCATCATTATTACGCTGCGATAAAATACGTAGAATAGTCCAACCGGTTTCGTCCATTTGAATTCGACTTACTAATGAAAGCCAACAAGCGCATGACCCCTAAAAAAAAAATAATTTATATTATAAAAGTTTATTTATTTAAATAGATCATAATTCATTAAATTTGTACCTGTTCTACAATATCCTTTAATGGGAAAACTGCAACACCGACTAGTCTATCTTCTCGGGCAAAGCAATAGTCTTTTACACATATATGCAACTCAAAAAATGTAAGCTGTTCATCTTGGTCAATAACACTGTTAATATAAAGTTATATTAGTCCATTTAAAAAATGTACAAAAAAAACGTGTTTAAACTAAAGTGAAAATTAAGGAAAATTTATATTGATAAAAACCCATAGAATTCAAATATAAATTGAATTATTATGTACTAATTAAAATTTAATATACAAATGAATCATTTTTTAAAAATTTACTTACAATGTAAATGTTTCATTAAATTTCGGTGACCAATTATTTGATTTCGATTTTGTAGCATGTTTTCGTTTTTTGTCATCTAAATTTGGCCCAATCAAATTAATTTCAATGAATGGACGAAACATACCTGACTGTGGTGTCCATTTCAAGTCATTTGCAGCTATCACTGTTCGTATAAATTAATAAAATTTATTTAACTGCTAAATAATTTTGTATCCAACATTTACCTTTTACTGTTATTTTATGTTCTCCACTTCCTGGATGTGTATGAAGGTCTATTTGAACTGATACTTCGCCAACGGTTTCTTCGAGTTTGTTTGAATCTGTAAATAATTTAAGTTACTATACGAAAATAAGCAAATTGAGCTAATATTTCAAAAAACAACCTTCCATTATTTGGCTGGTGATAAACGTTTTTATAAGAGCATCAGTTGTTTGAGTATATAAACTAAGTGCATAACGAAGTGATTGTAGCTCAGCAGATTTTTCAAGAAATTGTTTCTTTAAACCATTTCCTCCGGCATGGAAATACTGTTTTATTGTATCTAATGCAACGTCTAGTACCGCACATTGTTTGGGTGATAAATTTTTTTCCACCTGTTAACAAATAAACATATAGGTACAAATTTTCCGTTTAAAAAAATTGGAGCCACTTGAAAATACCTCTTTTGAAATGTCCATCACGCCACTTAGAGCATTTTTAACATCTTGTTTACCTGCCATATGATTTTTAAACAAACGAGACATGTCTTCAATTTTCGCGTTTGCTGCTAAATTCTTAGCATTATCGGTTATGTTCTTGAACATCATCTATTAGTGATAAGAAAATTGAGAAGTAAATATTTCAATGTCACATTTTAAATAACTTATTTAGTTACCGTTCGATCTGTCATTGGAGGCAGTACAATTGTTTTTTCCAAAATTCGCATAACTATTTTCCATAATTCTTTCAATAATCGTTTCAAAACAGTTTTTTCACAAGATTGTGCGTATAATGTTAAGGAACCATCTAACAAGTCCATTAATGGTCGTAAAACTTCATCAGCTTCAGCAGTAACCATATTTTTTTGTGCTTGCTGAGTTTGATTAGCGTTATTAGGCCCACTTTTCACTAATAACAATAAATCACCCAATTCTTTAACACTGTGTGTGATGCGCGTTTCTAAGCTAATTGCAAATTGTGAGGCTAAGTCATCTAACGTATTATTTAAATTTTGCTGTAATTCTTTCAAAATGTTAGCTGCGTCTTCTTCCAATTTATCCCCACCCATTGATTCAAACATTTTTTCAAGTTGTACTCTAAGTTGTTGTACATTATTCATCAAAATGCATGCCTGTAAAATAGTTGTTATATAGAAAACGTAACAATATCATAAGAACAGCCACATATTTACAATTCTCTCATCGGATCTATGTTCAGGGAATTCTTTTTTTACAATATCTGCATACGCTATTAATACTTTTACAATAGTTTTAGCAAATCGTTTCATATAACGTTTCCAAATTTCAGGATCTGGACACTCAAGCTTACTCACAACATCAAAACATTGTGTTAATTGAGTAAAAACGTCGACTACAGAATTTGAAAATAGTGCATGTTCACTTGATTTTTGGAATCCATCTTTTTTATCACGACGGAAGGCACCATGTAAATATTCTAAAGACACATCATCATTTTCATTTAACCATTGCATAACAAATGGTTCAAACCATGATGGATACTCAGGTACAGCACCTTTATAAGGCGGTACTTCTTTTACATAATTAGTGTATAACCATTTTACTTTAAAATGCAAATTCATGTATGCAGAAGATTTACAAAGTCTGTGTTGTTCATGCTCTTCTAAAGCATATTTCATATCAACGGCAAATAAACTCCACATTGTTGCGGCTGATAGCTGAAATTTGAAATAATAA
Source organism: Tipula helvola (assembly GCA_963556165.1). NCBI lineage: Eukaryota > Metazoa > Arthropoda > Insecta > Diptera > Tipulidae > Tipula > Tipula helvola. The sequence continues at coordinate 236,408,107 of OY744483.1, forward strand.
TTATAATTATACCTACCGTTGGGCAATATTTACGAATTTCATTCCATTTATACCTGTCCTATATTTAATTCTTGGGGAAATTGATTTAGAACAGCACCATAGCTATTTTTATCTTCCTCTATAACGCTTACAATTAATGCAATAAGCTTATGCCAAAAATCAACGCTATCTAGTTTTGGCCCATGGTCATCCATATCACGCTTGGAGTCGGTAGGATCCACCTATTAAAGTTTCGGATAACACATATTCAGGTTAAAAGTTCCGCGCAACATCTAACTTATTATACCAACCTGAAATTCTCTACTATACAGTTCATAACAGTTTTCAAAAAGAAACTGATAAGTTGACCTCAAACATGCTTTAACACAGTCTTTTACTACAGTGCTTGCACGTGGGGGGCTTGACAGCTCTTGTACCTAAAATTAAACAAAAATTGGTCAATTCATAAAAAAATTTAAAAAATTTGATGGTAGCAAGAACAAACAAACCTTCATTCGGAAAAACGTAATACTAGTTAACAAATCAACAGTAGATTTTAAATCCATTAATTTTTCTTGGCTAGATGCCGGAAAATTATTTCTGTACATTGATAAATCAATTCTCAAAGAATTATGTAGTTGATCTAATAATTTTACGAATTTTTCTTTCTGTAAATAAAAGCAGAATAATTTTAGAATTACTCTAAATAAAGTCGATTAATTAAATCTATTCACCCCAAAATTACTGGCAGCAAATCGGTCACTCGCTGAAACCGCACTTGAAGCTGTTGTATGAGCATAAAAAGCATTTATATTGGCCAAGAGAGTACTCATAATGGCTGGAACACCTGGACACAGGTATTTAGTTGATAAACAATGGAAGTGAGTCATGGCTTGGTAAATTGATTCAATTCCATAACGCATTGAAAATTCATCTACAATTTCTTCAGGACTCTCATCAAAATACGTTTTCCAAGCATCATCTTTTTCTAGTGACTGTGGAAGTTTTACCATACCACTATTCTCTTCACATAAGTAATGAAATAAATTTTCATGCAAACATGTATATTGTACATGATAAGGTGCAACTTTTTCTTCACCCTTGATTTCAACCGAAATATGCAAACGAATAGCACCCGATACGGCTGATTTGTCTGTTCTCTTTTCTAAATTATACCAAACGTCCATTTCTCCAGATAACGTACGAACTTCGATTATAGTTTGCCCGAGAAAATCATCAGATTCTCTTGTTAGCTTCTGACGCAATTTAGATTTCAAATCATTATCTTCGTCCCATACACGAACTTTTATACGATCTGAAGAGTTATGGCATTCGCTAAAGAATAAATAATGTATAGTACTTACGGAATATGTACGATATGTATAGGTAAAATTTATAAAGAAGAGTCTTTTAATTCACTTACAAATAAAACTTCTCGTTCCACACAGGATTCAACTCTTGCGGCATAGTTCTTGTACGCTTTTTAACTTTACTAACCTGAACTGTTACATATGGATCACTAGTACCACTTTTATCTTTGGCAATCAAACCTTGAGCGCATATGACTGATTATTTAAATGAGATATGACATTAGAAAATTATTTCTATTAAATTAAATTTTGGTCGGCAGTATTAATACCTGTGATTTGAATTTTAGCAGACCATTTACTTGTACCATCTAAAACACTTTGCTTTACTGCTTTCATGTGCCCTGAATGACTTTTTACTTCAACGCCAAAAACAGCCCTTAAAATGTAAACAAACAAAAAATTACTATTTTTTATAATGCTCTATAAAATATTCAAATGAATATACCGAATTAATTCAAATACTTCCGGTTTTTCATTTTCTCTCTGTTTCATTCTTTCTTTCATAGCAGTTATAATGGAATTAGCTTTATCCTCAGCTCCATGTTTAGAACTTTTCTCAGCCGCCCCTATGTAAGCACAAAAATATGTTTTACATGTTTATAGCAGCTTTAAATATATGGTCATTTTATAATTGAACTTACGTTGCAGACAGTCAGCATTCAAAAGGTCTTTGCACTTTTCATGACATTTTACGCCACACTCATTGCATCTAAAAGCAAAATGATTGTTAAATATGTATTAAACCTAAATAAATTTATTTAAGACGGGTTTATTTAGCAAAACAAAGCATTTCTTGCTAGAAAAATGTTAGTCGTTCTTCTTAGAAAATTTCAAATCATGTGTAACGTTTGTTACATAACGTAAACCCGCCATTATTCTACTTTATAATCAATTGAGAGCTTTTCACTAACCGGACACCTTGACGTGCTATACCCCACAATAACCCTTCACATTCGTAACAATATGTTGGCGATGTAGCTGTCCATAAAACAAAACTGTGTGGTGTTGTTGAAGAGATAGGATAAATAAGAGCTTGTAGAGATTTTTTGTACACGTGCATTTTCTGTTAATTAAAAGAATGATTGAAAATAGGGACGTATTTTACCTAAAGAAAAAGAGACACAACATTAACCATATTTACCAGTTCTTCGTCATTTAAAGTTGCTCTGGGTACAGCTGATGTTAGTCCCGCATTACGCTTGGTTGCGGCCATTGTCTGTATTACAAATATTTATTAGAAAATGTATACTCAGAAATATACTGGAGGAGAAATATTTTATTATACATATCACAAACAATTTAGTAGCTATAATGTAGCTGGTCACTCTAAACTTTAAAAACATAATTAAAGAATTAAGACTATTTGATTAGAAATGTGGTCGCTATGATAAAAGCGTCTCCTAAATCTTTCCCAAATCAAGAACAACGTTATTTTCGATTTTCCGAGCGATTGCAAACCCTTCGCATTATGTAAATTGTTATGATTTAGTTGCTGTATATTTCATCTTGTGATATACCTTGTATTTTGTTATTAGTGTAGCACTGTGTAAGTATTTTGATAATGATCGATTCTACAAATACTTCTAATTTTAAACACAATAAAGCCATTCCGTTTTAGACCCCTCAATAGTCTTATTAGCGTCAATTTATTTTCAAAGCTTGCAACACATTTACTAAACTAATACAAACCATTATAATTTCATAAGCAAAATTCAGATACTGAATTTTAAATTTTAATAGTTAAAAAAGCACAATTTACGCTGTGTGACTTTGTACTTACCGAATGCTGATGGACATGCTAAAGCAATTCATTCAATAATTGAAAGAAATTAAAGTTTTTAATGTCAACTGGTACATCAAAATGCATGAAAATTCTTCAAATTACAACCGTGCTACTGTAAAACGTGCTGTAGCTAAATTGTTACATTTTTTTATGATTAAGGGTTGCAATCGAATTATCGAGTAAATCCGCTGAATACGGTAAATGTTTCACGTTTAGATATTCTTTATTGTTATAAGAATTGAATGAGCATAAAATAGAGAAAAATGCGTAATTTAACAAAAAATGAACACTAAAAATCAACATATGTATATGGTATATCCAACTAAATGATTTACTCGAGAATTCGATTAATTGGTTTCATCGGAACCCATAATTTAATACATACGTTGAAAACGTTAAGATCAACATGCTTTGTTAATTTACTAAGCTCCTATTAGAAGTGTATATAATACATGTATGTACATTGTACATATATTAAAATCCGCAGGGTGCAACTACGTATGCATATTAATTTAAAATAAGTAATTATAGGAGAAATGATAAGAAGTAATGCTTATGGTTCACAAACAAAATGTATCGAGGCCAAATAATTTTGTTACGAGCGACGTTGTGACAATTAACTAAATTGGAATATTGGGGAAATATAATATATGTATACAAAAACAACAAAATGTAAATAAATTCATCATCATAATCCCGAAGGTATAAAATCCTGAAGGTATCCCGAGAGTACAAAATGCGGAGAGTAGGAAATTACGAAGGTACAAAATTCCGAGAGTATAAAATCCTGGCGAAATCGTAAAAAAATCCGATAATCCATATATGTAGGTATTCCGGATTTATAATTTGTAAACTGCTCTTTCTTCGTTCTGACTTTGAAATTATTTTTTCTGGAATTTTGCTTCGTGTTTTATTTATATTTGCAAATACGTATTTGTCGGATTGTCGATTCCTGTTGTTAATATATTTTTCTGTTTGGACTTTATTGAAGTAATAAAAATAGTAATATAAAAAATCCCGAAAAACAATGTAAAGTGACTGAAATGGTGGCCCTTACGACGTCTACTGATAAACACCACGTCAAATAAGTCAAGGATTTGGTGCTCAAAACTCGTTTGTTGACAATTAGAGATTTTGTTTACATCATGCAAACATCGTTTGAGGCTTTGAGAAGTTTTCAATTTTAGTATGTGAAACAGAAATGTAAATAATGTTACGGTGACACCTAGGGAAGAGTAGAATAAGTTATTTGATAGCTCAAAGTTTACTGTACTAAATTAACAGTATAAAACTGTTTCTAGACTAAATGATTTTAGACTATTCCTACTGGAAAAGTCATGAAATTTCTAGAAGTTTTGGTGTGAGTATATTCGCCTTTTAACGCAAAGTGGCTGACATCTGGTGAACGGTTTTACAACTTAGCCAATGGTGGCCAACCGATAAATAAATGCATAATTACACATGTTTCTTAGTGAATTTATTTCAAAATAATCGTTTTTTTGCAATTAAAACATTAAACTCATTTAGATAGGTAATTAATTTATCAATAATATTTGAATTTAAATATAAATGCTGTTCATAAATAACCGGTTTCCACCATTGGCTCGTGCAAATCGTAGCGCCTCTTGCGCCACTTTAAAGGCAAATAAGGAGCGAACGAACATAAGTATTTGCTAAGCGATAATGTGAAGAATAAAAAGGAATTAAATAGTGATTTAAAAAGTGTTTTAGTGAAAAATAAAAATTAGTAGTGGTCAGTAAAATTATGCGAAAATAATTTACGATTGGAGCATCACGGATTCCACCTAGTGGAAAATTTTTAAACTGAGGTACCTGATAATTTGACGTTCGAAATTATTGTAAACAATTCCAATTTTGAACTGTAAACACAATTTTTACTTACAGGATTGCTAATAATTGTAAATTATTCCAAGTTCGGACTATAAAAATAATTTTTAATTACCGCATTGCTAAATTTTCTTTCGTCGCATTTGTGACAAATGTCATTTTATCAGGTGCATCATTTTAACTATTGTCCTCGAGAGGCGCTTTCTCTACTTTTACAATCGTCAATAAAAAGTGATTTTTGCTGTGTTTCTTATTTCTGATCTAATTGATCTAATCGATCTGAGTACTAAAAATCTGTTTCTTATTTCCGCTCAGATCGATCTGATCAATTTTGTTGCTGTTTCTTATTTTTCTTCAGATTAGTTAGATCGATTTTTTTGATTTGCAAAAATATTCCAATTTCTCAGATTGATTTTAGTTTACCTAACTTCACGTAACTCAAATCGCTGATATTACTAGGCGGTGTAAGATCTGTCATTATAATTATTTGTTTTCCTTTTGTCAAACGAAATAGAAATATGTAGAAGGAAATTATAATTATTATGTGGATGAAGGTAAATAATTTTATTAAATAATAAAATAATTATTTTATTCAGCCATATTTTTTATAGAGTATCAACGAAAAGCACGTCGACAAAATCAGAGTCTGGGAGCCAAATTCATATCAGTTTTCACTAATATATTAGGGAATTATTTAAAGGGAATTTCAATATAAAAGTTTTATTTTTTCGTTTATTTATAAAGAATTACAAATGATTTGCTTTTTATTTAGCTCTTTGGCTAGCTCATTTCAAGGTGTTGCTCATTTCCATCGTTTTTCGTGTTCAATATATGCATATGTCTAAAATTCGTTTAACGATGTCTCGATTCAAATGTACGCGTGGGTCATTAAAAATCACTTTTGTCCACGACTAACGTATAATATGTTCATTATATGTTTGTTTCATCATGCGGTAACCGTAGAGAAGACAGCAGAAACACAAGGATTGGTTGAAACAGCACAAGTACCTTCTGAAAGCTTCGATTTGTCGCAGTTGATGGCTGCTATGAACCAAATGATAGGACAAATGGGTGAAATAAAACAACAAAACAAGCGACAGATGGAGAAAATTGCGTAGTCAAACCAAACGAATCGATGGAGCGACAATTGGAGAAACAAAAGATTGAGGTTCAACAACAAAATGAGCGACAGTTGGAGACAATAAACCAGTCAAACCAAGAAATGAAACAACAGTTGGGAGAGATTAAGCCGTCAAACCGGAAAATTGCCGATTGCCAAAAGAAAATGGATGAGAAAATTCTAGAACTGTTTACAAATGTACATGGCGAAATAAAGAAACTACAAACGGAAGTTTAACTAGTCAAGGGTGGAAGAACAATTACAAGCAGAAGTCCAACGTCTCGAGAAAGAGCTAACTGATGTTAAGGCAATTCATACCGTTCACTCAATTAAATTAAAGCCACCAACATTCAACGGATTCGTCATTTTTAAATTTCAATTTGAAACGGCGGCCAATCAAAATCATTGGAATGATGAACATCTTGTTGCAGCTCTAACAGTGGCCCTTAAAGGTGAAGCAGCGGAGGCCCCTCAAACTATTCCGGAAAAAGATAGAAACAGCTATCTCGAAATTATGAAGGCGCTGAATCGGAAGTATAGCAGTGACCACAAGCGGGAAATTTATCGCATGAAACTGAAAAGCCGCTACCAAAACGGAGGAGAATCGCTTCAGGAATTTTCATCTGCAATCGGGTGACTGCGGCATCTAGCACATACACGTACGTCGGCCGATTATAAGGAAAGGCTTAAAATTAACGCATTCATTGATGGTATTCGGGATGGAAAATGATCGAGACTGTGCAAACTATCACAAGATTGTCATTATTTAGGCGCCAAATGAATTTAGATACCAATGGGTATATCGAGCGGATGGTACCAAAATTCGGAAGTGGCAGGCTTAGGTGTTGGGAATGTGACAAGTTGGGTCACATCTCAAGGGATTGTCGGAGCGTAATACAAGAGGAAGAAGTTCGCCACCTTTTATCCAGACGAGCGTTGAACGGTCGGAACAAAGGCCTAGAGGCAGCGAGCTAAAATGTCGGGTATGTAACAAGTTTGGCCACATATCAAAACATAATTATTTTCGTCAAAATATACATGAGAAGAATTTATTCATTGAGTATTTTGGTGGTGGGAAAATCAATAAAATGTGTATTAATTTATCGATATACCGATAGGTTAAAAGTTAATGATAAATCATAGCACTACTTAGTGGAAAAAATTGTTTATTGTTAAAAGTTCAAAGTAGTATATTGTACTAATTTTGTAATGTACTATCAAAATTATTCTGTCGCGACAAAATTTGGTCTCTCGAGGCATTTGTGTTTTCTGTGAACCAAGCATTATTTTACAACAGCTTAATTTAAATTCGTGAATAAAGTGTGCACTAATTAATAAAACAATAACAAAACAATCGAAAATGGTTGAATCATCAAATGAGAACTGAAATTTGATTAGTATTATTCTGTAAAGTAAATTAATGCCTGGTATGTGTTAAATAAGTAAATACTTTAAATAGCGCCGAGTTAATATCTTTTAACATTTACTTTTACTTTTGTCATTTACGCGAAACTTTCCTGTAGTAACAGCATCAGCATGCATACTTATTTGTGCCGATACGTCACTAAATAGGTACTCAGCGTTACTGATTAAACTTTACTACAAAATTGTGTTTAGTTTAATAAATACAATTTCTATATCTGAAAAGGAATTGAATTCATCTATAACCGCCCAGTTACGGTTAAGGTTTTCATAACAATCTTGAGATCTCTATCAAGGTCAAATAAATATAATCGCCTAAAATATTATTTTAAACCACGCAATTTTATAAGTAATGAGTTTACCAAAATTTTAATCCCCTGTAGTTTTGTATAACCCTAGCTTATTGAGATTATTTTGCTATTCGTGGTAGAAAGAATAACCAAACCAAAACCCAATTTGTTTTAGCAACATTTAAAGCTACGATGTAACTTTTTGCTAATTAGCTAAGCAGAGTATGCATGTTTTTTACTGCATACATACGTACTATACCAACCAATGTGTTCATATCGAAAATAATCATACTTAATAAAAAACAACATTATATGTAGTTACAAAATCACTATTATTTCATTCCTATGAACTATTACAGGTAAATCCTTCTAATATAAAACTCCCTAATCATAACAATTAACCATATGAGATGGCCATGTGCGGTGTGGGCTTGTTTTACTCCTAAGAATAATAAATGTTTGCCACCTTTGGTCCATTTAAATCGTAGTGCCATTAGCGGCGATTAATAGGCGAGTGTGACGCCATTTTCATATTTCTTGACATTTGTCAGTCCGGTTCAAATAAATTAAAATATCTACTATAAGGAAATAAATGGCAAAATATGTTTTCAATTAATATCCAAGGATGGTCAACTTATGGAGATGGCAACACTAGACATAGGCCCGATTGTATGAACGCGGATAGAAGATTAATCGGCGGATTAATCGTCGCTTGGATTGTATGAACGACGATAAATACGAAAATTAATCCAAGGATTCATTTCTATCCAATGTTTTTATCTTCTCTTTTTGTTGTCTAAAACAGTGGATAGAAAATGTTTTTTTTTTTGACATAATTGTAATTTTATTTGTTTGGTTCGGCGGACATTTTGATTGTTGTTGCGTTTATTGAAAAAAAAAATCGGAATGGAATCAAAAAACGTAAAATTTCAAATGCCCAACTCGAATTTTTTTTTCTATTGTAGAAAAACATAAAAAAATACTTTCCTGTACAATAAGTACATACATAAGAATGTAAATAAACAATAAATTAAATTTGAAACGTCAAAAAAGTGTTGACACTCCAAAATAAACTGCAATAAAAACTGCAATAAACAGAGGATGGAATTTTTTTTATCCGTGTTTATACAATCGACGAAAAAAAAAATCGTCGGTTGAAGATTAATCTGTATCTCCGGATTTTTTTTAATCTATCCGTGTTCATACAATCGGGCCTTAACGTTTTTTTAAACATTTTCTTGAGGCACATATAATGACTTTTATACTAGTGCCATCTTCATGTAAATTGTATTAACTACCGTACTTTAGTTTAGTTAGTTAGTTTAGTCGATTAAGCCACACAGCATTAATAAAACTAAATATTGTTACGGTGCCACCTAGGATGGAGTAGGATAAGTTAGTTGATAGCGGAAAGTTCTACTATGGAATTTTCCATGATAAAACTGTTCAAATGTGTTTAGACTATGTATTTTTACCGGAACAATCATGAAATTTCGAGAAGTTTTGGTTTGAGTATATAAGGAGTGAACGAAAAAGGAAATTAAAAAGTGATTTAAAAAGTGTTTTAGTGTGAAATAAAAGTTATAAGTGAACAGTGGAATTATACAAAAAGTATAATAAGTGATTTTGTAAATTTTTGTTAATAAATTGTGTTGGAATAATTTTTATAATCAAGAAATAAAATCGTTTGTGATAAATTGAAGTGTTTTATGTACAATCCAGTGATATGAACCTTGATTGGCAAGGCAAAAACGTAACAATATATTTAATATATTTACTCTAGTGGTAAACACTACAACTACGTGAAGAAGAGACATTTTCTATACCCCCACTACTTCTCAGTAGAATGAAATTATGCATTATGAAAATAGACGGCATTGTTGTTGTAAAATTCAAAAGTAAGACTATAAATAGTAATTTTAAAAAATCTTTGACAGATAGAATCTATCTCAAACGAACAAGATTCGTAAAGTTTATTTCGATTTAACAAACTCAACGAAAAATAGCAAATTGGATTCATGTTACATGTATGTCACACACAAAATATTGGGCAATGCTTTTCCGATACCCAAATGATGCACTAAAATTTAAATATCTCAAAATTCTTGAAAAAATCCACGGATCTATTTGGCTGATTGGCTGCCATTTCGGTCTGAAATTTGTTTTGAAGTGCTTTAAATTACATTGCCTCGCAAACGAATTTATGTTGAATTCTATTGACGCAAAATCGGATTTAGATAAAAAAACTGAACTGACAGGTAGTCAGTACTGAACAGTAGGTTCCGTTTTTGTGAGTCACTAGGACTAGAATAAGACATTAGATTTTATATTTGCAATTTTTAAGTTTCTTATAGTTTTTTTACAGATAACCCACAAACAAAAGAGCAATGAGATTTTCTTGCTCGATTGACACCGAAGTTAAGATTTCTTTTTCTTAGAGGATAAAAAAATCAATCGAAAACTAAGTATTCTGGCGGATATACTGCTATTGAGAGTTCCGTTGTTTTTATTTAGATTATTATTTATTTTAGGGGTATTTCCTCCAACAGGTCGCAAATAAACTATTTGCGCCTCAAAATCTGACTACTCGATTGATTTTAACATGACGTTTTCAATTGGAATTTCTTTTTTTTTGTATTTTATTTGCGACTGAGTAGTAAAAACATATAAAATCTACCACCGACTTTTTGACGATGCAAATAAAATCAAGTAAGTCAAGACAATTAATACTACTCAGTAGCAAAAACAAATGAAATACAAAAAAAAACCATTTCAATTGAAAACTGATTGACCTGTTGGAGGATATACCCCTTCGTCTGATTATTTTTTTCCCCCGAAAGAATTTGTTGTAAGTATTTAGTTATCCAAGTATAACAAAATTGAACTCATTCATAAGTTCCAATTTTTTTCCTATTTATCAAAATTATCGTTGGAACTTAGGTAACCCACACCTATTAAGTTCCATAGATATAGAATTTTTGCTTCACTTTTCATAAAAAATCTTATAATAAAATGGAACTCAGTTCCAAATAAATCAAAATATATTTGAATTAATGATACTTGGGTATTAGTTGTTTAAAATAGGATAACTTCCCGGTTTTTAAACTTAGGTACTATTAGTAATTAGAGACAGAATGATTGTGTTGAACCATTTTAATAGTTTATAAAGATGGTTCGACTTTTCTTCGAGTTCTATTTATAATTTTGGTTGTAGGAGTAACGAATAAACTAGCAGCAAAAACAAAGTTTAAGGTTTAAGTTAGTAGGTTCATTCGATATTTTCATTGTTTTCGCAAAAATTGCATACGAGTAAGTATGTATGTATATTAAAATATTTATCTGTATATATTTACTTTGAACTTACCTTTAATACCTAATACAATACAAATAGTTGGAGTGCGTTTGAGATTTAGATAACATTATATTATATTTAGATAACAAATAAAGCTCATGTAAATTTAAACTATTGTTCTGTAATTTTTTTTACAAATTATACTTACAAGTTCAGATACCAAAGGTATCGATTTTCGGCGTGGCCTAATATCAGGCATACTGTCGATGTTACTATAAAATGGATTATCACATGGTACATTTGCCTTGGCTGCATTTTGATCTTTCCGATTTATTCGCTAAAATTACAAAAATCATTTATAATAATTAACCTTATATTAAGTGATTTGTAGTCATTAAATCAAATAATTGTCAATCTAAGCTAGCATATTTCAAAATTTTTATTGATCTGTAATAATAAAAGTATGATTAGAAATAAAACCATCTCCAATTCAGAATAAGATGTGTCTGTCTGAAAATGAAAAAAAAAATTAATTTAAACATATTTGAAATTTGTGAATATAATAGCAGTATAAATGGCAGTAGTTGAAAAGCAGCCTGTTGTGTCCTAGCGCCATAGAAAAGCTTCCACATAACTACCTTAAAGATACTTCGCATCTCACAAATTATTTAATCAGTTTGTAAATTTGTTTTTTTGTCATTTTAGTAATGTACGATTAAACATCATAAAATAACCAAGCTTATAAGCTATATTTCCTTAATTGCAATTTTTTAGAAGATTATGAAGGTAATTAAAAAACAGAATTACATAATTCTAATCTATAATTATTCATTTTTGAAATTATACCAAATAGTAATGTATTTGTAAACAGATTATATAAATTATGATTAAAATATAATATTCCTCCAAATTTTTTGCAGTACATATCCGAAAACAATTACTTAGAACAGAGATCAGGAAAAATAGCCATTTTTAAAAACGGCTATATGTGTGCAATGTACAACAAATAACCACATCACATCAAATGAATTTTAATATGTATAAATGTTCTCAAATCAATTAAATATAATATGTAAAAATATTTTTATTTTGAATCATTTTTTCACGTAGTACAAATATATAGAAACTGTTGCTCAAGTTAGAGTACAAAATTACAACAATGAATATACACATACATACGTGTTAACGAGTATTTAATATAATATTCTTAGCTGTTCGCTCTCATTTTACTGGTATGTAGTTAATAATGAAAGGGGGTGAATATTTCTAGGAATTCTTTGATTAATATTTTTTTATGAATCATAATTTTACTTTACGATTAGGAATATCTTAACGAATGATGTTCACAAGAAAAATCTTATATGTAGGTTGGATTGCAATTTGAGACGCTGTGAATGTAATACGAATATCCTTCAACTCATCCCCTGCTATTTGTGACACCCACACTACTGCTTTCATTATGGTTTTGGTCTACTAATTTCAACACAGTCAAATTGCACTGGTTTAATTTTACATTGAATTAACTAAAATAATATGAAATTTTAAGATTTGTTCAATCAGTAGATAAACTGTGTTTTAATTAATTTTTACTTTATTTTAATAGTTTCAAATTAATACACTACAATTTTCTCACTAAAGCAATATAATCAACTGTCAAAAACTTTTTATTGATCGATTTGAGAAACGATGTGATGTGAGGTACTCTACCGGGTAACACTTCAAATCGCACTTTAATTTGGGTCTGTCTTTTCATTACTTAAAAAAAGCCTTTTGGATTTTATATGTACATATGTATGTACACATGTATAAGCATTATATGTATGTGCATATGTATAAGCGTTAATTGGTAAAACTCTTTGCTTTTAAATACTCTGCATTCACAGTTATACCGTCTTACTTTGGTAAAAGTTATTCCTATTCGGATAGGAATGAAATTGTAGCCAAAGTAAGAGAGTCAAGAATATTTTTATTTTTATTTTTAACAGTTGGCACCAAGCTATAAAATATAATTTATTATTTAGAATTTTAACAAATATAAAATAGTGATGACAAATTATTAAATAAAGTATAATAATTTCAAATGATAATTAACAAAATTTAAAATTTTGTTAAAATTCTGATTTATCGAAAAATTGATAATTGTTATTTAATTCCAATTAAATAACTCATAAAACTTAGGGCCAAATCGACAAACCACAATTAATTCGCAACTGCGACTAAATTGTCCCTTTTGGTATTTTTAAACCGCAATAAAATCACAGCTTAAAGTGTAGATTGAAGTTGTAGTCGTGGATATCGGCGTAGTCGCCGATCAGTGCGATTCACAATCAGTGAATATAATTGACGTTTAAAATCGAATTTATCATTTATAATTTCGATGTAAATTTATTTATTTTAGGTCATAATAAATAATAATAATAATAAACAAAATACCTTTATTTAGCAATAATTAATCAATTAATATTATTTTTATTGTGATTTTGGCGTTGAAAAAGTTAGAATTTATTTGGAAAAATTTATTATTTGAAAATTGTACTAGATTTCTGAATAAATTTGCTGTTTTATTCTGGTTTAAAAATACCGTTTTCGAACATCAATTTCGAAGAAAGAGTAACTGCAACTAAAAGTTGTAGTTGTGTCTATCGATTCGGGCCTAAATATATTTAATATATTTACTCTAGTGGTAAACACTACAACTAGGTAGTTGAAGAAACGAATTTTTCTATAAGAACTTTTCTTTTTACTTTGAGTGTTTGACGAATGGTACAGGTCAAGTCGGGGATAAAAACTCAAATTTCAAACATTTACACAGGAATCCTATGTAACGCAAGCCGTAATAAATTTAAAACAATTAATGGTTTTAATTCCTCCTATAGGAGGAATTTTTACTTAGAGTGTTTGCTGTATGGTGCGTCGTTGTCCTGGGACAAAATCTCAAATGTCAAACATTTACATAGGAATTCCTATGTAACACAAGTGTAAATAAATTGTTATTTATGAATGATATTTCTTGATTTATTGGAATTTTATAAGAGGTTTTTATTTATAAAGTGGTAAAGAATACATTTTAACTTTAATTGGAAGATATTTTTCTATTTTGTTTAAAATAAATTTAGAGGTGTATTTCTAAGTAAAACATGTCAAGATACGAATATTGTTATTTTATAAAGATAATTTATTAGTTTTTGTGATGAGACGTTTGTATCTGCAGTATTTCAAATTAGTTCTATTAATATTTACTTAATTTTTTTAATACTAAATCCCAGGCACACCATCTATATGCGAACTCTCTTACTAATTGAAAAATCCTCCTATAGGAGGATTTTTCAAGTAGTAAGAGAATCCGCATATAGATGGTGTGTCTGGGATTTAGTATTAAAAAAATTAAATAAATATTAATAGGACTAATTTGTAACAATGCAGATACAAACATCTTATCACAAAAACTAATAAATTATCTTTATAAAAGAATAATATTCGTATCTTGACATATATTTCTTAGAAGTACAACTCTAAATTTATTTTAAATAAAATAGAAAAATATTTTCCAATTAAAGTTAAAATGTATTCATTAACACTTTATAAATAAAAACCGTTCCAAAATTCCAATAAATCAAGAAATATCATTCATAAATAACAATTTATTTACATTTGTGTTACATAGGAATTCCTATGTAAATGTTTGACATTTGAGATTTTGTCCCAGGACAACGACGCACCATACAACAGACACTCTAAGTAAAAATTTTCCTTATAGGAGGTGTTTTCGTTTAGTTCAGTGATCACCACCAGATAGTGTGTAAGGAATTTCATATAAATAATTTTTTACAAATCTTAGTGGAATTAATTTTTATAAGTGCCGGCACTCATATTACTTCATAAAAACCAATAAATTGCCTTTATAAAACAACTAAATTTTATCTTCACACCTTTCACTTGATATTTAGAGTTCAATTTATTTTTAACTAAATTAGAAAAATATTTACAAATTCAAGTTAAAATGTATTTATTACCATTTTGTAAATGACAATCACCTACAAAAATTTAATAAATTAAATAAAACCATTGATTGTTTTAAATTTATTACGGCTTGCATTACATAGGATTCCTGTGTAAAAGTTTGACATTTGAGTTTTTATCCCCGACTTGACCCGCACCATGCGTCAAACACTCAAAGTAAAAACACCCCCTATAGGAGGAATTTTTATTTCGAGTGTCTGTTGTATGGTGCGTCGTTGTCCTGGGACAAAATCTCAAATGTCAAACATTTACATAGGAATTCCTATGTAACACAAGTGTAAATAAATTGTTATTTATGAATGATATTTCTTGATTTATTGGAATTTTATAAGAGGTTTTCATTTATAAAGTGTTAATGAATACATTTTAACTTTAATTGGAAAATATTTTTCTATTTTATTTAAAATAAATTTAGAGTTGTATTTCTAAGCAAAACATGTCAAGATACGAATATTGTTGTTTTATAAAGATAATTTATTAGTTTTTGTGATGAGACGATTGTATCTGCATTGTTACAAATTAGTCCTATTAATTATTTATATAATTTTTTTAACACTAAATCCCATACACACCATCTATATGCGAACTTTCTTACTAATTGAAAAATCCTCCTATAGGAGGATTTTTCAATTAGTAAGAGAGTTCGCATATAGATGGTGTGTCTGGGATTTAGTATTAAAAAAATTTAAGTAAATATTAATAGGACTAATTTGTAAAAATGCAGATACAAACGTCTCATTACAAAAACTAATAAATTATCTTTATAAAAGAACAATATTCGCATCTTGACATGTTTTACTTAGAAATACAACTATAAATTTATTTTAAATAAAATAGAAAAATATTTACCAATTAAAGTTAAAATGTATTCATTAACACTTTATAAATAAAAACCTGTTACAAAATTCCAATAAATCAAGAAATATCATTCATAAATAACAATTTATTTACACTTGTGTTACATAGGAATTCCTATGTAAATGTTTGACATTTGAGATTTTGTCCCAGGACAACGACGCACCATACAACAGACACTCGAAGTAAAAATTTCTCCTTATTCAATTAGTAAGAGAGTTCGCATATAGATGGTGTGCCTGGGATTTAGTATTAAAAAAATTAAGTAAATATTAATAGAACTAATTTGAAATACTGCAGATACAAACGTCTCATCACAAAAACTAATAAATTATCTTTATAAAATAACAATATTCGTATCTTGACATGTTTTACTTAGAAATACACCTCTAAATTTATTTTAAACAAAATAGAAAAATATCTTCCAATTAAAGTTAAAATGTATTCTTTACCACTTTATAAATAAAAACCTCTTATAAAATTCCAATAAATCAAGAAATATCATTCATAAATAACAATTTATTTACACTTGTGTTACATAGGAATTCCTATGTAAATGTTTGACATTTGAGATTTTGTCCCAGGACAACGACGCACCATACAGCAAACACTCTAAGTAAAAATTCCTCCTATAGAAAAATTCTCTTCTTCACATAGTTGTAGTGTTTACCAGTGGAGTAAATATAATAATTATATTTATTTTTATGAGTTGGTATTAAATAACAATTATCAATTTTTCGATAAATCAGAATTTTAAATTTTGTTAATTATCATTTGGAATTATTATACTTTATTCAATAATTTGTTAACAGTACTTTATATTTGTTAAAATTCTAAATAATAAACAATTATATTGTATATGCTGCGAGTCGAGTCGAGTTTAATCCTAGTTTAACTCTCACTATATACAGTCGAGTTATTTTCTAGCGAGTTTTCGTTTGATTTCACGCCTTTCAATTTTGTCCGACAGTTTTTTAATTTTTTTCGATTTTGCACAAGCTGCGTTTTTCTATTCGCGATTTGCAACAAAGTAGCTGACATCTGGTGAAAACAATATGAACAAAATTTAACCATAGAACAAGGGGGATCAGAACTGTCAAACATTTGAATTTGACAATACTCGTCCCCTTTACTTACATAGAAACCAACGCTAACTACATTTGATGAAAATCGCCAATAGATTGCTGCTCGAAATCCCGATAAACTTTTTTCGATTTTTTCAGTCCAATTGAAATTATTTGAATATTTAATCATTAAGTCTTGGTTTCGACCGCAAAGTTCGTTGTTATTTTAACAACGGGAAATATTATTTTTTTGCGGTTGTATCGATGTTTCTTTTGTAAATGGATTTGTAATGCAATTACAATTGTAATTGTATTAAACCTCAAAACTTATAAATACATATACAAATGAAATACCGACACAATCGTAAAAATAAAAAAATTTCCCGTTGTTAAAATAACAACGAACTTTGCGGTCGAAACCAAGACTAAATGTGATAGATTTAATGTTAAACCACAGAAAAGAATGAACAGATATGGAAGTTCCATGTCAAGTATTTACATAGAAATATTCAATCTAAAAAATGTATTCCTGCTCTAATCTAACCAGTTAAGACAGGGAAAACATAATACAATAATATGTTTCGCTTCTCTTCTTTTTTGTTTTTTATACAAAGAAGAGAACCGAAATATGTTATATTGTATTATATTGTCTCTGTCTTAACTGGTTAGATTAGAGTAGGAATACATTTTTTTGATTGAATATTTCTATGTAAATACTTGAATTGGAACTTCCATATCTGTTCATTCTTTTCTGTGGTTAAACTACATAAAGTAATTCATTAACTTAAAGCCGGTATTCCATTATGAAAAAATGTTGATCAGCAAAAATATATTGAGATAAAAATATAAAATCGGTTGTTGTGTGAATGAGATACCCAACGTCGTCAGTAAACATTTTTATTATAAAAAAGTTGTGGCTGTGTTCGTGTGATGCCATAATTATTGACAAAAAGTCATAGTACATACGTCATTTTTATGGTAAAGATATTTTTTATTTTTTATTCTGTTACGGAAAATAAATGAAAAAAAATAATTCTGATTTTCCCCTTCCGAATAAAATATTTTTAAATCGCATGCAATCCTGCTGAAAATTTTTCAGCAGAATATTGTTGCGAACTCGCACTGACAATTATTGAGATATAAAATTCTGTACTAAAAAAACAGCAAAAATTTCCCAGTATTTTTCCCTGTATTTATCGCGATCTCGTGCAGCTAATATAAAAACGCAGCTACAAATGGACAAAATAAAATGCGAGAAACTTTGAGCAACTTTGATTTACTTGTCAAAAATACATTTTATTGACAAGTTTATTTAGATTTGTGTCGTTGCATCTGATAAAAATTCGTATTAACAAAAAAATCATGCTATTTAAAATAAATAAATAATGAACTTTGTGTCATAAAAAATTAAAGTTCGTTCAATATTTAATTTTGGGTTGTCCGCTGTCCTATTTCAAGTGTGATTTTGTTTGTTGCTAAGCCAGGGAAATGTTATGGTGTTTTTGCTAAATTATCAATTATGTAATTCTTTCCTCTTCCTCCTGTTCTGTGATATTTGGCGATGATGGTTTCTATTGTAATAATCGTTAATTAAATTATCCTAATAATACGAGTTCGCAACAATTCTATGGTTAAAGCACATAAATTGATTAAATTCAATCATTAGTTTTCCTTTTATAATTTGTACTGTTTGGTTCAAGTGAAAAAATTCCATAATTAAAACATTAATTTTACTTATACATAACATTCGTAAGATATGTGGCAGCAAAATTCAAATTTTTTTAATTAAAACCTCAACCTAAAATTAATTTTTCCTACTTCTCACCAAGCGAATACATGGTCGAAAATAAAAGCGAGAGCGAGTGTACTCGCATAGTGCAAAATCGCTTTTTCTCGCTTTTAGCTAAAAGTCGCTCAATAGGCGACTCGCTGTGTGCAAAATCTCAGTCCCTTTCATTACACGATTTTCACAAAAACCGCATTATTTCGTTTTCAGAACGCGGTTTTTGACAATCGGAATAAATGAAAATCGCGATTAACTTTGTGTCTGTCTAGGGTCTTATACGGTAGACAGGCACAAAGTTAATCGCGATTTTCATTTATCCCGATTGTCAAAAATTGCGTTGTGAAAACGAAATAATCCAGTTTTTGTGAAGATTGTGTAATGACAGTCGTGTCATTACACGATTTTCACCTAAACCGGATTATTTTGTTTTCACAACGCGATTTTTGACAAAAATGACAACTGAAAATCGCGATTAATTAACTCTGTGTCTGTCTACGGTAGCTTGTCTCATGAAAATTGACAACAAAGTTAAAAAAATTAAAAATGTTTGATTTTATGACTAATATCAATTCTACTTCCATAAAGAACAAATAAATATTTAAAGCAACAAAGAACAGACAAAAAAAAGCAAAAGAAATTAGTTTTCTGTAAAGAGATCACACATTTTTAACTTTTTTAACTTTATTATGTTGCACAAGGGTCGCCCACCAATTTTCAAGAGGCAGGCCTGAAGCCTGATGGAATATTTTTTTTTGTCTTCGCTCTGTCGAATTGGAGCTTAATTTAATAAAGTACTAATTAGCACATTCGAAAAGAGACCATAGTAAATGTATAGTAAAATTTATTTTTGGTTATGTTGGTAAAAAATTTACTAAAATTACCTTGCCCATACAAAAAGTTAAAATATATAAAATCCAATATCGAAAAAGTTCGAACACGCATTTTCATGGATAATAAATCGCTTGCCATTTAAAACATATTTTTTTGTATTAAATTCGATATAAAGTTAATTTTTCGTCACATAAATCCGATCATTACTGTGGGTTTCCACTTGGGATGCCTTTGCGAATAATCGTAATCTGTTTTAAATTTTTTCACACGGATAGTATACATTGAAAAAAAATACATATCGGTATATAAATTTGTCTACGCAACCATAGAGAAATTTACAATACGATTTGCAATCAAAAGTAGTCATGCCTACATCTTTTTCCATTGCAAATTTCGCATTTACAAAAAAAAGTAAAAATTTCCCTTATTTTGTTTAGGAACATTTTCAATCCTCCGATAAACAAAGCAAGCTGAAATATTTTTCCTATGTGAATAATTTGTTGTTTTTATTATGATTTTCTATTGACGTCTAGAAATGTCTAAATTGACAAAATTATTTGGTAATACAAATACAAAATTTTTCTAACATAGTGACATGAAACAAAAAATTTCCCTTTGCGAATATTCGCAAAGCATCCAAGTGGAAACCATAGGTTAAGATTAAAAATGCCAAAATAATAAAAACAACGACATTAAAATTTACTATAAATTTACTACCCATGTTCAGAAAAAGATTGACAAATTTTAGTCGTGTTCCAGTCGACCACCTCAAGTACTTATGAGTACTTAGGTTTGTGTCTTTGCTTAAATTTAACTACTCGTAACTGCTGAGAATGCAAGAGCAGTTACGAGTACAGTAAAATCTCTCAAAGACGGAATCTCAAGGGACCGACAAAATTTTCCAGGTTCCGGGTTTCAGAGGTTTAGAAAAATGTCTTCATCATAAAAATATATAAAGATATGGCGGTTTATTAATTTGGATGTTCTCGTTGCCACGCAAATTTTGTTATTTTCATTAGCAGTTGGATATTTGGACATAACCTCATCTTTATTTTTGATAATGTTATTCATTTGCGACTTTCCACAATTTAATACGCGCATATTTCAAATACTGATTCATTTTCAGTATTCACTTAAGTACAATATTCTTTCCATTTAAGTATAAATTATGAATTTTATTTGTTTTACTCGTTTTGTTGCAAAAAAAAATTTTCACAGTCTCATCAAAAATTGACATTTGTTTGGACATACAAAATATGTACATACATATATGTTTGATACCAATTTTTATTTTACAATTCAATGTGAAGTTCAGTATAATTCCATGTTTGAAGAGTTTGGGTGCATAATTATTGCTCTACGAAATAATTTCCTTCCGCGTCTCGAGAGTTTCCACGTAAAAAAGCAAATTTAGATTCAAATTAGGTTGAAGGGACCATTTAAAACCCGATTTTTCCGTGGCTGACGAGTTTCCACGATAATCAGATTCTGTCTTTGAGAGATTTTACTGTAGTTAAATTTAAGCAAAGACACAAACCTAAGTACTCATAAGTACTTGAAGTGGTCGACTGGAACACGACTATTATCTTCAAATTTTACTACATACAAATTTACTTTGGTCTTTTTCCGAACATGCTAAATATGTAGTGTACTAATTTAGTACTACATATCTTATTTCATTTTTTTGTTTAAAGGGATAGCATGTTTGGTTTTGAGGGTGAATTTTTACGAATCGAGCTTAACTTCATGTTTGATATGATCTCATTCCGAAATCCGAATTCGTTCGTTTCGTTTTTTTGTAGAAACGGCAAGTCGGCAAGTATAAAAGTTGATTTTACGTGAAGAAGTGCTTTTTGTTTGAAGTTAGAAAAAAAATTAAAAAAAAATGGTAATAAATATTATTTTTTTAAGGTTTTAATCGAAATAAATCTATTTCACGTTTATTATAATTTAATTCCATATTGATTTATATCAATTTTATGTTATTTTGGTACAAACTCTTAATTTGGTGTGCCGGGTGGTGAATGACCATCTGCACGTGAATTTTGGTATCTTCTAGAAGCTTTTACAAGAGCACTGCCTTCAAATAGATATTTTCGCAGGTTTGCCTTAGTCGATGGTAGCACCGTAATTTATTAAATAAATTGTTTTTATTAAAAAAATTGAATTCCTACTTTTCCAGAATTTATTATAAATAAAGTGCTTAAATCAATTTTGCTCATTACACAAGTTTCCATCTTTTCCAGAATTTATTAAATAAAAGAGGCATTTTTGAAATCTGCGAAAGGTATTCTGAAATATCTAATTGATTGTAATAATTTTTAAAGAGGTACAGCGTACAGATTGGAAATTAAATTAATTTTGAAATAAAAGTAAAATGAATCCAACATGTCATACCCTAGAAGTTGAAAACCATTTAAACAAAGTAAGGTTAAGTAAGATAACACCGTCAATTTTTTTTTTTTTTATAGGAAGTTGCATTGAATCCTATTCGGCTACTCAAAAATGAGGCACATGAAGAAAAAGCAGAAATTGCACGCCTTTCTTCATTTATTGGAGCAATTGCTATTGGAGACTTGGTAAAAAGTACTTTGGGACCAAAAGGTATGGATAAAATTCTTGTATCTGCTGGGCGAAATGCTGGAAACGTTGAGGTCACGAATGATGGTGCTACAATCTTGAAATCCATTGGAGTTGATAATCCCGCGTCAAAAATTTTAGTGGATATGTCCAAAACACAAGATGAGGAAGTTGGCGATGGCACGACATCTGTAACTGTATTGGCTGCAGAGCTATTACGCGAAGCAGAAAAGTTAGTAGATCAAAAGCTTCATCCGCAAACAATCATTTCTGGCTGGAGAAAAGCCTTAGAAGTGGCACGTACAGCATTAACTAATTGTGCACAAGATAATTCATCTGATTCTGAAAAATTTCGTGAAGATTTGACCAACATCGCTAGAACCACTTTAAGCTCAAAAATCTTATCACAACATAAAGAGTAAGTAAAAAAAAAAACCTGAAATAAAAAAAATTAAATTAAATTTGTTTTAGGCATTTCGCTAAATTGTGTGTGGACGCCATTTTACGACTTAAAGGATCTGGCGAACTGAGCGCTATTCAAATTATAAAAAAAAAAGGTGGTATTCTCGAAGACTCTTTCCTCGATGATGGTTTTCTCTTAGATAAGAAGCCTGGTGTTCATCAACCCAAAAAGATAACAAACGCAAAAATTTTGATCGCCAATACGCCTATGGATACTGATAAAATTAAAGTATTTGGTTCAAACATCAAAGTCGATTCCATGGCTAAAATTGCTGATTTAGAATTGGCCGAAAAAGAAAAAATGCGTGACAAAGTCAACAAAATTTTAAGCCACAATTGTAATGTATTCATTAATCGTCAATTGATTTATAATTATCCAGAACAATTGTTTGCTGATGCTGGTGTTATGGCTATTGAGCATGCTGATTTTGATGGTGTAGAGCGTTTAGCTTTGGTGACTGGAGGAGAAATTGTATCCACATTCGATAATCCCGATTTAATTGTTTTGGGACATTGCGATTTGATTGAACAAGTTATGATTGGAGAAGATACTCTCCTTAAATTTAGCGGAGTAAAATTGGGTGAAGCTTGTACTATAGTAATTCGTGGAGCAACACAACAAATTATTGATGAAGCTGATCGTTCGATTCACGACGCTCTTTGTGTTTTATCTGCAACAGTTAGAGAGAGTAGAATTGTTTATGGTGGTGGATGCTCTGAAGCTTTGATGGCTTGTGCAGTCCTTGCTAAGGCTACAGAAACACCTGGGAAAGAAGCAATTGCAATGGAATCTTTCGCTCGTGCTTTATTACAGCTACCAACGGTGATCGCCGATAATGCTGGTTATGATTCATCTCAATTAGTCTCTGAACTTCGTGCTGCTCACACCCAACAAAAGTCTTCAACATTAGGTTTGAATATGGAGGAGGGTAAGATTGGATGTATGAAAGAACTGGGAATTACTGAATCTTATGTGGTTAAACGACAAGTATTAATGTCAGCGGCCGAAGCAGCTGAAATGATTTTAAGGGTAGATAATATCATCAGATGTGCACCCAGACGACGAGAACCTGATCGTGGATATTGTTAAATTAATTTTTTTAAATGTGTGTAACTTTAAATTTCACATTTTATCTTTTATTTTTCATAATTGCATAACACTTTAATATTTACTTTATTTAATGTATTTTGCTTACAAGCACCATATTTCGAAATACAATACTTCACAAACTTACCATTCTTTTTTGACTTATAAATAGGTTTTTTTTATTTTTTTGAATTATAAAACAACTTTTGGGGGGGGGGGGGGGGGGGGGTTCTGGAATATGGGCAAGTAGGATGGAACTTTGCTATTTCTTCATCGATTTTAGTGAAATTTGACATGCGTGATTGAAATGAGATTCTTAAATGATTTTCGATGAGTTCTGGAATATGGTCAATTAGGATGGAACTTAGCTATTCCCTAACCGATTTTAGTGAAAGGATCCCGCAATAATCTTATGGAAATTGGGTTTCGGTCAAATTTTCTGAATTTTTGATATGTTGTATATTTTATCATCCTTTGACATGCACGATGGATTTGGAATTCTGAAATGAATTTTAGATAAAGTTCTCAAATGTGGCCAATTAGGATGAAACTTGGCTATTTTTATCGGATTTTAGTGAAATTTGACATGTGCGAGGGAAATGGGATTCTTAAATGATTTTTGGATAAAGTTCTGGAATATGGCCAAGTAGGATGGAACTTGGCTATTCCTACGCGCAATTAATCGAAAATGGGACTCTAAAATTATTTTTGGATAAAGTTTTGGAATATGGCCAAGTATTATGGAACTTGACTATTTTTTAACCGGTTCCAGTGAAATTTTACATCTGCGATGGAAATGTGATTCTAAAGTAATTTTTGAATAAAGTTCTGGAATATGGCGAAGCAAGATGGAACCTGGATATTCCTTAACCGAGTGTGATGAAATTCTATAAATGCGTTGGAAATGGGATTCTAAAGTGGTTCTTAGATAAAGTTCTGAAATACGGCCTGTTAGAATAGAACTTGGCTATTTTGTAACCGATTTTAGTGAAATTTGAGATTTATGATGGAAACAGGATCCTACAATTATTTTTAGAAAAAGTTCTAGAATAGATCCGGTTAGGATAGAATTTGGCTATTCCTTAACTAATTATGATGAAATTCGGCATGCTCCACTGAAATAAGGTTCTAAAAAAGTTTTTTTAATTTCGGGGCTCTACACTACCGTTAGAAGTTTTACTAAGACTGCGCGTGGTGTCACCCACTTTTATATTTTTCTTTAATTGTGATTAAATTTCCAGGCAAATGTATAATAAATACATATATCAATATGAGAAACCTCAACAGTTACCAGATTCATAAAAACCTTCATAAACTTATCATAAAAGATATTGTCATTGAGGTTTCTGTAAACCAGGCAGCTGTTGAGGTTTATCTACTGTGAGGCCACACCTACAAGTGCCAACAAAAATTGGAAAAAAATGTTGATACGTCTAAATCGGTCCTTAATCATCAGAGAATTCAGAGCAGAACGGATTTGATCAATACAGTTCAATAACAAAGAGACAAAATATGTGCAGTCTTATTTTGGAAATTTACAACAACAATACCGTGTGAATAGTTTCAAACCAAGTTTTATGTTTGGTAAAACAAAAGGGACCGGTTTTAGGTTCATGTTACACGCTGCGTTAGATAATTTTATGTTAATACAGGTAAACTTCGTTTAACGAACTCTCGAATTAACGAACATCCAAAATTGTTGAAAAACCTCGTATTACGAACTTCAAACCTCGAATTTATTAAATTCGCCTTTTTTGTAGTAAATACAATTTTTTTTTGTTGTCAAAAATCAAAATCAATACCCTTATTCCCTTGATCGTGTCACTTCAACTTTAAATTGGTATTCTCTTAATCGATCGAAGTGATACTGATAATATAAGAGAATGCGATATAAACGGATTTTTGTCACTTCAAACGACGATTGTTACATCGATCGACTAAGAGAATACCAAAAAAATGTGACTGTCGGTATATACAAGTGACACGACTAAGGGACAAAAGAAGCCTAACTAATGAACGGACACAATACGTTCGTTAAACGAGGTTTACCTGTACTTCCTGCGAAAATGAAACCATGCTTTTATATTTTATAATCAATAATTGATATTCTTTATATACAAAATTTTTTATTTTTACTCATTTTATAATTTGTAATTTTCTTTATATGTAACGCATTCCTAAAATTACAAACAAAAATATTTGTAAAATCAGAATAAAAAAAACACTTTAGTTCTCGCGTTTAATCTAATTTCATAGAAATACAATATGTTTTAAACAATAGTTTCAATAGTAATAATTAATGTATTTAATTTTAAAAATGTTCACCCCATCACAACACGTTTGATTCTTTGTAGTGAATTGGATTTTAATATTTTATACATTTTGGATTTAGTTATTATCGATGACCAAATCATATCATAATCAGAAAATCAATGAATGAATAATAAAATGAACTCTCAATTATATAAACTTGTATAAAGTTGATTTGTTTATTTAGTTTTTGCTATGCGATTGATTTTTTTATAACTTAATATTTTCCTACATAAATAGATTCATTATTGAACTAGCGTATGCCATTGGTTTGATATCGGGATGTGCCTGTTGAAATAAGAAAAATGCATTTAAAACTTTTATGTAGGAACGTCGGGAAACACCTCAAGCAGTGGACTTAAGCAATGATAATAAATCATAATTTGAGCAAAAATATAGGCAATTAAAAAACACAAAATTCGTTTTTTTTAATTTTTCTATTAAAAAATTAGAAATTTTTTGTGTAAAAAAGATGCCTGTTTTTATGTTCAAACTATGATTTTTCATCATTGCAGTACAAAATTAACGTCTATTTAAATTTGCTGCTCGCTGCCTGGTGTATTTCGCACTTAAAACCTACCACTGCTTCATATGTTGTGAATTTCGGTTTCATATCTTTACCGGTCAAATTGATAAATGCACCTAGATTACCCATTGTATCACTAAAATTCCAACGATAATTTTATGAAGTTTTCTAAACTAGAAAAAAAATATTGTTACATACCAGTAATTTGGAGCCGAAAATACTGTGATGCATTTACCATCATGCTCTTGGACATATCCACATATTTTAACTTCGTGACTACGCACAACGTAATCTAAATTATTTAGTTTACAGAATTCATGAGTAACATCCGGTCCAAATTGTATACCAACTCCACGTTTCGATGGGGCTCTACCCCGTGCCTCTTGCGGATCAGACCACAGTAATTCACACATTAAACCTTCTTCGGGGGGTTGACGATTACGTTCAATTTTTCTTAAATCATCTATTGTTACCTTATCGGATGAGAATAATCCGCCGTGCATCACCAGCACACGTTTATTTAGTAGGTGGCATAAAGGTAACCAATTATAAACTTCAGTGAACATATCCGACATTGTTGACGAATATTTTGCAACCACTTCCCCAGTGAAGCCATACATTTGGTTCATATTAATACTTTCGTGATTACCTGGAAATGTAAAATTTATAAATTTAGTGCCAATGACGGACTATTAAACTTTGTATGCAATTAGGCATAAATTAAAAGAAAAAAATAAAGGTCGAAATCGACCCATGCCGCATCTCAAAGAGGCCCTTGGAACGGAACTTATGTGTTGGTGAACGTTGTGGGTAGACAGCCGAATAAATTCGCACTTAACAGTTTTTATGTCTGTCGTAGCAAGTTATTATGTAATTAAATGTTGGTCAGAGGCGGGAACATAACTCGCGACCGCCTTACAACAATTTTCTGAACTAATTGCTCTGCACTCGCTGACATAAAGCATAATAACATTGCCACATTCAAGTCATGTCGGCGGTATTCCATATTATCCAATTTTTGACCCGATTGTTTCACCTGCTGTAACAAAAATATTAAAAAAGTAGTTTCGACTCTACAAAATCTGTCAAATTCCTCTAAAACTTTGTTTTAATTAATAAAATTTCATTCAAAAAAACTCTATTTTATCAGTTTGCCGGAAGGTAACATAGAAAACTAGAGTTTTTGGATGAAATTATATCAATTTTAACAAAATTTTCGAAGAATATGATACTTTTATAGAGTCGGAACCATTTATTAATAATTTTTGTACTGCATGTGAAACAATCGGGTCAAAAATTGGATTTGACGGTTTGCAATGCCAGTCGACCTAATTACTTGCATGTAGCAATGTCGAAACTATAAAAGACCACAACGAGTTGTAAAGCACAAATCGATATTTTCGAAATTTCAAAGTGGCGGAAATTAGTAGTAATTGAGTCCTTTAGGTCCAAAATGTGTCTTATTCCAAAAATGTAGGTATTAAAAATAGAAGCAGACATTCATACTAGAATTCTCATTTCTAAGCACACTATTGCTTTCCACAGTCATTTTCGTAAATTTTTTTACAAGTAGTATCTTCCAAAATAACTATTTCCATGCTTATTTTAATAGAACAAATTTAGCTATTGTTCCAAAACATCTTCATCGTCTACTACAGACTCGACTCAAGTAATGTCAACTCGAACAAAACGTCACTACAGATAACAGTGTTAAATTTAAGATTGTCAATGATTTACTTGGCGGGTTTTGGTTCACTTATCATATAAATACAGATAATCCCAGAATTAATTTGGTTGAACGCTTCCATTCTGCTTAAAATTGTAAACAAGAAAACTATCGATAGTGAAGTTTTAACCATACATCCAATTGTTGGGTAATGTAATTAAAATTACATTCAAACACAAACCTGTCGAAATGGCAATCTCACTGTTATTTATTTAACTCGCCGGGCTGAATTGAATTATTCCTCTAAATCAATTATCTAGGAGAAGTTGACTCACCTCGTGATAAGTAAAAGTGATTTGGAAACAATAATTTAAATCCAAAGAGGGTAAATATACATTCGACCGAAAACGATCCGCGATCAACAAAATCACCGTTAAATAAATACGGATTCGTTTCCGAAGGTAGTCCATTAATCTCAAAGATATTCATTAAATCGTAAAACTGGCCATGTATATCTCCGCATATGGTGAACTTTGCTTCATCAGCAATTGTAATATCGACAAGTGAAGGTTGATTACGCAAATATTCATCCATCTGTATCAGGATTTTGTAGGCATATTTTCTATGTAATTTTTTCTGTTGCTTATACCATTCCATCAGGTCGAGCATGAACTTTAGCGTTACTTTATTATCTTCCAGCTGAGGTCCATTGTAATCGCTTTCGATTGCTAAAAAATGATTAGAATATTAAAAATTTATCAAAAAATGAATAAACATGACGACTTACAAACTGATTCCAAATCGCTATACATTTCTGAAAGTGTCTTTTCCGGTTTATCACTTGCTATTGCTCGTTCAAATGCTTGCTTCTTAACTATTTTATTGCATTCAGTAAATTTTTCTTTGGCCAAATCGTTGTTTGGGCAACGTTTTGCAACCTGAAAATAAATTCGTAATTATATGATAAAATTATATGAAATGGGTGACCTACGAATTCAAAATCGGATAGGGCTAATTTAAATTTTCCTAATGACATATAAGCAGCAGCCCTACGATAATATCCCTTTGTATAGCCTGGATTAGCTTTTATAGCAGCGATTGCATCTTGCAATGCATAACCAAATGCTTCTTCGCGTAAATGAGCAAAGCTTCGATTTGCATAGCAGACCGCGTTCTCAGGATCTAATAAAATTGCTTTTGAATACATTTCAATCGCTTTTCCATAGTTTTGTTCTAGAAATAATAAAATTCATAGGAATATAGCAACCATCAAATTTTGAGGTTATGTTAAAAATTAATTTTTTAATTCAGTTAGATATACATATGAAAACTTATCGCACGAAAATAATACTGCTCCTACTTAATCTTACATCTCACATATATAATCCATTCGACTTACTTTTAAAAAAATCATTTGCTATATTTTTTAGCTGTTCCACACTTTGTTTTTCATCCTCTTTATTGTTTTCTACATCGGTACTTCTATTTTCCATTTTTTTGTCCTCTGATTGAATAGTTAACTAAACTATTATTATAATTATAGAAAGTTTAATTGATCGTATTCTTTGATATCTTTTAATTTTCAACATACAACAAATAAAATACACACATTTAATTATTTAAAAATAAATCTATAGGATTTTGATTTGATCAAATGTTGCTGGAATTTGACTAAAATTAAAATGATTGCACTTTGACAGAGAAAAAAATTTTGTGGTTATGTATATTTAGCAATGAAAAAATTGTAAAAATTCGATATCGAAAAAAATAGGAAATTTGCGGTGTTGCAGTGTAATGTCTTCCCTTCCAACCAAATAAATTATAATACCTATAAACAAATAAATTATAATATGTACCGCTAAAGGTGGATTCACATATCCGACGATTTTTCTGCGCCGCACATCACGTGACACATTCAACCAATTACCCTTCAAATAAATTTGCGAAGTCTCGCCTAGGCGTTACCAAAGCGAAGCGTAAGCGCAAAGTTTTTTCTTTGATGCACCACTACACTTTCACAGT
The DNA here is from genome assembly GCA_963556165.1 of Tipula helvola. Classification (NCBI taxonomy): domain Eukaryota; kingdom Metazoa; phylum Arthropoda; class Insecta; order Diptera; family Tipulidae; genus Tipula; species Tipula helvola. The sequence goes on from OY744483.1 coordinate 236,438,420, forward strand.
CTAGTTTCGTTTCATTTTTTTTATTCCTATTCCTACTATGTATGTACATTGTGTATAGATACTTTCTTATAATTCTTTCATTCTTCAAATATTTATTTTGTAGAGATGCCATTTTGAATTTCTTTTTTATAAAATTGATATTTGTAATGTAAGTATTTCGTGACGATGTTTTATATACATTTTTTAATGGTTTTTTTGTTCTAAAGATATGTTTGTTTCAATTATAGATAATTGTTTTCTTTTTATTCGGAGATTTGGATAGAATTATAATATTCAGGCCAACACACTCAATATAATGAATTTTTTCAAAGGTAAATATGATTATGATATTGAAATCATTTTAAGATTATCCTTGTAATTATTTAATTATTCCAGAAATGTGTCGTCAATGTGTATGTCAATTTCGAAATCCTCAACGAAGAGATTATTCGAAACCGCACAGAGGTGGTTTAACAAAATAAATTCTTAAAGTTTTTAAAAATATTTAAAATGAATTTGTGGCGACGAGGCGTAACGTTGGGAGTGTCCTGATGTCTTTAGGGGTGCTTGTATGTAGAGCGCGTTGAAAAACAGAAGGACACGTACTTGACCAAAAAAAATAAATAATATTTAAGTAGCCCGATAATAAAAAACAAAAAAAAAAAAAACGAAAAAGAAAATTAATGAAGTTGAGACGCCATAGCTTGCGCGAGTATTAATTGTTTGTTAATATTAAAATAATCTAAAAAGCATTTATAAAAATAAAATTTATATAAAATAAAATAAAAAGTGCTCGTAAAAAAAGGGGCAGAGTTTTAATTACGGATATTAACTGAATGCCGTATTTGGAGCACACAATAATTGGGGGAGCACCCGTTATTATGGTAGGGTAAACATTACCAACCCACCAATATATATCGTAGCTATATATATATATATAGTATAAAATAATCAAGGGAGAACTAACCACCCCCAAATTGGTGACCCCGATAAGGACTAGCAAATTATCAAACGATATTGGGTAAAAATCAACCAGAAATATATCGAAGAAAAAATTTAAAAACAAAAAACATCAGTACCAGATATTACCACGTGTACAAAAACCAAGCAGAAGTATCCTGAGAAGTACCACATCTGTAGCAAGTTATCTTAAATTTTTATTATTGTTAATTTTATTTGATTTTTGTCATTTTATTATATTTTTCTTTAACGTAAAGAATATTTATGCGCTAATACAAATTGTTACAGCTGGCACTCAATTCAAACCGTGCGGTATTTATAAACATATATAATTATTATTTTTCGTTTCGCACGTGTCTTTCTGTGTAGTGTATGTGTAGTGTTGTTGATGATCGAAATTAAAAATGGATCCTCCATCCGTTACACTCGTCAAGCCGGATGTTGCACCGAATCCTCATATTGGCCTCGATAATGAGCAGGGGTCAGCGCACGTTGATCGGGTATCGATAAAATTACCTCCTTTCTGGACTTCGAACCCGAGACTTTGGTTTCACAGCATTGAGGCACAGTTTAGAACATCAGGGATTAAGGATGACCAAACTAAATTTTATTATGTAGTTGGAGTACTTGACGAACAGTATCTCAAAATAGTTGGGGAAATTTTAGAAAATCCTCCTGAGACCGATAAATATCCCGCCATTCGGGACAAGTTAACCAAACATTTGTCGGAATCAGACGCTGCGCGACTTCAGCGATTGCTGGGAGGAATGGTACTAGGTGAACAGAAACCTAGCCAATTGTTATCGGTTATGCGTATGAGCAGTAATAACGATCTTTCCGACCAGGCTCTCCGCAACCTCTGGTTGCAACGATTGCCACGTGAGATGCAGGCGATATTGGCGGTTAGTAATGAGACCCTCGATGCCTTGGCAGTATTGGCCGACAAAATAAACGACGTTTTACCGTCAATTAATCATAACTTAGATCAAATAAGATCTAGGTCGCCAGCACCAAACATGCCTCAGTCAAGTCAGTCATGTTGTTCACATCAACATTCCGAAAGGCAACGGTTCCGATCACGAAATCGATCACAGAGTAGACCTCGCAATACTAATTATTGCTGGTACCATAATCGATTTGGTAAGAAGGCGCATAAATGCGGTAACCCGGAAGGTTGTCAGTACGAGGTTTTAAACAAATAGGCCAATCACATTTAGCGACATGTGATCTTGGCCAACTCAAAAGTCGCTTATTTATATTTGATCCCTCCAGTGGACGACACTTCTTGGTAGATACTGGAGCGGATGTATCGGTATTACCGGCAACAGCTGATCAGAGGTCTCGCCCAAGTAACAATTTTCCACTCTTTGCCGCAAACAATACACCTATTCGCACGTATGGTTCATCAATACTGAACCTTCATTTTGGACTTCGACGAACATTTACCTGGACGTTTATTATAGCGGACGTTTCAAGACCCATCTTAGGCGCAGATTTCCTTAGGCAATTTGGATTGCTTGTCGATATCAAGAATGGCCGATTAATAGATCCAGTTACAACTCTGTTCGCAGTGGGTAAAATGATTGTAGGTCCATCATCTTCTCTGACAGTCGTTTCTGATGCAATCAAAAATTCGGAAGTATATTCTTTGCTTATGAAATATAAAGAAATAACCATCGAATCTTCAGTACTCAAGCCAGTAAAACATCAAGTTACTCATCATATAGTAACGAAAGGACCTCCCGTAAAAGCTAAAGTTCGGAGATTGTCAGCTGAAAAAACATTAGCCGCTCAAAAAGAGTTTCAACATTTAATCGAACTGGGGTATTGTACCAGGACTAAAGGACCATGGTCTAGCCCTCTCCACCTAGTGCAGAAGAAAAACGGGGAGTGGAGGCCTTGCGGCGATTACAGGGCATTAAATGCAAATACTGTACCAGACGTGTACTCCATCCCACACTTACAGGATTTCACTTACCAATTGGATGGATGTAAGTTCTTCACAACATTAGACTTGATTAGGGCATATCACCAGATACCGGTTGAACCAGCGGATATCCCAAAGACAACGATTTGTACGCCTTTTGGGTCGTTTGAATTTAAACGTATGACTTTCGGTTTGCGGAACGCAGCCCAAACGTTCCAAAGGTTTATGCACACGGTATTGGATGGTCTAAATTTCACATTTCCATATATAGACGACGTACTTATAGCCTCGGGAAGCCTCGAGGAACACTTAGTCCATATAGAAAAAGTTTTCGAACGTTTCGCAGAGTTTGGTTTGGCGATTAACATAGAGAAATGTGTTTTCGCAAGAACCGAGGTTAAATTCCTCGGGCACCTAATCAGTTCGGCAGGGATTAAACCGTCGCCTGAAAGGGTTACAGCAATCAATGAGTACAAACGGCCGGAAACAGTTAGAGACCTGAGACGGTTTCTAGGAATGATAAATTTCTACCGTCGGTTTGTGCCAAACGCAGCAGGTAACCAAATATTACTCAATGAGTTCCTCAAGGGCGCCAAGAAGAATGATAGGCGGAAAATCGAGTGGCAGGATAACTCTATCACGGCATTCAATATGGCAAAACAGCAGCTATCTGACGCGACAACTCTAACGCATCCGTCTTGCAACGCACTTCTCGCTTTAATGGTCGATGCATCCGACATTGCCATCGGCGCGGTAATTCAGCAATTGATTGAAGGACAATTTAGGCCGCTGGGATTTTTTTCAGTGAAACTCACAGATGCTCAAACTCGGTACAGTGCGTACGATAGAGAGTTGCTAGCTGCGTATAGTGCAGTGAAGCATTTCAAGTATTTGTTGGAGGGCCGGCAGTTTACTCTTTACACGGACCATAAGCCACTGACGTTCGCGTTTCGACAGAATTTGGAGAAGGCGTCGCCCCGTCAATACCGTTATCTAGACTTTATTGGGCAGTTTACGACGGATATTCGCCATATAGCCGGGAAAGAGAATGTTGTAGCTGATGCTTTATCGCGTATCGATGGAGTGGAGATTCCACCGAATATCGATTTTGCCGACATTGCAAAGCATCAACCAAACATGCAAGAGCTGCAAACTCTTATGCCACCAGACACAGGTTTGAGGTTTATAGAGATACCTATTTTTGGATCTGATACGCATATCCTTTGCGATACATCAACCGAAGTAAACAGGCCTTTCATTCCTGATAAGTTTCGCAAGCAAATTTTTCATAGTGTTCATGATTTGTCGCATCCGGGTATCAAAGCTACAATTAAGTTAGTGACGCAAAAGTATGTTTGGCCATCTATTAAGAAGGATGTCAGACTGTGGGCGCAATCATGTGTATCGTGTCAGAAGTGCAAGGTTAGTAGACACGTCAAATCACCGTTGGATCATTTTCCAGTAGTATCAAAAAGATTTGATGAAATACACATAGATTTGATTGGACCTCTGACGGTTTCAGAAGACAAAAGGTATTGTCTGACCATTATTGATAGGTTTACGCGTTGGACAGAAGCCATTCCATTGGCCGACATTAGATCAGACACGGTAGCATTCGCTTTATTCAGTGGTTGGATCGCTAGATTCGGCACGCCATCATACGTCGTTACCGATCAAGGACGACAATTCGAATCCGAGTTATTCGGAGAGCTGTCGAGAATAATGGGTTTTAAGAGGAAACGAACAACGTCATATCATCCGCAGGCGAATGGTTTTATCGAGAGGTGGCATCGCACCTTGAAATCGGCGATAATGTGTCATGATCGACCGGACTGGACAAAAGTTTTACCGATGGTGTTGTTGGGTCTACGTACGGCGTATAGAGAAAATTTTCAGGCTACTGCAGCAGAACTTGTTTACGGCGAAAGTTTGAGATTGCCAGGGGATTTCATTAATCCAGTTACGACCTCTGCAAACCAATCGGATTTCGTTACATCACTTAAACATCATTTTGATACCATTAGACCAGTGCCTCCCTCACATAATAGCAGGGGCAAACCATTCATTTTTAAGGAACTTGACAAGTGCACTCATGTTTTCATACGCACTGATGCCGTTCGCAGTCCACTTCAACCACCTTATGAAGGACCCTTTCATGTATTGTGTCGGGGTGAAAAGTTCTTTAAAGTCAAAGTTAGAAATCGGGAAGTCAATGTCTCAATAGATCGACTTAAGCCCTGTTTCCACGAAGCAGCTGAATTGCTCGATGCTGGGGAACCAACGTCTCGGATTGTTCCTCCATCCAACCAATCGATCCCATTGTCTCTACCTGCGACGACACCAGCGAGTTCGAGGCCGGCGAAAAGGGTGACATTCAATCCGATTCCAACAATTAATTTATTTCCGAGTTGTACTAGGGGAGGCCGAGCAATAGTGCGGCCTGCGCGTTTTCGGTAAATGATCTCGTTCGCGTTCTCACTGGAAGGGGAGTACTGTGGCGACGAGGCGTAACGTTGGGAGTGTCCTGATGTCTTTAGGGGTGCTTGTATGTAGAGCGCGTTGAAAAACAGAAGGACACGTACTTGACCAAAAAAAATAAATAATATTTAAGTAGCCCGATAATAAAAAACAAAAAAAAAAAAAACGAAAAAGAAAATTAATGAAGTTGAGACGCCATAGCTTGCGCGAGTATTAATTGTTTGTTAATATTAAAATAATCTAAAAAGCATTTATAAAAATAAAATTTATATAAAATAAAATAAAAAGTGCTCGTAAAAAAAGGGGCAGAGTTTTAATTACGGATATTAACTGAATGCCGTATTTGGAGCACACAATAATTGGGGGAGCACCCGTTATTATGGTAGGGTAAACATTACCAACCCACCAATATATATCGTAGCTATATATATATATATAGTATAAAATAATCAAGGGAGAACTAACCACCCCCAAAAATTAATACAATTTTTTATGTTAGTAATCAACATTTATGATTTTTATTTTAATTTCAAAACTATTTTTAAAAATATTCGTTTAAACGAATATAGTACGTAATAAAATTATTCGCCCAGTGTTTCGCTTTCACTTCGTTTCTATATTATTTTCATAATAAATTTATACAAAAACCCTTCGCTTTCGTGCCACAAACAGTACTTTATTGAAAAAAATGCGAACTACCCATACATACAGACATTTAAATTACTTCGCTTTCATTTTAATTGTCATATAGCAGCTGCGATAAAAAGGTTACGTTTTTGCTTCACCTGAGCGTTACGCTTGCGAAGAGTTTGATATATAAATGTCTTCGCTTGCATTACGTTAGCGTTTCGCCATGTTTAGAGGGTAGAAACAACTTCTTCGCCGAATTTTCGGCACGGCGAACACATGAACAAAATTTATCTTTTCGGCGCGACGACACAATAGTGAAAATAATATCTCAGCGAAATTCTGACAGCTCTCGCGCATCAAAACAAATGGCGTAAACACAGCGATGTATTTAGGCTCATTTGTTTACATTTTGAGGTTAGAATTTGTCTATTTTGAATTATGTTTTTCCTCAAATTTATTCACAATAATTAATGTAATTTTAATTTAGATAAGACATTAGCACTAGAACTTTTGATAACATTTAAGATAATTTTAATTTCATTAGCTTGCCTCGAATAAATTGAAATTTAAAATCGAGTTTTTTTATTGTTTTGCTTTAACACGAAAAATGACATTTCTTTCTAAATATGCCTAGTTCGTACCTTAAATGGGTATAACGTTACATATCCAGTGGTGTTGTTAATATTTTTTATATTTTTTAATTTCACATGTTATTTTAGAATTTACCTATAAAATAATGAGAATTTTAATTATTTTCCAATATAAAATACATTATGTAATGGAATCAAATTCCACATATCTTTATTTATAATTTTTTTTGTTTTTAAAACTGTTACTCAGGCGACCCTTCTCTGAATTTTTAATTTATTTTAACTACTTCACTGTTGGCTGCGCACAACGATGAAAAAATGAGTTTCGCTGAGATATTATTTTCACTATACATAGGCTGTGTTTCAATCGGCTAAAAAGTTAAATTTTTTAACTGTGGTAAAAAATAATAAATTTTCCTCACTTTTTAATCGTTTTGGTGTTTCAAATGAAACTGGTTAAAATTGTGACGTTTACGTTTTTTATTTTTGTTTTGCGTAGAGAAAAACAAAATACAGGCTACAAATTTTTAACTGGTCCCTGACCAGTTAAAATTTTTGTGGTGAATAAAATGCCAAAAATTTAACTTTTTAACTTTTTATGCGGTTTTCTCTTCGTTTGAAACACAGCCATACATACAATAACATTTTTTTAGCATCCTCTGTTTTTTTTCGTTTTTTGATTTGTACTATTTCTGCAAGTAGCTTGTGTTTTTATTTATAAATTATGTGTCAAAATATTGTTTATGTATTTATGTGTGAAAAAACTGCGCCGAAAATTCGTCGAACATGTAAATCATCGATAATACAGCGTTCGCCGAATTTCCTGCGGCAGGCAGTCGCGCCGAAAAATCGTTGGATATCTAAATCCACATGGAAGGTCTTCGCTGTCAAAAAACGGCATGAGATGGATTAAATCTAAAGATGGAAATTTTTTGTTTTGTTGTATCGAAACAAAAATGTAAACAAAAGCAAAAAACACGAATAAAACTTACAACTAGACACCAATTATAAAAAAAATTAATTTTATTTTTTTTTATTTACCAAAAATTAAAAATTGTTAAAGCTGACATCTTTAGAAGTTATCCCGTTTCCCGTACTATGTTTTCACATACTAAATAATACTGTATTATCATGAAAAATAAATTATAATAACCAAACTACAAAAATCCAACTCTCGCTAAATACATTATGTATATAACCAGAGTGTTTTGATTTGTTATTTTTTAGTGTTGGTTTATTTTTTCAATTGATAATTATGAGTGGGACAGTTAATTGTACTAATCCAACAAACACAAATTCTTTAATTTTAACAGTTTTATTACAAAATTATTAAATTAAAAAATTAAAATTACAAAAACATAATATGTTTTTATAATTTTAATTTTTTAATTTAATAATTTTGTAATAAAACTGTTAAAATTAAAGAATTTGTGTTTGTTGGATTAGTACAATTAACTGTCCCACTCATAATTATCAGAGTGTTTTGACTTAGCGAATTATATTCACTAACTCAAAATCAAAAAACCCAAGCAGAAATCTCATTTGTGTGTGTATCATGCCCACACGAATAATTACGAAGTTTAAAATTTGTCTGATTAAATATGAAAAAATGTTTTCGACAACATATTATTTTATAAATGCATTTTGTATGAAAAGCTTGGTATGAAAAGTACTTAATACGACCACCAAACATAATACAAAAGTCAACATCCAGACATGTTGCCAATAACGACCACCAGACATGTTACCTATGGAGACCTTGAGATATGTTACCCAAGACATCTTGTATACATGTTACCAATAACGACCACAAGACATTCCTTTGAAGACTCTTCGTCCCAAATACATCCCAGCAAATTTTTTGTCTTTGGTAACAAGTCTTGTTCTTGTCTGGGATAGAGAAAATAATATGAAATTACACTGGTTAAAAAGAGACAAATTTCTTAGGCAACATGTCTTGCGGTTGTCTTCAGTATGTTACTAGAGACACAAACGTAATGTAATTTAAAGCGCTCCTATCGGTGGGAAATAGAAGGAATGGTAACATGTCTTTTGGTTGTCTTGAAAATATCTTCAAAAACCGCTTCGTTATCGACACCAATGCACAAAAAGCATTATACTTCGCCATTTTTTATAGTTTTTATTATTATTTTTGTGCAGATGGTGATGTGTTCAATTTTTTTTGTGGGTATAAAAGAAATAAATATTATTGAATTTAAATATAAAAAATATTTTTCTTTAAATATTTTAAATTCAATACAATATTTATTTGTGATTAAAATAAAACAACAAGTGTTAACAAACCAGGAAATGTATCTTACACGGTAGACAGGCACAAAATTATTCGCGATTTTCGTTTATCCCGATTGTCAAAAATCGCGTTGTGAAAACGAAATAATCCTGGGGCCTTACTATTGATTTCGATCGTCGTCGTTTTATGGTCGTTTTGCTATATTAGTACTATTGTTTTCGACCGTGTAAAGGCGATCGTTATTTATCGACTGTGGTCGAAAATTTAAGATACATATTTCACCACTCTTTATTTTCGACTATCATCGATTTCAATTTTAATTTAACGATCGATTTTAATTTAAAGCTGAATAAAATTTATCGGCAAACGAAGAAAGGAACAAATTAAAAAAAAATGTATTTCTTGAAATTAATGAAATTCAAGTACCAGAAAGAACGAGAAAGAACGAGACATGAGGCAAAGTACCGAATATTTGAATTAATTTTTTAATTCAATTATTTTGTGTGAAAATGAATTACTAGTACCTAAGAATTTTATTATTATTTTGATTCGTTATATAATTTAGAATTAAAAAAAAAGGCTGAAATAAAAATAAATAATTTGAGGTTTTTATTTATGGTATATGTATGTTTATTAGTCCAATAACCGCGAAATGATTAAAAAATGTTTGACGCTTAGGTTGTTTTGACACAAGAATAGTACTAAAATATTATATTTTATGCTGGCAATACTTGATATATATAGTACTAAATTTTTGTTGTTGATCGAAATGAATAGTATGAAAATTTTCGACGGTCGTTCAAAGAGAGACGATAACAAACGAAGGCGATATAGCAGCCGTCGAAATCAATAGTTAGGCCCCAGGGGCCTTACTATATTTCGATCGCCGTCGTTTTATGGTCGTTTTGCTATATTAGTACTATTGTTTTCGACCGTGTAAAGGCGATCGTTATTTATCGACTGTGGTCGAAAATTTAAGATACATATTTCACCACTCTTTATATTCGGCTATCATCGATTTCAATTTTAATTTAACGATCGATTTTAATTTAGAGCTGAATAAAATTTATCGGCAAACGAAGAAAGGAACAAATTAAAAAAAAAATGTATTTCTTGAAATTAATGAAATTCAAGTACATACCAGAAAGAACGAGACATGAGGCAAAGTACCGAATATTTGAATTAATTTTTTAATTCAATTATTTTGTGTGAAAATGAATTACTAGTACCTAAAAATTTTATTATTATTTTGATTCGTTATATAATTTAGAATTAAAAAAAAGGCTGAAATAAAAATAAATAATTTGAGGTTTTTGTTTATGGTATATGTATGTTTATTAGTCCAATAACCGCGAAATGATTAAAAAATGTTTGACGCTTGGTGGTTTTGACACAAGAATAGTACTAAAATATTATATTTTATGCTGGTAATACATACTTGATATATATAGTACTAAATTTTTGTTGTTGATCGAAATGAATACATAGTATGAAAATTTCCGACGGTCGTTCAAAGAGAGACGATAACAAACGAAGGCGATATAGCAGCTGTCGAAATCAATAGTTAGGCCCCAGTTTTTTGTGAAGATTGTGTAATGAAAGTCAACTGTCATTACACGATTTTCACCTAAACCGGATTATTTTGTTTCCACAACACGATTTTTGACAAAAATAACAACTGAAAATCGCGATTAACTCTGTGTATGTCTACGGTATTAAGTAACATATGGAAGACAAATTCAAGACATGTTACCAATAACGACCACCAGACATGTTACCAATAACGACCACCAGACATGTTACCAATAACGACCACCAGACATGTTACCAATAACAACCACCAGGCATGTTACCAATAACGACCACCAGACATGTTACCAATAACGACCACCAGACATGTTACCAATAACGACCACCAGACATGTTACCCAAGACATCTTGTATACATGTTACCAATAACGACCACAAGACATGTCTTTGAAGACTCTTCGTCCCAAATACATGGAGTTGTCTTTTGAATGACTTGGGTTTGTTACTATAACAAGTCTTGAGTTTGTCTTGCATGTGTTACTTACATAGAGTTAAAAGGAATAGAGCAGAAATAAACAACTGTCAAGTGTAAGCAAAGCGGTGGGAAAAAGAGATACAAATATTTATAACCAGTGCGGGCCTGGTAAAAAAAAAAAAAAAAAAAAAACCAACAACAACAATATTTGTTTTTTTTTTATAATTATGTAGTAAATTTAAATTAAAAGTGCACTTTTTTTATCACAAGTTACAATGTTTACATCACAATTTTAATTTCGTTTTATGTACACCAGAATAAAATTTCTCGATGAAACGAAATTCCCAGTAATTTGTTGCGAGTATTGTTACAACATTTTCTGATTAAACACTTCATTTTTCATAATTTTTTTTTAATAATTTTCCACAAATAATAATTAGTTATATGTATTATGTATACACTTTTTGTAATTGTTGTTTTATTTGATTATTTTTAATTTTCGCGTAACTACGCAAAACCACAATAAAAACTAAATGGTTTGTTTACAAAAAAGAAAGAGCATGAAAGATAATAGATATGTAATCCTCTCTCTCCAACTGCTTACATGACAGAGAAAGAATTTCCTGTGTTAATTTGTTGTTGTTTTCACTTATTTCTGGTCTATCTTTTTGATGTCTATGGTTACTTAAGACACGTTTGCTGGGATGGAGTTGCCTTTTGACTGACTTGGGTTTGTTACCATAACAAGTCTTGAGTTTGTCTTGCATGTGTTACTTAAGACATGTTTGCTGGGTTTGTTAACACTTTTTGTTTTATTTTCTTCACAAATAAATATTGTATTGAATTTAAAATATTTTATAAGAAAAATATTTTTAATTTAAATTAAATAATATTTATTTAACCTACAAAAAAAATTGAACACATCACCATCCGCACAAAAATAATAATAAAAATTATAAAAAATGGCGAAATATTATGCTTTTTGTGCCTTGGTGTCGAAAACGAAGCGGTTTTTGAAGACATTTTCAAGACAACCAGAAGACTTGTTACCATTCCTTCTATTTCCCACCGATAGGAGCGCTTTAAATTACATAATGTCTGTGTCTCTAGTAACATACGGAAGACAACCGCAAGACATGTTGCCTAAGGAATATATCTCTTTTTAACTAGTGTAATTTCATATTATTTTCTCTATCCCAGACAAGCAAAAGACTTGTTACCAAAGACAAAAAATTTGCTGGGTACTTTATAAATAAAAACCTCTTACAAAATTCCAATAAATCAAGAAATAACATTCATAAAAAACAATTTATTTGCGCTTGGGTTGCATAGGAATTCCTATGTAAATGTTTGACATTTGCAGTTGTATGTTATTTTGCCTTGAAGTTTCAAAACAATTAACAAATAAAATATTGACACGTTGAAGCTCAATTTACAATAATCTGTTGTATAATATTTCAGTAATATCGATATCCTAAGGAAAATGTATAAACTAAGGCTTCAAGATGTTTAAACTTTACTAAAGCAAACGAAAAGTAAAAACAATGGTCCATTTTACACTTGCTTTCTTGCATTACGTTTCTCTGCTTTTAAGAAATCAACATTTTACACTTGCTTGAAACGTGATTCTTTTGAATTATTTGCCTATGTATATGTAAGCAAAGCTAAATTTAAACTAAGTAGGTAGTAAAATTTGTAAACGAAAAAAAAACAATGCGACCTTGCAATATTTTATATTTTTTTTTCTGTTTGTGTTAGTGCAGAGAATCACAAGAATCACAAAAAAATTTTGTTGAAAAAAGAATTACAAAAATATGACCTTGGAAATCAGTTTGTAGATACAGAGGAAGGGAACGAAGTGAGAAACGTAATGCAAGAAAGCAAGTGTAAAATGGTAGATTTGCATCACTTGATGTGTTGGTTTTGTTCGTTTTCAGTAGCCTCCTTTTTATTGTATTCAGTTGTTTTTTTTTATCAAACGTGAGAAACATTTTTCAATATTGTAATTAAATTGTGGAACGAAAGCAAAAACAAAACACGGAAAAATAACGAAAACCGAAAGATACACCCATTTACACCAATATTAATACAAATATAAGAAAAAAACTATTTTGCAGTTTCTATATACATATAAGTTTCAAACAATTTTGTCTCTATTTATAAGCGACAGTGGAGACGTTACTCGATCGTAGCGGCGAAAATCGCGGTGGTATTATCTTGATATAGTCAATCAACGATTAAATCTAAAGATGGCACTACTTGTTTTTTTTAAATTTTGTTTTCGTTGTATCGAAACAATGTAAACAAAAGCAAAAAACACGAATAAAACTGACAACTAAACATGAATTATAAAAAAAATTAATTTCATTTTTATTTATTTACCAAAAATTAAAAATTGCTAAAGCTGACATCTTTAGAAGTAATCCCATACTAAGTTTTCACGTATCAAATAATACTGCATTATCGATAAATCTGCCTGTATCATTGACCGCAAGATTGCTATGGAAAAGCATAATGTACCTTATAGGCAAATAAATTATATTAACCTGCAGTTTTGTATATCATTATCAAAACTAGTTTCATATGTCTAAGGTTTAAACATGTTTACTAAAACACATAAGTGTCCCCAATGTGTCCCTAATAATATGGCCACCCACTGTACAGGTGAGATCACATGATTAGATTGATGTCAACAACTCAGAATTTCTAAGTTCTCCAAAGCAGAATAATCATTTCACCTGAACTCAGATTATGATGCTTACCCGCTACCTACTGCACTATCAAGGCGTTATAATTAACAATAACCCCTAAAAAATTAAAAATCGAAATGTCGGCACTCTCTTCCTTTTTTTTGTTTAATCTAAAAATATACCTTTTATTTCCGGTATCAACATACGACACATTTAAATACATATAAATATTAATAACAACTAATAAATATTTAGTCTATTTAAATGTCATTGACTTATGTATTGTATGTACGAGTATCTATCTAAACGTTTATCTACACATTGAAAACCTTTAAATCTATAAATACCACTATAAACAAAATATTGTCTACCGACACAGTTTTTCTGTTTCAACTTCTTTATTAGATCACCCCTACATCATATCGCACGTACCAATAATGAGAACAACACAAGAAATGTGAACCATATGTTCTTTACTTCTTTGGTGTACAAATAATGGGATGTAGCCGAGCAGTATTTTATTGAACTCCTTTAAATAGATCAATTCCTGTGTGTTTATGGTTGATTCCGAGGGCGGTTTTTACTCTGGGTATTTACTTCCTTCCCTTAATCAATCAATTACTAAAATGACCAAAAAAAATTTGATTTGATTGATTTAGGAATTCGAAAGAAACACCCTAGGGGAAAAACCAACCTCATAAATCAACCATGAATATTTTGTAATATTTATTTGGGTATTAAGAGCGAGAAGTACGGTACTTTGTTGTGAAAGAAAGAGCGTTGTTGAGGGATACCGAAACCAGTAACATTTCAAGTGCAACTTTTCAAGCACTTTGCACGCGTTTTTCAGACGTTATTTTTCCTACATATACTTAATAAATTTGTTAAAAAAGTAATCTTAACAGAGTTTTAAAAAGAGAAGTCGATTCGTTTTTTTATTTAATAAACGAAAAAAAAAATTTAGTTGCTTTGTATTCAATCATAAAAATTATCACTTGGTAGCACGTTCCAAAGGGTGATGTGCGACAGTACCCAAGTTTCACTACTTCAAATATATTTTGATTTTTTTGGAACTGAGTTCTAAGTTTGAGTTCCATTTGATTATAAGATTTACTATATGAAAAGTGAAACAAAAATTCTAAACCTATGGATCTTGATAGGTGTGGGTTACTTAAGTTCCAATGATAATTTTGATAAATTAAAAAAAAACTTGGAATTAATGAGTTCAATTTTGTTATACTTAACGGGTAATCAACAACAGAAAACAGATGTTTTGGGCAGTGAAAAAGCCTACTTTTCATGCTTTTTGAAGGAAAGATAAATTAATAAACACTCGACTAATTATTATAAAAAATTATATTTTATTTACGAATAAATTAATAAAAAAATATTATATTAAATATACCATATACTGTTATACACCTATTCACTTAAAGCATAGAGCAAACTGTTATATACTGCGATTTGATTTAAAAAATCTTTAAACTTTTATTTATGCCCATCGCAGGTAAGAATGGAAATAAATCGAAGTTGCGATTAAATGCGGGTTTAATATTTTGATTGGTCCTTTCATAATTTTTATGTGTTATTAATTAAACAAGAGATATAACAAACTGAAGCTACGAAAGTAAACCAACAAAATTTTAAGCAGCTACTGATTAATTGCCACTTCGATTTAGGTCCATTCATCGACAAATGGGCATTAGTTATTTAATTATCGTTTTCCTTTATAGTATTGATATGACATATATGCATCTATCAGGTATATTATACCTAGGATGTAGCCCATATACTGAAAGTAAAAAAAAATGGGATTAGCACAACTTTATAATTATTTTACATTCTCATAATAAAAGTGAACATAATTAATTTTATTTAGAAAAATTCTATACTGTAAAAGACGCGAATTACTTTTAGAAATTTAGTGAGTTAATTTGCGAAGATTTTTAAAGGAACTTAAAATATTAGGTTAATTCTAAAATGTTTTTTAATAAATGCCCCTCTAAATGTGAGCCAAATTGAAATATAATGTTGGTAACATTGCCTATGTTTACAAACGATTAAAACATAGCATTATACGTTTGTAATGTCGGAATGCTATTGTTGCTGTTTGAACTACGTCTATTGCTGCATTTATATCACAGCTAAATGAGCAATGCTTAACCTAAATGACCAGCAATGGTATAAACGCGACATATATTTAGCTTAGCCAGCTAAAACAGCATTTGCTGCGTGTATAACACAGCTATTTAGCAGTGCTGCAAATGTCATTTTGTATATGTTGCGTTTATACCGTTGCAATAGTTGGCATTTTTGGTTAGCATTGCTAATTTATCTGGGTTGTAAACGCCGTAATCTCTTAATATCATTGCTATGAAACTGACGGTTTCCAGCACTGCTAATTTAGCTTTGGTGCAACACTCAAATTCAGTTAGCATTGGTACACACTTCACACATCAATTGGAATAAATTATTTTTTCTTGTTGTTCCCCACATGCTTCAATTCAAATTCCAAGAACAAGATATTAATTAAAAGTTAGTTGCGATTTTAAATCAATCAAATTTAATTCAAATTATAGTCGACACCCTAGATGAATTCTCAAAATAAAGAGGTGCTGCCAAAATCTAAATTACCCATTATTAAAGTAAAATATATTAATTAAAAATAAAATATTTGGCATTAAGCCTATTTTTAAAATTATTTAAACGTTTTATTTAAATAAAATCCCCAACGATATTCATTCATAAACGATACTCATTCATCTTCAGGGACGTAACAATATTCTGTGCTACAAAAAATTTTATAAATCAACTGCACAAAATATTTGAAAATGAATAGCTTACAATTTAAAAAAAAAACAACCAACACAAATTAAAATTATTTAAAAAAAGTTATATTGAGTATGAGTACTCGTAAGAATCATCACAACAAAAAAAAAACATCTTTTAAAATTTTTTTTAGAAAAGAAGTACATATTGATTTATTAGGTATAAATAGAACAAGAGCAATAACGACAGGCGAAGACGACATTATCGCTCGCCGAAATTCTTTTGCTGCATGGCTGCCTCATGAAATCAGGCGGTGACCGCGATACAACATGATGGAGTTAAAAATTGAAATCTAGTACAACTTTTCTTATTTTTTGTTTTTGGAAAAATAAGTTTTTAGCTCTTTATTTTGATAATTATTTGTTTCTATGCATTGCAAAACCAAAAAATAAATAAAGTTGTATTAAATTTCGAGATCACGAATTTTTAACTCCGTCATGTTGTGTTGCCCTCACCGCCCGATTTCATGAGATAGCCATCAATGTTACCAACTGATTTCTGGGCGTTAGGTTAGGTTTGGTTGTCAATTTTTTCATATCCTAAGTTTCGATCTCTCAACAACAAACAACGTAAATTCATGCCCGTCTCATGAAATAAATCGACAAGCGAGACACAACATGACGGAGTCATGTTCGCATTATCAACATAAAGGCCTAAAATCTTATTTTTTCGAAAACAAAAAATAAGAAACGTTGTACTAGATGTCGAGATCACGAATTTTTAACTCCGTCATGTTGTGTCTCGTTCGTCGATTTATTTCATGAGGCGGGCATGAGCATGCGCATTCACTGTTATAGATATTTTGTTTTATTTTCGTTTTAATCACTAGAACAATGCGAAAAACTAGCCAGTGTCATAACACCATCAGAAATGTTAATTAATTTAGTTGACTAAATGTTAGTCAAAGAATTGAACATTTTATTTAAAGTAAGGCAAATTGTTAGCGTCTAAACATATTTTGGCTCCATATCTTATTTTCGAAAACAAAATATCGCAACAAGAACATCGCAGTAAAAATTAGCAGACAAAATAAACGCTTGATAGAAATCTCGAAAGCGTTTTCTTCGAAAGAAAATTAAATCGTAAGGATTAATATAGCAAAAAAAATGTTGCGTACATACGTATCGCAAGCCAAAAATATCGCAAACACAAATGTCGCAAAACAAAAATATCGCAGGCCAAAAATATTGCATATGTATGATGTACATTTTTTGATAATTTTACGTTAGGATTGTGTACTAATTAATAATAATTGATTCGTCAATTTTGTAGACATCAAAGAGTTTATATCGCTCTTATCGCTCCATCTGATAGTACCACAAAAGTTAAAAAAATCAACTTTTGTAAATAAAACAATTTTTTTAATGTAATTTTAATTCACTTTATACCTTGGTTAGAGGATGGCTGCCGCCCCCAAACCCCCGCTTTTCCAGAAATTATACAATTCTTTCTGTTGTATCCCAATTACAAGTCAAATTATTGCTCACAACGTAAAGCGATTAAATTAAATTAATGCGCAATATTTTTTGCTGCGATATTTTTGATAGATATATTATTAGATTGCGTCGGAAAAGGAGCGGAAGTACTTTCCATATTTTTGTTGCGAAATTGTTTTTTTCAAAAAGTAGGTAGGTTCCTCATATTTTTTAGCAGGATTGCATGCGATTTAAAAGTATTTTATTCGGAAGGGGAAATTTGTTTACGAAATAGACTATTACTGAAGTTACATGTTGAACTGAAATGATGACCGACTGAAACTTAACGAAAAGTCTAACATGTAAACCGCAACCCAACCGAAATTGCGACCGAAATAATGACCGAGTCAGTCGGTTAACATTAGGTTGGTTGAGTCGGTTTAAATCTTCGGTGTAACATGTAACTTCGGACTGACTGAAATAACATTTCACGAGCTTATTTCTAGGTTAAATCTTAGAAGAATGTATCATCAATTGAAGTACAAAACACAGAATGAGTTAAAAAAAAAAAAAAATTTGTTGTCAGTTGTAGAAGTGGATGTTTTACTAGATGTGTTAGTTTTGATTTTGTTTAGTTTAATTTTGTTGTTGTACAATTGGACATTTATACGTCATCTCGGTCACAAAATAGAACACGCATGTAACTTTCGACTGAAATGTTCGTTCAGTCAATTTTCAGTTCACAACTCGGTCGGTCATGTTTCGGTTCAACATGTAACTTCAGTATATATACTTTGATTAGTTGCTTGCTGAAAATTTTTCCGTAGAATATTGTCGCGAACTCGCAGTCAAGGAGGCCTAATTCTGTAGACGAATACGTACAAAATGTGGAAGAATTCGAGTGATTGATATTTTCGTATACGATTACGTACAATTTTTATACGAATTCGAGTAAGCATGCTACGTCCTGAATACGAATACGAACAAAAGTTGTACGTATATTTTGTGCCATTGGTATTTTTGAATACGAATACGTTTATTTCTTGTACGAATTCGTGTAAACATGATAGGGCATGCTTATAGTAACAATATTCGCCGCTGTTTTAGAATGCAGCACTCTCGGTAAAGGTTAGCATAGCAAATGTTATTTGTGTTTTGTATCGAAAGTGTATGGTGAATTTAATAACAGAAAATAATTTGTATATTTTAAAATGTTTATAAGTCGTTTAGCGACGCGTTCGAACTTCGTAGCCATAAAATTAAACATTAAACATTATTGTAACCTATATCACGACGGTAATGACATCTGATGTGCGGAAACAAAATCAAACTCGTTTTGCATGCCCCATTCGTGACAAAATTTCCCTTATTTCGCAATTCGAATTCGAGCAGTTTGTGTACGTTCATGAACGGATTTTGGTTTGATCACATAATAGTTAACGACACCAAAAGTAAACAAGTAAAAAATGCAAGATGTACACAAGAAATTTATATTTTTAATTTTTTTTTTATTTTTAAAAGAAATACATATTGTTAAAAAATAAAAGTCAATTTTTTTTATTGAAAATATTTTTTAATTAGCAAAATTTTACATAATTTATGAATGTATATACCCCAATTTGTCGCATTAAATACCGCGTCCCTCAAAGCCACAATCACAATAAACCAAAATAATAAAACTAAAATTTTACGAAATATGTATGTATTTTTCTAGGTACAGATTTGTATTTGGTTTTATTTAATAAAATTATTTTAGTTTGATGTAAAATATGATAATATTTATCAAACATGTCGCGGATTCCATTTTATTCACGTAGCCAATTAAAAACTAAATTGATGTCAACATTTTGGCATATTTACGATGATTTTCCGTTTTACACTGTCAACAAAATTTCCCTTTGCCTTCACTACAAAAATTAAAATATATACTGTACGTTCGTATTCAGAAATACCAAAGTATTTACGGATCGAATTGCACTTTCGTTTCGTACACAGGTTCGTATTGTATTCATGAGTTAAAGTTACTAGAAAGTAATTTAAAACGCTACCAACAAAAAAAATGGGTTTCTCATTCATATTTTAATTTATTAATTGACACGTTCAATATACGTATTTATTTTTTATTATTATTGTGTATGCATTTTTTATGGAGCAATTGGGTAAACTCCCATCGACTGTTAATTCGAAATTCGGACCTCTAGAAACAAGCATGGTCGGTGTTTAAAGTTAATATAAAAAAGAGACTAAAATTAAATAAGTTTGTCCGCGACGGGGGTAGGCAAATCAAAAATCTTTACGTTTTCGCTTATAGAAGAAGCTGTGATATGCCTGATTGATTTAAATAGAGCAAATGAAGGAACCACCGGACCTCGGGAACTTGGTGAGAGCAACTTGGATATGCGATATATTTCCATCAATTCACCTCCAACTTTACCAATAAACGATAATGGTCAAGATAAAAAACATCGACGTTACTATCAGCAATGTAGAGGCACCCACTCCCAGAACATTAAGGAAATCTAAGGACAAAGACACAAATCAAAATGTAAGAGGCGCTTCACCGAAATATTTCCAACAAATTAGAGTCTCTCACCAATACCGTGACTGACTCGAGCAAGTTATTGAAGCGACTAGTTCAATTTAAAGAAAAATCCATAGAATTAAGGGAACGGGAAATTAAATTGAAAGAACGTGAAATGGAAATGAAAAAAAAGGAGATTAAATTAAAAGAAAAGAACATTTTAGATAAACCTAAATTTAAATCAGATGATCTGAAAGTTAAAAATCGTAAATTAGATATTCAAGAATTTAATATTTGAAGAGGCTGCTAAAGGGTTTCTAAAATTAGATGTAAATAATTAATATTTTTCATTTAAATGTAAATACGCAACCAAGATGTGATTGAAATCTGCGATATTAATTTTAGAAAAACATAATTATGTAAATAGTAATATATATTTTAAATAATTTTATTTTGAAATTGAAGTCTGAACATGGAATGAATATAAAAGTTTACCTTATGGAATTTAAAATGTTTTGCCGTGTTCTCCATGATATAATATTATCAGGGTCATACATAATTCTTGAGAATTTTCACTGTGAGAATCTTCTCTGCTGTTGTCTCATTTTCTAAATTATATGTAATATTGTACAATAATATAAGCACTTATTGTGGAGCATGGTGCACACGTTGATTATCTTAGCCGCCTTTACAATACGAAATTGAGCAGTTTTTGTACGTCCATGAACGGATTTGTTTTCGATCTTATTATGTATTAGTTAACGACACCAAAAATGGATAAATAAAAAAAGGAAGATTACACATGAAATTTGAATTTTCACAATTTTTATTTTTTAAATAATACAGTGACTCTCATAATTGATCACGATTACATAAGACGCTAATATTTTATTACACCAAAATAAAATTAAATTTTTTAGTTTTTCCTTTTTAAATTGAACAATTTATTAAATATATTTTTAACAAATTAAAAACACAATTTATTTTCAACATCACAAGTATCAATAATAAATTAACATAAAAATTAGTAAGTGTGATCAATTATGAGAGTCACTGTATGTACATATTTTTAAAAACTAAAAGATATTTTTTTATTTGAAAATGTTATTTGTTTAGCAAAATTCCACATTATTACTTTTTAGCCTGAATTTGACTACCATATTTTTTTACTAAAACCGAATCTCTTTTCGTCATCAGCAATCACTAGATAAATAAAACCAAAATAACACGGTGTTTTGCTACGCAAAGCTTTTGTTGCTTTTAATACGTATTCGATTTCATTCACATAGGACGTGTTCAGTCAGGCAAAAGTGATAAAAAATATCATGATATTATTTATTACCCTAACTTCACTCCGTTGTATTTTATGTCATGCCCGACTGAACAACCAAAATGATAAAAAAATGATAAATTGGTTTTAAATGTCAAACACAATTTTTCACGATTTTCACGACTTTTCACGAAGTGAAATTAGGTTCTAGCTTAGTTCTGGGTATAAAGGGGGTTAGTTTCAAAGCAGTCATGTTTGATTCCAGTGAGAATGAATTGGAAGACGAAGTGATTTTAAAGCTGTACAAGGAAAATCACAAGAAAATTTAAAATTTTGATTGTGGCATCGAAAAGTACACTGATGGACAATTTCGGCGACATTTTAGATGTTCAAGAAGAACACTTCAAATAGTTATTGGTTTTCATTACAGATACATTGCAATGACACGAACAAAGTGTTTGAGGAATAATAAAAACAAACTAAATTTGTATTTTAATTTAATATTAACGCAATAAAACTTTAAAAAAAATAAATTATGAACATTGTTTTTTTTTATTTAAATTAGAACCAAACTCCGTTATTGCATTTGCATCATTATTAATTGCCGCACCAACTCCATCAAACATTTGAGATAGTTTTTCACAGATATACATAATTTTATCACAAGCACAACCGAAATGTTTTGGTTTGAAATTTGTATTTATTTTGACAGCTAAAACCAAAAAAAATCTTGATTTTTTTTCGTGATAAATGAGTGCGTTTCATGGCAAACGTGATAAAAAATATCATATAAATTTTATCACTTTTGCCCGACTGAACACTAGGATAGAAACTAGATTGACATATTTTTGTGTCTTTGTCAGTTTTATACTGTCCTTTTAAGGCAGTTTCGCATAAACTAAATTTCCTTTTACGTACAGTACAAAAATTAAAATAGGCCATACGTTCGTATTCAGAAATACCAATTAATTTTCGTATCGAATAGCATATTTTGGTTTCGTATACAAATTCGTATCGTATTCAGAAATAGGGACTAAGGACAAAGCATATGATTGCATTTTCGTTGTTTTCATTGAAAAATTCGAAGCTAAAAAATACCATTTTGTACTATGGATTCCTATGGAAATCAGTGAAAAGTTATACAACTAAAAAGCTTCTAAAAAACGTCATATTTGCTGCGTTTTTTTATTCGCTCCGGATAGCTGCTGTCGAGAGCCGTCATATAAAAAGCGGCTCCCGATAGCGCTCCGTATAAATAAGTAGAGCCAAATATTTTTTAATATCAAGTTTTCGCTAAACAATTGAATTAAAATGATAGTTTGATGTTAAATAAATTTAGTTTACCAATAAATAGCGCGACAAATTTAAATTTAAGTGAAGGAAAATGACGGCTCTCGATAGCAGCTATCGGGAGCGAATAAAAAAACAGAGCTGATGATTATGGCTCTATATTCTAGAAGGCTCTGTTTTAAGGCAAAGAAACTTGAAACAAACTTTTTATTTGAAAAAATATTAATTTTAATAAATTAAAAACTTATAGCCAAATTTTCCAAATTTGCACCATTGCCAAGGCTTTGCACCATTATCAAGGCTTTATGGTGCTTTTGAGGAGTTTTTTATTTTAGTATGAAAAATACAAACGTATAAGGTGAAAATTTAATGTGAAAATTTTTGTATTTTTTTTTTAAATTTCCGGTCATCGTTGCGCAAAGGGTCTAATGCTAAGCGGCTTTGGGGAGTTCTCTATTTTAGTATGTAAGTAATTATTAAAAATCAAAATTTTTTGAAAAATGTTCTAATTTCTATGAATGTTAGAACTTCAGAACATCGTCAAAGTGGTGATAAGGTGCCCCTCCTCTAAGTTTAAGCTTTTCTCCGTTTAAAAAAAACTTGATTTTTTGGGGTTCTTATTATTTGGGATTTTTTCTTTTGAGTTTTCTCCACCAACTCAAGAAAAACAATGTATTTGTGTTCTTGATCTTGACTTATGCCCTTCTTCATCAAACACCATCAAGTTTAATATATCGATATTCCACATAAATAAAATATTAACTTTTATTTAATCTTTAATTAACTTTCGTGAATGTGAGCAGTAGTATAGATAAAAATATCAGATGCACCAAAACCAACACAAATGTCTTATACAAGCCATATTATTGCCATACAAACACAAAATTAAACCTACTATTTCTGTAAGTATTAGCGGTATAATACAGTATAATCTTTACCTACTTTGATTTTAAATTGTAGTTTGTATCAAAAACAGTATAAAATATCACTAACACTTACAGAAAATAGTAGGTTTTGCATTTAATAATATGCGTGCGTCACGGAAATAATATGGCTTGTATAAAACATTTGTGTTGGTTTTGGATGCACGAATGATTTTGGTGGTTTTTGGAACTGAAACCCAATATAAAATGTGTCTGTAATATTTTATTATGGACTCAAAATAATACAAAATTTCGTAAATATATTTTTGAACAAATATTTACTTTTATTGAACATTCTTATTTGTTATATTATATTTTAATGTTAAATTTTAAAAGCAAAAATTGTAGTTTTTACAACAAAAATAGATAAAAGTATCTAAAAGAACTCTACAACAACAATGTGTTATGTATGACCTTTCCCACTACAACAAAGTTATAAATGGGTAAGTTTTTACTTAGTTGGGAAATGTTTTGTTCCCGATTTTCACATTCCTCGACGAATTAGGTTACCAGTGGCACTATTCTGGTTTTCCCGGGGAATTGCGAATTGGGAATTGTTTTAGTTATTGTCAGTTTTTAATGTATTTTGGTTTTCTTTTTTCCAAAGCATACTGAGCGATTGGTATTTTGGTCATGTTTTGTGAAAAAATAATTCCCAGCCAAATTTTTAGGGAAAAATAAACAATAAAATTGCTATGAAATGGAACTATTTTTCCCCAAAATTTAGTATGCTTTGAAAAAAAGAAAACTAAACATTAAAAACTGACAATAAAACAATTCCCAATTCGCAATTCCCTGGGAAAACCAGAATAGTGCCAGAGGTTGTGATTTTCATGTAAGTTGTACGTACTAGATCTATAACAGTAAATTTTATTGTTGTTTGGTTACATTTTAATGCTATTGTACATCTAGTACATATACAAAATTCTCCTGTCTTCGGTGTCGTTTAACGAAGTCCTTCGTCAAACACTTTTTTTTTGTTTATGGGTGAACCAGCGACTCAGTAACAACTTTAAGTAAGAACGCGATAAAGAGAAATTGAATGTTACTGACCAGTGACTCTTTAAGAACTTTTCGTTCTGTTCAGCTGTCACTTAACAGAGCGAAAATTATCGCACAAACTGAGGGAAATGTCAGAATACATCAAAATTTTCACAGCATACTTTTCTGAAAAATAATAATTTTGGAATTCACATTATAATATTAATACTGTATTTGTCAGTTGTTACGAATTCGGCGGCCGGTGTGTCAAATATTCTGTAAGGAAATAATTTCGTTAAATTCTGTAAGGGTTCTTACTGATTCGCTGGTTACCCCTTAGTCTCTTATTTTCACAAATATTTATAGCACTGGCCGAAATTTTCTACAAAGGTAATTTTTTGTAATAAGCAGTTTGTGTTAAGTTTTGGATCCATTCGAGCTTAGAATAGAAGGGCTTGCAATGGAAAGGCAAAATAGATTTTCTTAAAAACGGCATCGAAGTTTTTTTTATGTTGATCCTTCATAAATGTGACACCATGGTTTACAAAATTTCAAGTTAATTGAAGTATTCCACAATTTTAACAAAACACAGTAAAAATATTCTGTTGAACTGTTTTCCGAGGTAGAAATAATTTTCTAAGAATACAGATTGCAAATTCCAGCAATTGCTCCATAGGTGTCCTTAGAGCAGAGGACAAATTGTGATATTGGGGAAAGGGTTTTAAGATAAATTTAAGATAACTCGTGACATCTTTTAAGAAGTGCTCCTACCCAAAAACGGGGAATTATTGAAAAATGTAAATAGTTAATTTGGTGACATATAAATACATTTTTATTGGATAATGCTTTGTGGGAAAAGTGTCGTTCGAGGAATCGGATACACATTTTTTTTGTTGCTTTTGCATCGGCTTCGGCTACCAAAAATAAATCCTTATAAATTAATCGATGATCGGCGAGCGTGGCGGATCCCTCTAGTAACTTTATAATTGCATAATTAATTAATAATAACATAATTTGAAGATTTTCCAAAATAAATTAATAATAACAAAATATTAAGTAACAACAATTTCTTGTTTAAAGTTGCTTTTATTTAAGCCCATTACACTGAATGAAAAGGATCTCGACGTGCAATTTTTAAAGTGGGTTGTAAATGTTAATTGTACTATAATAAACATTTGAAGAACTTTTGTAATAGTCGAAGGGCGCAATACTAAACAACCTAGTAAATTGCAATTTGAAAGTTGAAAAATATGGCTACTCGATTGTTTTTACGATGAAAATTTTAATTTCGATTTATATTTATTTCTAACTTAGTTTATTTTTATAAAAAAACTCGAGGGCGGCGTCATGAAATCCGTGACCGTTCCAATACTTCCAAAATTTGTTCGTTTATCATAGTGGCGATAAAAATAATTTTGGGTGAATTTCTCAGCTAAACACAATTCAGCTAAGCTATTCTGAAATTCTCTTTAACCTTAATTTTTTGTATCACTATCAATTAAAGAAATCAAGAAAATGTAAAATGGACTTGCATGCATTTTTTATAAAGTAAAGTGGAAGGAGAGAAGTAGAGAAAGGAAGACAACATTCTTTGTATGTATATGTATAACAAAATTATTCTGAGCCAATTTTCATTATTCATTGGCGAAATGTCATTTTGTGTCACAAACAGCCTACTGAAAAGGAAAATTTTCTAAAATTTGCTCCCCCATTTGAAAGTTGCTTGCTTGCTAAACAATCGTGTATCTAGCGCTAAAATAAATAGAAAATTTGGGAAAGTGTAAAGCAGATAGTAATATAATAATTAACATTTACAACTCGATTTGAAAATTACTTTTACTTATAACTTGTAATTAAGCTTTAATTAAAAACAATTTTTTTTACTTCGATTTAATATTGTTTTTAGCCGCTTTCTTAATCTAATAAGTTCTTCTAAAGCTTGTTCGTTACGAATATTATTCACAATTAATCCTGAAGGATCAATGTCGTCTATTTAATTTAAGTGTAGATTGAGTATGACTTATACTCTTGACAGACTGCGATTTATTAAATCCGATTTAGCTAAACTCGTTTTAAATTACGGTTAATACACGTAAACTGTTATTGTTTTCATATTATTTGTCTAACTGACACACTCTGATTACATCGGTTTTGTCACTAAACTCAAAATAAAGCATAAATACCGTAAATCTAATTAACGCAAATTTCGAAAATTCACTAAATCGGATTTATTAAACCATAGTCTGGCTAGGGCTTTAGCAATATAAGGTGGTTTTAAATATCTCTTGCTACTTTGTGTTGTGCTACTAACTAAACTGAAAAAGTAAGTTCGACTCAACAAAATTCTAATTTTTGGTACTGTGCTATATTCCAACCGAAATTAAAAATGTTTTAACATTGAAAATAGATTTATGAATTACCTCCAGCATTGTTACACAAATGACACACATTCAAAATGTTGTTCTATTTATTTTTAGCTCGAAAGGAAATTGGAAATTTACCACCGCACAACTCCATGTTTTCACCATATTTTTTATTAAAACTCACTATACTCACATAAACTCCTGTCATGGCTGGATATGCCATATATGCTGGCGTTATAACAAATCGCGGATATAACCACACATTAACTGCAAATCCCATATAAGAGGCTGAACTAAAGTATAGAAAACACGCGATTGTATTAAACACCACCTCAAATAGTGATTGTCGAATTAAATTAAACGAATTGCTTGACACCACGTAACATCCCATTAATATTCCCGAAGTCATTAGGCATGATGATGCGGTGGTTAAAAAACTATTAAATGCTTGTCCCATATCATCAGCAGCTGATAATCCAAATTTTATAAGCAGCGTTTGGCAAAATGATCCCAATACAACTTCAAACAGTTTCGTTATACCATGTTTTGATGTGATAAAATCTAAATGAACGCAAGTACACATTCGGCAACAACATACTTGTATTCCACCACTTTCATATCCCCTTTGGCTCGAGTTATTTAATTGGAAATTTCGATTTGGTTGCATCCGAATTACTTGCGGCATTTTAGCAATTTGGTTATAATTATTACACACTAAACTTTTATACACTATTAATTGAGACACGAGTCGAGAAAAAACGCGATGCTCCGTATTCGAATGAAATACTACAAATGAAGATGAGAATCTTAAGAAGGGTTGGAAAATGTTTTGTTGTTTGTCACGGCGAGAGGAAATTCTATAAATATCCTGAATTTATTTGTGTTTGTTTTCACGATAATTTTTTTCTAGAGTTCATTCTCCGCATGTGATAGTATTTATCTATTTTTACATTAATTTTTTTTGTATCTTTAAAATCTTCTTTTTGTTTGTTTCTTACTTTATGAAAATGAAAACAAATTGAAGAATGGTAAATGGATTGTTGTTGTTGGAAATTTTTGTATTATTCATCACGGATGATTTTGTTCTTATAATCGGTTTTTATTTGCTTGTTTCTTCGTCTGGATGTTTAAGATTTAAATGTGATTATATTGAGAAATTATTTTAATAGATATCCGGTGGTTAAATTTGTTTAATTCCAGCGTTTTATTTAGGTTAAATGCCATTTTCAGTTTGTCAATCCTTTCAACTATTTTCATTCATCACCAGGACTTCTACTAGACTGGACCATTGAACATTTTTCAATCCTCACCGGCCCACTTACTCCTTTCCTTGTACTCTAACGACATCCTAGCTATGTCAATCCAACGTCTTTATGGGCCTGGGCAAATTTTAAGAATTGGCCCCTTCAAAAATGGTAAAATCGTCGAATTTAGATGAAGATTGCCTTTTTTTAAAAAATATTAAATAAATAAACCAATTTCATTGGAAAATCTTCTTTGAAACAATTTTTGAAAGATATCGGCACGGAGAAAAAATTACTGATTTATTTACTAAATAATATATCAGGCTAATTATAGCAGAATTTGTTGGGGGAAAACGTTGTAAGGACGTATACGTATGTATGTATGCATGGCTGGTTTGTATTTATGTAATAAAAGTTCTTACCTGGTTTTATTTGCTGATGTTTTCTATATTCTTGAATACAAATCCCTTTGAGTTTTTTTGGAGTTTTTACTTGCACTACAAATTACTTCAAATAAGCGCCAATTTCCATGCAATTATTGAAATATCCTGAATATAATTTGTGACCTCGGCCAGGGTGGAGGTTCGATTTGAACTTATGAAGATTAAAATTAAAGTGAAAGATATACACGATCTAGCGAGACCAAAAATTTGTAGCAGAGTGCTAAGAAAACTGAGTGGGAAAGTTTGATTGTGACTTTATCAACAAAGTTTTGAACGGTATGCGAGATATTACCAAGGCACAACAGAAACTGACCAAGTTGCACGCAAAACAAAAGTGACTAAATCACTATTTAATTAATGAAAAATAATTTTAGATTTAATTGATTTACCGTTTTGTTTCCATATTGCACAAAAAAATTTGAATTCACAAATAATTTTGTTAAAAACTAAATTAACTGTAATTTTTCCTAGGATTAAAATTTAAAACATTTTTTGATTAGAATCTAAATATGTACGTATCTAGTACAGGTTCCTAGCGGACAATTTGGTAATAAATTTGTAGATGCAGTACTCTTAGTGTTACCTGAATTAATATGAGAACTTTGTTCATAATTACTGGCTTGATTGTGATTAGATGCTGATGGGGTTGATTGACTCATGCCTGTCTCATGAAATAAATCGACGAGCGAGACACAACATGACGGAGTTAAAAATTCGTGATCTCGAAATCTAGTACAACGTTTCTTATTTTTTGTTTTTGCAAAAATAAGTTTTTAGCCCTTTATGTTGATAATTATTAGTTTCTACGCATGTAGAAACTAATAATTATCAACATAAAGGGCTAAAAACTTATTTTTGCAAAAACAAAAAATAAGAAACGTTGTACTAGATTTCGAGATCACGAATTTTTAAACTCCGTCATGTTGTGTCTCGCTCGTCGATTTATTTTATGAGACGGGCATCAATTTAGAATTCGAATTGTTGAAATTTGATTGTGAGATTCCGTGACTATTATTGGAAACATTTGAATAGTTTATTGTAACATGGTGTGATGTTTCTCGTTACAGTGATAGCATGGAGACGTAGATTGGCATTTACTGATGTAATGCGTACCTATGCAATTATGGCATAGTTTATTTGTTTGAACCCACTTATTTTTATCAAATATCGACATATCAAGGAAATTTGGCATTTAAATAAGGAATGTTGTTTCTTATAGAACTTACAATTAATTTGTTTCCTAATTTCAGTTGCTATGTATCATGGGTTCTTAAACTTATTTCGAAGCGTCACCTAAATATACAGATTTTGATTTCGCGCCACAAATTAAATATCTGTAAATTAATTTTATTTAACATCAACCGTTGATAAGCGGGATCAATACCTGGATTTTAAATAAGTCATTGCAGAAAAACCCGAGCCATACTTGACAAGACTGGATTGGATATTCGTTGCAAACAGAAATCCAAAATTTGGTAAAACTTTGATTTCTGAATTCTATCGCTAATTGGCGGTCACTCGATAGCGAAATATATTCTTCTCGAGCGGATAATTAAAAATGATTCGGGGCAGCTTGAATTTGAATATTAACACTTTCATACTTTCATATAAATTGGGGTATTTCGTATTTTACGGATATAAATGTATTTCAAAAAATAAAATAACATAAAAATCTAATAAAAAAACCAAAGCAAATATATAATCCCGTTATCCAAGATATAATAAAAGAAAACAAAGCAAATATATAATCCCGTTATTTAAGGATTTATCAGGAAATCAAACATTTCTCACAACGAGAATTCTCGTTTCCCGACGACAACGTTTTTCTTTTAAAAACGAGAATTCTCGTTTCCCGAGGCGAATGACTTATTATTATTGTTTGAATTATTTTAGCACTTTTAGCTTTCCAAAGAGATAATTTTTGATGAAATACCATAATTTATTGTATCACTGGCTACTAAAATATTATCACTACCGTTTCCCTGCAAACTTGAATTCAGCTCATTTATTTTTTTAGAAAATATCCGTTAAATATGCCAGTATACATATCCACTGGACATTTTCATACAATTCAGCTAACTGAAAACAGATGAGCAGAATTCTGCAATCAGAAAAATTAGAATACACACGTCTATCAATTTTCTTAAAAATATCTTCCCATTTAGGTAGTAGTAGTTTCTAGCGTGCGACAAAATAACATGTGCTAAGGCTTCTATTAATACGGGCTAACAATTGTTCCATTAAGTTTTTACTTATATCAACAATACGCTTATTAATCGTATCGTTTGAAAGTGGATCCAATTTTATTTGATTCGCTGCATCTTTTCCTAAGATTACTTCATATATTTTTACTAGCGCAGGCTTTATCATAGTTTCACAAATTGTATATGGTTTTTTATATTTCGAAATCAAAAATAAGACTTCATATGAAGCTCGTAATAACTTATTGTCAACTACTGTTTTTTGTTTTTTTCTTTAAGTAAAGATTTTTGCCTACCTAATTCCTTAACCTTTCTTTCAAATGCGAGAGGCTATCTTGAAGTTCGTCGTGCCTTGTTGTTAAATGTGTTTTTAATTACTCGGTGCTAAACTATCGTGGGCCAAAACTTCATAACAGATCACGCATTGTGATCTTTCTTGACTATCGACAGTACAACATGAAAAACCGTACTACAGAAAAGAACCTTGGTACTTTCGTTTCTTAACTTTCAAGTCCTTAACTATACGTGTATCATTAATTGACTTTTGTACCGAAGAACTATAATTCGGAATTTATTCTATAGACACATTTGAAATTGTTTCACTTATGGGCACTTCTGCTGAGCTATTCGGTTGAGAACGTTTGAGCCACTTTTCCATGAGCGTTGCCATTTTGTCAGATTTTTTTGTTTAAAAAAAATAAACGCCTTTTTTAAGTTTATAAAAATCATTAGATACAACGCAGAATTTAATAAAATATTTAGTTTTTCTATGCACTGGGATTGAACAAATTACTATATGTCTAAAATTTACCCAACTTACGAGTTTTAGGTTTATTAAAAGTTTGAACACAAATTAAGCTGAAAAGATAAGCATTCGACTGTGTAAAAAATATAAATGTTTCACCAAACGTATCGACTGACTGAAAGCGAATGACAAAATGAAAACAAAATTCGAAATCGAAATGTCATGTTTCAATAAAATAAAATTGAAGTACATACTAAATTATTCATAGGTTTACCCCCAAGACGCCGTTCGACGTTTCGCTAAACTTAAAATACATGCAGTTTCATATTAGCGAACACAAAGATCTATGTGGTCGCTAATACGAAACTACATGTATTTTCATTTTAGCGGCGCTTCGAACGGCGTCTATGGGTTTGGGGCATTAAGGTGCCTTTACACTATGCGATTTGCTTGCAATAATTATTGTACAATAGTAGAAATAAATCGTATACGATTTTTCCCGCAATTTTGATGAGATTTTAATTTTTCGTTGTCTGCACCGTACAACTAAAAATTGAATAAGCTACCCCAAAAAATTAGAACAGTGGTTTAATTTTCTACTTATTCAGAATGAAAAACCAAACAAATTTAATGTTAATCGGGTTATGCGCAATTACGATTGCAATTATTAAAAATAGAAAATTAAAGCCGCATAAAATTAAAAATAGGACGATGTAGGGAAGGAACTGACTACAAAGACGAGATTTTGGAGAAAAGGAGGTTCAAGGTTTCGTTTTTAAAGATTTAAGATTAGATGGTCCTAAATATGACTCCCTCGTATTTGAAAATATTATGAAAACGCGTAAAATCACAAATACAACATCAACAAGACAGAATTTCAAGGTAGCTATCAAAAATATTGTACACACATTTTATGAAAATGCGGTTGACTGCAATTTCAATGCAATTTACATCGAATTTGATTTTCTGACGTTTACACTACACGATTTCAACGCAGCAAAATATTGTACCACTAGTCTTAAGCCGCAAACACACTGTTAGTATTATGTTGGCAGCACGATGCAAGCACTATTTTGTCAACAAAGTCTGGTTGAACTTCCAAATACCTCAAAAAACATCTCCAAACGCATAGCTAGAATGCCAAAAGCATTTTCTACGATTCGTCTTGCTCTTGAATTGTCTTTTAAGTTATATATATGGGCGAAGAAGGTAAGTTTTCAGGGTAAACGCTTCATCTCCAACGACTATATATGGCTATGGTTCTCCGGTTTCAATTAGAGGTGCTGGTGGTGGCACACTGAAACTGTTACTATGTAATTTTTTACCGATTAATGAATTAGAAAAAATTCCACCATATCACTATTGCAACCATATGAGCCGACATAAATCGCAATAAACTTACAGCATCAACTAGAGCTAAAATTATAATAGAATGGCTTCCTTTATAGTTGTGTAATTGTGTTACGTAGATGCAGAATTAATAGGGCATTGTATGTTAATATGCTTGCCGTCGATAGCAGTGGCGTATCCAGAAATTCGTCGAAGGGGGGGGGGGGGGGGAAAGGGTTCCTTAAATAAAAAAATAATTTCTATAAGGAAACAATGCATTCGAATTTATTTGAATTTTATTTTTATTCGTTTTTTTATAATTTTATATTGATTCGTCATGAAACTAATGCCAATTCATCGAGGACACAGTCTATTTATATAACCACATCTTTGTGAATATTTAATGATGCCAATCCATTTAGTCGCTCCTCACCGATAGTGTTCGAAGGTAATTCTTAAGGCGTCTGTTTCGAAGGTAATGCTTAAGGCGTCTCTAATTGGAAAGATAATCCAGGTTAAAAGTCCTAGAAAAATCTGACAAATATTTTGTGCTAATTTTGTTATTATAGGTAGAATCATTCAAGATCACCTGACCGTCTTTTAAACATTTTAATTAACTTCGCTTAGATAATCTAATTTCGACTAAATCTGGAAAAGGCCTACACAGATCTATAAAAAACACGGCAATATTATGCCGCTTTGTATACATTTTTTTTATGTGAAGAAGCAAAAATAGGTTACATGTATTGTACCTATAACAGGTAATCATTATTTTCCTTATTCGAATTATATATGATTTTGTGTGGATCGACTCATCACCATGTAATGATTTTATGATATGTGAAAGAGATGGGGGGGGGGGAGGTTAAACCTCCTGCAACCCCCCTTCTCTACGCCGCTGTGATAGTACCAATCTAGTTTGGAAAATGGCACATTTGTTTGTATCGTGCTGCAATGGATTTCCACATATCTTCCGTTGGCTCTGGCATTGCAATTGGTCCAAATTTGAAGAACTAGTTGAACTACAATTTTCCATCGTTAAAAACAATGGGCGTATCCAGTACAGTTAGATCTACAAATGAAATACTTTTCAAATGTAGACAAGAATTTTTAATCTCACTAAAACAGTGATATTAATCTACATTTCTGACTGAGATATTTGTCTCCAGCGCATATAATTTGTGAGCTCTATTTTTTTTAGTGAGATCTATCTGCGCTGGATATGCTCAATGACAAACTGGTATTGAGATCATACAAAATATAATGTTGTGTGATAAGACGTGACAGCAATATATTTCTAAGCATGATATTACGGTTTTAGACGATACAATAAAATGGACTGCTAGTCAAGGTATATAGAAATAATGGTATGATATTGCGCATGTAGCATGTTATCTCTTTCTTATATTTTTACGTCACGTGCATGCTGCATGGTAGTTTTTTGCAGTTTTATTTTATTCGTATTGTATTGTTTGAAAAACGCGGTAATAGAAAAAGGTTTTATAAAAAATAAGTTGTTTTTTAGTAAAATTAATTTACAAATGGTTGTTTGTGCGGTATTTAATTGCAATAGTAACAATGACAAGAGATTAAAACGAAACGCTAAGTCGCGTGATAATGTGAATATTCGATTCTCTCGATTTCCAGAAACGTTTATTATTCTAAAATATGGATTCAAAAATGTTGTAGACGAGATAAATTGAACATTAAAACATCTTACATTTATTCGAAACATTTTACTAATGATCAATATGAAAGAAATCTGCAACACGCATTGTTGAATTACTCTCCAAAAATAGTAAAAAATTCGATGACAAGTCGATGACATTTCTCGAGCTATCGCAATTTATGCTAGCGGGCCAAAAGCTTAACGTTTATTATAAAAAAGGAAATATCCTTTTCCTGCTGTCTCAACCTTAAAACATTGGGCCTCAAAAATTGATATAAACCCTGGGTATCTGAACGTTGTATTCAAGTTAATGGAAAATGTTAATCTTTCTCCTCATCAAAAGGTCTGCGTCTTAATGACGGTTGAAATGAAAATTGCAAAATCTTATGAATATGACCAGAAATCAGATACATTACTTGCTCCGACTAATTGTAGCCGATTTAGGAGGGGGTAACCAAGGGCTTTGGAATCAGTACGGGATAGGCGAGAACAAGTCTTATTTTGTTAATCCTTGTGATGCTATAGTAATAGTAAGAAAATTTATATTTTGTGACACCCCTCACATGATAAAGCTTTTGAAGAATCACTTGGATTCGGCAATTTGGCTCAAGAACAATTTATTGGCAAAAGAACCACTTCATGAGCTGTTCGAAAACCAATCTAAAAGCGATTTGAAAATCGCACGCCGATTAACATTAACTCATTTGACAGTCAAGGGTGTACAAAGACAAAAAGTAAAATTTGCAACCCAACTATTTTCGCACACTAATTCTTGTGCTCTAATCCGAATGGGTAGGTAGTTTGGCTATTATAAAATCTAAACACTGGTATGAAGTGACTTTTGCCGTTTCAAAAGGCATAATCAGAAGCATCAATGCATTAAAAATGCTATTCGTAGATCTAAAAGAGGCATATAAAATTACTTACGTTCTGACATACCGATTAAACCAGGATGCCCCGGAAATGTTTTTTGGTATTATGCGGGCTTAAGGAGGTCTCTACGACAATCCAACCGCTTTACAATATCGCCTTCTTAGCCATTTATTGGGACTAAATGAAGGTATTATTTCTCAATCTGCAAATGTAGAATGTGACAAAACTAATTTTATTCAAATGGATTTTGATGCGTGTTTAAGGCATCCTACATAGTGTTGATGAAATCGAATTAAATATTATGGGCGAGAGACCAGAATGTTCCGGGGATTTACTGACATCTAATTTATTCTCGATATCACAGCAGCGGAATATACTCAACTACAGGATTCAACGCAATATATGACTGATCTGGAGTATGTAGCTGGGTACATCATAAAGCGACTCCAAATCAAAATGCCGCTTATAATGGCCAGTCTTACTGAAATTGGGGCAAGTCATAACTTCACATGGGCGGATCAAGTGAGTGAAGGAAGTCTAAGAAAACCGAATATCCAATTCATCCAAACGCTCAAAAGGTTAGAGGACATATTTAATGAATTCAACTCTACATCTCTGAAAACTGGTAAAAATTACATAAAAACACTATTATCAATCCCCGAGAAAATTGAATTAAATTTAGAAATAAAGAAATTGTATTTTCGACGTAAAATGTTTTTTAGAATAAGAATTTTAAATGCTAAGTTATTACAAAATATAAATTCAAAAAACAGAAAATTAAATAAAACTATTTTGAGAAAGGCATTTTATTTCAATATTTTATACGCATAATTGATTAATTGAATATAATATTTTTTATATTTTGAAACCAGCGATACACTTACATATAAACATAATAGTCAAATATAAATTTTACCATGCACGTGACGTATATGCGCAATGCGAAAAATGAATTTTTTAGTGACATCTGCGGGTACTAATTTTGATTATACCTGCTAATCGGTCACAAGTCTACTTTGCGCTGTAGATGTTGGAGGCAGTTAAAAGCCATTGCTGGCGGTTTATTCTATTCTATGGTTTGAAGGTTTATTAATATATTTACTTGTAGTCTTACTTTGGGAATTTTACAATAACAATGCCGTGTGTTTTCATTCCGTTTGGAATAGATGCAAACCAAATATTTGTTGTTATAGAATTATTCTAGCAAAAATTTTGAAAAATTTTATTGCTTTTTATTTAATTTTAAATGTCAACTGATAAAAGTAAAAATAAAATTATTTTCGGTTATTAGTTTGAGCATAATTTGCATTTTTATTTTTATACCAATTACTATTCGAGTTACCAAAGTAAGATGGCAACTAGTGCATAAATTGAAAGTGGCTATGCTGTTTATTTATATTTATGTTACAGTGCCCTGTAGTAAATATGAAATAATTACGTACATATTTTAAAATATTTGTACGAATTTTATTTTGAGAAAATAATGTTTTTAATGTTAGTATATACTTATGTATGGGATCCGCTCGAAACGCGATATTTCAAAACGCGTTATTTCAAAACACGATATTTTAAAATTAAAATTTTAAAATAATAATAATTATTAATCTTCCTTCATTTAATAAAATTTTCCTTCACCATAATGACCATTATGATATGAACATGTACAATCAGTATTAGGAAATCGCGTTTTGTACCATATCGCGTTTTGAAATATCGCATATTATGTATATAAGTTAAATACATATGTAAGTTAAAAATTACTTCATAGTGAACACAATTTTAAATTCTGTCATAAAATACAGGTAGTCTCACGGCACCCAATAAAAATAAGGCGCACCCACTTTAAGAATCGCTGCTATGTATGTTTGTACATTTTGTGGATTAATATTTTGAAATGATTTTGATTTATGATTATCCTTGTAAGGTGAAATCGCTTCGAGAATACGTACTTTTAGATAAAATGTCCATGATTTCTTTTGTAGATGGGATTCTATCTTTTGGCTTTTTAGTTTCAATTTACTGGCGTGATACTTGGTCAACTAATTCGGAAATTTGGAAAGTTAGAATTAAGTCCTAATTGTCGATTGGAATTTTTAATGCTTTTAACCCTTAAGAGACACACTGGGTTAAATTAACCCAGTACGTAAATTTTGTTCACAAACCGAGAATTGAGAGTAGAATAACCGCAAATTTTTAGTAGTGGTAGATGTGTGTATATTAGTGGCCACGTGAGTGTTGTTTAGTTTTTTATGAAATTGACGTCATTTAATTTTCTTCTGTCTATCAAAAGTGCTTGTATGTTAAAAATCATCAATCAATCACCGAAAATATTTTATTTAAAAGTTTTTTTTAGTAACAAACTTGAAAAATAATTTATCCTTTATCCAAAAAAAGAAATATATATTACTCCATAATCAAAAACAACAACAAATCAAGTCTCTAGTAGAATGACAAATCTCAACTCAAAAGCAAGAGAGAAGTATAAAATACGAGAAGAGAAAGGAACATAAGCACCAAAAAATTCAACCGATTCACCCGATTTAATTATTTTTGATGCTTACTGTCCTAAAAAACGCACAAATATAATAAACAAAAATAATACAACACAACCATAAAAAGGTATACTATACATCGTGTACGAATACAAAATTCTCAATTCTCGTGTCTCGGTTTGCGAACAAAATTTACGTACAGGTCTTTTTTTTTAACGCGCGCTATTATAAAACGCGTGGTCCTTGGACCATCGGGCCAGTGGATTAGGGAAGTTTGAAATGTCCACTAATATCCCCCCTTAGGCCAGATTCAGTGCATTTATAGAAGCTGAGCAATGAAGGTCGCAAAATCAGGCATGGGTAAAAATCACCCAGTGTGTCTCTTACGTTAGAAAAACGTCTGATTTAAAAAATTCTTTTTGTTAAATATTGTGTGTTTGTTTCAACTTATGGCCAGTTAGGAAGAAACTTGGCCATTTCTTATTCGATTTTGATAAAATTCAGCATGTGCGATGGAAATGGGATCCTTAAACGAGTTTTAGATGAAGTTCTGGAATGTGCCCAAGTAGGAAAAAAATTGTCCATTTCTTATCCGATTTTGATGAAATTCAGCGTGTACGATGGAAATGGGATTCTCAAACGAGTTTTAGATGAAGTTCTGAAATATGGCCAATAAGGAAGGAACTGGGCCATTTCTCATCCGATTTTTATGAATTTCAGCATGAAGTTCTGGAATATGGCCAATTAGGATGGAACTTAGCAATTTATTATCCGATCTTGATGAAATTCAGCATGCACGATGGAAATGGGATCCTCAAATGATTTTCAGGTGAAGTTCTGGAATATGGCCTATTTAGAAGGAACTTGGCTATTTCTTATTCGATTTTGATGAAATTCAGCATGTTCGATGGAAATGGGATTCTTAAATGATTTTTAGGTAAAGTTCTGGAATATGGCCAATTAGGAAGGAACTTGCCCATTTCTTATCCGATCTTAATGAAATTCCGCATGTACCATGAAAATGGGATCCTCAAATGATTTTCAGTTGAAGTTCTGGAATATGGCCTATTAGGAAGGAACTTGGCTATTTCTTATCCGATTTTGATGAAATTCGGCATGTTTGATGGAAATGGGATTCTTAAATGATTTTTAGGTAAAGTTCTGGAATATGGCCAATTAGGAAGGAACTTGCCCATTTCTTATCCGATCTTAATGAAATTCAGCATGTACCATGGAAATGGAGTTCTAAAATTATTTATAAAACAGGTCATCAAATACATTAAATCATATTAAGTTCCTTCCTAGTCGGTCATATCCAAGAACTTCATTTAAAAATCCTATTTCCTATAGGGTAGAGTCCTATTTACCATCCTACTTCCTGAATTTCATAAAAATCGGATAAGAAATTGCCAAGTTCCTTCCTAATTGGCCATATTCCAGAACATCGTTTTTGTTCTTTTGTTCCGTTTACTCTGTTTCCATCTGTGCTTTTCCTTTTAATACTAAATTATTGTTAAAGTACAATAAATAAATAAATAAATAAATAAATCGGCTAAAACTCGTTTTAAAATCCCTTATCCATCATACATGCTGAATTTCATCAAAATCAGTTAAGAAAATATTTTTAGATTCCCATTTCCATCGTACATGCTAAATTGCATCAGGATCGGATAAGAAATGGCCAAGTTCCATCCTAACTATCATTTAAGAATCCCATTTACATTGGGAATGCTGAATTTTATTAAGATCGGATAAGAAATAGAATCCCAATAAAATTCTTATAAAAAAAATCACAAATCCTCAGTTCAAGCACCTCACTTCAATGGACAACTTTTTTGGTCCCGTCGATGTCCGTTATAGTGAGGTTCCTCTATGTATACATACATATTTTAGTTCAAATGAAACAGACAAAAATTATACTCCTATAAGCTTAACACAAACACGCAATATTTAACAAAAAAAGATTTTTGAAATGAACATGTTTTTCTGACCTTAGAGACACTGGGTAATTTTTACCCGTACCTGTTTTTACGACGCTCACTGCTCGGCTTCTATTGTATAAGCGCACTGTATCTCTTCTAAGGGGGGATATCGATTATTAATTTCAAAAACGTTATTTTTTCACGCAAAATAGCCAACTTTTAGATTTTACCTCAATTTTGCTGTTTTCAAAAAACTCCTATTTTCGATTTGCAAAAAAAATATAGTTTTTGCAATGGATGGAAAAACTCATAGTACCATCTTAAGGTTCAACTCGTTAGCTTTTCATCGGTCACCTGCAGCGTGTCAAAATATTAATTTTTGATAGAAATATAAGCATTTAAAAAAAAGACGATTTTTAAAAAAAGTTCCGTTAGTTTTTTGTAAATATTTTTGCACCTTTTTATTTAATCGCAACAAAATTATGTTTTTATGTTCTTGAGAAAATTTTCTATCAACTGAAAAAAAATTGATTGAATTTGATCAATTTGATCACGAGATATAAGCTTTCAAAGTATCGCTGGGTAAAAATCACCCAGTGTGTCTCTTACGTAACTTTTTGATAGTGTGTTCCTTAAGGGTTAATGCATTATATTGCTTTAAATGATATAAATTTTTTATGTGTAAATACTTAATTCGTGGCACATTCTCGTAATGATTAAAAAGAGATTCCCAAACGCGGGAGCGAAAGCGGATGATGCAGTGTCTGTGCGATTGCGCGGCTTTTCATCAATTTTTTTGTTATTAAGCGTTTCTAGGAAATTTCTAATCGACGATTCAATAGATCTACAGTTAGCTTCAAAATCGGAACGATCTACATATGTCAGAGGTTCCGATAGTGGTAGGATCTATGTCCCCGAAATTTGATTGAGCAATATCAAATTTATCGTAAAGCGTTTGTACTCTATTTAACCCTCGCTCACTACTTAGCGCTATTTGAACGTACATTAATTGTTACTAGCGTTGAATAAACGCTATATGAATAAACTATTTTGAAATTTCAACTAAAACTATGTTTAACCTACAAAGCATAATGTCACAAAACAAAAATAATACAATTTTTATTATAATTTAATTCATTTAATTTAAAATAAAAATAAACATCTTCTTCCTTCTTCTTCCGCTGGCGCTACATCCCATGAAGGGATTTGGCCGCCTCAACGATGCTCCTCCAAATAATCCGATCCGCCACAAGAGAACGCCAGACACGGTGACCGAGTGTGTATAGGTCCCTCTCAACGTCGTCCATCCATCGGGTAGGTGGTCTCCCACGAGGTCCTACTTTCGCTGGTGCCGACTCCAAGGCCTGTTTAGTGGTCCAGCCTTGACGATTTTATGAATGCTATGATGTCGACTTTATCGAGATCATTTCTGATCTCGTGATTCATTCGCATTCTGTACGTGGCTCCCTCTTTAATGGGACCGAGAATTCTTCTTATCATCTTACGCTCAGTTACAGCGATTTTCTGGATGTTTTGCACTGTTAGTGTCCAAGACTCGCAACCGAAGGTGACAACTGGTCTTATCAGCGCCTTGTATATGTCCAATTTTATTTTGCGCGATATATGAGGAGACTTGAAAATTTTGATATTGGCGTAAAATGCTCGGTAGCCTGCTGCGATCCTCGATGAAATGTCCACAGAAACGGAGTTTTGCTCAGTGATCAGTGATCCTAGGTATTTAAACTCATTCACCTTTTCATATTGAGTATCTCCTGAAATGAAGTCCCCACGAGTCTGCCTTCTCGCGGTCACCATGTATTTGGTCTTCGCTTCATTGATCTGAAGGCCTATTTGTTGAGCTGTTAATTCCAACGGGAGGAGGACCTCTTTCAGAGAGATGATGTTGCGACCCAGAATGCAAATATCGTCAGCGTATGCTAATAGCTGGGTTGATTTATAATACAGGCAGCTACGCTGCGCTATATTAAGCTGAGAATGACATACTCTAATGATAGATTGAATAGAGTTTGAGCTATTGGGTCTCCTTGCCGCACTCCAGATGTTATCTCGAAGGCATCCGAGTTTTTGCCTTCTATTAGCACCTTACATATTGAGCTATCCATTAAAAGCTGGCACATTGAAACCAATTTTGACGGTATGCCCAGATAGGACAATACGTTCCATAACGTGTTCCTCTTAATGCTGTCATACGCCTGTTGAAAATCTATGAATAGACTGTGTACAGGGATGTCCTTTTCATAGCATTTCTCCAGCACAATCCTCAGCGTGAAAGTTTGATCGGTCGTTGATCTATTTGGCCGAAAACCACATTGATAATCACCCAAGATCCTCTCGCTATAAGTTGATAACTTTGCTGCGACTACGTTAGCCAAAACCTTGTAGCCAGTGTTCAGCAAAGCTATACCGCGATAGTTGTTGCAGTTTAATCGATCTCCCTTTTTATGAAGTGGACATATTAGAGCCGTCTTCCACTCTACTGGGATTTCTTCTCTAGACCAAATTGTTGATATTTGCTCAAACATGCGGCAGAACAGATAATCACCGCCATATTTGAGCATTTCGTTGCAGATAACATCCTCACCAGGTGTCTTGTAATTTTTCATCTGCGATATCACGTTCCGTACTTCATCATATGATAGAGGAGGTGGTGGTGTCATCTCGACGTTAATATCGCGTTGAAGCAAGAGAGGTTGTTGCTCGGAAGGTGGTGCCTGTTTATTTAAAAGCGAGGAGAAGTAATTTCGCCACACTTCGAGGACGGTTTTGGTGTCCATTTCCAACTCGCCTGATTTGTTGCGAATAGCGCTGCTACGTGGATGAAAGTCCGTAGCTAATTCTCTTATGCAACGATATCTATCTCTCAGGCTAGAATTTTGGATGTTGCGTGCCTTTTGTTCATGCCATTCCCGTTTCTTCCGTCTACATAGCCGATTAGCGATTCTCAAATAAACATCACATTTGGTAAAAATTCAAATAATAATCATAAGGGTTAGCTTGAAAAGCTCTACCAAAAAATTCCACTGTTCGAAAAACTTAAAATTAGTTTTGTTGGAAAGCTGAAATTACAAGCAACAAAATATTTCTTGCGACTATTTC
This sequence comes from Tipula helvola, assembly GCA_963556165.1. Taxonomy (NCBI): domain Eukaryota; kingdom Metazoa; phylum Arthropoda; class Insecta; order Diptera; family Tipulidae; genus Tipula; species Tipula helvola. Next base: position 236,481,557 of record OY744483.1, read on the forward strand.
TTAGCACTTGTTACTTTGGATCGTTTTTTTTGTTTCTTCTCGTTTTAGATTTCCATTGATTGGGGTTTATTTTGAAACTGGACGAAGCAAAATTTATTTAATTTTATTTGTAAGTATTGCGTATCAATCACGCCCACGTCGTGTGTACGCTAAATTTTGATTTTGAGTTTGATTATGTCGCTTAGTTATCCCAATATAGTTCTAAAATCCATGTTAGTTGATAGGTCGTTATTGAATGTAGTTAGTTTGAATGTCCAAAGTCTAGTCCCAAATATTGACGAGATTCGTCACATTTTTAATGGCGCTCCAGTGGACATACTTTGTTTCTCTGAGACCTTTCTAAATCCAAATATCCCAAATTCAGCTTTTGCCATCAAATGTTTTAATATATTTAGGAAAGATAGGACGGTACCTCCCCTTAATTATGGTGGTTTATGTATGTTTGTAGGTGATCATATTAAGGCTAGATTAGTTACCATACCTTCTTCTATTTCGGAATCGTTAGTATCGGATGTAGAGTTTTTATTTGTCAACGTTTTCATTAGTGGTCGTAAAATCTTATTCGGTACCGTCTATAACCCTCCAAAAACTAGTAAGAGGTCGTATGCCCAATTTAAAAAATCCCTTGTAGACTTAGAAAGTTTGTTTAGTTATTTCTCTTGTAGATTCGATGAAATATATATATCAGGTGACTTCAATTTCGATATACTCCAAAATTCCGGCTTCCCTCGTGATTATTTGAATCTTTTAAATAGTCTTAATTTATCCGTCCACAACACTGTGGCGCCGACGTTTTGTTGTCCAACCGCTAGCGGTGCCTCTTATTCCCTTATTGACCATATCATCTCTTTTACTGATAACTCTATTTGTTTTTTCAATTAGTTGTCTCTCGGTATGGGATCCCATCATGATCTTTTAGTTTTTTCTGTGAATTGTTATTCTCCACCTAAGCCTAACAGTTTTAGCTTTAGAGATTTTTCTAGTATAGATAATTCCCGCCTTTACTTAGTTTGTAACTCGGTTCCTTGGGAGGATATTTTTTGCCTTAGTTCGTCAACTACCCAAGTAGAATTTTTCAACTCGTATATTAGTTTGGTCTTTGATAGTTGCGTTCCGCTTAGAAAGGTTACTTTCAAAGCAAAATCTCCGCCTTGGTTGTCTCAGGAAGTTTCGAATGCCATAAGTATTAGAGTTAGTAAATATCGTTTATGGAAAAGGTATCCTAATAGTCAGTCTCATTTAGATTATAAGCAGGCTCGTAATAGAGTTGTAGGGTTAATTCGGATTGCTAAGCGTAATTATTTTAAGGACAAGTTAGACCCCTCCCTTCCTCCCAAGGTTTTTTGGCGTAATGTTCGTAATTTAGGCCTAGGCAGATGCAAGAGTAGTTCTAGTGGGGTGTTTAAGCCCAATGATATTAATAGTTATTTTTGCTCTAGTTTGAACTCGGGCAGTAGTACCGTCGATTTGTTCTCTAATGCGTCTTCTAATTCGTTTTCGTTTTCAAATATTTCTCTCGAGGATTTACAGTCTGCCATTTGGAATGTTAAGTCGGAATCTTCTGGTCTGGATAACGTCAATTTAAAATTCGTTAAACGAGTTTTCCCTTTCGTCTCAAAATATTTGTTACATATTTTTAATTTTATTCTCACATCCTCTTCCTATCCAGATCAGTGGAAGCTAAGTAAAATCATACCCATCCCAAAGATTAGTAATCCTTCAGAGCTATCTCATTTGAGGCCAATTAGCATTTTAAGTTCTCTCTCTAAAGCTTTCGAGATAGTTGTTAAAACTCAAATTCAATCGCATCTAAATAGCATTAGTTTAATTAGTTTCTTCCAATCTGGGTTTAGAAAATTTCATAGCACTTCTACTGCGTTATTAAATGTATGTGATGATATTAGGCGTAATATGAATAATAGGGAATTGACTTCTTTAACTTTGTTAGATTTTTCTAAGGCCTTTGATTCTATTAATCACAGAATTCTTTTTAACAAACTCTTATCTCAGTTTAGATTTTCGGTTTCCGCTGCCAGACTAATTTTTAACTATCTTTCTAATCGTTCTCAGGCAGTTTTTTTCGACAATTCTTTTTCTGATTTCCTTCCTGTAATTTCCGGCGTTCCTCAGGGTTCAGTGCTGGGTCCTCTATTGTTTTCTATGTACATTAATGACATAGAATCCTCTATTCACCATTGTTCATTTCACATTTTCGCTGATGACGTCCAAATTTATAAAAATAGTCGTTTAGATCAGGGTTCTATTGATAGGAATATTTCTCTGATAAATGAAGACTTAAGTAATATCGCTAGTTGGTCGGTCTCTAATAGGCTCGTTTTAAATGCGAATAAATCTCAGTCGATCATAATTTATAAAAAATCGTTAGACACCTCGTCCTTTCCTGGTATTTTTCTGCAGGGTTCGCTAATTAGGTATTCAAATACTGTTAGAGATTTAGGCTTAGTTATTAATAAAACTCTTTCTTGGGGTGACCATTTAGTTAGTATTAGTAAGAGGGTCTTTGGTATGATTAGTTGTTTGTATAAAGTAGTAGGATTTTCTGATAGTCAGTTTAGGAAAAAAATGTTTTTGTCTTATCTTCTTCCTCATTTTATTTATGGTGACGTAGTTTTATTCGGTATGCTTCAGGAAAATATGAACGTTCTCCAAAGATGTTTCAATGCATGTACTAGGTTTATTTTTGGTATTAGGAAATTCGATCATATTTCTGCCTACTCTAGCCTTGTTTTAGGATGTAGTTTATCTACCTTTTACGAATTTCGCGTTTGTCTTTTTATTTTTAAACTTCTCAAAGCTAAGAAGCCTTGTTATCTTTATAGGAAGTTACTTTTTAGCAGGTCTCATTCCTCAAACTTCCGCCTGATTCCGGCCAAAAATAGTTATAGGTCGCTAAACAAATCCTTTTACGTTAGGGGAGTTTCTCTTTGGAATTCAATTCCATTGGAAATTAAGAGTTTAGGATCGGCCAAATTATTTAAGTCAAAATTTTTGGAGTGGCGTGATTGATGGGCAATACGTAGTTTTTTAAATTTATTTTTAATATTATTATTATTATTGTTAAATTTTAATATTATTTCACCTCTTGCTGTACATTTTATTGTAAATGAGCTATTGCTCAAAATAGAATGTGTATGCATGAGATGGAAATTGTTTGATAAAATTTAAAAGGTTTTTCTGCCTAATGGAAGCAGCTTCATCATTTTATTTTTGTTCTTTTGTTCCGTTTACTCTGTTTCCATCTGTGCTTTTCCTTTTAATACTAAATTATTGTTAAAGTATAATAAATAAATAAATAAATAAATAAATAATTACCTTTGAAGTAGGACTACATTTCGTTACAACTGCAATTCAGCATTGTCGACGTCACAACTTCCACAAAGCGTGCACATCTTAATTTGATGACTTCCGCAAATAAATTTATGGCATTTGTAGCACACGGTTTTAGTTTTCCGATCTTGTTTTGGCTTACGAAGCTGGCATCGGCTAGGCGTATCAATTTTGGGTTTCTTTGTTGGAGGCTCAACTATTTGTATTTTCGTGAACTTCATAATGCTGAATTTAAGATTTTCATTCAAATTTGTTAATTTGCTTCTTCTGTCTATTTGCGGCTGAATAATGCTAAAAGCCAAATCTTTCAAAAACAATTTTCGGGATTTGTACTGAATTGGGGGATCTTTAGTTGAAAGTAACACTATTCGGCTGTTTATTCCTGCCAAGTTTAATAGACTGTAAAATACTATCATTGGCCATCTATTAGAGGTTCGTGTAACATTATAAGTACCACATAATTGGTCTGTGGTATCTACTCCTCCCTTCGTGCTGTTATAGAAGGATATGATCTCTGGCAAGCTATTAGCCGTCGCCGTTATTTTACCAGCACGATGCATAGTTGAAAGTAATAAGACACATTTATTTTTTTTGAACATACGATAGTATGGTGGTCCCTTTTTGGTAACCAAAAATGGTTGAATTAATTTCTCTATTTTTCGTAAGAGAAAATGATGATGGAAGAATCCATTTATTTTTTCTTATAGTTCCCACTATCGTTGTCTTATTCTGAAGAAGCTCTTGTGCCAAATAATGACTTGTAAACCAGTTATCGACTGTTAAGTTTCGACCCGCATTTTGTAAATGCTTTGTTAATCTTAATACTATTTGATCAGGTTTATTCCACAAATTATATTGACCTGGCGGTTGTTTTCCACAATATACTTCTAGTTGTGACGTATAAAATGATACCGAATCTACAACTGAAAATATGTTAATGCCATATTTGGCCCGGTGGCACAGTGGTTAGCATGCTTTCTTTAAGCTCCGGAGGTCCCGGGTTCGATTCCCGGCGGGTGATGAAAAAATCACGGCTGGTAAATGTGTAGGATCAATGAATTAATCAGTCATTATCCATTTAAATAACGATTGCGAAACTTCATCATGAAGCGGCCAAATCCCTCTATGGGATGTAGCGCCAGCGAAAAAAAACATAAAAAATTTGGCAGGCTTACTCGGAATATATTGCCTAAAACGACATCTTCCTCGGAAACCTTCCAACTTCTCATCTACGGTTATGAAACACCCCACATTGTAGTTTTGTAAACAGTTCTGGTTGAAAATTTGAAATATATTGCGAATAGGTGCAAGTTTATCTACCTCGCGGCGTGCCAAACGAGTCTCGATGTTGTCAAACCGAATACATCGTATTAGGAATTCGAAACGGTTATAGCTCATAGTTGTTGCAAAAATTTCAAACCCTGTTCCATCGATAGCCCACAAATCTCTGACGTGCACATGCGACGATTTGTGCAATCCCGCTAAGTACAATAGCCCCAATAATGCATTTATTTCTGTATAATCTGTCGTAGTGGCATTTTTATCGTATTTGTATTTCGGTTGTTGTTGTTTTATGAATATGTTCGCACATTCCACTATATGATTAGTGAAACTAAAGAATATTTCGAAACTTTCGATCGGGGTTCTTACAAAGCTTGAAAATTTTGTGAGAGCTGGTGAAGTTTGGAAGATATTTACTGGATTTGTTCGTGCTGTTTTATAAGGTGTTTTTCTCCATAAAGAACCGTCTTTCCCCAATGAAACATCGTCATTCTCATCGCACTCGATGCTGTCAGAATCTCCATCTTGATCCGTTTCTGAGTTATGTTCACTCATAATTTCTAAATCTTCAATTTCGCTATTGTCACCTTGTTCATTAACATCCTCGTCGTCATCGCTATCCATTTCCGCTAAGATTGCGCGTAATCTATTTTGTTCCCGCTCGTAATCGTCCATCCTAAACACAAACCATCTCGTAAAAATAGCGAAAAATATTTCAAATAAATATCATTACCTTGTTACTAACGTGGGTTTATTCGACCCAAACTTTCGTAAAAAATTGAGCACAAACTTCGAGTGACTAAAACCAACTAAATAGTATTTCAACGTGGCAAGAAAATATTGAGGTTAGCTTACATAAAGTATAAAGTTAGTCACAAAATTCATTTTCTATGTTTCTTTTTCTATATTTTTCACTTGCGGTCGATTTCACCCAGGCGCTAGTGACCGAGGGTTAAAATTGATTCTAAATCACCTTTGGTAAGTTTCGTGAGATCACCTAGTAGATTTTTGTACCTGGTTATATAACCTTTGTATGCGCTTACCGGTACCTTTTACACGACTCGATTTTATCGTGAACACTCATTTTTATTTAATTGAAACCATAAAATTAATAATACAATTTTACTGTTGACTTATCTGTACAATATACTATTTTTGTGAACATAGACTAATTTTAATTAATTCATTTGTAAACTGTTGATTGAAGCGGTGAATATATGTAAAACTTTGGTGTCAGCAATACTTTTTGTATAAGTTGCTCCAATAGCGTTTTACGGTGATTAGCGAAATGTTGATTTCTCTTAATACTTTTTTGTATTAGTTGCGCCACTAGCGTTATGCGGTGATGATTCAGCAATTTTGCTGTTATGCCGAATATAATTTTATTCAATCCGGCGCTCGAAGGACCAAATGTTGCGGAATATGCGGTTTCGTTCGTTGAGGTTTAGTGGTTTTAATTATAATGCGGTTAGCGGTTTTAAATTTTGATGCGTGTGGAATGTTGAGGTTTTAGTTATAAAGGAGACTAATTAATTGTGTCTAACTTAAAATACATAAAACTATTTGGTTTCAAGTTTAATAAATTATTTTGTTTGATTTAATTTAATGTGCTACGCGTTTTGCGGCTTTACATAAGACTGAAAATTATAACACACAAATGTTAAACACAAAATTATGGTCTGGCTACTTGGTATTAGTACCAGTATTTTTAGATTAAGAAGAGTGCTTCCTAAACGTTCCCTTTAGGTTGATAAATTTACTACACTAATACCATTAATTTAGACATTATTATTTATATATTATTATTTTAAACAAAAACATCACTATTTCGCCTTCCTCTATCGTCCTCGGTTTGCTAAAAGAACATTTTATAGATTTCTTTAAATTTCTAAACAGACTTATACAATTAAAATCGTTGTCCAATGGCATTATTTGACAGAATATTTTTTCTGTTTTCCAGTATTCTATGTTTTTTGGATGTTCCTAAACGTTTTTTTTATCGAAATAGGAATTTGACAAAAAAGAAATGTTCACATTAAAGAATAACATTACGTTACGCGTCACGTTTTTTTCCCTTTTTTCCGAATACAGCTGCTGGTGTACAAGATATTTCAAGATCTACTCAACCGATTTTGTCAAAGTTTACAACACGTTTTCTATATAATATTATCTAAGGCGTGACCTAGGATTTCTTTGATTGGGTGCCATGTTCATAAGTTATAAATTTTTTAAACTCAAAATTTCGAAAAAAATATTTTTTTATCGAAATTTTGTGTTTAAAAAATTTGTAACTTACAAACATGGCACCCAATCAAAGAAATCGTACATCACGCCTTAGATAATATTATAAAGAATACGTGTTGTAAATTTTAACAAAATCGGTTAGATCTTGAGATATCTTGTACACCAATTTGAAAAAAGTAGTTTCGAGAAAAACGCAAAAGAAAAGCAGTAAAAGACTAACTAGAAAAACTATGTACAGTACATATTTGTGTAAAACAAAAATTATTTTATATGTGTACTTATGCCTCAATTCCATGGGAAAAATTGACTGACAGTCAAAGAAAACAAAAAGAGAAAAATAATTTGATGCCCCATATAAGAGACAAAGCCAACGCGTTTTTTATTTTATAGCAAAATTGTTTTCCTATAAAATAAAAAACAAAAAAAAACGTTGTCTTTGTCTCTTATATGGAGTATCAGATTATTTTTCTCTTTTCGATTTTTTTGACTGTCAGTCAATTTTTCCCATGGAATTGAGGCATTAATAGCAGCATGAAACAAAAATGTTTATTTTTATACCTAATTTTCCGAGAGCCAAGGTAGTGTAACCTCTTAAGGCTTTTAACGCAGAGTTGCATTCTTAAATGGTTCTTTACTGAAGAAAATCGTTTGTACAAATTTGTCACTGCATATTCACTTCTGTTCTGCTCCATATATATGTTTGTTTCTTTTATTTAAAGACTTTCAAGACAGCTAAACAGATTACTCATTTTTCCTTGTTCCTCTCTGCCTATTTTATGTATTTTATTATTATTATTTAGTTTAGATAATTCTATCGCATAAGTATTTTTTCAAGTTTACTCAAAAACTTTGTTTTGCGTTAGGTTTCCAAAACGTATAGAAACGACTTTCTGACCGTAGAAATTTGTGCGCGAGAAACATCACTGATTATAATAGATTACAAACAAAATTTTAAATTTCAGTTCTTTATTCTAAAGAGTATACACTTATATGTATTAGTAATCTGCTATTGGAATCACTCTAAGCAGGAATTTTTAGGAAATAGGTATACCGTTAGAAACAATTTTAGATACAAATCAGCGAGTCATTATTGCATTGATTAAGTAAAGAACCGCCAGTGCACATCCACAATACCCCGAAATCGAAAACATATTGTACTGTGACTGTGTGAAGTCATGTTCATTCAAGTATACGAAATAAATTATAGTTGAGCTGAGGAACAGCAAAAATGCAACTGTATTAAAGACAGCTTCCTAGAATTTAGAAAACAAAAAAAAATGAGATTGTACATAAACAAACAATTTAATTTTTAAACTTACAAACATTGTTTTGTTCCCCAAATTATGATAAGTACTTAACGAAAGTAAGTATGACAGCATTAAACAAAACGTTAATATCAAAAAGGCAACTGCCATGGTGAAGAAAAATAAATGATTCAGTTCTTCTAGAAAATAATTTCTGGTTCCAGTGTGACCAATTGTTAATAGCGAGACTATTACAATACAGCAAATCTTAAATTACAATTATGGATTGGTTAAAATTGCGAGTGATTGTATTGGTTTTCGTTGCATACTTACTAGTTGTCCCAGCTTTAAAAATCCTGAAGGGGTTTTTAGGTATCCATAATAGAGTACTGTATATGATGAGGTGTTATGGCTGGTTGCAACAGTCTCCACCATACTAATTTTTTGAACAATGGCCATCGTTGCAGTTTTGTCTTTGATTTAACTGGAAAAAAGAAGTAAACATTTTACAATTACTAACGAGGTACATTTTAGAATTACTGAAACGGGTTGGGCTCGAAATCTCCAAAAACAAAATCCACAATCAAAAATCAGCAAATCATAAGCCCCAAAATCAAAATCCTCAAACACGAAATCTCCAAACAAGAAATCGCCTAATTTTGGTAAATATACTTGAGTTAGGTTAAAAATCGTGGCGATTTTTATCCTAACCCAAGTCTATTTACCTAAATTGGGCGATTTTAAGTTTGGAGAACTAACAGTGGTTTCCCGGAACAGCTTTACAAGAATTTATTGTTTTAAAACAAGGAATAAAATTTATATAATTATTTTTATTTATATTGAGCCAATTCTTTATATTTAAACAATTATTTTATTGTTATATAAAAGGAACCTATTTTGGAAATAATTTTTCATTATGCTTTTGAAAATCATCCCGAAGTGGGATTGAAAGCTCAAGTACTAATAAATAAAAATAAAAATAAAGATATAATTATGTATTTACAAAGAAAAAATCATTTATTACAAAGGTTAATGTTCCATGCAATAGATTTTAAATATTCAATTTTACCCATATTATTAAAGTTTTTAATTACATTTTTAACTTTTTATAACGCTTTACAGAATTTTACTAGGAGATATACTTTATCCAGCACTGAGAATCACCCAAAGTCTTTAACGAGGTCGACGTCTCAATTATTATATTTTTTCCACCTTTGAAGAAAAGATCCCACTCTAAATATGTACTTAAGATATTCGAGTATATCAACTTCGGATAAACTTTGCGGCTCGTTCATTTTTTCATTTGTCTTTCTGACTCGAGATATTTTAAGCTTTTGTTTGCGCTTCGACGGGAGATAAACTCGACAATCTGGTTCACAGTTAACAACGGCTTCTCGAATAATTTGGGAAGATTAAAGAACAGATGGCCTACCCATTCCCTTAAGATGGTTGTTTACTTTTGTCACAGATAGCATACTTGCAACGGGGTCGTGTTTATGGCAAGAAGGTGACTGCTTAATGTGGTGTTGCTTATCAGTTATTTTTGTAATCACAACACTTTTACATAATAGCGGGTTTCTTTATACATACACACGGCCAGTGATACTCATCTTTTACATTTTTTGAGTGGAAGTGATTCCCGTACCCATTCAAGAATAACTTCTCGTTGCCTTTATTAGATTTTTCAATTGTTATATTCATACCTAATTTAAATAAAGAAACAGGATGAATAGTTGATTATCATTTACCGGCACTATTTATGCATTGCAAGTGATGTTACTTTAGAAATGGTGAGCGTGCACACAATTTCACAAGAACTCTTATAAAAAAATATTAAATCACGAGCACTATTATAATGTATACTAATAATAATAGCTGAGAATCTAATAATTGAAATAAATGAAATCGCGAAAAAGTAAAAAATTAATACCATAACGTGGTAACTAGACTAAAATAAATATTTACAGCAGCAGGTACTTAAATGAAACGTTGCAATTGTCAATATGTATGCAAATACAAATTATGTGCTCGAGGATTTTAAACTAGGGATTTTGTGCTAGAGGATTTTTTAAACTGGGGATTTCTCAAAACCTTGGGGATTTTGTGATTGAGGATTTTGTTTATGAAGATTTCATGTCTCTCCCGAACTCTATCCTGTGCAATTTTTGGCTTATGGATTTTGATTTTGGGGATTTTCTGGTAGAGGATTTTTAACTTTTGGATTTTGTGGTAGAAAATTTTTAATTTGGGGATTGTTGAAAACTTTGGGGTTTTTGGAGATTGGAGATTTTGTTTATGGAGATTTCATGTCTCTCCTTATTGAAACATTTATTTTGATGTCTTAATCATTTCAAAAACTCATTCATAACATCATTTTAAAGAGGCGCAAAGCCCAAATTTCATTTTTAAACGTTGCGTTATGTAGGTAATTCTGAAAATTTCCAATAATTAATTTGAGAGTAAATTCGACATTTTTGAGGTTTAAATGTTTTCCATAATACGTATGTATATCAAAGACTCGAATTAGCATAACGAACTTCTTTTATCTTTATACTCCGAAGCTTAAACAAAAACTAACTCCGTTAGCAAAAAACAAAAGGAATGGTCAACAAACAAAAAAATTTATTAGGTGAAAAATGTCGGCCACCATTTTAATTTGCCGATTGACAAACTTGCAGGTTGACAACAATTTGACCCCAAGCTACCTGTCTAGTTATAAATAGGTACTAAGGCTATTCGGTCTATTATACTCTTAGATGAATGGAAATGGGAAGGGGAAGGGGTAAAGGAACAAAAAATAATAAATATAGTAATGACACGAAGAAAAGAAAACAAAATGAATAAATAAACAGACATTGGCAACTTTAATTGTAAATTTATATTTCTGTAATTTAACAGTGTGGAATGTTCACCACAGTTTTAAATCTATTTTAGAAAATCTCAGCAGCCCGGATATTGTGAACATTCCAGTTATCATGATAGAATTAATATAAAAAAACCCACCATGAAACGTTCAAAAAATGAACTAAAACGGTGACTTGAAATAATTATCTTTATATCTTTGATTTTGCATAATAATGCAACTACATACGCACAATATACACATACGCACAGAAATAATACTAAACAAGAAAAATGAAAAAATATTAGGTCACCACAATTCGTATAGTAGCGTCAATATTATTTCTAGTGAGTCTATCTAATAAAGATAAAATCGTTCTATCATGCCAGTTGTAAAGCAAAACTTTTGATGGAATGATACAATTAAAAATTTGCCAATAATGCTTATGTTTCATATGGAAGACCAGTTTGACATTGCAGCTTTAATTCAGATTAAACAAAGGCACAGAGGAAGCCTCCTCAGCCAATTAATCAGCTTTTCCATTCCCTTGAACACCAGCAAGAGCAGGTAGCCACATAACAATCGGCTTCTTTTGACGTCCTATTTCATTTAAAGTATGAATACATTCTTTAAACAAAGCAGTATAATGTGTGAAAACCTTGTAGACACGCAATCACAGACTTATTATCTGAACAGATGACTGATACAGGGTGAGGAACAAGTATGGATACCTCTAAAAATCTGCAAGGGTTATTCTTAGGTAATTTTCAACAAGGAATTTAATGATGATCTTGGTTGTGACCTTGACCTTCATCTTCAAGGTCATTTGTAGGTCAATGCCATTTTTTAAAATTAGAACCCCTATTTTTGATGACAGAATTGAAAAGAGCGAACAATTGTACGTCCGAATATGGATTTTTCATGACCTCCCAAGGTCATCTGAAGGAATTTACATTGCGAGGAAAAAGTATGGAAACCACTAAAAATCTCGCGGAGTATGTAAAAAAAAAATGAGCAAGGTTTATTCTTAGGTAATTTTCAACAAGGAATTTAATGGTGAGCTTGGTTGTGACCACGTCCGTCATATTCAAGGTAATTTTGAAGTCAAAGTCATTTTTTTATAGGGAAACTCCTGTTTTTGACATCGGATTCGAATAGAGCAATCAATTGTACGTCCGAATATGTATTTTCCATGACCTGCCAAGGTCACCTGAAGGAATAATGATTATTGCTATGAAAATTAAAAAAAAATCTTAAATACAGAACATTGTAATAATGCTTGTGTTGCTATGAAAATTATAAAAAAACAAAAAAATTAAATTTTAAAATGAAGAATTAATTTTTTTAATTTTCATAGCAAATAATTTGTTTCTTCAGGTGACCTTGGCAGGTTATGGAAAATACATATTCGGACGTACAATTGAATGCTCTTTTCGAATCCGATGCCAAAAACAGGGGTTTCCCTATAAAAAATGACCTTGACCTTTATCAAATAAATGTAATAATGTATATTTAAAGGCATATTGGCCCACTTTCACAGACAAACTCATCAGTAAAGAATAACAGTCCATCAAAGGGGTGGCAGACTTTCAAGCTCACCACACTAATATAACTTTGTACTGTCTGACAGGAAAATTGAAATGATGGAAGGTGTGTTTTTTAATTAGATCAGAGTCATCATAAATGAGGAACAAATATGCGGACTCTGGATACCAGAAACCCTCCAGTTTTATTTAGCCTTCCTATAGTAAAGCTGCGTGACCTACAGGCGACTTTCTATTCCCAGCAACACGCAAGAGTAAAATCAAAACGGTAGACGGGGCACGAGTAGGAATATACGAGAGTGGGACTGCCCTATCGAAGTCCTTGAGTCCCAATTATACAAGCGATCCCAAACAATATAGTAAACACACACATTTTTTAAATTTTTTAAAAAACACTTGTTAAATATTTTTCAAAATTATAAAAGGTTTAAAAAATCACTCGATCGATTTCGGCTTGTTAGGCCATCATCAGAAGTATCTGCTAAACTGTAAAAATAAAAATGTAGTAATATATATGGCGTGTTTTTTTATTACATCGGAGAGACCAGAGAGATATAAAAAAAACCTTTTGCGTTTTTTTATTTTCTCGGATCGATCCGATCATTTTTTTAGCGTTTTTTTATTAAATCCGAAAAATCACAGATTGCTGTTTTTCGATCTGAAATTTATTTCAGATAGTACAGAAAATTACATATTTTGACGTTCAAAATGGTGAACACTATAGACTGAGATAACAACAATGGAAAATTAATTTTTTAAAGTCTATTGTAAATAATTTTAACGGTTTCTTGTTCATTAATGTTTAATTTTCTTTTAATGTATTAACAAAAACAATTTTCTTGGCCATAATATGTTACAAAACAGTGGTTAGCCAATTTAAACAGTTAAGCGTTTAAAATCCGAAAAAGGTCTTTTTAGATTAAACATTATCGGATATTTCAGATAGTGGGCGTGTTTTTTTTTAATGTCGGAGAAATAAGACAGAACAGATAGATAATATATCGGATAAATCCGATAAATATTTTCTCTGATGTATCCGAGAAAAATAAATGATAATTTTGTTAGCGTTGAAGAAACTAAACGTCAGTTTCAGATTACCAAACAAATATTATCGTGTTCTTTTTATTTAAAATAAATGTCTGTCAAACAACAATCTGAACTTTTTTCCAGAGAAAAAAGATTCAATTTTAAAATTATCCGAGCGTAAAAAAAACGACACAGAGAAATACATTTTTCCTCGGATACTAAAAAAAAACGCGTATCTGTATTTTGACAGTTAAATTATTTCTCAGATTACTTCGATATCAAAAAAAAACATGCCCAGTGTATCTGTCTGATCTCTCTGGTCTCTCCGATGTAATAAAAAAACTCGCCAATAAGTTGGAAAAAGCAAAAAGTGAAACAAAAAGATACATATAAAAATGTGGTTTTATGTTTTATTCCCATGTGTTATGTTTTATTCCCATACTCATACCATCCCATAAAATTACTAATACTAATGATGGCCCAACAAGCCGAAATCGATCGAGTGATTTTTTAAATCTTTTGTAATTTTGCGAAATATTTAACAATGTTTTTTTAAAAAATTTCAAAAATGTGTGTATTAAGTGTATTTCGCCAAGTGCCTACGGCATAAAGTGTAAAAAGTAATATAGTAAACATCTAGGAGGGAGGGCAATGAACCCAGATAGTATATATATCGCGTGTAGAAGTACTTCCTACAGTAAACATAACCTTTCCAACAAGCCATCTTACATGATGGAGACTCGACGCGTTCGAGTTTCAAAGAGCAAAACGTCATAACAAATTACGGCGATATTAAATATTTCAGTGCAATTACCAATTACAACTATAATTTTCCTTTAGTGATTGCGTTTTTATGGCTTCGGTCATTGTAGTGTTAACCATGTAACAACATAAAACTGCCAGATGGTTGACAGAAACCCCACAACAGATGGATGGGCTTAAAAATTTCCTTTTTAGATTACAAAAGAAATAAAAACCATAAAAAACTAAATGCAGGAAGATTTACTCAAACTTTTCATGAACCAAATATACATAGAGTAATAAACAGATGATTCACCTTTTCAAAGTAAAATAATAATTAGCATAGGGGGAATAGAACAAAGTACCAAGTAACGGTTCCTATTACCTAACACGCCCGAAATCAAAAGGAAAACAAACAGTGCAAAGTTTACAAGTGATATTAGTTAATATCAGTGAAATTTATTTTTAAAGTGAAAGTGCACGATATATTGTTGATATGGCAGCGGGTTTAAATATTACCTTGATACCGAGTACAATGCAAATTTGTAACACCTTCCGTCTTGAAATTGCGAAAAGATCTGCCAAAAGAGTACAAAGACCAGAAAATGTTGACATGGTTGATGTCGGCACTACGCAAACTTCACAGTTGTCGCCTCAATTATCATCCTCATCGTCGTCAATATCATTAGCATCATCAACATCATTTAATTTTTTTGGACAAAATAAATTTTATAAATGAATTAAATAAAATTCTTCCATTAATTGGAGTTACACCGATTATCATCGACAAAATTAAAAAGTCACAGTCGTACTGCCGCAGTGTAATTGACCAAATATCAAAGAAACTGGCAAGCACTATTTTTGGAATATCATCGGACTCTATAACTGCATTTGAAACTGAAACAGCTAGTAGTGAAAATGAGATGGTGAACCAGTTAAAAGTTAAATTTGCTGAAGCCACCGATAAAGGATTTAACATAAAAATACTGTTTGTCTTCCACGATCATGGTCAGCACGAAGAATTGTCAAGGAGTTCAACACCACAATGCATTTAGCACTGCTTGCCAAGAGACTTGTGGAAGAAAATGGAATCCTGTCTAATCTCTCACAGCTTGTTGGCACGAATCTTATCAATCCTGGGATAATAGAGCTTGTGAAAGAGTTTTATGTGAATGACGATATCAGTCGTGCATGTGCTGGAAAAAGAGAATATGTGAATAAGATTTCAAAACAACGGCGACTTATTCTCATGAATCTCACAGAAGCATATGTTTTATTCAAGCAACAAAATATTGGTCGCAAAATTGGATTTTCGAAATTTGCATCGCTGCGGCCGGCAGAATGTCTTTTGGCACTCGACCACTACGGAACACATTCTGTTTGTGTTTGCTGTTATCATCAGAATGTTAAACTGATATTTGAACCAATGAAGAGGATGTTCGGCGTCGATACATATCGTGATCTCTTCAAGATGATGTTGTGTGAATTCGCCAACACGGATTGTTTTTTAAATATTTGCAAAAATTGTCCTGGGATATTAAAAATGGAGAAGCACCTTAGTCACCTTATGGAAGATAATGAACTAAACATTATGTCTACAAACAGTGGATTAATCAAAATGGTAAGAATAAAATTTAATGAATATGAAATTTATTACACTAAACATTTATTTCCAATTTTTAAGGAAGGTCAAACTTAGAAAAATTATCAAAATCATCGGATGTTTTCATAGCAGAATTCAGCAAGCAGCTTGCTGCCTTGATACCTCATGACTTTAAAGCAAAGCAGCAAGCTGAATATCTTGCTACGCGGAAACAACTATTGCAACAAGATGAGTACATTGTGATCTGCGATTTCTCCGGGAATTTCTCCTTTGTCGTTCAAGTATGTATGTATATCTAATTTGCATTTCTATTTTTGTTTTTCCCGAAATTTGTTTAATTTTTATTATTATTTATTATTACTGTTTTTGCTTTTATATAGGATGCTGTCCAAGGCCGGCACTGGGCCAATGCACAATGCACCATTCATCCGTTTGCTGTCTATTACAAGGATGGGAATGACGTCTTGCACCACCAGAGCCTTCTGAAAATCGCAGAAAACTTGAAACACAACTACGGAGCTGTGTATTAGTTTCATAAGGAGCTATTTAAATTTCTGATTGAACGATTTATCACCATACAGAAAATAATATTATTTTCCGATGGAGCTGGCGGGCAGTACAAAAACAAAAAGTCATGGTTTTGATACTGAATGGCACTTCTTTGCAACATCTCATGGAAAAGGTCCTTGTGACGGAATTGGAGGTGCCTTCAAACGTAATGTGACAAAAGCCAGACTTCCGCGACCAATGCTGATCAAATAACGACAGCGCAACCGCTTTTCGATTGGGCTACAAAAAATGAATCAAACATTAATTTTAGATTTTGTACGATCACTAGCAAAAAATTTGATTCAGTAAAAGCCATCAGCGGACCTCACGATTACCATTGTTTCGTTCCCATTGGTAACAACCATACATCGCAGCGCGTCGATTTTCGAATTCTGATAGTTTTTATGATTTTACATTAAAATAACTTAAAAAAAAAAAAACGTATAAATTAACTTTATTGAATAAAACTATATACATAAGAAAAAAAAATGAATTTCGTAGTTTGGAATTAATAATTGTACTGAAATGTTGCATGTCGCGCTAACTTGTTATGACGTTTTGTTCTATAAAACTCGAACGCGTTGAGTCTCCATTATGTAAGATGGCTTGTTGGAAAGGTATTTTCAAGTCCTTTGCGATAAAATAAATAAAAATAAAACGGTGAATAGTTCGATTTTTCAGCAAAAGATTATTTAAAACTGAAATTCAAAGGATATATTGTACATTAACACCAAAGTTTAATACGCTTATTTGAAAGTATGTAAAATTACCTTTCTAACGATCTATTACACGTGAAAATCTGACAAGAAATACTTAAGATACTTAAGATTTCGATAAAAACGAATTATAACGGTACTCCGTGAATATTGATCCCAGAGAGTTTTTACTCAAATTATATTTTTTTTATCCAGATTAACTATCTCCTCCAATTTCAAAATAATTGCACACCTTGCCCTCGTATGGATGTTTGATTTCGAGTGGAATGGCTGTACATTTAAAACATAAAAATCTAAACATTAAAACATGACTTCCAAAAATATGTGATTTCACGTATTTTTCACCATATACATACATATGTACATATTAAAAATGAAATGCAAACAAATTCTTCTTTTCTTTTATTTTATAATTCTCGTTTTTTATATGAAAACAGAAGGGCGGTAACCACCCCCTTTTCTTAAATAACTGATTAAGGTAAAATGAAATAGAGCAGAGAGGAGATTCATAAATCACGTCATGGCATACAAAATAGTTAGTGTTTGTTAGAAATTTTACAAATTAGTAACATCCGAAACGATTGTGATTTTAATTTTCAAATAAAAATAAATATCACAATAAGAAATAACAAAATCAAAATATTGTGTTTTATAATATAACATTTTTTATATTGTAAGTGTTATTAGTCCACGAATAGAATACAAAAATGTTAAGTTTAAATAGTGAATTAACCAAAATCGTGAGCAAACATTATAGAAATATGAAAAAAATCCAAGGAGAATAAAGTTAGTTTATTTTATACTAGTAAAAAAATTAAAAATAGTGCCCAAATTTTTTAGTGTAAAAATAAATAAAAAAACACTAAGTAGTGCATCAGTGAAAGCAAAACACAAAGCAGAACATACGCAACAAAATTAAAAACCTGTAACTGTAAAGCATGAAACACACCGAGCAGCGGCAGCGAGCAGCAGATTTAAATATATGTACCTTGATTTGCTAATGTATTCATATATAGTCGTATGTTAAGCAAAATTATAAACAATTTTTATAGAAACATTCAAATATTTGATAATTTTAATAGATAAATTTCGATTAAAAAAAAATCTATCACAAGTGGAATATGTGGGACATGTCGTGCTGCTCTTGGTGTGTTTCAGCCTTTAGTCCGTAAAAATATCATTTTTACACACATACACACCAGTGATCAACAAATTACTCTCTTTTACTTTATAATTCTCGTTTTTTATATGAATAAAGGAAGGCCACACTCTCTGTTTTATATAACTGATTAAAAACAAAAAAAAGGAAAAAGAGAATCCTGTCTTCTCAAGTTACATTCATAAGCCACGTAGGCACAAAAATAGGATATTCGCTTTTTAACGCAAAGTAGTTGACATCTGGTGGACGATATAGAGACTAGAGTTAAAGGTGAACAGCAATCGTAAAAATACATAATTGGACAATTTTGTTATTGATTTCGGTTCAAAACAATATTTTATTGCACAGGAAAGATATATTTATTTATTCAGTGACAAAATAATTTAAAACAACACACATAAAAATAAACGCTGAATTGCTGTTCATCTTGAACTAGTGGCGATCGAAGCGCCTCCAGCGGCGCTTTATAAGTGAATGAAAGCAGTTTTATAATATATATACATAATTAAATATATAATTAAAGTAAATGGGTCAGATACTCGATACTCTAGCAATTCGCAACTCTGCAAATATGGCGAATTGCTAATCGAAAATTTGCTTGCATAAACTATTCGATTATTTTAGCAAAGTAAAATATATTTTTGTATTCAGAACAAAAGTTAAAGTCGTTAAAGTAGCCCATTTTCTGAAATTCAGAAACAAATTGGATTGCTAAATTATCGTGTATAACATTTCTAGCAAATTCGCAAAAAATAATTGCTTATCTCCTTATCTGAGTATCGAGTATCTAGCCCAATGTTTGTTAGAAATTTGACAAAGGAGTTACATCCGAAACGATCGTAATTACTTCGGTCTAAAAAGACCAAAGTATTGAAATCCTGTCAAAAATGACGAAAAATTTGGTTGGTCCAAAACCACTTTTCTCGACGTTTTGAAAGTCCCTGAGTCTGAAAATGCAAAAAAAAAAAAAATGTCCGTCCGTCTGTCTGTGTGTCTGGACCCATGGTATCTCGAGAACGGATTGTCCGATTTGGATTTTTTTTTCGCCAATCTGTTTCTATATGGTCAAGGCGGAGATTTGAAAAGCTTTTGGATACTGTACGTCAAGGGGGTGGGGTACCTGCCATACGAATTGACCCAAAATACCTGCTTTTATAAATATTTACGATTTTTTTATATATGCTGGTTTGATTATTGGATTGGGCATTGAATTGGGGATTGATTTGAAGGTTAAATTAGGGGTCAATTTGCGCGTTGAGTTGAAGTTGAGTTGGAGTTGAGTTGGAGTTGAGTTGGGGTTGGATTTGGATGTAGTGAATAGTTAACAAACTATTTATATGATGGAACTTGCCTATTTATCAACCGATTATTATGAAATTCAATGTGTATGTTAGAAATGGGATTCCAAAATGAGTTTTGGATGAAGTTCTGGAATATGGCCAAGTAGGATGGAACTTGCCCATTTCTCAACCGATTACGTTGAAATTCGACATTTGTATTGGAAATGGGATTCTAAAATGTTTTTTGGATGAAGTTCTGGGATTTTAAAACGATTTCTAGATGAATTTCTGGAATATGGCCAAGTATGATGGAACTTGTCTATTTCTCAACCGATTATTATGAAATTTAATTTGTGTGTTAGAAATGGGATTCTAAAATGAGTTTTGGATGAGGTTCTGGAATATGGCCAAGTATGATGGAACTCGCCTATTTCTCAAAGGATTTTTATGAAATTTGACATGATTGTGTGTGCTAGAAATGACGATTCTGAAATGAGTTTTGGGTGAAGTTCTGGAATATGGTCAAGTAGGATGGAACTTGCCCATTTCTCAACCGATTACGATGAGATTCAACATTTATATTGGAAAAGTGATCCTAAAACGAGTTTTGGACGAAGTTCAGGAATATGGCCAATTATGATGGAACTTGGCTATTTCTTAACCGATTATAATGAAATTTGATATGTGTATGGAAATGGGAATATTTGATATGTGTGGAATATTGCCAAGTAGGATGGAAGTTGGCTATGCCTTAACTGCGGTTATCATTAAACTAGTCATGTGTGTTGGGAATAGAATTCTAAAATAAATTTTCATAAAGCTCTGGAATATGGCCAAGTAGGATGGAACTTGGCTATTTCTTAAGCGATTATGATGAAATTTGATATGTGTGTTGGAAATGGGATTCTAAAATGATTTTTGGATAAAGCTCTGGAATATGGCTATGTAGGATCGAACTTAGTTATTCCTCACCCGTTTGTTATGAAATTTGACATGTGCTGTTCTGGAATATGGTCAGTTAAACGGTTAGAACTATCAGTATAATTTGTTATACTACTTTCGGTATAAAGTTCTACAATACGATTTTTCGTTTTAAATTGGATGCCTGTACCCATGTTACTGAAGCTTTTGACCTGTTTGTCTGTTGTTGTTTAGGTAAATATATGTTGGTTAAAATGGAAATCAATAATGTCAAACTGTCACACCAACTTTATGACATTATTGAAGATACCAAAGACCGAAGTTCTGATCACCTCGTGAGGTTTCAGCCCTTTATATTTTCAATTTTGAAATAAAATAAATATCGCGAAAAGAAAGTGACAAAACCAAAATAATTGTGTTTTATTATATAAAATCTTAAATAAAATTATAAATAAATAAATATTTTTACACCATATAATATTTGAAAATACATAGTTAAATTTAAACCAATCTATTTGATTTTTAATAGTTATTTGAGAAACTATGTACATATTATATATGAAGATATGGAGACAAATTTGACTGAAATTACAGTTTTGATTAATGAGTTTACTTTTAATTGAATTCGATTTTGAGTAAGTTTTAATAAGTTTGGATGGGACTACATAGTATGAGCTGTTGTAACGAGTGTTCCAACAAGAGTTGTTATTTTAAATTCGGCACTATTTTCCAAATGTCAAAGTTGATTCTGTAATTGTTTAACGTTTCACAAGTAAAATGTAGGCGGTTAGTAACAATGGAACGATACATGCTTCCACAACGCTTAGAAATGGTGAAAATTCATTATAAACATGGTGGACATTTTGCGGAGATAATTCATAAAGTTTGGTCTGCATTTGGTCGACATGGATAATTTTATCTCTAATGATTTTGACATGTAAAATCTTTATTTCTAACAGGACGGAGCTGTGTGCCACCAAACTCGTGAGATAATCATATTGTTGCGCTTAAAATTTCCTGGACATTTGATTTGGAGAAATAGAGATGAAATCCTTGGCCGCCTAGATCGTGTGAATTAATACCATAAGATTCAAGCACCAAAAGACAATATTAATGCTTTTATTCGTGAAATAGGGCCGTAAGCCCTATAGAGCCGAGGCGGTTATGTGGCAGATATGGTTTTTGGTTTTTAATCGCATATAGTCTTGTACGTTGATCTAAAATAAAAATATCGCAGCATTTCTGTATAAAGGCTTGTTTTTTCAATAATTTAAAATGACACCTCTTGTTGATACCCCCTTTATTTTCTTGGTGTTAGCGTATTTGTTGCCTTAATGGCGTCGTACTCATATGCTGTAATACGTTTCTGATTAGTGTGTTCAAAAGCATTATTTGTCAGCATTATCCAACAAGAGCGTCATCATAGCTCTAGTAAAGTCATCAAGTAAAGTCTAGTAAATACTTTATTTATAAAGTTAGAAATTTGATAACACACTATAATTATACCTAATTATCTATATTACATTATCTACTTATTTACTAGTTTACCTTAGCTCCTCTTATATTCTTAAACTCATTCGCCACTACCAAGTCAAACTACGTGTTAATCGTAAATATTATTTATTTATATAAAAAAAACAATAAGTACACTTAATAACAGATACATACATTAAATAGCTTTATCGCATAGCGATTGCAAATTACACATCTAGATTGAATTCGAAACCTGTCATAAGTAGTTTTTAGTACATGTTTTTGACATTTATTTGAAAAACCTGAACATACCCAAATTATCATAGTATATTACTAAGTAATTTGTGACAACTACAAAATAAATTCATTGGCTTACATTAAAGTGGAGCAATTATACCATAAAAAATGTACCATCCATGACAATTTTTGTCCAAGCAAACACGCATTGTTGTAAATGAAGCAACAAACATGTGAGGTGGGAAAATATACCAAAAAACTGTTGCACTATTCGGGCAGCATAATAAAAAATTGTGAGTGTAGTGAAATATTTTTCAAATAAAAAGGTCAACAATTTGTACTAAAAAATATTTATCATAGGTTTCGTATACAGTCCTAGTAGCACTGAGATAACACATTTTTAGTACAAACAATTTACTAAACGCCCAGAGTTATGTTACCTAAGAAATACATTATAGGCACTTTTATTAATATAAATAAAGGCGTCTCCGGACGATATGCAAAATGTCGTCGAACATTCATTCAAATTATTTCGACGTGTTGAAAAACTGCCTATTGAGCAATTTTATTGCCAATGTTGTCTTGATTGGATGTTGATCAACTTTTACATAACGTCTAGAAGCGTCTATAAAAAAAAATAATACAAAAATCGAACGTGTGTTGTTTTAGTTTATTTCGTTTATAAAAAATGATGATATAAAATGATTTATGGTTAGTATTTAAATGGAAATATTCGTTTTTAATTTAAATATAAAAATTTTAAATTACTATCGAACAGTTTATATGCCACGGTATGATCGTTGTGCCAATACCGCACTGATCAAATAAAGCAGCGATAATACACAACCAATAATTCCCGCTATGAATAGTTGATTCTGTGCCTTGTCTGGATAATTATGTTTATTGATGTCGATCAGCAGGAATATCGATGCAATGACGTACAGGATAAATGCAACCGAGTGATAAATTAATTCCTATACAAAACATATAATGATAAAATATCAGTCTATAGTACTAATTACAGTACGAAAATAACAACGTTCTTACGTAAATCGTTTTTGAGATAATTCCACCGGTGCTCAATGACACCAAACACGAAAGTAACAGACAAAATGTGCCAATCATAAATGTGACCGCCATCAAAAAGAAGAATAATTGTGAACTGTCTTGCATGTATCTGTAGTAGCTTCTAAATTGAAGTGCAACAAGGACTACAACTACAATACCCAAAATCTAAAATCAAACAAAAAAATAAAAATTGAAATTGTATCGAAATTAGGTCACCATTATGAAGTAAAAATACCAATTGGGCAAGTTTTAGTAATCCCGGTACAGTTTTTAAATATCCTGTATTTAAAATTAGAGCCGATGTTGATGATGACGAAGTAGTCGTACGAGTTATTGTTACTGATTTAAATATATGTACCTTGATTTGCTAATGTATTCATATATAGTCGTATGTTAAGCAAAATTATAAACAATTTTTATAGAAACATTCAAATATTTGATAATTTTAATAGATAAATTTCGATTAAAAAAAAATCTATCACAAGTGGAATATGTGGGACATGTCGTGCTGCTCTTGGTGTGTTTCAGCCTTTAGTCCGTAAAAATATCATTTTTACACACATACACACCAGTGATCAACAAATTACTCTCTTTTACTTTATAATTCTCGTTTTTTATATGAATAAAGGAAGGCCACACTCTCTGTTTTATATAACTGATTAAAAACAAAAAAAAGGAAAAAGAGAATCCTGTCTTCTCAAGTTACATTCATAAGCCACGTAGGCACAAAAATAGGATATTCGCTTTTTAACGCAAAGTAGTTGACATCTGGTGGACGATATAGAGACTAGAGTTAAAGGTGAACAGCAATCGTAAAAATACATAATTGGACAATTTTGTTATTGATTTCGGTTCAAAACAATATTTTATTGCACAGGAAAGATATATTTATTTATTCAGTGACAAAATAATTTAAAACAACACACATAAAAATAAACGCTGAATTGCTGTTCATCTTGAACTAGTGGCGATCGAAGCGCCTCCAGCGGCGCTTTATAAGTGAATGAAAGCAGTTTTATAATATATATACATAATTAAATATATAATTAAAGTAAATGGGTCAGATACTCGATACTCTAGCAATTCGCAACTCTGCAAATATGGCGAATTGCTAATCGAAAATTTGCTTGCATAAACTATTCGATTATTTTAGCAAAGTAAAATATATTTTTGTATTCAGAACAAAAGTTAAAGTCGTTAAAGTAGCCCATTTTCTGAAATTCAGAAACAAATTGGATTGCTAAATTATCGTGTATAACATTTCTAGCAAATTCGCAAAAAATAATTGCTTATCTCCTTATCTGAGTATCGAGTATCTAGCCCAATGTTTGTTAGAAATTTGACAAAGGAGTTACATCCGAAACGATCGTAATTACTTCGGTCTAAAAAGACCAAAGTATTGAAATCCTGTCAAAAATGACGAAAAATTTGGTTGGTCCAAAACCACTTTTCTCGACGTTTTGAAAGTCCCTGAGTCTGAAAATGCAAAAAAAAAAAAAATGTCCGTCCGTCTGTCTGTGTGTCTGGACCCATGGTATCTCGAGAACGGATTGTCCGATTTGGATTTTTTTTTCGCCAATCTGTTTCTATATGGTCAAGGCGGAGATTTGAAAAGCTTTTGGATACTGTACGTCAAGGGGGTGGGGTACCTGCCATACGAATTGACCCAAAATACCTGCTTTTATAAATATTTACGATTTTTTTATATATGCTGGTTTGATTATTGGATTGGGCATTGAATTGGGGATTGATTTGAAGGTTAAATTAGGGGTCAATTTGCGCGTTGAGTTGAAGTTGAGTTGGAGTTGAGTTGGAGTTGAGTTGGGGTTGGATTTGGATGTAGTGAATAGTTAACAAACTATTTATATGATGGAACTTGCCTATTTATCAACCGATTATTATGAAATTCAATGTGTATGTTAGAAATGGGATTCCAAAATGAGTTTTGGATGAAGTTCTGGAATATGGCCAAGTAGGATGGAACTTGCCCATTTCTCAACCGATTACGTTGAAATTCGACATTTGTATTGGAAATGGGATTCTAAAATGTTTTTTGGATGAAGTTCTGGGATTTTAAAACGATTTCTAGATGAATTTCTGGAATATGGCCAAGTATGATGGAACTTGTCTATTTCTCAACCGATTATTATGAAATTTAATTTGTGTGTTAGAAATGGGATTCTAAAATGAGTTTTGGATGAGGTTCTGGAATATGGCCAAGTATGATGGAACTCGCCTATTTCTCAAAGGATTTTTATGAAATTTGACATGATTGTGTGTGCTAGAAATGACGATTCTGAAATGAGTTTTGGGTGAAGTTCTGGAATATGGTCAAGTAGGATGGAACTTGCCCATTTCTCAACCGATTACGATGAGATTCAACATTTATATTGGAAAAGTGATCCTAAAACGAGTTTTGGACGAAGTTCAGGAATATGGCCAATTATGATGGAACTTGGCTATTTCTTAACCGATTATAATGAAATTTGATATGTGTATGGAAATGGGAATATTTGATATGTGTGGAATATTGCCAAGTAGGATGGAAGTTGGCTATGCCTTAACTGCGGTTATCATTAAACTAGTCATGTGTGTTGGGAATAGAATTCTAAAATAAATTTTCATAAAGCTCTGGAATATGGCCAAGTAGGATGGAACTTGGCTATTTCTTAAGCGATTATGATGAAATTTGATATGTGTGTTGGAAATGGGATTCTAAAATGATTTTTGGATAAAGCTCTGGAATATGGCTATGTAGGATCGAACTTAGTTATTCCTCACCCGTTTGTTATGAAATTTGACATGTGCTGTTCTGGAATATGGTCAGTTAAACGGTTAGAACTATCAGTATAATTTGTTATACTACTTTCGGTATAAAGTTCTACAATACGATTTTTCGTTTTAAATTGGATGCCTGTACCCATGTTACTGAAGCTTTTGACCTGTTTGTCTGTTGTTGTTTAGGTAAATATATGTTGGTTAAAATGGAAATCAATAATGTCAAACTGTCACACCAACTTTATGACATTATTGAAGATACCAAAGACCGAAGTTCTGATCACCTCGTGAGGTTTCAGCCCTTTATATTTTCAATTTTGAAATAAAATAAATATCGCGAAAAGAAAGTGACAAAACCAAAATAATTGTGTTTTATTATATAAAATCTTAAATAAAATTATAAATAAATAAATATTTTTACACCATATAATATTTGAAAATACATAGTTAAATTTAAACCAATCTATTTGATTTTTAATAGTTATTTGAGAAACTATGTACATATTATATATGAAGATATGGAGACAAATTTGACTGAAATTACAGTTTTGATTAATGAGTTTACTTTTAATTGAATTCGATTTTGAGTAAGTTTTAATAAGTTTGGATGGGACTACATAGTATGAGCTGTTGTAACGAGTGTTCCAACAAGAGTTGTTATTTTAAATTCGGCACTATTTTCCAAATGTCAAAGTTGATTCTGTAATTGTTTAACGTTTCACAAGTAAAATGTAGGCGGTTAGTAACAATGGAACGATACATGCTTCCACAACGCTTAGAAATGGTGAAAATTCATTATAAACATGGTGGACATTTTGCGGAGATAATTCATAAAGTTTGGTCTGCATTTGGTCGACATGGATAATTTTATCTCTAATGATTTTGACATGTAAAATCTTTATTTCTAACAGGACGGAGCTGTGTGCCACCAAACTCGTGAGATAATCATATTGTTGCGCTTAAAATTTCCTGGACATTTGATTTGGAGAAATAGAGATGAAATCCTTGGCCGCCTAGATCGTGTGAATTAATACCATAAGATTCAAGCACCAAAAGACAATATTAATGCTTTTATTCGTGAAATAGGGCCGTAAGCCCTATAGAGCCGAGGCGGTTATGTGGCAGATATGGTTTTTGGTTTTTAATCGCATATAGTCTTGTACGTTGATCTAAAATAAAAATATCGCAGCATTTCTGTATAAAGGCTTGTTTTTTCAATAATTTAAAATGACACCTCTTGTTGATACCCCCTTTATTTTCTTGGTGTTAGCGTATTTGTTGCCTTAATGGCGTCGTACTCATATGCTGTAATACGTTTCTGATTAGTGTGTTCAAAAGCATTATTTGTCAGCATTATCCAACAAGAGCGTCATCATAGCTCTAGTAAAGTCATCAAGTAAAGTCTAGTAAATACTTTATTTATAAAGTTAGAAATTTGATAACACACTATAATTATACCTAATTATCTATATTACATTATCTACTTATTTACTAGTTTACCTTAGCTCCTCTTATATTCTTAAACTCATTCGCCACTACCAAGTCAAACTACGTGTTAATCGTAAATATTATTTATTTATATAAAAAAAACAATAAGTACACTTAATAACAGATACATACATTAAATAGCTTTATCGCATAGCGATTGCAAATTACACATCTAGATTGAATTCGAAACCTGTCATAAGTAGTTTTTAGTACATGTTTTTGACATTTATTTGAAAAACCTGAACATACCCAAATTATCATAGTATATTACTAAGTAATTTGTGACAACTACAAAATAAATTCATTGGCTTACATTAAAGTGGAGCAATTATACCATAAAAAATGTACCATCCATGACAATTTTTGTCCAAGCAAACACGCATTGTTGTAAATGAAGCAACAAACATGTGAGGTGGGAAAATATACCAAAAAACTGTTGCACTATTCGGGCAGCATAATAAAAAATTGTGAGTGTAGTGAAATATTTTTCAAATAAAAAGGTCAACAATTTGTACTAAAAAATATTTATCATAGGTTTCGTATACAGTCCTAGTAGCACTGAGATAACACATTTTTAGTACAAACAATTTACTAAACGCCCAGAGTTATGTTACCTAAGAAATACATTATAGGCACTTTTATTAATATAAATAAAGGCGTCTCCGGACGATATGCAAAATGTCGTCGAACATTCATTCAAATTATTTCGACGTGTTGAAAAACTGCCTATTGAGCAATTTTATTGCCAATGTTGTCTTGATTGGATGTTGATCAACTTTTACATAACGTCTAGAAGCGTCTATAAAAAAAAATAATACAAAAATCGAACGTGTGTTGTTTTAGTTTATTTCGTTTATAAAAAATGATGATATAAAATGATTTATGGTTAGTATTTAAATGGAAATATTCGTTTTTAATTTAAATATAAAAATTTTAAATTACTATCGAACAGTTTATATGCCACGGTATGATCGTTGTGCCAATACCGCACTGATCAAATAAAGCAGCGATAATACACAACCAATAATTCCCGCTATGAATAGTTGATTCTGTGCCTTGTCTGGATAATTATGTTTATTGATGTCGATCAGCAGGAATATCGATGCAATGACGTACAGGATAAATGCAACCGAGTGATAAATTAATTCCTATACAAAACATATAATGATAAAATATCAGTCTATAGTACTAATTACAGTACGAAAATAACAACGTTCTTACGTAAATCGTTTTTGAGATAATTCCACCGGTGCTCAATGACACCAAACACGAAAGTAACAGACAAAATGTGCCAATCATAAATGTGACCGCCATCAAAAAGAAGAATAATTGTGAACTGTCTTGCATGTATCTGTAGTAGCTTCTAAATTGAAGTGCAACAAGGACTACAACTACAATACCCAAAATCTAAAATCAAACAAAAAAATAAAAATTGAAATTGTATCGAAATTAGGTCACCATTATGAAGTAAAAATACCAATTGGGCAAGTTTTAGTAATCCCGGTACAGTTTTTAAATATCCTGTATTTAAAATTAGAGCCGATGTTGATGATGACGAAGTAGTCGTACGAGTTATTGTTACTGCGTGTGACATCTTGAGATTTTATTTGGTTATTATACGATCTGAAAATATTACCGAAAAAAAAAACATAAACGAAACGATTAGAAATTGATTATGACGAATTGTTATTGGACATGCATTCACTTCAATATTGTTATTGTTAGTTATGTTTATATAATACAAATTGTTTGTATATTTTGTAAGCATTATTATCACTATTTTCACTATCTATTACTTATTATTTACAACATCGCCACTATTTTCACTACTTCAAATATTATAAATTTACACATATACATACTAATATAGAGATACAACTTAATTAATAATTATCATAATATTTGTATGTTAAATTTAGTAATATGTAATGTACTTCCGTCCGGCGGTTATAAATACGATTAAAAATTACGCAATTCGAGACAAACTTATAGATGACGTGATTTATTTTTTAATCGCAAATAATGTGTCAGAATTGTTACAATATTTATATTATTCATTGGCTGGTTGAATTACTATTTAATATGACCAGTGCATAAGCGAATAAACACATACTTGGAATAATAATTATAAGCTATTTATATCGATAAGACCACACAAAATTAAAGGTTAGTTTTAAAATCATGAAAAAATTTAATTATTCTCGCCCGAATATATGTATAGCAAACGTGGATCGTAACAACTTTTCAAACCAAAAAAAAAATAGCGATTTGGAAATAAACAGACCACAACAAAAACAATTTCTTAATAATTAGCCTTAAGGTCTGTGTTCCAAGTATTATTTAAATCGTATCAGACTAAATAGTCGGATCATAATATAGGTAATTCAAAACAAATAAATATTTCAAATAATTTGTTTCATTATTAGTTCAGATATTTTCCTATACCTACTCGAGAACCGGTCAACCACGCATTTAAATTTTATCGCGGTAATAATTCTACATAAAAATTCAAAACGTTATGATATGGCAACTGTAGGCGCAGTATTACAGTATAGTGTAACCCATTATTAGCATATCTCACAATATATTACATTTTTATGTTTATTCATATACCCTTCATGTTAATTCTTTTAAGGTATGCGATTCAATGACACCGACAAGCGATTTACTTCAAGGAAACAATAATTTTGTAGGTCAATAAAATTATAGAAATGGTCATTGAAGTTCTTATCTCATCAATTCAAATTTAAAATTCTTCCACCGTCTCATGTTTGTTATTCTACACAAAATAAGTAAGTATTGTTGATTTCGTGTTATTTTTGTATAGTATCAAACAATGATATCATCATCATTCGGCGACTACATTACTTTACGATGATGGTGTTAAATTTTTTTATATATAAATACAAAACTTACGAATGTGACAATGACATCATTCAAGTCAATAATGATAAACAAAAATAAATCGCGATTCTCTTTCTCTAATATTTGTATACATAAAGATTATGTAGGTATTGTAACTTACTAAGTAGTCAGAATTCGTGTTATGGTAGTAGCGTGATACTGTCGTTACAGTTTTTAGATTATTGCTTCCCTTTATTAATTTGAAACCGTACAAAATGGCTCCGACTGTCCTTTTTGTATCTAAACTAGACTCAACCTGATACTTTGATCGGTATTTTTAATATTGCTTACAAACATTAATTTTCAATATAACCTTTACCGAACATAATAAGACTTTCTTATTACATTGATGACCGAATATGGAAAATTCAGGGTTTTTGGTTAACGTACTAAGCAAAGATGACCCAATATTTTTTCAATTACTGAGATCACAAAGAAAAGTCTAGCTAATACTAAATTACTAAACACATGATTGATGTATCAAAATAAAAACCAAAAAAATTTGCGAGGGTGTCAGCTAACGTTGCGCTGAATGACTGACTGCTAACATATTTTTTTTGTACGCTCGTCTAATTTCAGTATGTACATTATGTATTATTGTTGATGATTCGTCGCTCCACTCTGTGAAAAGAGGTTTTTAAAATTCTTGACCCATTTTTTATACATTATAAACTCTTAATGGATTTACGAGAAGAGAACGAACAACGAAATAATAAATTTCTGAATTAAAATGAAGAAATGTAGTTTTAAAATTGAGTTTATAATGAAAGTGTTTAAACGAAAATATTTTATTGTAAATAAACGTTAAGATACTAAAAATAACAAAAATTTCGACATTATTCAAAATTACTAGCATGGATTTCCATGGAAGAATACATATTTAAATAAATAATGTAGAATTTTATATAGTTGGGATACAGTAACTTGTTTAATGTTTTTTGTGTCGATCGATAAAATTAGGTTGGCGCCGAATAACTCACATTAATATTTTGATAACTAATTTGGGTGATTTGAGTGGAAAATTAATTAGTAAACACGTAGTGTTAAAAGGTTGTTGAATGGATTTCAAAATATCTCAATCTTAGCGGTTTCTCTATTTTGTGAAATGCTGACAAATTTACCTGCATGTACGATTATTGGCTGACAAACCTGTTTGGCCGATACAGCTGGCCGAGAAGACTGAAGCACAGAATTTTTTAAACCTATAGCTCTTACAAAGCAAAATTTAGTTAGTATATGATTTGCTTATTATTGGATACTTAACATAGAAAGAACAAGGTTTTTAAACCATGAAATACCTGGATTAAGAGGATGGAATGAAGTTGTTATAAAACTAACATAATGCTATTGTAATATTCTACCGATCATAAAGTCAATCAATTCAGTGTCAAAATTATTGCTTTTCGATTAAACGATCTTTGATTTAAGAAACTATATTATAGCAAGCCATGAAATTATTTTAAAATCATATTCGCTCCTAAGGACATTTATCTGTCATTTAAGATATTAAACCAGTCCGGCGCGCCAACACTATAGGCCAAAATTAACCTTCATCCGTCCCTCAAAATAAATAACACTAAAGTTCCTCGAGGCCAAAATGGACCCATACGAATTTACATCAAAAAACATATTTTTTTATTTTTATTTTTAATTTTATTAATTAAAATAAAACAAAAATGAATTTTTCTCACAGAAAATTCTCACACAAAAAATTTAAAAATTTCCGTTAGAGTAAAATTTATGTCATCACTATCGCGCTTTTTATGTAGTTTTGAAAACGGACGATTTTATGAAAAGGCACAAAAAATGTATAGAAAGAAACTACAGTAAAATTGAACAAAATGTAAAAAATGAATTTATTATTCGGTAATTTTCCTAAATACATATATGATAAGAATGCAATGTAATCTCTGTTAATGGGAAAATACTAATTATAAGTCTTTAAAATTACTATGGGCCATTTTTGACCCCGAGGATTTTTAGTGTTACTTATTTTACTGCGGTGTAACGGTAAATCGGAAATTATTAAATTTTTGTATAATACTTATTTAGAACATATTAGACAAAGTCACCAAGTTACACATTTGTGATGTTTATACTTATCAAGATTTTCGAAAGAGAAAGTGCATTTGGGTCGAAATGGACCCGAGGGACGGAAGAAGGTTAAACCAAAATTTAGGTTACACAATTAATCAATCAACATCAATTTATCTTTATTAGCTGATCTTGATTGAGATTATTTTCCATTAACAGATTGATAATTATTGCCTACAGTTGATATTTCTCGTTTATCAATATATCGTTTATCGGCATTCGGCGTGGTATTTATTTATGCCGCTATAAAAAATGCAGTTTTATTAGACATACACATAAATAATAACTATTCTTGATAAATTTATAAAATTTCTGCAATAAATTGATCAATCAAAATTAAAATTTAATTTTGGTAAATAAAGGTTCAAAATAATAAATAAATACTTTGTATAGGCATTGTGGCTGTGGCATTTCTCAGTATGTGTAGGCAAGCATACAAAAGGATCAATCAACCAAAACCACCAATCAAAATATTGTCCACCAATACTGTATAACCTATTTTTAAACTTTAATCATTAAAATACAGCAACAAAAAATCGCGTTTAATCATAGTCAAATCTAAAATTAGAATTGCATTCAGAGTCAACTACAGTAAGTTTAATAATAAAAATGACGTTATACTTCATTGAAAATTTAAACTCGAAAATTATTCATGCCAAACATCAATTGAGACTAATAAAATTCATCATCACTAATCTAAGCAAACGCATTTTCATTGAATAGTAGCTGGAGAAGCCGTTTACTACTTTCATGTAATATATGTAGTTTAAATCGATAACTATATGACCGCCACCCAACACAACACACCAAAAATAGAAAATATCTTTCCATTCTAAACATTGAAACTTCATTTTCGACTGTCTTCTTAGGTGCGGCTCCAACCATTAGAAATTATATATTTTTGGGTTGATTGACTTTCGTTTACAAATAATATGACTATGTTTTGGTAAGCGTAATGAATTAAATCGAAAAATATTTAATACCTAAACTAGTAATAAACTGCCTCTATTATAAGCTAATTTGTCTTGAATTTTTACTAATCGCTTTTTATCTGTAATACTTTGCCACGCCCAGCCATGTAAAAAAAAATGCATCAAATAATATAAAGTTCATATAAAAATGACGCAAAATATAGTATTTAAAATTTAACTAAGATTCGGGGTTCCGATTTTTTTATTCCAAGCCATACGATAAATGTTTACCATAAACGCGAGAGTGAAACATGATATCATCGCGCGCACAAACACATTAAAAATTCACTTTCATTCATTGAATTCGCGGCCATTCACAATAAGTGCATATTATAGCAGACACGGATTAGTTATAAAAGTAACTTACATTCAACAATTAAATTTAAAAAATAAATATTATCACTTGTTTTTGTTTAGAAGAGCAAGTTGCAAAAATTCGAATCACTTTGGTATAAGAATGAATAAACCACCGTAAACTGTGCAGCACTAGCGTTTTTTTTTTGTTTTTGGTAAGCGCATGTAAATAATTTGAACGCTGAAGTATTACTGAATACTGACTGAATCATTGATTGTTGAAATTGAAAACTTTTTTGTTATTTTTTTTGATTTTGTTTTGGTTGTAAGATGGAAAATACACAAAGAAGAATTTCTGATGTTTGCGCTTGTATTAATAAAATAAAACCGTGCATTTTATATAAGTGTGTAATGTGTATACAGTTGTATATGGCTGTGTCGTAAAAACGAAACTATCACGATATTATCAGAATAGTAATTTGAATTGTGGTATGTTATTGTTAACAACGAGTTTGTTTTTACCAAATTTTTAGAATAATCGAGATAGACTCATTTTAAATTAAAAAAAATTCCTCGTGTTTTTGTAATTTATGATATACCCGTAATTAGGGGCTCTGCCCTTGACAACTGTTTTATTAAATGCGAGGAATATTTCTTGCTGTTTTTGTTGGATGTTACATAAACGAAAATTATTAAAGCTTATTATTTATCTACCTGTTCATTTATACCAGCCGTTTCTTAATGCAGTTCTTGGTTTCTCTTCAATGAAATGAAATGGAACCAAAGCTAATACTATTCGAAAATAAGGAGGAATGCCCAGTCTGGAACTTACATATATGACCATATGAGCATTGAAAAAATCAAACTTCTCATCAGCCATACTATGAAAAATTAGGGTGAATATTAAAATGGATCTTGTTATATGTACTGGCTAACTATGATATGTAGACTGTAGACCACGAACAATAGATACGGCTGCAATACTGAAGAAGAGAGAACTGAAGACTGTTCTTGATAAGGAAAAAGACTCCAGTTTGTGTGATGTAATTGAGAACGGCTGTTAGTGTCAACCTAAATCCTCATGTTACTAAGTCTGATGATCTCATGCCTGCACTCAGAGATGTATATGATGGAACTTGGCCATTTTTTATCCGATTTTAATCAAATTCAGCATGTACTATAGAAATGGAACTCTAAAATTATTTTTGGGTAAATTTATATGGTTAAGTTGGAAGGCGCTTGTCTATTCCTTAAACGATTAAAAGACATTTGGCATGTGCGTTAAAAGTGAAATACTAAAATGGTTATTCGATGTATTTAATGATTTGTTTTATAAATTATTTTAGAATCTCAGTTTCATCGTACATACTGAATTTCATGAAAATAATTGGCCAAATTCCGGTACTTTATCCAAGAATCATTTTAGAATCTCATTTCCATCGCGTATATCAAAGTTAACCCGTAATTGGCCATATTCCAGAACTTTATCCAAAAATCATTTTCGAATCCCATTTCCACAGTACACGCTGAATTTCATCAAACTTGTTTATTTATTTATATAGAGAAAAGTCTACAAATTTGACTTGAATTTATAACAAACTCGGATAAGAAATGGCCAAGTTCCTTCCTAGTTGGCCATTTTCCAGAACTTCATCCAAAAATCATTTTAGAATCCCATTTCCATCGCGCATACCAAATTTCACTAAAATCGGTTAAGAAATGGCCAAGTTCCATATTAATTGGTCATATTGCAGGACTTTATTTAATTTTCTTAATTTTCTGTCGTCTTTTATGGGCGAGTATTACAAAAAAATCATACGATCATTAAGGGTTAACAAGTAACTAATGCAAAATGTGAAATAGTCGTTTTTTTATTTTGATGATCACTTCTTCCTTTAATTGTTTTGTAAAACTTTGATCAATCTGTCCGGAAAAACGGTTGGATGGATCAATTTGAAAATAAAACAGGGCTATTAGGAGTACATTAAACTGTAAAATGACCCGGCAACATTAATCTTTTTATCAATATTTGTAAAGTAACGGTAGATTTACTAAGGCAACCTAAAAAATCGTTTTTTTGTACTTTTTTCAAATCATTATTGAGGGTGTGAAAAAAATTTGTTCTCAACTAATCATTAAAGGGTCTTGTAGGAAATTTATTCAAGTTTTTAAGGCTGCACTAAAATTTACTGTGCAATCATTGGTTGCTGAGATATCGAGGATCAAAGACAAAAGGATTTTTTTATTCAAAGTCAGATATCTCAGCAAACAGTTGACATAGACAAACCAGAAAGAAACTAAATTTATGCCTAATTAACAGGCTGACTTATGCATTGGTTTAAAAGTTACAAAAACAAAAAAAATTCGAATTTTTTTTTCTTGCGCTCTATCTTATGATTGCGTGATAACGGTATCTCACAAAAATTTTCCGCTCAAAAATCTCAAAACTAGACAATCGATTGTCCTTACCATCAAATTTGATAGTTGGATCAATTCCTCCTTGAGATTTAATTTATGTATGATATTGTTGTGTCCTGGCCTCATGGTTTTAATTTTTTCAGTAATTTTCAGGCTCAGACTTCTTGAACCGGCTACTTTTGTAATGTGTAGGTGCAGTGGTGAGAGCCCCAGTATTCTCTCAAGGGTAGCTGATGGACAAGTACTCATTGCTCCAGTTGCCCCCACACAAATTAACCTCTGGATCTTGTCCAGTATTCTTCGTGCACCAGTCTACTCCGTCTTAGGCCACCACACAAACGCCGCATAAGAGACCGAAGGTCTTATAACGGCCCGGTAGAGCCAAACCAACATTTGTGGGCTCAGTCCCCACGTTTTGCCAATTATTCTTTGGCAGGTGAAGTAGGCCTTATTGGCCTTGTTTGTTAAATGATTTAAGTGGGGATTCCATGTCAGTTTCTGATCAAGTATGACAGGACACCCAGGTATTTAACCTCCTTTGGCAGTTGGTGAGTTACCCCCCCCCCCTCCCCCCCCCCCCCAAGGCTATCGGCGGGAGGGCAGTTTTCCTCCGGTTAGTAAAGAGAGTGCAGCTGACCTTATTAGGATTTACCGTAAGGCCCACCTCCGTGTTTCAATCAGTTATTACCTCTAGGGTTTGTTTCATTCTTTCCCCTACTGGATTTGCGAATCTGCCCTTAACCATCAAGACTAGGTCGTCCGCATAGGTAATGTTTGAGAAGTCTAGATTTCTCAGTCTGGTAAGTAATTGATCCATCACAATCAGTCACAATAGGGGAGAGAGGACGCCTCCCTGGGGTCAGCCTCTGGTGCCCGCTATAGTGATGGTTTTGTCTCCAAAGGAGGCCGTAATCATTCTGGTTTTTAGCATGTTTATTATCCACCTTACGGTGGAGGGGTCTAAGCCCCTTGTTAGTGATTTTTCCTGAATTACCTCGAAACTAGTATTATCAAAAGCTCCCTGGATATCAATGAAGGTGCTTAGTAATAATTCTTTATTCCGGAGCGTATCTTCGATTTCCGATGTGAGTTCGTGAGCTGTTTCTGTTGATTTCTCTGCTTGGTAGGCGTGCTGCCTAGAGTCCAGAGAGTGACTCTGGAGTGTATTGGATCTAATACAAAGTCCCAGAATTTTTTTCATGATTTTCAATAGAAAAGATGTGAGGCTAATAGGTCTATAACACCTAATCTCCTCTGAGGAACTATTTCGTGCTTTTGGGATAAATATCACCCGAATTTTTCTCCAGCGTTTTGGAACATATTCCAAGCTATGACTGGCTCTGCAGAGTATAGTAAGATAAGGCAGCAAAATCTGCAGGCCATGCTGTAGAAAGGCGGGATATATGTAGTCCCCTCCCGGTGATTTGAAAGGTCCAAAGGATTTGATTGCCCAACTTATCCGTTCCGGCGTAAAAAACTGCCTCGAGAACTTCTGAGCCCCCCCTTGGAACCAGATACGGATGAACACTACTTGCGTTGGATTCCTCCTGATCCCTCAGAATAATACATTCTGGGAAGTGACCTTTCACTAGACATTCCAGAGTCTCTTCCCTGGTTGTGGTTGTCCCTCCACCTGGTTTCCTTACATACCCCAAAGGATTCCTGTGCTCCAAGGAGAGTGCCTTCTGTAGTTGACACGCCGTAGGTAGCTTGTATATTTTCTCACAGAAGTCTCTCCAGCTTAACCTTTTGCTTTGCCTGAGGGCTATATTATATTGGCTAAGGGAGTACTGATAGGTAGTCCAATAGTTCGTCCTCTTAGCCCTATTAAACAGTTTACGGACATTTCGTCTCTTGTTTTCCAAGTTTTGATTCCACCAAGGAACATCCCTAAGTGGTGAGCTTGAGTGGTAGGCATTAAATATTGCCTCTGTAACTTCATTCGCTTCTCTGTCGAGGTCTTCGACAGAGTTTATCGAGGTCTGCAGACCAGTTAAGTTATCCAAAAGTCTACCGTTATAGACTGGCCAGTTGGTGCGTTTGGGTATCCTTACCACCAGCTCTTGTCTCGAAGGGATATTGATATCAAACCTGATATACATATGATCTGAGAGGGATGCTTCCTTGGACACATGCCAGTCGAGAATTGCACTGGAGGTACCTATGTCAGACAGGGTAAGATTCAGTACCTCTCCCTAACTGCATTCACAAAGGTCGCATCCCTCCCTTTATTATTTACTGCTAAGTTGTTACTAAGACAGAATTAAAAAAGTTGCTCACCTCTTAAATTTGTGTTGCTGCTTCCCCAGACTACGTGGTGTGCATTAGCGTCGCAACCAATGATGCATTTTTGGTGATGAATAATGCAATAATTCACGAAGCTCTGTATCAATGCTGGAGGGGGGGTCATTCTCATCCCCTGGAAAATATGCGAAAGCGATGTTAATCAGCCTCAAACAGCCGTGATATCCCTAGAAATAAATTGGTTAATAGAGAAGATATTGTGCTTTGAGCGACAGAGAATTGCTGTCCTCGGCCTATCTGCGGCCGTGTCGTAGACTAGCTTACCTGTATTGGCCGCAAAACCTTTTATCTTCCCATTGTTGGTCCAAGGCTCCTGTATGAGCGCTGGATCCCAGTCATTTATCATAAAAGACGATTTAGGTTGTTTGTAGCCGTCTTCGATCGATGCAGATTAATCTGCACGAACCTCAGTTTTGTTGTTGTTGTTGTTTTATTTTTGTGTATAGCCATGATGACTGTATCACAACTCCACGCTATCCTTCTTAGGCTCCGAAGAGCCTGGTATTAATACGGGTTGCTGAAGTGCCACCCTTCTTCTGGGAGTCAGCCCATGGCTTTCCCCCTCCTTCCTTGGCCCGGTTTGGCCGATCTCACTATTCCGGGGGTGACAGGTTTCTTGGCCTCAAAGCTGCCTTCGACGTGCTGGGCAGATTAGGCTCCGCCACCCTCCCCCTGGCTGTATCCACCGCCCCCTCCTTCTTTCGGCGGAAATGTGCAGAGCCAAACATCCAGTTTACTCTGTAGTTGGAGCCCTTGAGTAACTCTGCTGTTTTGTGTGAAACGGACATTGTAACTTGAAGGAGGTCGCCTTATCGCTCCTTTCTTGATATGATTCTCCAATCTGCGTCTCTTAGGTCCTTATTCTGGACCGCCAGACGATGCAGTATCTTCTCATTTGTTTCCTTACCACCACGTGGCATGTAAACAAACATGATTTTTGGGCGAGGCAACTCCTCCTCCCCAACTGCCTCCAGGGATGCCCCGTCCCATGGTTTGAGTGACGGCACTGTGACCCTAAGCCACCCTGCCGTGTCTTCATAGGCACAGTTAACCATTGGGCCACAGTTTGGGCTGACACAATCTAACGGCAGCTCCGCCACTGTGTCCATAATTGCGTCCTCTATGGCCAGAATCTGGACAATGCCCAGTTTAATCTCTGGGAAGCCTTGGTCGGTAATCTCCAACTTGATGGCCTTCACCGCATTACCGTAAGTAGCGGCCGTGTCGGCCTTATTCTCCGGGCAACTCTCCTTATTGCTCCTCTCTGTGACATCTATTGGGGCGGCTTCCAGTGCCTTTGGTGAAGGAGTGGCAACTTGCCCTTTCTTTGCTACCATCCCTTGTGGGGTAGGGTCGTCATCCGACCTGCTTCTTTTAATTGCTGGGATAGTTCTGTCGCTGATCTTTTCCTTGCATTGCTGCAAGGTAGCGTCGCAGGGGACCCCTGACCGAATTAGATGGAACAGACGTCTCCTCGCGGCCCCACTGAGGCGTGTCCTCCTCTTTACTGTTTCCTCGAGCTCCAATTCTTCAAGGTCATTTCCGATTTCGGCCGTTGTCGACGTGGATAGGGTATCCATTTCAGGCAGTAGAATGCCATGTGTAGGAGAGCTCTCCACTACGTCCATGCTGGAGTTATCAATTTGGTTTATGATCTCAGAAGCAGGGCCTGACTGGTCCTTGGCATCTTCTGAGATTGGTGCGTTTGAAGGAGTACCGCCCTTATTGTTTAAATTAGTTAATAAAGAATCCATATAGTTTTGATTTGCTTGAGGAATGAAAGGTCCACCACGGCAGCGCCTTTTACCGTGGTAAGGCTGATTGAAACCGGAGGTCACCTGGTATCCGGAGTTCCGTGCTAGCGACCAACTAACCCATGATCGTTCATCCTTCGGCGCACGTATCTCACCTTAGATTTGTTTATTTTCAATGTTTATCACATCCTTTAGCGTCATGCTTTAGCCTGTTGTTCGGTAAAACGAGCCAATAGTTACCGGAGGCCACCGCGAGAAGGTACTACCACGCTCAGGTTACCCCTCGCGCAGATCGTGGGCCCACAGACAGGACTGCCTAAAACATGACCAGAACAGCCTTCTGGAGCTCACCCTAAAGGAAGGTTACGGAGCTGGTGAACAGCTTTATTCCCCCCTTCCTGTAGACGCCAGACCTCCTTCAGAGGGATTAATAAACATTTAATTAATTAATTACTTTTGCTATAGCAATTTTAACAACTAAACTATGAGGATTTCAGAGTTTAATAATTTTTAGCTTCTATGCAGATTTCCAGAAAATTTGTGTCCAATTAGTTTGGAATTTAAATCATTAATTGGAGCTGTGGTAAAGATGTATAACCTATGTTCTAAAGTTACTTTTATAGAATATTTTGCTGAGTGGTGCGTAAGTGGGTGTGTAGTGACTGACTAGGTTGACGGAAATAATTTTGGTACCTTTTTTGGTGACTATTGGATGAGTTTCAGAAGGAAGCTAAGTTAGCAATAATCTTGTAAGCAGTTGAAATAGTTAATTAACTGTTAAATTGTTAGGAGTATCACCTAGAGGATATTTTAAATTGTTTGTTGAATTATTTAGGTGACCTAGGATTGATGCGGATGGAATTTTAAGTAAACTTAGAATAATAAGAACATAAGTGTTAGAGTATTTGAAGGGGTTTATTTTAAGTATACTGATAAATAATTTAATTTGTTTCAGAATCTAAGATTGTTCCAGAATTAACCTTTCTTAAAGGGATTAAATTTAATCCTAATTTCAGTATTAAAGTTATAGCCTAATTCAACTCTCCAAGAACAACAAGCAGTTAACAATCATGTAGTTTAGAAATGTATTGCCTTATTTACTAACTATCAACTATACTACTACTTGTTACTCGTAAAAGGGTGTACCTGGCATATTCCGAGAAACTTGCCTTAGGCTTGGTCGTACACACTATTTTTATTTATTTATTTATTGTACTTTAACAATAATTTAGTATTAAAAGGATAAGCACAGATGGAAACAGAGTAAACGGAACAAACGAGAAATCAAAAAAAAAAAAATAATGAAGCTGCTTCCATTAGGCAGGAAAACCTCTTAAATTTTTCTGCCTAATTTTTCAAACAATAATTTTTTCACTAAATCAATCAATCAATAAATGCAGTTAAGACCACATTTTTAGTTAAAATAAAATATTATAATAAACATTTATTTGGTCAATGCAATTATGAATTTCTCAATTACTTATTTAGTACGTATACTTAGATTTTACATATATTTATTTATTTTATAATTTTTGGTGATATGTATTTAATTTTGAACTTTAACTTTAGGTTTTACCTCCTTTAGGTTTATGTAGGTTGTGATGTTACATTTATTACCTATACGGCATTACATAAATGTTATGATTTTGTGTTCACGGAAGAACTTGCTATTTACGCGGTTAGTTAGTTAGTTATAATATTTTGTTACTCTGATTCCCTATTTCCATAATGACTAATTTCAAAATCTTTGGTTAAAATTACAAGTTAAAGAATATTGTCGTTGAATTTTTGGAGTAGTGTAATTTATAGCACGATTGTTAATACAGTATGGATACCTAAGAGGACAGCTGGAATTGGAAAAGTCTGAGCTAATACCCATATTTTTTTAATTTTTATTATTATTAGGCTTGGCTCCCACATAAAATAGAGTGTTATTGCCAAAAAAAACAAATTTATACAATTCCTTTTTACATATTTTTTGTTCATAATTTCAATTTCACTAATTTAATTTTTAATCTATAAAATGAATCCGGAATACTCCCTACACATATTTTGTCGGCTACCACTTCTTTTATATCAAATTGTTATCCCACTCATCCTAATAAATTCATACATTTCCTTATAAACGAAACAGCCTCCATCATTCATTAAACCACTTAGATTTCTTGCATCCCGAGGATGTTGAACTTAGACCTGTATTGGTTGTATCTCGGGCAAGCCAATATGAAATGTTCAACATCCTCCACACTTTCACGCACTCCACAACAATCTTTGTCCACACTCAAATGACGTTTCCACAAGCATTCCTTCCAATTTCCGTGGTTCAGCCTGATTCTCTGAACCGTTCGTAATATTCTCGTATCTACTTTAAGAACCTTACAGAAAGGAGTTCTCAAAGGAGTATCACGGAGCATTCTGTACTTCATTCCTTTCGTTAAACTTTTCTCGTTAAATTCACTCTCCCATTTTCTCCACATATTCATTTCAAGCATTCGAAGTACGTCTCTTGCATCCCTCCTTCCATACTCCTGAACCATGTCATTCAATGTACCCTTTTTTGCTAACATATCGGCTCTTTCATTTCCTTCGATCTGTCTATGTGATGGTATCCATTGAATGGTCACTTCACATTGACAGACTCGAACGAATATCGGAAAATATTAATATTATCCTTTCTCCTTCATTCACAGCCAGTTTGATTCCTTCAAACATTCCAATCAGTTCAGCGTTCATTATACAGATGCTTTTGTCCACTTTAAAATAATTTTCTAAATTCTTACTAGGCATAAACATACCAATACCTCATTCTCATTCACACTAGCATCTGTATAAACGATATCGTATTGCCCATATTGCTGACTGATTTTCGCAAACATAATCTTGGCTATAACTTCATTCATTCCCTTATTATATTCCTCCATATTCAAACATACAGTAAGATTATTAGGAACGGGTTGCGAACCAGCGTTACCTATACTCAGAAACATGTTCATATTTTCAAGTGCAATGCTAGTTCTATATGTTGGTTTGTATACCGCCCTACTTTGTAATCTTACTATCATTTCATTCCAAAACTCATTTTTCTTAGTTATCATTCTCACTGACTCTCTCACTGTGATCCACTCTCTCTTGTAATCAAGAGGTGAATCACCCATTTCAGACCACAGACTACAGAGTGTGTATTGGGGTTGAGTTAATCGCTCCCAATACCACTCTGGCGCATGCATTCTCTACTTTCTTTAATTGGCTAAAACCCCCTTTTGAACCATTTCCATACACACTAATACCATATCCAATTTTGGAAGATATAAAGGCCTTTCCTAACATGTCAGTCACACTCGGATGAGCGCCCCACTTAGGTTTGTTCACCCGTTTAACCACATTTAATCGTTCCTTGCAATTATCTGGAAAAATTTTCATGTGATTCCCGAAATTCAAACGTCTATCAATCCAACTACTCAAATACCTGTACGCATTTACTTGTTCAATTCTGTAATTATCCACCCTAATGTTAACATTTGCAACATTCGTTCTAAAACTCATATAAGCACACTTATTAGGATTTACTCTCAGATTCAACATTTTAAGTTTTTGAATCAACTCATCTACTCATTTTTACGCTATTTGAGCCGCCGCATCAATACTTCTTCCTTTTCCAATCATTACAAAATCGTCTGCAAATTGCAGAACGATTTGATTGTCTGTATTGATGCGGTGTATCTCGCTAGTATACAGGTTGAACAGAGCTGGTGATATTTTACTTCCTTGCGGAAGTCCAATATTAGCAACTCCCTCCAACCTGTAACCACTTCCATTTAGAATCATTTTTCTTTCACTCATAAAATCTTTTATCCACATACATACTTTCCGTGAAAATCCAAAATTCGAAAGAATTTGTTGTAATTTCCACGGAACCACGTAATCATAAGCTCTTTCAATGTCCAAAAATACCGCAACAGCTTTCATATTATCCTTTCTCACTTCCCATACAAACTTTTCCACACACTCGATTGCAGAGTGATTCTTTCGAAATCCAAATGTTGTCGATAGCAACAAATTATTTTCATTCACAAAATCTTCCATTCGTTCTTT
This sequence comes from Tipula helvola, assembly GCA_963556165.1. Lineage (NCBI taxonomy): Eukaryota > Metazoa > Arthropoda > Insecta > Diptera > Tipulidae > Tipula > Tipula helvola. The sequence goes on from OY744483.1 coordinate 236,525,930, forward strand.
CATCATTCCATTCAAATTTTTTATAAAAACATTCAACATACATATGCCTCGATAATTAGTTGCCACATTTGGATCTCTATCCCGCTTAGGGATGGGAACCACTCTGCTCTCTTTTCATTTGCCCGGTATTTTGGTACGCATTCACACTTTGTTGAGTATCTCAAGCAAGTTATATTTTGCTGAGTCACTCAACAACCGAATTATTTTATAACTTACGCGGTTGGTCCCTGGAGTGTTAGATTTTGATGTATCTAACACTCTCAGGAACTCTCCCTATTCATACTTGCAATCCATTTTCTCATTTCATACCCATTCTCTCAACTTCATTTATAACATTCACATCATTCCTTACATTCAATACCATTCTTATAAATTCTTCACCTTTTTCACGGCGCTCACACACCACATTGCGCGCATTAAACTGTTTACCATTCACCCTATTAAATAAATTCCATACATCCTTAGTTGTGGTTCTATGTGTCAAGTGGGACACATATTCCCGCCAACTTTTCCTTTTCGCTTTGCGAGTAGCCTTTTTGAACTTCCCATTCATTTTACCATACATAATCTTATTCTCACTACTCCTATTCCTATTAAATTCACGCAAGGCTATTTGCTTCCTTTCATACCAGAATTGAACTTCATTGTTCCACCAACCATTCACATTAATCGCTTTCATATCCACAATTTTTGTACACAGTTTATTTACTCGTTCAATTTCGCTATCCAACTGGCTTTGATTTATTTCATTTTCTCCGAGAATCTCATTCATCTCTTTCACCCATTTCCTATTATTCATTAATTCACGCTTTTTCTTAAACACTCTATTATCTTCATGAAATCATCCCCACCCAAATTCTCTTCTTCAACATTCCAAGTGACCCGGCAGGCCAGTTCAATAGTTGTAAAAGACAAATCTATTGCGCTGGCCATGCCACCCACATTCGCCATTAAAGTTGGCCTTCCATTATTCAAGAGTATACCATATCGGAGTCTTGAATCAGGTCGGCCAACTGTTTTCCTCTTGCGCAATTGTCCATACAACCCCACATTCTCGCATGCGCATTCATATCTCCACATACAATCAGGTCACTTTTATCTCTCACCCACTCAAACAATATTTTAAAGTCACTCAAGGCTTTTTTCCTTTCATCTCCATCATGCATCTGGGTTACATACACGCTTACTAGTAACAGATTTCTTTCCAAATTCGCCGTTGAGGCCGCTATTGCTTCAATAACCTCAAACGCGGGTAACTGCTCCTCTTGAAGCGTAAGATATGCTTTGTATATAATTGCCACTCCACCATAACCATCGCTTCTTGGTTTGGAAAGAAATCGGTACCCTCTCACATTCAACGTCTTGTTCATTCTTTCCCATGTTTCGCTTATAAGCATCACATTCATATTATTGTTGGCCAGATAATTAGCCAACATATCTTTTTTGGCGTAAAAACTTTGTATATTTATCTGACCAACAACAATTCTTTCACTCATGTCTCACATTTACACAAATAACAATTTATACATACCAATTAATATGTGTAGGGAATATCCGCTTCCCAAATTTAACAAAAAACAAATTTTGATAAAAACAAAAAAATAAAATAAAAAATTAAAAATTTGTTGCATAAAAATGCTGTTGTTGCATCCTTCAATGTCATAAATGTTGCATTTTGTTGCTCTATACTGCGCGTTGCTGCCCAATTACGTGTTAATAATATCGATTTTTTTATTGTGTTTGGTAATCGTAAAAATCAATATTATCCGGTCTCATTTGCATTATTTTTCACGGGTGGTGTTGGTGCAATAAAATTATTATTTTTTAAACTTGCGCTCGACATTGCCGTATTATATTGTTCGGTGAATGCATTTCCATTTTTGATAGTTGTGTATCTGGCTTTTTTTGCTGTTCGAGGGCGTCTGCTTGTATTTTCAACTACATCTTCATTTTCTGTGTCCATACACGATGACTCGGTTTCTGGCTTTCTTTCTTTTAGATGATTCGCTTAATCATTCCCTTAATAGATCATGTTTTCCGAAAGAGGCAGCACGATTGTTGAAAAAGTACAGAGCGTTTTCCGAAAGAGGCAGCACTGTCAAAAAAGAAGTACAGAGCGTTTGCTACTAGATGTCACTAAGCAATCAAAAAATATATTTCTGACGTTTTTCAAAAGGGATTAGTCAAAATCAATTGAATTATCACGTATTAATAATAATCACTTTTATAACACGAAAATATTTTTGTTTATGTTTACAAAATGTATTATGTGAAAGTTGATTGTGTTTTCGGAGTTTTCCGAAAGATGGTAGCTCTTGCGGTTGTTGAAAATTTGACATTTAAGGTCATTTTACACGATGCAATTTGCATACAATATTTGTTGTACAATATTTTGCTGCATGGGAATCGTGTAGTGTAAACGTCCGAAAATCAAATTGCATGTAAATTGCGTTGAAATTGCAGCCAACCGCATTTTCATAAGATGTGTGTACAATATTTTTGACAGCTACCTTAAAATTGCGTCTTGTTGATGTTGTATTTGTGATTTTACGCTTTTTCATAATATTTTCAAATACGAGGGAGTTATTTTTGAAAACAAATTTAAACATTTTAGGACCATCTAATCTTAATTCATTAAAAACGAGACCTTGAACCTCCTTTTCTCCAAAATCTCGCCTTTGTAGCCAGTTCCTTCCCTATATCATCCTATTTTTAGTTTTATACCGCTTTAATTTCCTGTTTTAATAATTGCAATCGTAATTGCGCATAACCCGATAAACATTAAATTTGTTTGGTTTTTCATTCTGAATAAGTAGAAAATTAAACCACTATTCTAATTTTTTTGGGAAGCTCATCCAATTTTTAGTTGTACCGTGTAGACAACGAAAAATTCAGATCTCATCAAAATTGCGGGGAAAATTGTATACGATTTATTTCCCCTATTGTACAATAAATATTGTATGCAAATCGCATCGTGTAAAATGACCTTTAAACATGATTTATTGTTTCAATTTTGTTTTGCGCCTCATCGTGTATTTGTGTTATTTTGGCTATATCGCTATATTTTGCTCGTTCATGCGTGTTTGCTGTTAATACGACGCTTGGCTCTTTTGTAGGTATTTGTTGTGCGGTTGTGTGCGCTGATTGTGTTTTCTGTTGATTATTTTAATTTTGGGGTTGCGGTATTTTTGGGTGTTGTTGTGTTTGTTGAGTTTGTTGCTGTAGTGACAAATCGTTGTTTGTAGACAATAGCGGGCAATTTTGTTTTTTATGTGATTCATTTCCGCATTTACATATAACATTTCTCTTTCATACCATCGTAATAAATCCTTGCTTTAATATTTTGTATGTATATAAATTGCGGAATTTCACGTTCAATTTCCATGTATACACCTCTAACTCCTGAAAATACCGGTAGTAGCGAGTTTGCACCAAATTTCTCTCGTCGTGTAGACAATATGTTGCCAAATCGTTGCATTGCCTCACTCAATGCTCTGTCATTAATCTCTGGCGGTAAGTGAAATACCCGCACGTACTGCATTATACCACTTGTCCATTATTTCCTCACCTGTTTTGCCGTACAGCGGTTCATGCGTAAATGTCCTTAGGCCTATTTCGTTTGGATTAGTGATTGAAATACCTACCAAATAATGTTGATTATTTGTTGAATAAGATGATCTCAGCTGGAATGATAGTATGTATTTGATTGTAATGTAGAATATTTTTATGAATACTAATTTTAAGGTATAATTGTAACTTTTGGCTTGATCGAATTTTTGTTTTACGATTTCATCTTTACATATTACACCAACAAGTGTTATCGACTTTTGTTTGATTTTGATGATTCGTTTAACTAAATTTTATTTGCAAATTTTGCTTGTAAGAATTTTTCTTTGGTTTTACAATAATTCATAATTTGCTTTATTGACACATTTTAGGCATCTTAACTCAAGCGAAGCGATAGAGCGAGAAAGATGCCTTACATATATCCCGGCTATTGATGTCTGTTAACAAGTATTAAGTCGAAAAGTACTTATCCGATTTTCATGAAACAAAAACAGACTTATAGACCTTGATCAGATAAGAAAAAAATGGTATGGCTAAGATCTTTAGGTGGCCGGACTCCAAAGTTATAGACGCGTAAAGATTTCCTTTGTAATACATTCACGTAAAAAACAAAAACAATAAAAGTACATAATAGAATACATACTATGTTCAAAATTTTTTTTGCCCTTGAATGAATGAAAATGATTTTGTTTGAATGGCTATAAATTGGTATGCATGCAAGTTCAATTATTATTGTTGGCTTTATTGTAGGATTGGTGCCTAACGGTATATGTAGATTTGTAGATATTATATAGACGGCATTGTTGAGATGCCGGTAATGCGATTACATCCTGTAATGGGTTTCCTTCTTTTTCTTTGTACATTGCCTTTTATTTTAATTCGCCTATATGATTTAACGGTTATCAAAGCGATATGTTTAATGAACGGTTTTTATTCAGTTTGCCTTTAATATGAATGAATGCTTATTATCTTATTAGCCTATATGTTTTCATAACAAGAAATATATATTTTACATGATAGCGATACCTTAGAGCACACAAGTGTTATGTCCATTTTTACAATTTGTGGTAAATACAAATTTGGGCTTTCAGAAAGTCATTCTTTATCATTTATGGTTCTATTATTTGGTACTATAATCATTTGTAGCACATTTCCAAGACATTGAATGAAAATTCCAGATATTTTCGATAGAGACATTATTGTGGACATTCAAAATATGGACATAGCACTTGTGTGCTCTAAGGTATCGATATGAATTTGTTTTTGTAATTTTATTGTGTTATGTAAATTTCTTTTTTGTTTGGGAATTCTTTTATGGAATATAAACAAATATGATGAATCATATATTTATATTTATACTGTACGTTTTGTATAGAAATGTTTCATTTATTTGTATACATTTTTATGAGATGTGATTATACAACACCGTGTAACAAAAAAAAATCATATAATAAAAACATACAATTATCGTTTTATTACTTGCAATGCTTTAAAGATAAATATATTTATATCATAATTGATTCACTTAACGATAGAAACATTTATCCAAAAAATGTTACACAACCAAAACATAAAATTACAAAAATAAAAATCGACAAAACACATCCTGTTTATTCAAATCTGTTCGAAACAATACCAAATAACGGTAAGAGATAGACAATTGGAGAATTTAAAGAATTGTGTTGTGCCAAGCATGAGCTATACTACTAACTATTGACTGCGAAGGTGTCTGTAACCCGGTCGATCTCAACCATACTTAACCATCCTATTCCAACCCTTCAAAGTTTATGTAAAAATGGGTGTACGGTGAAAAATTCAAAAAATTACCTGGAGATTCTACTTAATGCTTGGTCGTACACTCAAAATGAATCAATTAATCTATGAAGGCTCTAATTAAATATATTATGAAGAAAATAATCATCATAAAATTCGCCGAATTTATTTATTTCCGGTAAATTCCAATCTCAAATTTATTTTTAAAACATAATAATAATAAAGCGTGTTATTCACATGTGCTGCTATCATATGACATTGGAATGATAATACAAAAGTCAATTTGAATAATAATGGTGTTGATTGAATAGTTATGTGATGAGATCAGAAAATTGTTTCTTGGAAGCATTAAATTATCATACATATTTGTTTACCAATTTAGCATAACATATTCGGTCCTCCAAAACAAATAGCGGAATATATTTTAACTATGTATACTTTTATTGATAACAAACAATATTTACGCATATTTTGATTAAAATTTTATTTTAAAAAACATACAACATATTAAAATTTCCCATTGATAATCGCTGCCACTAAATAGGCGAGTCCGTTCATCATACCTAAAATAGTGCCTACGTAGAGTAATTTATGCGAATCACTAATTAAAATTCCTGACGAGACGATGTACAATAAGGCTCCTAAGGCATTGTAGACGTATCCCTGAAAGAAGATATTTATTATTTAAAATGGTTATTCATATATCGAATAATGTTGTATCAGCTCTAATACTTACATAAACCAATTCGGCGGCATGTGATCCAAATATTTTTGTGGCATTGGTAATTCCACTTACCACATTTTTCGAAGAAAACATCTCGGCAAAGACATGACAAAACGTTCCAATTAGGAACGAAACCGCAACAATTTGAAAAAAATGAAATGAATTTCTTTGGCAGTAATTATGTTCTATAATTGTGATTAGAACACATATTAAGCCAAGTACAAATTGAATTATTTTAATACCGCCGTGCAACGAACAAATGTACCCTTTATTAAAGGTAATCGTGTAAGTATCTTGCTTAGTTATTGTTATGTTTTGCATTTTGAACTGTTCACTATAAATCCTATATTATACTGAGCTAAATCTATCGACACAACCGATTGGCATAATTTTAGTCATTTTAGATAAATTCTAAAAATATTTTTTTTTGCTGTTATCTCGGCTTTTAAAATTTCATGAAATATTTATTAGTAATCGTCGACCTAAAATTGTATGCTCGTCACACCTAAATGGTCCGAAAATTAGAAATTATCTAAAAACTTGCAACTGTATTTTTGAAGTTGAAGTTTTTCCTCGAACTTTCGAATTAATCCAAGCGGCAAACGGTGAACACGGATTGGCTGAACTTCTTCATTAATTGACGATCACACCAATTCAAATGGGACTCTAGTTAGATTATTAAATTTGTTAAAAAGGAATTAACAAACAAATAGGTTTGTACATGTAAAGTGAAAGTTATTATAAGTTCCAAATAGTAAATGTAACTTCGGTATAACCGGTAAATTGTCTTAAAAATGCATTACCGAAATACCAGTAATTTTATTTTAAATGTCGATACATTTCTGTGCGTTTCCCTTCACTTTCGTTTCGTGCTTATTTCGTGATACAAATAGTTTTCTGTACATATCGCTAATTTGCTGCAATAGTGACACTGCTCAAAAATTGGTATTGGTATTCCGTGCAATTTAGTAAAATTAACTAAACTAGGTCAACTAGGTAGTTGTCAGTTATTTCACCCCTTCAACGATTATTTTAAATAATTTCAACGAGTTTTCAAATAAAAATATTCAATTGACATGTAGAGGGGTTTCAAAACAACGCTGTAATTTTTATTTTAATATAAATTACTAAATTTGCACGGGATCCCTATACTGGTCACAATTCAGCAGTGTACGTGCTGCCTCCTTGTGGCAACAACTGGTAACTGATACCATTAGACACATTGTGGCCTTTTGGCATAGGCTAAAGTACGGCACTAAATGAGAAATCCTTGACAAAACATCCAAATCTAAAATGGAACAGCATAATATGCCGATGGATGAATGGCTGATATGTTAATCAGTAGAAAGTATGCGGATTCTGGATACCAGGCACCCTCCAGTTTTATTTAGCCTTCATGTAGTAAAGCTGGGTGACCTACGTGCGACTTCCCATTCCCAGCAATTCGTAAGAGTAAAATCAAAACGGAAGACGGGACAGGGCTAGGAATAAACGAGAGTGGGAATGCTCTCTCGAATTCCTTGGGAACCAATGCTACCGTCTTTCTAAATAGAAGTACTTGCTATAATAAACATCTAGGAGAGAGAGCAAGGATCTCAGATAGCATGTAACGCGTACCGGTCAGCATTATTATCAGGTTCATTAAGAGCCTGAATATTGATTGGATGGATAATTAAGCAGGGTCCAAGCACAAAAGATCTTTTATGTTGCAGCGCGAGGTGGCTAAACGCCTTAAACAATAATAATAATAACACTCGTGTGGTACTCCTATAATCCTAAACGATCCCTACTTAGATTTATGTCACTCTTGATTGATTGATTGATTTTGAATCTATGACCAAGCATTTAGCAGGATCTCCCGGTAATTCTAAGAATTGTTGATGCCGGGCCCACCGTACACCCTTTTATACATTTACTTGGAAGAATTGGATAGAATTGTTAGTAGAGGATTGAGATCGACCCGGTTACAAACACCTTGGCGGTCAATCGTTAGTAGTTACATTTTTTCTAAAAACTGCTTTCCATCCTTGGTATCCTAAAGTCAATATAGTTATCAATTACTCCTTATATATTTTCCACCACCTTACTTCCTCCGGCCGTTTTTAATTGATTGCTAAATTTTTAAATAACTAATCATAATCTCAACCAATTAGGTTTAAATTTAAGTTTAATTTAATGGCTACAAACCTGTTACGAATTAATTTTTAAGTGCTACAAACAAATTTAATGCTAATATTAGTGTCTTTCCCTTGGCCGCTTCGGCTTCCAGACCCCGCCTTCGAACCTTTGTTGTTGCATTATAATTAAGCGCTGTCTAAATCTAATTACTAACTAGCTATCTAAGTTTAATTTTGTGGTAACAGCTTCATTCTGAAATAACATTTACTAGTTTGCTGGGTTCGATTTCTGGTCACTTCTGGAAATCGTAATTATTATTAATTTAAATTCCACTTAAGAGTTATAAAACTGTCGCTCAGAGGCGACCTAACATAATAAATATCATTAGTCTCAGCTACTTATTCAAATGATTTCCGCCATTCGCTGTCGCAACATGATACTACAGTTTAGCCCAAATTACTATTATAAATAAAGCATTTCCGAGTACCTACCACTAAGATTATAGAAGTTTGGATGGACGCTTTCTTGTAATGACAAGACGTTAATTAGTTTCGAAGTATCAAGTCCGAACTGAAGTGCCTGTAAATCAACAGAAGGCAAAAATAAAAGCAACCCAATTTCTAAACTATCTACACCCGTTGGATGCTCAATGTTTCCGGAAATCCGGTCGTGTTAGGTGATCAGGTCATTAGGTCATTAGGTGATCAGAACTTCGTTCTTCAAAATTAACTACTCCCAAATCAATCCCAAACTGAACCTCTTAATTCAGTCTTCACCTCAACTTCCAAAAACAATATGCCTGTAGAGTTTGGTTCAAATTGGTCAAGGCGTGTGGATTTGTTTAAATATCTTGCACATATAAAAGTTTTACAATGCCCAATTAGGATAACATTTATTTATTTCATAACGAATTTTAGTGAAATTTGACATCCGCGAGAGAAATGGGATGCTAAAATGATCTTTGAATAAACTTAATATGAGCAATATGGAATTTGCCTATTTCCCAACCGATTATTATGAAATTTGGCATGCGCGTTGGAAATGGAATTCTAAAATGGTTTATTCACACTTAATTTTTGTAAGCGTAGCCAAACTTATAGTTCTGACAGTAAATACTCAGGAAACATACCCCAACGTTTAAAGCGAAGGATTGTTGAGAAAAGTTTGTAGGCGAACTTGAATATTATTTCGAAGATAATCTCGATTGTTAAGCAATTGAAATAGATGTTTACTCTGCCTCAAAGAAACTTCAATTACTGCATGATTGACAGAAATCTTATCAGACAACAATTTAAAAGCCATATTGACATACTTCTCACAAGCTCATCCAAAAATAATTTGTATGTAACATTTCCTTCTATTAGTTGGAAACGTCATAATTTATCATAATCAGTTAAAATAGCTAAGTTATATCATAATTGTCCATATTCCAAAATGTAATCTTAAAATCATTTAAGAATGCAGTTTCCAACCCATTTGTAGAATTTCCACCAAATCGGTTAAGAAAGAGGTAAGCTCCATCATACTTGGCTATATTCCAGAATTGTATCTAAAAAATCATTTGAAAATCCCATTTCCAAGGCAAACATCAATCTTCATAACAATCGGTTAAGGAATAGCCAAATTCCATCATGCTTGGCCATATTCCAAAACTTAATCCGAAAATTATTTTAGAATCCCATTTCCAATGCACATGTCGAATTTCATCATAATCAGTTGAGAAATGGGCAAGTTCCATCATACTTGGCCATATTCCAGAACTTCATCCAAAAAAAGGTTTTAGAATCACATTTCAAACACACATGTCAAATTTCATCATAATCGGTTGAGAACGAGGCAAGTTCAATCATACTTGACCAAATTGCAGAACTTCGTCCAAAAAACATTTTAGAATCCCATTTCCAACACATATGCCAAATTTCATAATAATCGGTTGAGAAATAGGCAAGTTCCATCGTACTTGACCATATTCCAGAACTTTATTCAAAAATCATTTTAGAATCCCATTTCCAACAAATATGCCAAATTTCATCATAATCGGTTGAATGGGCAAAATTCATCATACTTGGCCATATTTCAGAACTTTATCCGAACGTTATTTTGAGAATCCCATTTCCAACGCACATGTCGAATTTCATCATAATCGGTTGAGAAATAGGCAAGTTCCATTCTAATTGGCCGTATTCCAGAACTACATCCAAAAAACATGTCAGAATCCCATTTGCACACACGTTTTCATAATAATCTGTTGAGAAATAGGCAAGTTCAATCATACTTGACCATATTCCAGAACTTCATCCAAAAGAGATATTAGAAACTCATTTCCAACACACACGTCGAGTTTTACAATAATCGGTTGAGAAATAGGCAAGTACCATCCTAATTGGCTATATTCCAGAACTTGTTACGATGCGTGGCATCGTCTCTAATTTTCCTCATTTACAACCAACAGTCACTTTTCATTTTTTCAATTTTTTTATATCCATTAGTTAGTTCTTTTCTTCACGTATTGTACATTTTTTTTTTGTTGCACATTTCTGGTACCGTAACATCCACAAACTCGGTATTCAGCTTACTTCCACTTCACCCAGTTATGTCACGTTACTCCCTCAGCGTCTTGAATCAGATAGTGTTTCTGAATTACACTTCATTTGTACTGGATAATGTGTTTTGTTGCTCGCTGATATTTTACATTTCCAGCTCCATGAGTATAACCTGAAGACAAAAACATCAAAAGGTTATACAAAGAATATGGTTCTTTAGGTAGATATACTTATCTGACTTAGTTTCTCAAGTCATTTTTTTTCATGTTCCCGTAGTTCCTGAAAGATAAAAGTGAACTGTTGTTACTTATCTATGTATGTGTTTTGTTTATTTATTTTTTGTAATAGGTGTTTACTGTTTAAAATAAAAATTAGAATTAAAACCAGTTTACAAAATAAAAAAAAATCGAACCACATTCAAATGTTTTATTATTTTATATTTGTGTTTGTGTGTTGCAACTTGTTCATCACCTAAAATTTACGTTGGAAAAGTGCAACAAGAATATTTTCCCCTCCAGTTAGTTTATAGGCAAAGACGTAAGAAACGAGGAAATGATGTGTTGCAGTGTTAACTTCGTGTGGACAGCCGGAATAATAACAAATATACATATACAGTAGAAATCGGATAACACGAAATCGAAGGGAACAACAAAATATTTCGTGTTATCAGAATTTCGTCTTAAGCGATAATATCAATCGAATAAAATTAAAGCTAAATACATACTACATTAAATACATACATACATACATTAAAGTTAATAAAAAGAAGTAATTATGAACAAATATGTATGTTACTTTTAAATTCATGATACTATCCAAAAATCCATAAACCATAAGCAAAAATTAACTCAGCCACTGTCAAAATTAAATCCGCACAGAAAAAATCACCGCAATGCAAAATATGTACTCCCGCAATGCACAGAAATGAACGAAGCGAAATTTAAATTAGCACCTAACAATAGACAATGTAAAACACTTCAGCCTTTTGTGAATAGCGATATCGGTTTTAACAATTTATTTTATTTGTAAACTGAACCTATATAATATTAAACGGTGAAGTTACAAATTTATTAACAAATCAAAACGTGCTACAGAATCGCTGAAGCTGAACTTAAATCTGTGATCAAACAACGATCAAACAACAAGATCAAATTAGTTGCTATCAACCAGTATTTGAGAGACAAGGTAGACATAGATACATCTCCAGAAAGTTTGCAGGCAAAATTAACTCGTGTGGAACAATTAATGTCGGAGTTCAATGCTATTGAAGCTCCCATTAAACTTGCATTCCAACAGGGACAAACAGTTGGCCAGTATAATTCTACTCTGCTGCTGGTGATACAGAGGTAAAATTGCCGAAACTCAGAATACCAAAATTCAAGGGTGATATCCAGAATATCAAACATTCTATGATATGTTTATGTCAACCATTCATAAATCAACCAGAATGTCATTTGTGGAGAAATTAAAACAAATTTAAAATCCAACCAAAACCAACATTAACGTGCTATAAGTAACACTAATCAGGCTTGTAGTTCATTAGGCTTGGTTTCGGATCCAATGCTTCGTTTGGTTTATTTTCATGTTGAGTCGTTTTATTTTGGCTGCAAAAAGATTAAGGATACAAAAACACTAATCCAAAACTAACACAAATGTCTATACATAGTCTATACGTATACCATAGATATTTGTGTTGGTTTTGACTAATCTTAAAAAAATATAACATATTTATGTATTTTTTGTGTTACGAAAACGCAGATGTTCAATAATAAATTTCGTGTTAAGCGAATATTTTTGTACTAATTTTATGTAAAGGGACTAAAAAATTTGTTCGCGTTAAACGAAAATTCGTGTTAATAGTTTCGTCTTAAGCGAACAGTTTCATACTAAAGTATGTAATATGAAAAAACTGGGGACCAAAAAAAAGTTCTTGTTATCCGATATTTCGTGTTATCCGTTTTCGTGTTAAGTGAATTCCACTGTATATGATAATTTCAATAATAACAAAATAACAAAATTTTTTTTAAAAATCGAAAAGTCAGAAATAAGCAAACAAAAAAAAAAATTGAGGAAAAATAGCTTGTAAATATACATTTTTTGGTATGGTTATGTTGGTTTTCTGCGGATATTTTGCTTAATGTTGAAATAATTTTAACTCATAAAACAAAGACCACTAGATGGTGGTGTAGAAAGACCACTAGATGGTTTTTTGTTTGCAGTAACACAATTTTAACACATAAACACAATTTTTTTTGGTTGCGTACACGTTTTGTAGTACGGGATGATGACGGATAGAGTACAACGCCTCTAAAACAATAAAATAAATAAAAATAACAATAAAAAATAAAAAAAAATAAAAAAAAAAAACGAAGGAAACAAAACCAAAACCTTTAACGCTAATTATGATAATAAATAACATAATAAAAAAAAAAAAAGTAGAAATAATTTATAAACCCCGATTGTTTGTGTTGTTCGTCGGTGTATCAAGTGAAGTTCCTTTTGGTTGTTTACCACGCGGTCGAGCTATTTTAGTTTCTTTTGGTGTTTGTGTGATGTAAGACTGCGGGAGAAAGCAGAAGAATAATAATCAGAGCCAGTGGTCCTCACTCTATGGTGTGCTTAAAACCAGAAATAATTGCAGTAAAATTAAACCATACCAGGGGGTCAATTCTCGTTCCATGAAAAAATGGAATGAAAAAAATCTTTCCATTTGGTTTCCATTACGACTTTCTCATTAGTATCTTTTCACACAACAGCAATATGCGATTCTCGTTGTCCAAATGAAAAAGAACGCTGAATACTACACAGCAAAACATATTTTATAAAGTTTCATATATATTTCCGCTAGGTGCGCTAGGTAAATGGTGCAAATAATAGCTAAATAAATGTTAAAAGAGATTATAATTTGTAATTAGATTTAATCACTCTCTCAAAGAGAGGTAAATAGAGAGTTAAACCAGTTTTCGTCATTGCTTGTCAAAATAGAAAATAAATTACTAAAATGGATAAAATTTTATTTAAACTAAACGAAACTAATTATTTAAGTATTTTTCTTAAACGAATTGAAATTTGTTTACTAAATTTTCTTATAAATTAGTTTTAAAGTGACTAGTATTATAGTTTGGTTGCATATTTAACATTAAAATTGTAAATTTAGGTGTTATAAAACTGAATTTCCATATTCATTTATATTCCCACGACCAAAATACTCGTCGAGAAAGTTTTTTTCATATGAGAAGATTTTGACGTCATTTTTTTCCTTCTCATGAAACATGAATCAGAAATCAATATTTCTCACTGAAAATACTTTTCATTGTACTTTTCACAGAACGAGAATTGACCCCCTGCTCTCATCAACAAAAAAAAACAAAACAAAAAGGAATAAAACGTGGAGTGGCCATTTTAGTATCACAGAACGAGCGCATTGTAGCGGCATAACAGCCTTCTCATCAGACACAGGAAGTAAAGACGACCAACAGCGACTTCCAGTCCTGGGGGTCAATTCTTGTTCCATGAAAAAATGGAATGAAAAAAATCTTTCCATTTGGTTTCCATTACGACTTTCTCATTAGTATCTTTTCACGCAACAGCAATATGCGATTCTCGTTGTCCAAATGAAAAAGAACGCTGAATACTACACAGCAAAACATATTTTATAAAGTTTCATATATATTTCCGCTAGGTGCGCTAGGTAAATGGTGCAAATAATAGCTAAATAAATGTTAAAAGAGATTATAATTTGAAATTAGATTTAATCACTCTCTCAAAGAGAGGTAAATAGAGAGTTAAACCAGTTTTCGTTATTGCTTGTCAAAATAGAAAATAAATTACTAAAATGGATAAAATTTTATTTAAACTAAACGAAACTAATTATTTAGGGATTTTTCTTAAACGAATTGAAATTTGTTTACTAAATTTGCTTATAAATTAGTTTTAAAGTGACTAGTATTATAGTTTGGTTGCATATTTAACATTAAAATTGTAAATTTAGGTGTTATAAAACTGAATTTCCATATTCATTTATATTCCCACGACCAAAATACTCGGTGAGAAAGTTTTTTTCATATGAGAAGATTTTGACGTCATTTATTTCCTTCTCATGAAACATGAATCAGAAATCAATATTTCTCACTGAAAATACTTTTCATTGTACTTTTCACAGAACGAGAATTGACCCCCTGGAGGTCAATTCTCGTTCTGTGAAAAGTACAATGAAAAGTGTTTTCAGTGAGAAATATAGATTTCCGATTCACGTTTCATGAGAAGGAAAAAAATGACGTCAAAATTTTCTCATATGAAAACAAATTTCTCACCGATTATTTTGATCGTGGGAATATAAATGAATATAGAAATTCAGTTTAATGTGCAACCAAACTATAATACTACTCACTTTTAAACTAATTTATAAACGAATTTATTAAAAAAATTTCAATTCATTTAAGAAAAATCTGTAAATAATTAGTTTCATTTAAGTTTAGTAAAATTTGGCCATTTTAATAATTTATTTTATATTTTGACAAGCAATGACGAAAACTGATTTAACTCTCTATTTATCTCTCTTTGAGAGAGTGATTAAATCTAACTATAAATTATAATCTCTTTTATCATTTATTTAGCTTATTTGCACCATTTACCTAGCGCACATAGCGGAAATATATATGAAACTTGACCAACTATGTTTTGCTGTGTAGTATTCAGCGTATTTTCAGCATTCTTTCTCATTTGGACAACGAGAATCGCATATTGCTATTCCGTGAAAAGATACTAATGAGAAAGACGTGATGGAAACCAAATGGAAAGATTTTTTTCATTCCATTTTTTCATAGAACGAGAATTGACCCCCAGGTAGTTTTTCGGACGACGCATAGAAGGAAAAGGTAACGAAATTAAGGGGTAATTCGTAAGTATCGTGAATGCACAGACCACAGAGGCACTTTTATTTTTTTTTTGTTAACTCTAAAGAATCAAGTGAACTACCAGTGGACTAATGCCTTTTCAGGCACGATGTTATGGATAACGGATAAGCTATAATTCGGTCGCAGTTCAATGTGAAATCGAAGTAACCAACAAAAGAACGCAGGCACATTTTGGAATGGATTAAGATATTACTTCACACTGGGATACTAACAGTAAATTAAATACTAAAACTGGAATTTCAATGATACGAACCGTTGGTCCTCGTCCTGAAATGAGTAATATGTCATTACAAAACAAAATACTCATGACCATGCATTTATTGTATTGAAAACGAACTATTCATTCGCGGATATAATGATCGATTTTCAATTATCTTATTAAAGTGTTAAGCTGTATTTCTCAGAAACCGTACAGGTTTTATCTGAGGTTAGGATTTAATTTACATCCAATCGAGAGAAGAGAATATGAGAAGCCTTCCTGAATGTTTCAAACATTTTAAAAATGTGATTACAGTTCTGGATTGTACCGAAATCAAGATTGCAACATTTAGATGCCTAAAATGCAGAACAAGTTCATACTCATACTACAAAAGTACCCACACCTTACAATTTTTGATTGGAGTTCTGGAGTATATCCTCCATCAGGAATGGTGAATTATATCAGCCCTGTGGTTGCCGGAAGGTCTTCGGATAAATCGATCTTCAATCCTACTGATCTTCTACAAACACTAATCGTAGGTGACGGAGTTATGATCGACAAAGGGTTTATGATCGCAAATGAATTGTCGAACGCAGGGGTAGAGATTATAAGGCTGAAATTTTTGGTTAACACGTTTTCCAAAGAAGACGTCCAACGAAATACGAAAATTGCAACAGCAAGAGTAGGTGCTCTTAGAAAAGGCTCTTCCTTCTCTCTTACCTTATATAGATGGCTTTATAAGGGTATAATTTGTGCCCTTTTAAACTTATGTGCCCTTAATTTAAATGGCGATAAGTTTTTGTAAAATAAAATACAATTGGATAGCTAATTATATTAATAAATTCGTAGTGAGATTATTTTATTCATTTCTAAGAATCAAATGTATCATACTTATTTTTAAAATACGTGTTTGAAAGTACTTGTATATGTGTAACGATCAATAAATGTATCGTCTTTATCAACTTTTATAACTTGATAGGCTCAATTGGATTTGTTCGAAATACGGGTTTGTTAACTAAAATATTTTAAGGTAGAGAGTATTTTACTAATGTTTTTATCCCTAAAACAGGAGATTTAATCTCCATTAGTTTCCATTCACTTTCGTTGTAACAAATTCTGCTGGTGATCCTTACCTTCCGTGCTTAATAGCCATTGAGCGCTGCTTTGATTCTGGTAAAGTACTTTTTACCTTTTTAATGAAGATATCTGCAAAACTCGTTGGTAGTAAGATCATACATATTTGTGTATTATTTCAATCCACCATGATCTACAATAAAGTTATAGAATACGTCCTCTTCAATGGCGCGAGACCTTTGTTGTAGAATTGTTACGGTCGATCTGTAGTACCTGCGCATTCTGCTCAGTTCTGATTCGAGTGCAGCTAAAATATATTGTATGTAGTTAATTTTTTACAAACTTCTAGCATTAATTTCGTATTTAAGATTATAAATTGATTAAAGTAATTACCATAAGCAATCATTTCGACAAATTTTGTAATCGTCACTTATTATAATAGAATTATTAGGTTCATTCTTTGTTTTGATATGTCACATGTCGCTCATACAAACAGCATTATACTGGCTGGCTATTTTGTAACCGTCGCCTTCGTACAATGCGTGGTTACATCGATTTTCTATGTTTAGCTGTATTCATTTAGCAGTTTGTTTTTATCTTTCCATCACTGAAAAAAATAGTATTCTAATTTTAAGAAAGTTCAAATTATAAATAAAGAAATTCGATAATAATGAAAAGTTAAGATTAATTTACATGAAAAGAGAGTAATTTGAATTAATGTAGTAAATTTTAATCAAATTTATAAAATATGTAATATGTAAAACTACGCTGTATAGAATTAAATTAGATTTTCTCAGATTTAGAAATTAAAAAAATACTGAATTCAAATAATTTATATTTATTCTAAGATTTATTTAATTATCTTTGATGCTTTTATTCTTCATATGAAATTTTAACATAATTTATCAAATCAATCAAATTTTACTCTCAATTATATCCTAAAGTTTAAGTAAAGTAACAATCAAAGAAAGAAATTTTGTTTCTTGAAATACATTCAGTTATTCATTCTCTAATTTTGATACTTTCATTCTCCAAACAGTACATTATTTATTAATTCTAAAATTTTAAACAATGTAATCTGATTTATAACTTTAGTAATTTCATTACAGTAATTTTATTTATTAAGTTGTGTTTTATTTGCGAAATCAAAATATTGCAGGGATTGAACTACATAGCCTTATGATATATTTCTGCAGTTCAATCGCAAAATACATTGAAATAATATTAAATATAATAACTAAAATCAATAGCTATAGTAGTAATATTTAAAGATTTGAAATTTACACGAAGATCTTGTTGTTATTTTACATGTGAAATAAGATATTTCTATATTTTATTTAATTCCCCATAGATTTAACAATTCAAACAAAATTCAGAATAAATTCCACACACCTTAAATAAAGGAATTCATTATTATCAGTTTAAATTATTTATATGTATGGAAATAACGTGAATCATATTCGTAATTTAAATGAATAATTTCTACTTTTTTACATATATTACACTCGTACAGCGACATACAAATTACAAAGTATATAATATGAAGATGTATGTATGTAATTGTTTGAAAATTTTTGGTAATTTTTTGAAAGTTTTTGGTAATTTTTTGAAAATTTTTGGTAATTTTTTGAAAATTTTTGAAAATTTATGGTAATTTTTTGAATTTTTTTGAAAATTTAAATTTATGGTAATTTTTTGAAAATTTTTTGAAAATTTTTGGTAATTTTTTGAAATTTTTTGAAAATTTTTGGTCATTTTTTGAAAATTTGTCAAAATTTTTGGTAATTTTTTGAAAATTTTTGAAAATTTTTAATAATTTTTTGAAAATTTTTGATAATTTTTTTAAAATTTTGGTAATTTTTTTAAAATTTTTGGTAATATTTTGAAATTTTTTGAAAATTTTTGGTTCTTTTTTGAAAATTTTTGGTAATTTTTTATAATTTTTGGTCATTTTTTGCAAATTTGTCAAAATTTTTGATAATTTTTTGAAAATTTATGGTAATTTTTTGAAAATTTTTGGTAATTTTTTTGAAAATTTTTGGTTATTTTTTGTAAATTTTGGTAATTTGTTGAAAATTTTTGGTAGTTTTTTGAAAATTTTTTGGTCATTTTTTGAAATTTTTTTGTCATTTTTTGAAATTTTTGGCAATTTTTTGAAAATTTTTGGTAATTATTTGAAATTTTTTTTAAAATTTTTGAAAATTTTTGGTCATTTTTTGAATATTTTTGATAATTTTTTGAAAATTTTTGGTCATTTTTTGAAAATTTTTGAAAATTTATGGTAATTTTTGGTCATTTTTTGAAAATTTTTGGTCATTTTTTGAAAATTTTGAAAATTTTTCGTCATTTTTTGAAAATTATTAGAAATTTTTGAAATTTTTGGTCATTTTTTAAAAATTTTTGTCATATTTTGAAAATTTTGGTAGTTTTTGGGTCATTTTTGGTCATTTTTTGAAATTTTTTTGTCATTTTTTGGCAATTTTTGAAAATTTTTGGTAATTATTTGAAATTTTTTTGAAAATTTTTGGTCATTTTATGAAATTTTTTGAAAATTTATGGTCATTTTATGAAAATTTTTGGTCATTTTTTGAAAATTTTTGATCATATTTTGAAAATTTTTTGAAAATTTTTGGTAATTTTTTGAAATTTTTTTGTCATTTTTGTTAAAATTCTTGGTCATTTTTCGATAATTTTTTGAAAATTTTCGGTAATTTTTTGAAAGTTTTTGGTAATTTTCTGAAAATTTTTGGTAATTTTTGAAAATTTTTGGTCGGTTTTTGAAAATTTGTTTTTGAAAATTTTTGGTAATTTTTTGAAAATTTTTGGTAATTTTTTGAAAATTTTGAATTTTTTGAAAATTATTATTATTATTATTATTATTATTATCTTTATTTCAAACAAAAAAAATATAAATACAAAATCAATAGCTAATTAAAACAATACAATATAAATATGAAATAAAGTACAGCTCCTTTAGACATTATGTCTGTAGTGGAGCAATTTGAATAAAAATATAAATCTTAGTTACATTAAAATACAGATACTATATTGAAACATTGTAAAAGAAGACAATAAACTTCAACAAAATACAAACTACGTTATATTTAAATAGATATAATTAATTATGCAAAGGTACAAATAGAACATAGTGCAATTTAATATTCAAACTAAAAATATTGCTCGATATCATCAATGTCAAGCAGCCAAGTCCGAATTTCCGTGTAAAATTTGTGTTTCCGAACAGACGGAATCATTTTCAAATGTTTAGGTAGAAGATGAAACCAATAAGGTGCCATATATAAATAAAATCTTCTAAACTTTTCATTGTTACAACGAAGACCGACAAAACTGTTTGGATTTCTCATATTATACGCGTGAAATATACGACTATGATAACTATTGCTACGAACAAAAAACATTTTTAACACCTTAAAAACATACAGATACCTAAGAGGTAGCAAATTTAACTCACGAAAAAGTGGAATTGTGGGAGTATTTCTTGGGCGAGCATAAATTAATTTGACAATTCTTTTTTGCGCTATAAAAAGATCTGAAATATTAGCAAAGTAAGTTCCACCCCAACTAGTTATACCATACATTATGATTGATTCAACAAGAGCATGATATAACCTTCTTAAAACATAAGAAGGGCACAAAGGTCGAAGGTTATTTTTGGTAATTTTTTGAAAACTTTTGAAAATTACCAATGGTTGAAAATTTTTCGTCATTTTTTGAAAATTATTGGTAATTTTTTGAAAATTTTTGGTCATTTTTTAAAAATTTTTGGTAATTTTTTGAAAATTTTTGGTAATTTTTTGAAAATTTTTGGTAGTTTTTTGAAAATTATTGGTAATTTTTTGAACTTTTTTGAAAATTTTTGAAAATTTTTGGTCATTTTTTGAAAATTATTGGTAATTTTTGAAAATTTTTGGTCAGTTTTTGAAAATTTGTTTTTGAAAATTTTTTGAAAATTTTTGGTAATTTTTATGAAAATTTTTGGTAATTTTTTGAAAATTTTTGGGCATTTTTTGAAAATATTTTGTCATTTTTGTTAAAATTCTTGGTCATATTTCGATAATTTTTTGAAAATTTTTGGTCATTTTTTGAAATTTTTTGGTAATTTTTTGAACATTTTTGAAAATTTTTGAAAATTTTTGGTCATTTTTTGAAAATTATTGGTAATTTTTTGAAAATTTTTGGTAATTTTTGAAAATTTTTGGGCATTTTTCGATAATTTTTTGAAAATTTTTGGTAATTTTTTGAAAATTTTTGGTCATTTTTTGAAAATTTTTGGTAATTTTTTGAAAATTTTTGGTAATTTTTGAAAATTTTTGGTCAGTTTTTGAAAATTTGTTTTTGAAAATTTTTTGAAAATTTTTGGTAATTTTTATGAAAATTTTGGTAATTTTTTGAAAATTTTTGGTAATTTTTGAAAATTTTTGGTCATTTTTTGAAAATTATTGGTAATTTGTTGAAAATTTTTGGTAATTTTTTGAAAATTTTTGGTAATTTTTTGAAAATTTTTTGGTAATTTTTTGAAAATTTTTGGTCATTTTTTGAAAATTTATGGTCATTTTTTGAAAATTTTTGGTCATTTTTTGAAAATTTTTGGTCATTTTTTGAAAATTTTTGGTAATTTTTTGAACATTTTTGAAAATTTTTTGGTCATTTTTTGAAAATTTTTGGTCATTTTTTGAAAATTTTTGTAATTTTTTGAAAATTTTTGGTCATTTTTTGAAAATTATTGGTAATTTTTTGAAAATTTTGGGTCATTTTTTAAAATTTTTTCGTCATTTTTTGAAAATTTTTGGTAATTTTTTGATAATTTTTGCAGTTTCTTATTCATCATTTACCACATTTTGCAGGTCATCATCCCTGCAACCGCTGCAATTTTGATAACAGTTGACATTCTAAACAAATTATAATTCTAACGAAATTTTCAATCATTATTATTATTCTATTATCAAATAAGATATTCTTAAATGGATATAATGTAAAAATCCAAAATTTTGGAATGAGAAAATATTGCTTCAATTTATGAATATAAAAAATCAAATTTGTTACCATTTATTCATAAATTATACTTATATTATTCTTATTTTATACTAATATACTCATTTTGAGAATAAAACAATTAATTTATACAATTACTCTCAAACCAAGAATTAAATAGTAATTTTGAATGCAATTTTGAATCTAGGATTGAGAATCAATTTCTTTATAATTGTATTTATGAAATTGCATTACCGTTGCTAGCTAATAGCTATACGTAAATTGGTAATTTCATCGTAATTTTCAAAGGCAGGGGACGTGTGAATAACTATAGTGTTTTGTCATTTATAATGCTTTTGTGTTGTTTTTTTTTCTAAATACGATACAATCAAAACAGGCTAACATAAGTTAGTAAACAAAATTTGTTAATAAGTTTTATTAAGGAGGTGAAAAATATTTCTTTTTAATTCAGTTATACTGTAGTTGGTTATACATAATATATTTTTAAGATAGTGTAAGCGTGGAAAAACTAGTGTTTTACAAAATAATACAAATGATATACTTATATAGATACATTTTTGTGTTAAATAAAATTATGTTATAACTATTAACAAGTATGTGATAAATTAGTATCAAGAACCGTATTAAAGGAATAAAAGTGGAATACACTTTTCAACAATTAACAATTTGTTTCATTATATTTATAATTAATTTGTATAGGAGTACTACTATTCTCCTACGCAATCCAATAAGCGATGCGCAGCTGGTAAACTATACAATAAGTATAGAAATTCTTCGAGCCGATTGAGAAAGGCGGGCATCTACAATTGTAGAAAGCGATCAAGCTCTAAATCATCAGGTTTGTTCATGCCTTTTTTGCTTCAAATTATTTTCTTTTTTAGGATGGTACAGTCATTCAAACTCCAGAAAACGAGGTCACTGAGAATCCAGATGTTAAAATACACTATTTTTATCAAACTGGAACTCTTTCCATCAAATTATAGTCGACGTTTTGAAGGACCATATAAAACACACGCAAGCATAGGAGAGGTTGGGAAATCTTGGAAAGTAAAATAGCGAGCTATATTTACCTATGTATATTTATTTATTTATTTACTTTCGCCGTTGATACGCGTTTTAAATTTTTTTTTTGTTTTTGATATTAAGTTCCCAATTGAATCGTGTAAATTCTGGTACTTTATTCAGATTTTTTTTTTAATATTAACACAAGGCACGATCAGACTGACGCCAAAATATTAATTTTAACGGCAGAATTAAATTCCAAAATAAAAAATAATCTAAAGCAATGTAAAAATTAAAATAATATTGCTCCAATTTCAAACAAGTTAATAACTAACCTAAATGTAACATTTCCAATTTTTGTTTGCAATTTTTTTTTATAACTAAATCAAATAATTAAACGTCAATCAAAAAAATAAATTACTAATATTTCAGCTAGAAGTGAAAAGAATTAATAAAATTTGTCTCTTACAAATTTATTTGTCAATATACAAAATTAAATTAAATTTGTATTTCGTATACTTGTACATGTATGAAAAATTCGAATTTTTGATTTTTTTCTTTAAATTTTTATTTATAAAGAAAAAATTAAAATTAGTTAAGAAAATAAAAAAAATTGAATAAAATCAATAAGAAATAAATTTAAAAATTGAATTAAATTCAAATTTAATGGAATACAATTAAAAATTATCTTCTTATTCTTCCGCTAGCGCTACATCCCATGAAGGGATTTGGCCGCCTCAACGATGCTCCTCCAAATAATCCGATCCGCCACAAGAGAACGCCAGACACGGTGACCGAGTGTGTACAGGTCTCTCTCAACGTCGTCCATCCATCGGGTAGGTGGTCTCCCACGAGGTCCTACTTTCGCTGGTGCCGACTCCAAGGCCTGTTTAGTGGTCCGATTTTGTGAACGTAGTACGTGCCCAAGCCATCTCAGCCTTGACGATTTTATGAATCCTATGATGTCGACTTTATCGAGATCATTTCTGATCTCGTGATTCATTCGCATTCTGTACGTGGCTCCCTCTTTAATGGGACCGAGAATTCTTCTTATCATCTTACGCTCAGTTACAGCGATTTTCTGGATGTTTTGCGCTGTTAGTGTCCAAGACTCGCAACCAAAGGTGACAACTGGTCTTATCAGCGCCTTGTAGATGTCCAATTTTATTTTGCGCGGTATATGAGGAGACTTGAAAATTTTGATATTGGCGTAAAATGCTCGGTAGCCTGCTGCGATCCTCGATGAAATGTCCACAGAAACGGAGTTTTGCTCAGTGATCAATGATCCTAGGTATTTAAACTCATTCACCTTTTCATATTGAGTATCTCCTGAAATGAAGTCCCCACGAGTCTGCCTTCTCGCGGTCACCATGTATTTGGTCTTCGCTTCATTGATCTGAAGGCCTATTTGTTGGGCTGTTAATTCCAACGGGAGGAGGACCTCTTTCAGAGAGATGATGTTGCGACCCAGAATGCAAATATCGTCAGCGTATGCTAATAGCTGGGTTGATTTATAATACAGGCAGCTACGCTGAGCTATATTAAGCTGACGAATGACATACTCTAATGATAGATTGAATAGAGTTTGAGCTATTGGGTCTCCTTGCCGCACTCCAGATGTTATCTCGAAGGCATCCGAAATTTTGCCTTCTATTAGCACCTTACATATTGAGCCATCCATTAAAAGCTGGCACATTGAAACCAATTTTGACGGTATGCCCAGATAGGACAAAATTATCGCTACATGTAAAATTGAATTTTTTTTATATATTTACATAATATCTACATATATATACCAGTGATGTGCCACGTCAACAAATCTCAGCGTCAACAATAATATTTGACGCGTCGACAATAATCGGTGATAATAGTTGACGCGTCGATGCACACCTTTGAATTTGTATCAACAAGTGTCAAACATTTGCAATAATAGTCGACGCGTCGATTTGTTGATTTGTTGGATTTGTCTCCATCCCGAATAGCTGAATAACTACATATTAAAACATCTGAAAAATTCACGAAAAAAAAATTTATGAAGAAAATTCATTTTCTCATATATTTTGTATGGAATGGCTTTTTTGATGATATCTCGAGAACGGATTGACTGATTTCGATGAATTTTCTTTTTTTGTTAATTTTTAATTAATACATAATTAATTATATACATATATAATTTTTTTATCGTTTGTTTTATTTGATAATTTTTAATTTTCACGAAATTACGCACAACCACTTTTTCAAAAAATAAAAACTAAATGGTTTGTTTACAGAAAAAATACCAACCATATATTATTTGTCTATAGTCATCTGTCCGCAACTGTCCACGCTTGAGAAAGCGGATTTGATGCTCTTGGTCGCATTTACACAATTCATCCGAAGAATGACGAATGCTTCTACCTGCGGTTGTTGCTGGTGAATGTTCGTGGGCCGACATCATTTGAATCACTTCGAACTGTGGAGGGTGTAGTGTGCCCAACATTTCGTGCTGCATGTCAACAACTCAATTTGCTTGAAAACGATACTCATTGGGACATGACAATCGCTGAAGCAATTGTTTCTGCATATCCAAGTCAGATACGTACATTATTTGCTATCATTATTTCGACATGCTTTCCATCGAATCCACGTGAACTTTGGAACAAGTACAAGGATGACATGTCAGAAGACATTTTACATCGAATTCGTGTCAGTTCAGGGAACACCGATCTCGAGGTGAATGAGGAGATACATAACCAGGCTTTGCTTTTAATCGAAGACATGTGTTACCTCATGTGTGGCAATTTGTTAGTCAAGTTAGGCATGTCAACGCCATATCGTGGAATGAACGACACTTTCAATCGAGAATTGGAACGTGAACGTGAATACGATCGAGATGCGTTGAACCAATCAGTTCAAACGAATGTTGTTGAACCCCCAACAGAAAGAAGTGTTCGATACGTTAATGAAGGCAAATGATGATGGAAATGGTGGCTTATTTTTCCTCGATGCGCCCGGTGGAACTAGTAAGACATTCCTCATGTCATTGATTTTGGCCACTGTTCGCGCGAGATCCGAAATTGCTGTAGCAGTTGCTTCTTCTGGGATAGCGGCCACGTTGCTAGAAGGATGCCGAACGGCTCATTCAGCTTTTAAATTGCCGTTAAACCTTCAAACGACTGAAAAACCGACATGCAACATTGGGAAACACTCAGCAATAGCCAAAGTTTTGGTAGCAAGTAGAATCATCATCTGGTATGAATGCACAATGGCGCACAAACGCGCATTGGAAGCACTCAATCGAACTATGAAAGATCTACGCAATGACTCAAGATGATTTGGAGGCGCAATGATTCTACTGTTTGGCGATTTCCGTCAAACACTACCAGTCATTCCAAGATCGACCGCTGCCGATGAAATAAACGCTTGCCTCAAATCATCGACTCTGTGGCGCTATGTGAAGAAACTTCAGCTGACGACAAACATGCGTGTTGCATTGCTAAATAATCCATCTGCCGAAGATTTCTCCAAGCAATTGCAGACTATCGGTAATTGCCGTCTTCCTGTCGACGAATCGAACGGATTGATTTCGTTTCCGCCAAATTTTTGCGATTTCGTCCCAACGAAGGACGAGCTCACCAACAAAGTGTTCCCGAACATCATTGCTAACCACAAAAATCACAATTGTTTGAGTGAACGAGTAATTCTTGCTGCAAAAAACAAAGATATGGATAACTTGAACTTCACAATTCAAAATCAGATCGTTGGTCCACTGCATTCCTTCAAATCTATCGACTGTGTAACAAACGAAGACGAAGCAACCAACTATCCAACTGAATTTTTAAACTCATTGGATCTGCCTGGCTTACCACCTCACAATTTACAACTGACGGTTGGATCAGTAGTTATCATGCTTCGAAGTCTGAACTAACCAAAACTATGTAACGGAACGCGTTTGGTGGTGAGAAAACTCATGAGCAATATGATTCACGCGACGATACTCAAAGGAAAGTTCAAAGGTGAGGAAGTTCTCATTCCGAGAATTCCGATGATCCCAACCGATATGCCATTTGAGTTTAAACGAATTGAATTTCCGCTTCGTCTTGCATTCACCATGACGATCAACAAATCACAAGGCCAATCCTTGAGTGTTTGTGGGCTAAATCTAGAAAATGAATGTTTCTCTCACGGTCTATTGTACGTAGCATGTTCACGTGTCGGCAAACCATCCGCTTTGTTTGTTCTCGCATGTTGTTTGAATCGACCCGAGTGCAACCCATCCAGCAAATAATTTAATAGAATGTAGTGCAACAATGCTACACGAACCATTTCGATTCACTTCAATAAAGCAAATGCCTTTTTGCCACGTGAATTACATTCATTTCAAAGTAATTAAAATACATTTCATTTTGATTTTTGTACATTTATTGAATTCATTTTATCTTAATAAAAATTTTAATTTAATTCAGCTAATATCTTAACACAACATTTATTAATTTTGAGGCGGTACGAAGTTCGCCGGGTCAGCTAGGTTTATGTAATATTATAAATAATATATTTTTTTACTATTTTAATTGTAGTTTGGGTGATTTTATTCCACAAAATGATAATGTGTATTACATATACGCTATAGGTTTACATGATATGGTAAAATTAATGTTACGTCATTCTTTTAAAGAAAGAGATCTAAACAATTTAAAAATACAATTTGTGAGCATAACAAAATGTGCATATATCGAATTATTTCAACAAAATTTAAAACCCAAACATCATTATGCTCATTCATTATCCTTCTATTATTAAGAAATCTAGCCCACTGCAAATGTGTTGGTGCGATATGACGCAAAACATAGATAAATTAAAAACTACACATAACTTTTGTAGAGTAAATTTGCCATGTTCAATAGGAAAGAAATGCATACATAAATTTATTTTCACAATATTAATTAATAATGGTTTCGACAGCATTGTAAAAGTAGTCAAATTTAATACCATCTCTTTAACTGAAATAAAGGAACAACCAAAAATGAATTATAATTTTGAAAAGCTAAGCAGCTATGCAAATATGGTGTCAGCTCTACATATTACTTATAGGAATACCTCTTTCCAACAAAATGTTTATTTTTTTATGGGTACAATTTCAGCCACAGTTATTTAAAATTAAATATATTTTAACTGAAGATGAAACAATAATATAAATTTCTGATAGAATTGAAATAATTTTTAATAATCATTGTAATATAGGAGTATATATAATACAGAAGAAATTATTGCAATATGACTTTATCAATTTAAATAGTAATATATTTATTAAGCCTATAACATCAAGAACATTAAAGATGGTACAAATTTTGCCAAAGTTCCTTTATTGTAATGTATAGTCAATATAAATGTAATGTGTATAAACATGTATAAATCAATATTCATATGTGAAAAAAATTAATTAAATAAAATAAACTTTAAATAAAAAATAAAAAATATATCAACGTTCCTTTTATTCAAGAAATTCAAATTTCAACTGAGATTCAAAATATTTAATTCAAGTACCATTCGCATTCTTAAAGAAAGTATATTATTCTCCAATATAGTAATCATGTGGTATGATTTGAGAAAATCCAATTAAAAAAAATGAGTTTTTGTCTTCTCAACTCTGTGTTAATACTCTCAGAAGAAGATTTTACAATTTTATTTTAATAAAATATATACTGACATCTGAAAGTTGTTTTTCTATATGTGATACCAAATTTCTTAAACTGAGAATTTTATATAACAATTTCATGAATAAAACTATATGCATTTAAAAATGTTATTCTCAAGAAAATAATATCAATGCATCAATCTGAGAAC
Organism: Tipula helvola; assembly: GCA_963556165.1. Lineage (NCBI taxonomy): Eukaryota > Metazoa > Arthropoda > Insecta > Diptera > Tipulidae > Tipula > Tipula helvola. The sequence continues at coordinate 236,554,682 of OY744483.1, forward strand.
AAAAATATATATTTAATTTATATTTTATCGCGTACGCTGAAAATCAGAATAAGATGAATCAAACGAAGAAATCATATTTTGAAAAATAACTATATTATTCTCAATAAAAGTTTCCGAACATTTTATGAATTTTATTATGATACTAGCTGAGTTACCCGGCGTTGCACGGGAGGTATATAATTCAAATACCTTGTAGTTGCAATCACATATGAAAAGAAAATTATAAGTAGCTGTATTCAGAAACGGGTGCTTCCGTCAATGCATCCAGGCGAAATTTTGTAATGATATTATTGGACATCCTGTTTGTGAGGATAGTTAATTAATTTTGGTTTGGTATTTGTTACCAATTGCCAAATAAATTATACTCCATTTTTACAAACCTTCAACCAGATCAAAGTGAATAATAAATATAAAGATATTTTAGTTAATAATTTTTATTATAAAGCCTTTTGATAAACAATATTTTTGGTTTTTCCATTTGGTGTGTAAATAAATAAATTTTTTGGCGTTCCCACTCTGGAGCAAGCAACATACAGTTGGCCATGTGAAAAGCATGAATTTTCCAAAATAACACCAGCTATTTTCAATGATTGCCCCTGGGCTTTGTTGATTGTCATTGCAAAAGCAAGGCGTAATGGGAATTGTAGTCGCTTGAATTCAAACGGCAAATCGGTGGGAATCATAGGAATGCGCAGAATTAGCACATCTTCTCCTTTACTTTTACCGGTAATAATCGTTGCTTCAATCACATTCGGCATCAATTTCTTCACACAAAGCCGTGTTCCGTTGCACAATTTCGGTGGATCTAAATTTCGGAGCAGTATTATTGGTGAACCCTCTTTTAAAAATAGTACACCCAGAAAAATAATCCTTCAAATTTAAGAATTTACCAATTAAAACTAAGATTATTCCCTATATTTTTTGCGCAAAGGAATTTAGGTTTTATTTTTAAGGATTTAAAATCTTTGGTTTTAAGTTTTGAAAATTATTCAATTTCAAACAAAATAGATTTAAACTTAAGAAACTAAAACTTTAAATTTAAAGTAAAAAATATTCGCATCAAATACAAAAAATATCAAATTTGATTGATTACGCCGGGTCCACTGTACACCCCCGTTTACATATAACAGAACCGAAGGACCAAGATACATAGGATTCTAGTGTTCCCCTTTACCCTCCATGTTCTAACCACAAGATCTGAAAAGCTTTAATTTAATTAATTATTTGTGTCTCCACTATTTTTCCCATCGGCACTATGTTCCATCATCATGTTCCCAAGCGGTCACCTAAATTTGTACTAACCGTAGCAAATGTTGCTTGACATCGTTGTTGAAGTTATTGCGTCTCTTCTCTCTTGTCTACTCGCTCCCAATCAAATACACAAAAATATCAAATAAAGAGAAATAGACAATTTTAGTTTGTATTCTCTTATTAAGTCATTAATAAAACAAAGATTTTTAATCCTTTATTTTAAAGTTTCATTGTACTTTAAATTTAAGAATAAATTCATGAATTTAATGGATTTTACATTCATTTTTAAGAAAAACACAGTTCTTTATTTTAAAAGTATCCAATCTTTAACTTTGAAGTATTATAATTTTCTCAGTGTATGTGTGGTGGAATACCAGGTGGCTCCAAAGAATTAAGAAACTCTATTGGATAATTGACGGATTGATCCACATCAGTAACCGTGTCGATAGATTTGTATTTCATTAGTGGCCCGGGTAGTTGCGATTGAATTTCATTATTTAATTTATTAACGCCGTCATTTTTGGGAGCTAGGAGGGCACGTTCGCACAGCCAATCATGATTTTTGAAGTTATTTGGCAGATTTGGGAATACTTTCATTACCACGTCCTGTATTGATGGCAGCATTTGACAAAAATTAGGCGGGAACGATATCTCACATGTTACAGGGTCATTTGGCAATTTCCCGTTACCCATGTCCAAAAGCTGCCTGGCAAATGTTTTAGCTATACCATCGTGATGTAAATTCACACGCATGTTTGTAGTTAGTGTGATTTTCGTAACGTGTTTCCAAAGATGAGACGCCTTCAGGCAGGCATTAAGTTCATCAGCGGGTGTTGATCGTGGAATGACTGGCAAAGTTTGACGAAAATCACCTGCTAGTAGTGTTAGAGCTCCTCCCATTGGTTGGTTATTTTGTCGCAAATCGCGCAAAGTACGATCAACCGCTTCAAATGCTTTTTTGTGTGCCATGGTACATTCATCCCAAATAATGATTTTACATGTTTTTAATAACGTGGCAATTCCCGAATTTCGTGTTATATTGCAAGAAAAATTATCCGCTTGATTCAAATTCAATGGTAGTTTAAACGTTGAATGTGCTGTGCGTCCTCCATCGAGTAAAGTGGAGGCAATTCCAGATGATGCAACAGCGAGGCCGATTGTATTCTGCTGTCTTACTTCGGCAAGTATCAAATTAAGGAGGAATGTTTTCCAGTGCCTCCGGGTGCATCAAGAAAAATAATTCCTCCGTTACCGTTTGCTATGTATTGCATCACTTTAGTGTATGCCTGTCTTTGATCATCCACTAAGAGACTTTTTTGAGTCTCAGCGAAAACTCGTAACTGACCAACGTCGTAATTTTGTTCTCGTAATAGATCTCTATCACGAACAATGTTTCCATGGCGTGTCGGTACTGGCAACACAAGTTGGGAAATGACTTTGTTATTAATGTATAAGCATGCATCCTCGAGTAATATAAGTCCTTCATTAAATATGTCTGCTGAAAACTGTATTTCCATATCGGGATTTGTTCTACGTGCTTGCCAAAGTATATCTTCACTAAGGCTTTCTTTGTGCTTTTCCCAAAGACCTTTAGGATCGGAAGGTGTACATGTTGTTAATATGATTGCAAAGAGCTTGCGTATTTGTGCTGGACGACACATAAGACATGCTTCGGTTAGTGTTCTATCCCAGTGTTCATCATTTTCAAGTAAGCCCAGTTTAAGACATGCCTCTCTGTAGGTTTGACATACTTCGCCATTTACAGTTCTCAGTGCTTGAAAAGACGTTGGTCCTCTTACTTCTTGAAGCAGCATTCTCAGAAAATAACACTCCGTATTGTTAGGATGAATATTATAAACTCGACCCAAGGCATCAGAACCACGTATTCCAGGGTACTCCCGAATAATTGTGCCTTGCTTTCTTCTGAAAAACTGCTTCTTCGACGTGTTCCATGTATAATATTTTGGAACTTCATGATACAGCAACGTTTTTACGAATGAATCTGCTCCGCACAATTGAAAAAAGGCTGTTAATGTCGTATTCGTTGGTTGCGCAGCTCTCTGTAACAGATTTTCTTCCGTAAAGTAAACTCGTTGTCCATTTTCTAAGTGTACACTAAGATGTACAACTGTTGGATAACGCTCGTGAATATTAAAACTCAGAATTCGCCAGACAGCTTCATTACTGCTGATGTAACGTCCTATTTGAAATTGCGTGACTTCATCGAATGGTGAATTTGTATTCGAAAGTCCAAAAATTGCCATATCACTGCCTTTGTTGACGTATTTACATATATATTTAATTGATTTAACCGAGTTGCAGTACTCAACGTTAATATGGGCTTTAAATATTTTCGACAGTAACGGAGTGTAAGGAATTTATTATATTCTATTATCTACCTCATGATGCACATTGTTTACTTTGATAGTGGCTGTGTGTCCTCCGTCATCGGGTTTTCGTCTCCGGTATTGTGGATATCCGTCGTCACCAGTTTGTGTTTCCTGACACATCTTTCGGGGATATTTTTTCGAACACTTTCCGTCTTTCATGCAAGGTGAATTGGGATTCACGGCTCCACATGGCCCATGTATCATGTTTTTCTAACGATTTCAAAAAGTATCGGATCTTCTTGGGGATTGGGTAATTCAGCTTCATAACACTATCAATTTGAGTCGGAGTAATCTTGTCCTTTAACCAAATCAAAATGTGAGCATGTGGTAGGCCTCTTTTCTGCCATTCTATAGAATACATCCAGCAGCGAGTTTCTCCATAAATATGATTTTTAGTTATGAGGTTCATGAGATTTATGAGTTTCTGTTTGAAAACTCTAGCTGTCAGATCATGCCGATGGGTCGATGATTGCCCAATTAGAAGTAAATCTATAATCTCAGTCCATGTTGGATTACACGTAAACGTTATAAATAGATCAGGACGTCCAAATCTTTGGACATATGTCATGGCATCCTGAGCGTATTCGTGCATGTGCGTTGGACTTCCCGTATACGTAGCTGGTAATATGACCAATTTCCCAATGTCAGCAACGTTTCCATCATTTGCAATTGCATCGCGCAAGTGAATATATTCCTCGAAACGAAGTTTTTTCTGATTTAAGCGAATGAAAAGAAGTCGTTCACTTTCGATTTTAGCATACATATCAACAATGAATTGGTGAAAAAGTTGACGGCACTTCAGGATGTGGTTTGATTGTTGTGCTCTAATCATAATACGATACGCATAAAAATTCATGCAGGAAACCCTTTTCGTCATCGCAGCACTTGTTGTTGGGTTAGTTTGCATCACGTTGAAATGGCACCCATCTTCTCCTTGCCAAAATAGTACTGGATACTGAAGAGCATCATACGATCTGTGTGTTTCAGTAACACGCTGTAGGCTTTCATTTTGTCTATGGATAATAATATCACGTTGGTTGAAATCCGTTCCGACCATAACAATAGCAACTTCGTTGATTGTTGGAGCATTGAATCGTCTTTCATGTTGACCAGACGGTGTTTTGTCTGCTCGAATAACTACTCTGTGGTCATCTGATGGCATTTGCTCCAATGCAGTTTTGAATAAATTTACCAGATGATTGCGTTCATGGAATAAAATCTGTAAACTTGATATTATTTCACGTTTTGTTCCGGGACTAATAGCAAAACGTTGATAAGTCTCCGCCTCCTCGTTGCCCATGAAGTAAATTTGTAAAAACTTGGAGTCGTTGTTAGAGAGAGGAAGAAGTGATCCAATTTTATGATAAATTTGTCCTTGTACTTTAAACGTGGGCATAAAACCTCCATCCTTAACAATTTGGGTTGCTCCAAAAGATGTCATTTGAAAGCATGAGTTGTATTTTCGAATATTTTGTAGAAAATGTCTGGATAACTCAGTAGTTCCGGAGACGTAAGCTAGAAGAGGTTCAGGTGGATCATCCAGAGGAGGCAAATTCACTTTTCCATTTGAACAACACATTCCAGGCGATTCATTGTGAAACTTTAAAGCATGACAATACAAACAAATGTTTTCCATTTGCCCAATTGAAACATTGTAATCATAGTCTTTCTCGTAATTGAATGCTGCTAACTTTAAATCACCTCTAAAAGTTTCTATTAATCGTCCATATCGTAACCGATCGACTTCCACCCGGGCCTCACGATGTTCAATGGTTTCAGTAGCTCTAGAAGAAGACATCCTGCTTCGTACATTTTCAAGTCGTGTTTTACGCTGTTCAGTTGTTTCATCAGCTCTTGAAGAAGACATCCTGCTTCGTACATTTTCAAGTCGTGTTTCACGCTGTTCAGTTGTTTCATCAGCTCTTGAAGAAGACATCCTGCTTCGTACATTTTCAAGTCGTGTTTCACACTGTTCAGTTGTTTCATCAGCTCTTGAAGAAGACATCCTGCTTCGTACATTTTCAAGTCGTGTTTCACGCTGTTCAGTTGTTTCATCAGCTCTTGAAGAAGACATCCTGCTTCGAACGTTTGTAAGTCGTGTTTCGCGCTGTTCAGTTGTTTCATCAGCTCTTGAAGAAGACGTATTGCTTCGATCATTTTCAAGTCGTGCTTCACGCTGTTCGCTTGATTCAGCCACCCTTGCGGCTCTAATCTTCTTCGACTTTGCAGTTACCTGCCCAATTGATCTTTTTTTCGGTGGCATTTTTAAGCAAAAATGAAACGTGTAGCTAATTAATCAGGAATGACGGGCATTCAAAACAGAAATTAGTATTAATTTATCAAAACGATTTTAATGTTCCCTTCGATACGTTTCACCGCGAACTGTGTTTGAAAATGTCTTTACGGAATTTTTTTTAAGCAAAATCAAATGTTATCTACAATCAAAAAGTAGTCATAGATTAACACGTTTATAAACTGAAAACGTAAATCTAATAAGAATGTATATTCACTTGAAATAATATTTAATACCTGGAAAATAATCACCAACAATTATTTTATTGCAATATAGCTAACTAATCGAGAACAACGGCATCCGAAATACAAATTAATATTAATTTATTCAAAACGATTAAAATTACGTCCACTTCGATACGTTTTACCGCGAACTGTGGCTGAAAATGACATTTCGAAAAACAAAAGAAGTTTTTTTTCAAACTAAGGCAATTTTACACGTACAATAATTTGAATCCAAGGATGTTTCTTGTAGAAGATGCTATTTTAAAATATAAAACGCTAGTACTTTTCAAAGTAAATCAGTTTATACGTACAATATTTTTTAGGACCTTTCCTAGAATTGATTTTATGAAACAATCATTGATTATTTAAGTAATAAACTAAATAAAGTAATAAACTATTGGCGTTTAGTATGAAACTACTATTTTCATTAAAAGCCGCCGGTTGCAATAGTGGATTAAAATAAAATGTTAATTATTTCTGAAGTTATGTGGAAATTAGAACTCGCAGACTATGGTACATTTCAAAACAGGATATGATAAATAGGATATCATTAAACAGTACATGTCAAACCAGTAAAAATGGATTATTATTATGGATAATATAAGTGTTCATAGATTTGTCTTCAGTTAAAGTGATGAAAGATTGTCTTAAATTTAAATTAATAAAATTAATTTGAATAATCAAATCAATTATAGTAGAGGTATGATTTGTGTATGACAATCGCACGCTAGATATCCTTTTTGGTGTATAAATTTGAAGCTAAGGCGCTATTTCGGAACATTTAAATAATTGTATCTATACATATAAAAATGAATTCTTGATCCAGGGCAGACTTCCGGGTTGGAGCATGTCACTAATTTCATATAACCCCTTTCCTAAAGTCATTCCCGTCAAAAAAATCTTAAAAAAATTGAAATTTCAGAAAAAATTTGTACCACAGCCCCTAGACCCCGGGGTCCAGCCCCTTCAAAAGTATCGTGGGCTTGGTCCTGAACATGCAACATATACATGGTAAAAATTTCATGGCGATGGGTAAAGCGGCTAAGGCGTTATTTCAGAACAATCAAATAATTGTATCTTTATATGTAAAAATGAATTTTTGATCCAGGGGCGGACCCCCCGAATTCGAACATGTCTCTTATTTCATATAACCCCTTTCCAAAACTCATTCTCGTAAAAAAATTTAAATTTTTGAAAAAATTTGTACCATGGCCCCTAGAGCCCGGGGTCCAGCGCCTTTTACAATATCGTAAGATTGGTCCTGAACATGCAACATTTGCATGGTAAACATTTCATGGCGATCGGTTGAGCGACTGAGAAGTAATTTTGAAATAATCAAATATTTGTATCTATACATGTAAAAATTAATTTTTGATCCGGGGCTGGGCCCCGGATTCGAACATGTCAGTAATTTCATATAACCAGCCCCATAAACTCATTTTCGTGGAAAAATTTAAAGAAAAGTAAAATTTTCGAAAAAATTTGTACCGCAGCCCCTAGACCCCGGGGTCCAGCCCCTTCCAAAATATCGTAAGGTTGGTTCTGGATATGCAACTTGTACATGGTAAAAATTTCATGGCGATCGGTTGAGCGGCTGAGACGCCCATTCGGAACAGACAAACAAACAAACAAACAAACAAACAGGAATTCATTTTTATATATATAGATTCTTAATTCAAGCAACAATATACATACATAGCACACATTCAAGCAGAAAATTTGCTTGAATCATACCGTTACCGCTTAATATGAGCATACTTTTCTCTCAGTGATGTCAATGTCATTTGGTATGCACTTTGACCAGTATTGTTGATTCAACAAAAATGTTTTTTTTAAGATAGGTGTAATTTTTCCATGAGAGTACGGTTATGGTAATACGATCATTTTGTTTTTCTTTAAAACAAGTATAGTTGTAACTTAAGCAATTCCTTCACGGGGCTTGAGTTTTTACACACGTTATAATTGGTTTTTTGGTGTCGATTCATTTTTTGTTGCGAAGTAAAAAAAAAAAAAAATTGCAAACGTAGCAGGGAAAATTGTAAATATTTTGTTTGAGGAAAACGTGGAGTTCGTTTTGAGATTGGAAAGAAGACGGTTGAGCAAAGCACCCGCAAGGAAATAAACAAAAAGACAAACCAAAGGGAATTTGTGGTTGATTGAAAGTTTATTTGTAAAATGTGAGCAAAAATATGTGTATACAATTATGAAGCTAAAATAAAAAAAAAACAATAAATGAAATGGGTGAAATACAATTGTAGTGTTTTCTTTTTTTTTGTGTTTGTTAAGTGTGGCAGGTGGCACCATGAATTAAGTTGGAATAATAACATGTTTGGGGAATCTTGCCGTCGGTAAGTACACCAGAAAAAATACGAAACAATAGGCAGGTATGTTATCATTCTCGATTGGGATTCCCACGACTTAGTCATTTTTAAATATGTACGTGTATACATGTATTATAATTCGCATTAAAGTTTACTACCTAGAAATTGTAATCAAACAGGCTGCAAAGTGTTTACATTTCTCAGGTACATTAATAGGTTTTTTAACTTGATTTCATGTGGGCAATAATTGTATAGCTACCATAGGGTTGTGCGAAGCCAATTGTGGTTATCCCACCGGCGTTAACTAAATATTCTCCGGCACGGATTGGCCTTTTTGAAGAACCGAAATAATCCAATATTATCACAAAAATGAATATTGATTTGCTTTCCGAAATAACTCGTGGTCGTTGTCATGGTACACTTTTAAAAATAAGAATTACCTATAAATAATTATTTTGCAAAACTGTTGTAAGCACTTTAAGACACTTGCTTCTTAAATAGACAAATTGCGTCTAGCAATATGAGATTGAGCAATAACAGGTCTGTGATGCCCTTAGATGTCCTGGGCTGCACGCGCGCTACAATAAAGGTATCAACGTGTCCTCCTAGGCACTTAGTTGTAACATTTCTATAAACAAAAATTATACTCATATATAAACTAGAAATTAAAGGTAAAACGGACTTATACAGTATAGTAATTGATTACCGTTAATTATTGGCCTTAAATTGTATTTGTTTTTCATTTTTTTTCCTTAAAATCATTTAAGTATTTAACAATAAAATAATAATTACCTTTGATGTTTCGTCCAACTCTTCTAGATGACAATAACAGAAAAAACTCGTTACAATTTTACATTAATTTCCAGCTTGTAAACCCGCTAGCGCTACTATAGAGGCGCTTCTTAAACTTTCCAACTCGTCAATTTGATTGCAACTTCACAAATGTTGCCATTTTCCGCTAATAGATGGCAAAACTAATAATTAATGAAACATGCTTGACATGATTTACTTACAAAGTCCCAAACTAAAATCGTTATTAATTTAAATATTTCATCAAAAAATTCACAATTTAAAATAAAAACACTGCGTATTTGTTTTAAATATTTTTATTTTTACAATTTTAGTTTGTTTTATTCATTTATGACTTGTTTTTGATTTTAAATTTTACTTTGTTTTTACGTTTTTAGTTTTTTTTTTTTTTGTCTTTTTTTTAAATAATTGTCTGTTTTTTTATACATAATACATTTTGTGAAAATAAAAAATCGATTTAAAAAAAAAAAATATAAAATAATCAATAAATATTTACGTTATCCTATATATTCGAAACAAAACTAAACAAATAATAAATATTTGTAATAACTAAAGATGGGCATTTTAAGTTTTTAGAAATGGTAATTAATTCATAGTTTAAGATTTGTTTTGTTTAGAGATTGCTTATTATTTTTTTTTTTGAACATTTAATTAAAGTTTTGCTTTTGTTTTATATTTTAATTGAAAAAATTTTCCTAATTTAAAAAATGAACGAGTAAACAAAAATCATAAATTATACATTTCGGTTGCGTTTTTCAGTACGTTTAATAAATTTTTAGATATATAATTTAAATTTTTTTGTTTTAAATTTTATTTTTAAAATTTAATTTAAAGCTATTAATACAATATTTTATTCAATTTTTTTTTTAAATTTACAATGACTTTCTTGTTTGTTTACATTTTAATGACACTTTTATTTTTTTTACCTTTTTTATACTTTTATTTATAATACAACCGTTTTAGAATTCCATAAAACACATGTAAAATGTAAAAGTAGATAAATATATTTAATTATAGGTCCTTTATATGTCATATAATATGCATATGTATTATTATATTGTAAAACATATTTATATGGCATGTTATACCCATTATATTACAGTGGGTTGCCAAATTATTGAGGGCACATTGAATCCTGTTGGGATATATTGACTTCTGACGACTTATGTATTTAACTAATTTCTAAAGCATAGCGATAAGAAAAGAAACTATTATGTTTAAAAACTCTTGTTCTAAATATTTAGGTGCATTCAAAATACAAAGTGTAGCTTTGTACTAAATAAAATAAATACTTAAAGCAATAATATATTATTTATCTTAATTAGACGTATCTGTCGAAAAAACTACTCCCAGTAGGGCTAATAATGAATATAAATATATTGTCCCCCTATATTATTTCTATATTTCTTTCATTTAGCGATTTAGGCCAGTTGGGTTAGGAATAGTTCTCAGGGCGTCAGATAAATTTAAATTAATATTAAAAAAATTAGTGCAAATTAGAAAAAGCAATTTTAGCGGATATAATTGTTGACAAATAAAAATTACAATTTAAGCACAATTAATAAATCTGACATTAAAAAAATAACTTTTGTTTGTGTACTAAATATATAAGTAGTACTCAATATGAACTACGTGCTAACAATACGTACTAATTTTAAATATATCAATCAAAATTTATAACGCCCTGAGAGCTATTTCTACCCCTGCTAGCATTCAAATGAAAGAAATGTAGAACCAATAATAGAGAACCATAATATTCATTAAATATTTTGAGCTCTTTATATTTTTACAATTAGTACATTATATTATTTAGTACAAAAGTAAACTTTATATTTTCAATGCACCTAATATTTAGACATAATAATTTCTTGCCGCTACACTTTAAAATGTTTAGTTAAATTCATAAGTTGCCTGGATTCAACATGTTCTGACAAGATTCGACGTGTTTCTAATGATTTGGTAACCTACTATTTTATGTGTATGTATATGTTTTTGTTTGTTTTTTTTACAAAAGGTTTTGTTTGAATTTATTAGGAGACACCATACAAGGGATACACCGATTTCAGAAATTTGACTTGTGGAGAAGACCAATTAAAAGACACTCTCTAGGTTGCCCCAAAATAAATTCAAAAAATTTGTTTTATTTTTTTATTTATATACTCATAAAATTAAAATATTTATTTAAATTTTTTAATTTTTCATGTTAACATTCTGGTTTATAATTATTTAATAATTCTCTTTGTTTTTATAATTTTATTTTTAGTTTTTTTTTTATTTAAATTTAAATTTATTTATTTTCATATTTATTTATACATATACGTATATATATATTTGTTTTGGGTTTTTATTTTTAATAACAATAACAACTGAGAAATAACAATTAATAAATTTACATATTTTTTGTTTTTATTTTATTTATAATTTTTATTAATTTTTGTTTTATTTTATTTAAAGATTTTTCCATTTTTGTTAATATTTTTTAAATATATTTATTTATGTATCGTGGTTTAATAAATTAAATTATATAATTAACAGAAGCCCGCGGACTAAAATAAAATATTATTAAATAATGATAATAAGTTTGTTAAATTATGTGTGCGCATTTTTGTTTGTTTGTAATAAAAATAATATTAAAATAAACATAAATAATTATTAATTGTCAATGTTTTATTTTTTTTATAAATTAAGAAATATTTTTTGTTTAATATATAAATACACGATTTGTTCTACAATTATGTATTATTTATTTAGTAAATATATAATTTTTATTTATTTTATATAATTATTTAATATATTTTTAATAATTTTGAATGATTAACACATTTAAAAATTAAAAAAATATGTATTAAATTTGTATTGATTATTGCCTTTTTGGCAATTGAAAATGGGAGAACTTTTTTAAAAAAGTGGTTTGGGAAATGCTTATATTTTGGGGAAACGGTAGTACTATTTTTTTTAAACACATTGTTACATGAGGTATTTCTTACCAGTAGTTTTAGAATTCGAAACTAAACATACAAACATAGTAATAATGTAAATAAGATAAAATAAAATTATTAATTAATTAAATTCCTATTTTATTATTTTTTTTTTAATTTAATTATATAATATTCTTTTAAAGATGGACGCAAATTTAAATTTATTATTTTAACATACTTAAGTTAACTGCTTTCTACAATACAAAAACAAAAATTATATAAGAAACTAGAGCCAATTTTTACAAGAAAGTTTAGTGACAAGTTAGTTTTTTTTTTGGCAAACTTTGCGTTTTACGATTGGCAGATTGTCAATTACATTTCTCAATCTTAAAGTATGATGATCAATAAATGTATTCAATAAAATTACAAAAAATTTTCTCCAAACCATACCGTTTCAAATTACGTAAATTTAAACTACTTAGAATTGAATCTAATTATAAAATATTTCTGAAGAAATAATTTTAGTCATATTCAGTTTAAAATAAATACATACTAATAAAATACCTACAATTAACTTCATTCAAATTTTTTCGCGACTAAAATACTTCAAAATATGTAGTCAGATTATTAGGTCTAGTCATCAAGTTTCCATTAAATCTAAATAATAGGACAACAAATAATGACTATTTTGAGGGATGTATTGAATGGTTATGGATTTTTAAATGTCGTGTTTTTTTAGTTGCTCGATTTGTAAATCAACAAGTCTTTTTATTTATTCTGACTATTCCGGATGCTCCATTCTTTTATTTATTCGAGAAGTTCGGAACGTATTTGTTGCACTACATTGATAGGTGGGATAAAAGGAATATTTTTTTTTTGACGTTTTGTAATATGTGCGCTTACAATATATTATGTAAATGACTAAAAATTAAAAAGCACAATTTTCGAAAAAAAATTTAATTTCTATACAAGATACAGTTTTTACTGGAGCTTCAAGAAATCCCAGTCTATATTTTTTGATATCATTTTAAGATGCCTCAATTAAAATTAATACCATATTGTTTGTTATACAACACATTATTAGCTGCATTTCTTGTCGTTTGATCTGATCCGTAGCAGATCACGTTTCATGAAACGAGAAGCAATAAAAACAACTATACTAGGATCAAAACATTGATCCCAAAACAAAAATTTGTTAAATTTTTGTTGTTGCTTTCAATGTAAACTTTGATTTGATCCGGATCACTATTCGTCAAGAAATGCAGCTATTATTGCAGATAAAATTGTTGTTATTAATTTAATTTGTTTCATAATTTTAAATCAACTTCGAAAATATATCCATTTATCCCAATCCGTTATTTTTTCAAGTTCTGTGCGGAACATTCTGCGGTGATATTATATAATCAATATTCTATTCCTTCTATGCATTAAATAAACAAACAATAAAAAGGTGAAAGATGTGTTGCGTGCCAATACCTTACCGATAAAATTAGAATAGTACGAGTCTTTTAATTCTTTACCCTCGAAAGCAATATTTTCTGTAAACAAACAATATTTTAACGAAAAATGCTACTTAGGCATGAAAAAACGTTTCATTTGATCCGAAAACAGAAACTAAAGTCTAAAAGTGATGTTTGCGAAGTTTAATTGATTATCTCAAATTTTATAAAATGTTGTTTAATTCCAAAATTTTAGAAATTAAATAGCAATAGAAATAAATTCTCAAAATAACTAGAGAGTTATTATTTTAGCTCTACGAATTTTTAAGTACTAAGCAGTTAACCAAAATTTTCGAACCACGATTAAGAAATGTAAGACAGCCTTCGCAATCAGACGCTTAATGCTTCAAATGTAATATTTTTTTTTTAATAAATACTGTAAAAATTTAACAAATACTTAACTAAAAATCTAACACAAAACAATTACAATTTTAATATTTACTTACTCAAGTGTAATTCAATTTAATTTAACAAATCAGTTGTTTGCGTTATTTTTAATATTTTTTAGAATGATAACGTTAAATTTAAATAATAAAGAACTGTTTGTTAATTTTACTAATTAAATACTTTACATTTAAATACTACATACTAATTGTTAATCTTTTTTGTTTTAAAAAATTTTTATTTATAAGCGTATTATTTTTCTATTTACAAATTGAGTTTTTTAAAATTTGGTTTTGGTTTTAAAATAAAATTATTTTTGGCACTAACAACGAAATAAATTAATAATATTTTTAATTAATTAATTAATATATTTCCTTCATATTTGTTTTAAAAATTATCATTGATAAAATTAACCGTTATCATTACAATGGAAAATATTAAAATTTATGGTTTAAAGTTGGTTATAGACATATAGCAAAACATAAAAAAATTGGTTTATTGCTTTTTTTCAGTTAAGAAAATACGAAATTTTATTTATAGAAACTTAGATTTGTAGAGATTTTAGATTTTAATACAAAAATATTTTTTTTTTTTGGTAAATAAAACAAAGAAGATTTAGTTTGGTTTTATTTTGTACGAGTATGAGTTTGTTACTTATGGCGTCAGTGGAAGATTTGAAATTTTCAGTCGGCTTTAAGACGCTAAATGGGTTTGTTTGTTTATTCAAGTATAAATTAAAAATTCTTCATTTATAGTTGAACTTCGATTCAAAGAGTGGCATCGATTATAATAAAAAATACTTGATTACAGTTCAAAATTGTATTATTTGTATGACTTAAGTTAATTCCTGATAAAATAATACATAAAATATTTTTTTTCTTGCATGAATTTCAAGTGGAACATAGTTTGCTATTCGCTCAGCACAATACCTAGATATAATCGAACAAACAGCACAATGGGTAAAGCTGCGAAGCTTGGATCTGGAATACCGGATTCTAATTCCGATAGGGCGAGAAGTAAACGTAAATTTTCATCATCTGACTAGGATCACTGATCGAGATGAACATATCTAATACCGTTAGAGTGCAGAATCACAGGCCGAAATATTCTGCGTGTCGTTAAAAGTAAACTGCTTAATAGTTGGAGTGTCTTGAGCTCCAGAATAGGTTGGTTATGTAAAACCAAATAAATACAACAAAAAATCAAATGGACACAAATTCAGTAGTTTTTCTGAACGCACTTTGATTAATGAAATTAGTTAAACAACGTTGGTTTTTTTATTGGGATTGATACGAAATCCCTATAAAAAAAATCACATTGCTACAAAATCCCAAACAAAAAATAAAACCCAAAATCAACATTCCAATTAGCAAAATCCCAATTTACAGAACCACAATATACAGAATCCGAAAAAAATCTTGTTCTAAATTCTAAAAAATGGGAAAGGCATTTGGCAATTTTTTGAAATACCAACATTCACAAAAATTGGAGCATTTTTGAAAAATTTATGTTTTTAATAATAACTAAAATAAAAGACTCCACAAAGCCGCGTAGCATTGGTTCTTTCTGCGCAAGGATGACATGAAATTATTAACTTCTTTTTGATTTCATATTGCAGTAACAAAAATTTAATGTGGCCTTCCCTTTTAATGGAACACATTATTTTGCATTTTCTTGCGATTTTTATTTTCAAGAATTATCATGGTTACTCAGAAAAAATAGGGAAAACTTTAAAAAAAATTCAAAATTAAATAATTTATTTATTTATTAATTAATCAAATGAATATTTGTTGCAATATTTTTTAAATATTGAATTTTTGACATGGATTGTCGATTTCTAATTACTCGTTTAATTTGCTTGTATTTGATAATATGCTTTTTATTCTGCTGAAATGTTTGTCCGCTTTTCAATCAATTCCTTTCCCAAATCTGTAATGACTTTATATAATCCGCTATTGCGTTTTCCTACAACAACTTTAAG
This sequence comes from Tipula helvola, assembly GCA_963556165.1. NCBI lineage: Eukaryota > Metazoa > Arthropoda > Insecta > Diptera > Tipulidae > Tipula > Tipula helvola. Next base: position 236,570,753 of record OY744483.1, read on the forward strand.
ATGGCGGTGCCATCTGGCAAGTGGGAGGCTTTTTATCATTCGTTTCTTCCGTACTTCGCAGCTACTTTGGATTTCTGCACTTGGCGCCAAATAACTAGCCTAAAATGAAAAAGGCAACCTTTAACAGTTGTAGCACTAAAAAATTCTCGTGCAGCTTAAGAAATTGTCTTTTCAAAATCGATTTTAATTCTTTCCGGTTTCAAATTAATGTTATGTTCAGCGGCTATACGGTGTAGTTAATAAAAGAAATTCGAGTAGCAAGTCTTGTTCTTTTTTGTCATTAAACAAAATATGAGAGGAATTAGTTGGTTTTCAATTCGCCCATGAATGCTAAACAGCTGAGTCATAATCGATGGAACTACATAAAACGTTCTAACCATTAACGAACGATTATGTTACATTCGCCCAAAAGCTTTAAACTGGAGATGGTTCCAAGTATATAATAATATGCTCACTTCCAACGTTTTTTTCTGCGAGTACAAAAAGCTCTTCTTCCAAGTAACGCAAGTGTTGCGGAATATTAATATCTGTAATGCTATCTATTTCTTTGATTTTAGTGGAACGGATTCTATTAATTTGAATTTTTTGGGCATCTTTACTTGGAAGATACACTCGTGATTTTGGATCGCATTGTACAATTACCTCTCGAATTATTTGAGATAGTGGTAAAGTACTTCTAACTAATTCTTTTAATTATAGATTCGCTTTAAAACATTAATATCTAAAGCCCGAGGATCATGTGAGTGTCCAGAAGCTCTCCCAACAGCTTTGTGGATATTGTTTTCAAAAAACGTCGTAATCTTGCCTTTGCAAAATATTTTTTTTCTTTCAGCACATTTCCATTTGAAAGTGTTGAGGTTTTTGAATCTCGATGGTAAGCGAATCCTTTATGGAATAGTTTTTCCCCACTTTTGTTATTAGATAATACAATTTTCATATTTCAATTGTATACCTATAATATTTAATGCTGTTAATAAACCCAATATTTTATTTCATAAAATAATTAATAACCTTTTAAATTTTATATAAAATGCACCTGAGTATTGAGTTTTACTCTATAAGTATATTTAAGAAAAATGCAAACTCCAGGCTGATAAAATTAACTTCTAGTGATAGCTCAATTTAATCAATTTTATATTGCAATTGTACTTCATATTTATAGAAAAAACAGTTGTGATCACATTTGTTCTGTATCTGACTCGGTTGCTTTGTTAAAATCCTGTTTACACTTTCATGTCGGTTTAATATATTAACAAAGTATAAATTATATAAACATTATGGGTAAATTAAGCCACTTCTGCTACTCCATATATTTGTCGAGTAATAATATAGGAATTAAATCCCTTATCAATTATTGATAATATTTATTAAAACATCCCAAATAAAGAAATCCCATTATCAATTACTTATAAATAATATTTATTAAAACATGCAATATTATCTATAGTTCATAATGGGATTTCTTTATTTGGGATTCTGTTAAATGGGATTTTGTAAATTGGGATTTTGTAAATTGGGATTATGCTAATTGGGATTTTGTAAATTGGGATTTTGATTTTGAAATTTTGAATTTGGGAATTTGATTTTGGGATAGCGTACCCAACCCTCTAGAATGAGTAATCATGATAAAATAAAAAGGGTTGGTATCGTTATCTAAAATAAAAAAATCCTCGAAAAAACATAAATCCCAAAAAATCAAGTTTTTTAAAAATAACAAATTTTTGTAGTATTATTTTAATTCGTTTTATACCTTGCGGGATAGGGGGCAAACCCCCGCCCTGACGATTTTTTGAAATTCTAATATTCATAGTGATTGAACCATTTTTGAAAAATTTGTATCTTTTTAATAATAATTCACATACTAAAATAAAAAACTCTACTTTACTTTGTATTTTTCGGTATTTTTTTTGGGGGATTTTTCCGTTCGGGAATTTGATGGTATCCCATAAAAATTGGTTTGCATAAACCTTTTCCTAAACAAATTCGAATACGTTGTAAATTTATTTATTTTATGTTTATTTTAAATAAATTGTGGAATAAAATATAAATAAATTCTAATTTTTTAATAAAAAAAAACGAACGGGGTTCTAGCTTCACCTGAACCGCAAATGGTTGGTAAAACATGGTCAAAAATAGAGCCACATATTGTGACGATTTTGGCCATCATACAACAAGCTCACGTTATGAACAGCAATAGCTTAGACGGTTCGCGCGTGGTATAAACGAAAAGGCCGATGGTTCAATGCTCGTCGTAGCCAATGATTTTATTACAATTATAAATTATGGACATCGAAATAAGTTTATACCCCACCGCACAATGATCGAGTAAAAACAAGAACTCCCGAGATATAGCGTACAAAGGAAGGTGTGGTTTAGTCATTGCAATTGAAATGAATAACAACACAAATACATACACACCGCCCGCCGACAAAGAGGAATGATGATGATTATCGCCATAAATGATATTTCCAAATTTCGAGAGCAGTATCAAACTGGTATTTAAACACGATGGCAAATAGAGGGCAGTTTTTTATTTACTTTAAATCATTAAACAACGACACAAAAAACGGGCGGGGTTTAAGCTCCACCTGAACCACAAATGTTTGGTAAAACATAAGGTCAAAAATATTTATTTAATATTATACTTTAAACAGTATAAATAGAAATTTACAGTAAAAATGAAAAAAATATCCCAGCAACCCATGTCTACTTTGCTGCAAGCGGTTTTCATACGATGACATTGAGTTGTTTGCTACGTGATTTGTTTTTTTTATTTTTTGTATTTTGAAAATGATGATCAGTGGAAATTTATGGTATGCAATTATATTACGTTGGGAAAAGTCGGACGCGCAGAAGTATTTAACCTCAAAGATGCTATGACATTTTAACACAGCATACATGTAACGTGAACACTGAAACTAACCTCCCATGTTTTTTGTATTTTTTGTTCCTATTTTAATGTGTTAAGTAAAAAGAGAGGAAATATTGATGACATTTTAACGCAACATTTAACATAACATTATCTAACGCAGCGTGTAACATGAACACCTATTTTAGGTATGGCCACATGTTTTTCTTACCTGACCTAATTTGGGTAACTATAGCGTTTACACCATTTTCACAGTTTGCGGAACTGTATTACGTCCTATTTTATTATTGTGCAGTAATATATTGTATTAACTTAATTTTAGTTGAAAGAATAATACGTAATTAAAAACAAAAATTTAATAGTTAATTTCTTAACAGTGGAACAGACTGGATTTCGTGGATTTCAATGGAACCGGAACCGAATGAACTTGTTCATTAAAATTTCTGTTATTACAACCACCCATAGCCAGTAAGTCAGTTTTCTCTGACAATAATTTAGATCAAAAGATGTAATAAAATCATTCTCTATCACTTCCAAATTCTTAATTTTATGAAAATTTTTAAATACAAAATTTTAGAAACTTAAATGGATTATGGCCTCATCAACGAGCTAGTGGTTCCAACGGCACACTGCAATATTCTTTAAAAAAATCAATTCAATTTTGACAATCAAAATAATAACAAAATAGCTATATATTGTACATAAATGCGGTTGATTTTCTCACTCAATTTTCTGGTTAATAGTATTGAAATATTATTTTCCCGCTGACTTCTCACAGACAAGTAGAAATTTTATTTGATATATTTGCATACCATGTGCTCTGTTTGAATGTGCTATTCCACTAGAAAAATTGACTGATAGTAAAAAAACAGGAAAAGAGAAAAAAGTTGGAGACTCTATGTAATAGACAAAGCCAACGTTTTTTATTTTATTTTGTTTATAGCAAAATTTTGAGGAGATATTTTGACAACACACAAAAACATAACCAATAATTATTAAAAAAATTAAATATTAGTATTAATTCGGTTAGTTTTACACCTCAAAATTATCTAAAAAATTAAATATTATTAATGCTCATATCAGAATTTTATTTTTTAGTAGGATATTTTCCGTTAAATTAAAAAAATCTCTACCAAAAAAACGTTATGTGTTTTTTTATTTTTACTTTTTTATAGCAAAATTTTAAGGAGAAACTTTGAAAAATATATTATTAACCATAATATTATTAGTGTGGGGGAAATATTTCTCATCATATATTAATTTTATGCATGTGGGTTAGTGTGATTGCTAAAAAATGTTCTCAATTTGATACTTTTTAATGCAGTCACACTACTATAAGCACAAATATTTCTTGATTGAAAAGGTTTTTTGTTTCATTCGCCCATCCAGCAAATGTATATTTTTATCTTTCTTTAATTTTACTATCAGTCAATTCAGTCAAGTGGAATAGCACCTTTATTAGAAATTTCGATTATTGAACACTGCGATCAAAAAACGAAACAACACTACATGGGTCGAAAAGTTTCCTGTAGTAATCCATAGATGGCACTCTAATGAGTTATCAGGCGCCATTTCACAAGCAACAAAATTCATTTGCATCGTGCCTTCGTTGCAACAAAGAAGTTATCTAAAATCAAAAGTTTTAGTGGTGAATAAAATGAAAAATTTTGTAAACTTAAAATTAATACTATAATACAAGGTTATTACTGCGTATAATTTGGTGTAAGTCCTTATTTCTTTTAAGTGGTCACGGGGTTATTTAGACAAATATATAGAAGGAAAAATAAAAAGTTAAATTGTTGATAGAGACAAAGGAAAAGGAGGCAAATTGGGCAATCCATGTTCCTCCACATATAGTAATAGAAGATAACGATATCATTATTGAAGAAACAGACTCTGATTCAGATTCACATAATTACAAGCAGATTAAACTATCCGATAAAGATAACGTTAACAATTTTAGAATTAGTTCAGGCAAAGAACTAAAAAGAAAAATGTCTATCAAAAGTGGTTCTATACCAATACAGGGTAGTGAAGAATTAAATATAAAAAACGTGGTTTACGAGTCAATCAAAATGGCGGTAAACGTGGATAATTCATTAGAAATAATCTTAAGTAATGATAATGAAAATAAAGCCTCTAAAAATAAATATAATAAAAACGACATAGGCCCTTTAAGGTTATGGTGCAAAAAGACAAGATTAATCTAGTATTATTGGGTTGAGATTTAAAAGTGAACAATATCTTCAAGATATTTGCCATTGAACAAATGAGCAAGAACTTGGCTAGATTAACGTTCAAATTTTACTCTGATGTTAAAGCTTGCTTTGAATCACAAAAATTTAAAGCTTTCGATAATTATGAATTTTTTATTCCATTTAACTTTAATAGAACGGTCGGAATTGTGAAAAACATTCCGATTGAAATTAATTTAAAAGAAATTTCAAACTGTTTAAGTTCGTCCACACCAATCGAAAAAATTGAGAGGATGATAAAATGGAATAATGAAGCTACTAATAAATGGCCATAACAAAAATAACATTTAAATCAAGCACTATCCCAGGAAAAATAATAATGTATGATAATATACTCATGAAAGTTAAATATTTTATACCTAATCCCATACATGGTTACAAGTGCTTAAATTATGGGCATACAGCAAAGAGATGCTATTTGTGCTAAGTTAATTGATGTGGATCATATCTGTCACAACAAATTAAGATGTAAATTCTGTGGAGAAGGCCATAAAACAAATAATCCCAAATGTCATGAGAGGACGAGACAGAGATGAATTTCAGAATACATATGGTAATCCATAAAACGTCGTTTAGAGAGACAAAAACCAAACTCTTTGGCCTAAGACAAAAAATACCGACTATGAAAGATTTTCATAGTTTAAAGAACAAAGAAGAGGAGCAGAACAAACGAAATAATGAGGCATTACTCAACGTGGACAAAAAATTCAAAATATTATACGACATTATAAAAGAACTAAAATCGGAAATCAAAATCAAAGATGATATACTTACTAAAGGATCTCAATAGTAAACTAGACTCAAATCTAATAAAAGCAACAATGTGGTCGACATTAATTATATGAAAATCAAAATCGGTAACTGCCTGACGAAAGTCAGTCAATAAATTTATACATGCAAATGAATAAATACAAATTAACATAAGAAGCTTAAAAAGCAATCTAGATTTCATAGATAGATACTTATATGAGAATAATATACATATCGCAATATACTATCAGAAACATGGACAAAAGACAATGAAGAATTAAAAATCAACAATTATAATATAAACAAAAAATAGACCAGAATCTTCAAGAGAATGTGTGTAAAAAGTATCTTGCGTGAACATTTGCATATGAAAAGGATAAAGCAAGAAGGGCGTCGCGTTCCTCAGTATCGATCAAAAATGCAATGCCATTTAGATTTTTCAGTTAATTTCGTACTTACATATTAAGATTTTTATTTCAAACTACAAAAATTTTTGTTTAAGGTGAAAATACATGAAATAATAAACTGCTTAATAAAAAATAATATTCAAGGAGCACGTAATGACAATTATTGCTCATAGTCATGAGGATAAAGCTTGCGACATGGGCAATAGCGAGTAGGATTTTTTCTTTCTTCATGTTATATTTTTTTATTTAAAAAACCAGCTCTTAATTTTTTATTAATACACACACTGAAATTTATCGCACGCTGGATTTTTTTATTATATTATTGACGATTGGAGAATCACGGATTCCATATAATGGATCTTTTCTATACTAAAACTATCTATCCATTGACCTTTAAAATTGTATTTCGTTGCTTAAACAACCGATATTCCTTCTTTCAATTTTCAAGAATTATCTAATTTCATCGAAATAATTAGTTGGTATTTTATTTACATATTTCACATAACGTACCACACAGACACAGTAAACTTAATTTCGAATGCAACACAAACTTCAAATGGATTGTTCTTTTAAATAAACAATTTTCTCATGAGAGGCGTTCAGCCTACTTTTACAATCGTCAATTCAAAAAATTTATAAAACCAAAGCCAACTAAGACAATGTGAATTTCATTTATTATGCTTTTGCTAAGGAAAAATTTTTATTACAAGGTTTTATTGTGTAGTCCTTGTAATGGTATGAATCTTTTAAAGATTTGTACTATCCGTATAATTCCGTTCAGTCACCTTCCGTAGCATTTAAAATATATTGTTATTCGTTTTAGTGCAGTAAATGCATGTAACAATATTTATTTTGTACAAAAAAGAAAAACGGAAACATACGGATAATATAAATCCGCATCTTAAGGTATCTATAACAACTAGATAAATCCGAGAATAATAAATTGAATCGCGAATAGTCTTTAGTTTTTTCCAAAAAACATACATAGGTGCATCACAGGCACATCAGGTATTACTAAAGTCAGACATTAACATTACAACGAATGTCATTTATCTCGATTATATTTGTCGCGTGCAGAAAAAAAAATATTTATACCTGGGAACACGCGTTGGGATTGGCGTTTGTTTCATTTTTAAAGCACTAGCGTACAAATAAACAATGTAAAATTTACCTCATTAATCAATAAAAGTACTTTTAACAAAGCATACTACATATAAGGCAAAACATTCTATTAAAGATGAATCGTTCCATCCTGAATACTAAGTTTATTCAGGTGAACTGCTTGAAAGTTGGTATATTCATCGACAATGTTTTTCTCATGGACAACCTAAAACAGTCCATTATGGTTAGTTATGATATATTAATAAAATTAGATGATTTGCTGCCATGTTATTCTTCTTAAATGCCTTTACCATTTGTCCCGTAAAGTAAATTTTTAATTAAACATTAAGTAAAATTCATTTTTTTTCAACAATATGATAATAGTGTAATACAAATAAAGTAAAGAAGTACGTAAAGAAGACACTTATTGAAATCTATCGTGGTTTCAATTCAGCCTTGCAATCACGTGACGAATACTGTGCTAGCGGGCATTGTGTAACGTATTTCTTAAAGATAAAAGTGTGTCAATTTATAAAGTGGCTTTCAGTGGTTAAAATTGCTAGAATCAACGGGAATATAAGGATTATTTGCGACAGTGTTTAAACAAAATAAGGACGTTAAATACGATAGCAGCAAGTTGTAGCGGTAAAACACAGAACCTGTGCTTATAATGGGTGGACGTAAAGACAAAAGAAACTCCAGATCGTCTGCAGAAAATTTAGAAATGAATTCGAGAGACTTAGAGCTAAAGGAGCAGGAACTCAATTTGTTGAAAGCAGAATTAGAGTTACGCAAGCGAGTTAATATATCGCAACCTACATTGATACCGGATGCAACACCTATGACGACACCCACAACTATTTCACCATGTAACAGTACTATGACGTTTAGCTTTAAAGACATCGAAGAATCGTTAAATGCATTTACTGGTGATGACGATTACTCAATCAAAAAATGGATTGCTGAATTCGAGGATGCGAGTTCATGTGCTGGATGGAGTGACGTACACAAAAATATTTTCACGCGTAGATTGTTGAAAGGCACCGCAAAAGAAAGCCTTCGGATGTCTTCCGGTTTAAAATCATGGGAAAATCTGGTAAATTTTCTACGGAAATTAAAGCGTATTTAATTGCGTTAACGGAAATTGCAAGCGCTGCAAATATCGAGGAAGCCGCTATCATACAATATTGTATTGATGGAATACGGGATTATGAGTCGAACAAAACCGTTTTATATGGCTATTCCACGATGGATGAATTTAAGGCGAAACTTGAAATATACGAGGCGATTAAAAATAAAACGACCACCAACAAAACCCATGGCAGCAATAGTAATAATGACAACACATCTTCTAAAAATAACAGTAGTGCCAGTGATAATAAAACAAAGCCGTCTAGTTCGCGAAGAAATCGTCGATTACAAACGACCGTTGTCCTAATAAATCAAAAGGCGAAAAGTGCTACATTAGTAAGAATTTTGGGCATAATTCTAAGCCATATGATTGTTAATAGCCATATGGTTGTAATATAATGTTTGCTATGGTTGATAGCGAAAGTGACTTAAACTTTATGTCACAAAGCCGAAATAATTCGCTTGGATCACCTAAGTTCAATGGTCAAGCTATTATTTTCAATGCAGTCGGATCTAAAGGATTATCATCGGTGGGTCAATTTCAAATGCAAATTACTATAGAAGATGACAATTATACTACGAATTTTCACATAGTGCTCGACGGTATTCTGCCATGTGATATTCTATTAAGCAAAGAGTTAATGGACCAACCAAGAAATTTGTGCCTGCGAATTGTGTGTTAGCTGTTACCCGTGGTGACGTACCCGTAACCCTTAATCACATTGACGAGGAAGCCTACAGAGATGAGGTCAGAAGCTTGATTGCTGATTACAATCCTTGGTTGCTGGTTAGCAAATAAGAAAGAAGTATCCAAAAGGTTGTGTGTCGACTATAGGAAGTTAAATGATGTGGTTGTTAAAGATCGGTATCCACTTCCCCTTATTGATGACCAAATAGACCAGCTGCAAGGAGCAAAGTATGTCGACCTGAAAAATGGATTTTTCCATGTCCCTGTAGAAGACGACTCCATAAAATATACCGCGTTTGTAACCATTTGGCTTATTTGAGTGAGTTTCTGCGAGCACCTTTTAATAATATTTTTAATCCGTTATATGTCAAGAAGATAGTGTGTGTATATTTAGATGATTTAATCGTTCCAGGAAGTTCCAAGAGAGAAGCTTTGGAAAGATTGAAAGAGGTGCTTAAAACTGCTGAGAAGAACAGCCTGCAAATAAAATGGTCCAAATGCCAATTTTTGAGCAAATCAATTGAGTACCTTGGGTATGAAATTGAAAATGGAATAATTAAGCCATCAGTACGTAAAAAGTTAGCTATTTCAAAATTTCCTGAACCACGCAATACAAAACAGATTCAACGATTCCTGGGATTGACCGGCTATTTCCGAAGATTTGTTAAAGATTATGCACTGCTTGCTAAACTTTCAAAAAGATGAAGAGGATCAGTGTGTCTCAAAAAGATGGAGAGGATCAGTGTGAACCGTGGGGTGAACCGTGTTTTTCTATAGCCGAAAAATAACCCCGTGCGAGGAACGTTATAGTAGCTATGAGTTGGAGGTACTCGCGATTGTTTGTGCTTTAAAAAAGTTTCGCGTCTACCTACTTGGACTAAACTTTCGAATAGTAACCGACTGTGCGGCGTTTAAGGGAACGATGGAGCGAAAGGAGCTGACTTCCAGAATAGCAGGATGGGCGCTAAAACTAAATGAGTTTGATTACAAATTAGAACATCGTCCTGGTAGTCGCATGAAGCATGTGAACGCTTTAAGCCGAGGTCCAGTTGTGATGACAATTGAAGTTGACGTTATTAATCGAGTTAAAGTGGCACAAAACACCGACGAGGAATTAATTCTGATTCAAAAGCTTCTCGAAACAGTTTCGTATAAAAATTATATCATGTCTAATGGAGTTCTCCTTACAAATGTTGAAGGTTCAATGAAGGTGGTTGTCCCAAGAAAGATGCAAAACGAAGTAATCAAACATTACCACGAACAAGGCCATTTTGCTGTCAGAAAGACGGAAGAGTTTATCGAGCGGCAGTTTTACATCTCAAAATTGCAACAAACGATTCAGACGTGGATAAAAAATTGCATTCCTTGCATTCTGGCCGAAAGCAAATTGGGCAAACAGGATGGTCTGTTAAATTGTTTACCAAAAGGGGATTGCCCCCTTTGTACATATCACGTAGACCATTTGAGTAATTTAGTGTCGACACCGAAAAGCTACAAGTAAGTTTTCTGTGTTGTTGATGGATTCTCGAAGTTCGTTTGGATTTTATAAGTTACCTTCGTAAGCGTAGTCAAATTGTAAAAATTAATAATGTGAATAGTCCTCCAGGTCTTCTAAAATGTGGTGTTCCTCAGGGCTCAGTTTTGGGGCCCTTATTGTTTTTAATTTACTTCAATTCTATCTTTGAAATTAATCTTAGAGGGTGTGCTACAGCGTTTGCAGATGATTTGGCTTTGACATATGCGTCTAATGATTACGTTGATATTCAACGGTTTATCTATATTGATTTATGCACTCTAAGTAAATGGTTTTTTTATCATCGGCTTGTTGCTAGTGAAAAATCTAGAATTATGCATTTTAGACGGCCCGACATAACAGTTGATCAAAACTTTTTCAAGTATCACGTATACCCGTGTGATAAGAATCCATGTTTTGGGCAATGTTTTGATTTGCCCTGCATAAATGAGTTTAAATACTTAGGTGTAACAATTGACTCACAGCTAAATTGGACCTCCCACCTAACTAATATCAGGAAAATTGTTATTACTGCAGTGCATAAATTTTATAATCTTCGACCTTTGTGCCCTTCTTTTATTTTAAGAAGGTTATATCATGCTCTTGTTGAATCTATCTTAATGTATGGTATAACTAGTTGGGGTGGAATTTACTTTGCTAATATTGCAGATCTTTTTGTAGCGCAAAAAAGAATTATCAAATTAATTTATGCTTGTCCAAGGAATACACCCACTATTCCGCTTTTTCGCGAGTTAAACTTGTTGCCTCTAAGGTATTTGTATGTTTTTAAAGTATTGAAAATGTTTTTTGTTCGTAGCAATAGTTATCATAGTCGAATATACCACGTGTATAATATGAGAAATCCAAACAATTTTGTCGGTCTTCGTTGTAATAGTGAAAGGTTTAGAAGATTTTATTTATATATGGCACCTTATTGGTTCCATCTTTTACCTAAAAATGTCAAAATGCTTCCATCTGCGCAGAAACATAAATTTAACAGGGAAATTCGGACTTGGTTACTTGACATCGATGATATCGAGCAATATTTTTAGTATAAATGTTAATTTATCATACTTTATGTTCTAATGTGCCGTCGTGTAGTTAAATATATCTATTTTAATAACTGAGCTTGTATTTTGTTGAAGATTATTGTTAATTATGTAAACAAAGAATATTATATAAATTTTAATTAAAATTTGTTTTAAATTGCTCCACTACAGACATAATGTCTATAGGAGCTGTACTTTATTTCATATTTTATAATGTTGTTTCAACTAGATTTTAATTTTGTATTTATTTTATTGAAATAAAGATAGTAATAATAATAATAATAATAATAATATATCCATGCAAAACCCTAACGAGTAGCGAAGTTATTCAAAAATTAAACTTGTAAACATCAACTTTTGGTAATCCGAAATACATCATATCGGATAAGGATACCGCGTTTACATCGACGGAATTCCAAGAGTATTGGACGGGAAATGGACAAGTTGAACGCATCAATCGGATAATAATACCAGCTTTGACTAAATTATCGCTTGAAAAGCTTGAACTGTGGTACAAACATACTGATAAACCTCAGCGATTTTTAAGTGGAGCATTAGCATGACACCATTCGAGACACTTTTTGCACGAAAATGAGATGTCCGGAAGACCTGGATCTGCGAGAAGTAATTGAAAGGGAAGCAGCTAATTTATTTGTCACGTGACCAGATTCTCACAGTGCAGGATGAAAATCGTAAAAATTACAATCGGAAGAGACGACCAGCACCCGTGTTCGTGTATAATATTGGAGATTGGGTTGTGATTCGACGAACCCAATTTTGTGGCGGACTAAAACTACATCCAAAGTTTTTGGGTCCGTATAAGATGACGAAAGTGAACCAGCATGATCGATATGAGGTAGAAAAGGTTGGAAAGACAGAAGGCCCATATAAAACGTCAACATCAGCCGAAAATATGAAACTTTACTACCATGGAATCTCCGACGAGGAAGATGGTGTTGATTCTGAAGACGTTCGATCATCCGGGACGGATAATCATGCAGGAGGGCCGAGTGGAAAATGAAAAAAGTAGGCTTTGCGTGTGGACACAATCCGGGTTTTTGTTTTGGTGTTTTTGTCTTTTTTATTTTTTTGCGGAATAAAGAATAATCCTTGAAATTATATCAATTTTTTCATTATAATTTCCACTATATATAGTTGGAAAAAGTAAAAAGTGAAACAAAAAAACAAAAAGGTAAAAAAAAAAATGTGGTAGTGGTAAACAATAAAAATGGTGAGAGCAATAAACATTAAAAATTAAAAGGGGGTGAGTTAAACACAGATATATGATTAGTCAACACGGCCGAATAGTAGATACTCCTGATGATGGCCTGATTGCGAAATATTTAACAATAGTTTTTAAAAAAATTTAAAAAATGTGTGTATTTAGTGTGTTTCGCCAAGTGCCCACGGCAGATAGTATAAAAAGTGACAATACTAAGACACCAATCAACTATACGAGGGTTTGCATGATTTTTAACTAACTTACTGAGAAATATCGGGTACCGATTATGTATAATTTGATATTGTAATAAACTGCAAACAATACAAATATTTAAAAAAAAATACGATTTCTGCGCCCGTACTTGTGAATTCAATCGAAAAAATTCGCCGGTGACTTTCTAGTAAAATACGTCATTGCAGCCGAAAATACAAATTGCTTTATACTAATCGCTTTATAACATACTAATTGCTTTATAATTGCTTTATGCTTTAACATGCCAACGGTGAATTCGGGCCCAGGTTACCTATTTACTAGCAATATCGTATTTACGAGAAAGTCACCGGTGACTTTTTCGGATGAATTTCAAGAATATGGGCCCTAAGGTCTAATTATGCGATTCGACGCACAGATACAGTTTTGTATTGTAGAAGGAGCAAGAAGCAAAAAGACAAAACTACTATTGTTTTCCTTATTCTTCCCGTACTTTATAATCCAAAACGATAGCGGTGAAAATAGCGTTGAATTACATAGTTAGGCCGCTGATGAATGATTTACAAGAGTTCGAAATCGTTGAGTTTTTCATCATAACAACCTGTAGTGAAGTATTCCATAACCATTAATAGGAATTGCTTGTTTTTGTTGACTAAAGCGTTCCACCTAAATAATAAAATTTTGCAGTTGCATAGGATCCTCTAATTTTAATTAAAAATATGTTTTAGTCAAATTATTAATTTTATTTTAGACAACGATAATTAAAAGATGTAAAAACAAATTCCGAGAATTATAAACAAAACCAATTAATTTTCAAACGTTAATAAAATAAAAATATGTGACATGAGTGTCCGTCATCTAGATAAAGAAAATATTCGATTCTTGAACGCCATTTTTCTGTAAAAATTTCATAAACAAAATATTAAATAATCTGACTACACGCATGTTAATTAAATTAATAAAGCCTTTTGTGTTTTTCTAATAAATTATTTTTGTAGTTATAATACTTATATATTATAGGAAATACCTAAAGTAGCAATAAACAAATTTAATTTAGTAATGAATTTAAAAATCCTAAAATAATTTATATATTTTTTTAATTTAATTGAATTTTGTTTTTTAAACAAAATTTAAAATATATTGTTAACTAATTTTATTATTTAATATTTTTAATTAAAAAAAAATACATAAAAATATTAAATAATTTTATTTTTTTTTTTTTTTGTCTGAACAATGTATGTGTGTCGTTATTGATTTTTTTTATTTACATGTGTGTTTATCGGAATCACACCAAATGTGTACATGGGTAAGCATTCAAAAATAATTACTAAGTTTGTTATTAAAAAAAATCTATCCTAAAACAATAAAAAATATATGTTTGTTTTATTTAATTTTAAATTAAAACCAAATTTTTGTATTATATTGAAATTAAAAAAAAAATTGTTTAAATATTTTTTTTTTGTATTTTTGATTTTATTTAAAAATAAATATATTTATTTATTTTACAAATAATTTATTTATACATCTACATTTTTTATATAATTTTGTTTATTTTAAATAATTATTTTTACGGCAGTAAAAAATTAATTTTATGTTTTGTAATCAATTTTGTCGTTTTACATGGTTAATTTCAATTTGAGCGAAGTGAAATTAACTAAATGTGTTTTTGTTTTTTTGTACAATTATATTTTATTATTACTATCTTGAAGTGTAAGGGAATTGTTAATATACATTTGTATGCATTTGGGGAAAATTATAAACTGTAAACGGAGAGACGATTTAGGGCATGTTTTTTTAATATTGGTGAGGACGGGGAGATAATTTAAGGCCCCGATTCCCTTAGTCGTACCGCTTGTCATGCCAATCGCTCCGTCATCGATACCTGATTTCTCCGATATTAAAAAAACATGCCCATAGTTGTCATTTATATTTTTACAAACAATAATACGGATTGCGTGCATATGTGGTTGAGTGATTTTAATATTAGTTAACCGAGGATCATGTTTGGTTTTCTCACCGAATGTTAATATTCAAATATACTTAACTTCATTTGCATCCGGAATCGTGGCAATCGAATACTCAAACTGGAAACTAATTTCATAAAGTTCCACAAACTTATAAATTAAATATTTCTTAAATACTGGAACAAACATTTATATATTTCATATTGATATTAAAGTATTAAACAAAGCTGCCATTATTGGAATTTTTCGGTACAATTCTAGTTAAGGCATTTTAGATTTTGGGGTTCAAACAGAATGTGCCCATGTTCACATCTCTGCGTATTTTCAACAAAAATGGGGAAAACTGTAATTTTGTATTAAAAACAGAAAGGTTACAAAACGGGTATTAAAAAGCTCCCAAAAAATCCCAAAGTTTTTTAATTATAACAAATTTTTGAAAAGTTATTTTAATCGTTGTACACCTTAGACTAGAGGAAGGGGGCTGCCGCCTCAAAACCCCCGCTTGGACGATTTATTAAGATTCCAATATTAATAGAAATTAGAACGTTTTCAAAAATTTGTGTTTTTTAATGATTATTCACATTCTAATATAGAGAACTCCCCAAAGACGCTTGGTCCTCTCCGCGCAAAAATTATGTATCATCCTTTTGATATCAAATAGTACAATATCATATACATATGTAGTTGATCGTATTTAACAAAAAACTAATGGAGTCGTCTGGCCCTTTACTTTGTGTTTTTCGAGATGTTTTGGGGGATTTTTATTGTTGAGATTTCCAGGTACTCCTGGTGAACACAATGAAAAGAGAGGAATGAAACAAATTTAAATTTTTACAGAATACATAACTTCAAACAGTTTATTTTTTGACGTTTAATTAGGGAACTTTATATTTTTTTATTTTTATTTATTATTAAAATTATTTTGTAAACAGATTTTTGTTATTAAGAATGCAAAAAAATTCATTACGTATCGAGTCCAAAAAGTTTGCGATAAGCCTGCAGTGGACAGTAAACAACTTTAGCGGGTGAAGTACGAACGATATTTTTCTGTAATCAAAACAAAAGATAAATAACTAAATTTAACACATTATTTTTCTACCAAAGTATATCCGCTGCTTATAATAATTTTCTACAATGTTTACACTGGTCCGCAAAATTAACGCACGAAGTAGAGAGTATGAATAGGGAACGAATAAAGTGGTTCCATTTCCAGCCGGAGGCTCTTGGACGTCGATCTGAAGAATATAGAGACAGCCTCCACTCGTTTGTAAACAAAACGTCTATTCAATCAAAGAGAGTCCAATTCACATGCTCTCTAGTGAATTATAATCGAGCTCTTCGATAGTCTACTGCTGGGGACGCAAGTTGAACTCTACATAATACGTTACCTTACTGTATCTGTATTTACTTGAAGATCAATGACGCCCCTAACTTGCATTTGCCCTTTTCCAGCAGTTGTGAATCGCCCTCTTAATGTAATCGTTTTGATAAAACTATCCTGAGTGGCCATTGTGACTCGCTGCTTGCCTTGGCTCAGGCGCCTTTCATGAACATGTGTTTCTCTCTAACGTCTTATCATAAGAAAAATTGTTGTGTGTGAAACGTTGTGAGTAAAGTCTTACAGCAATTGCACAGTGAGTCCATGCTTTCTTAGCCAAAATAACCGCTGTTACACATTCATCGCGGTTAAAATTTCTGGCCGTTTGTTCCGTTATAAACTATACAGTATGGTAAAATAAAATTGAGTATAATAATTTGAAACATAAATATTAATAGCGGCTAACCACGTCCAAGATATTTTTTATTTATATTGAATTATTGAAACACATAAACTTCTTGAGAAAAAAGTATGTTGCAATATAAAAACATTCTAACAGCATCTTGCTTCTAAACCCACTACTCGTATGTCAGTAATTAAAATAATCTTTTAAAATTTAAAACTTAAATTGAAAGCATTTTTGGTGCGTTAATTCTGCGGGCCAGTGTAGTTCAGTGGCGTAAAGAAGAGGGTTATGAAAGGCAAACCTCCCTGAGTTTCACTTATTATAAAATCATTACATGGTGATGTGTCGATCCACACAGTTAACAAAATCATTTATATATAATTCGAATAGGGCAAATAATCATTACAGGTTATATGTAAAATACATACATTTATATGTATATTAATATAACCTGTTTTTGTTTCGTCACATAAAAGAAATGCAAACAAAACAAAGGACCAATATGGGATACGAAATTATACAAATATTGGGGTCGATTCAATGCAAATCTTCTATTTTTCTTTTCTTCTAGTATTTCAAGGAAAACTAGATATACTTTTCAAAAAATCCACAAAAAATTTTGGATTGTTTGAAAATCGTATCTAGTTCTCGTAGAAATAATAGCAGAATAGAAGAAAAGATAAATAGAAGAGTTACATTGAATCGAGCCCATTATTTGTTTGGTTATTATTTGTTAGATTTGATTTTAAAGTTTCGCAAAGCTAACACGACCAAAATCAAAAATTATTCACGAACGTCTATCTCTTTTAAGTACATTATAAAGGGTAGAGATTTCTCTTTCCTTTTAAAATTATACTGATTTTTATTTATCAAAACAAAGAGGTGGGTACAGACATTTCTGTACTTTTTTTTTGTTTCATTGATTACATATAAAATGATTTTTCTATATCTTTTCTAAATCATAATCAGTCGAAAAAAACAATAACAAAAATATTTGCTCACCAGCTTAGGACTAAAGCGCAATAGAAGATATTGTTCTGTTTTTATATATTCTGTGCTAAAATAACTAAATTAGCAAAAAATATTTGTCAGATTATTAGTAGGAATCTTAACCTGGATAATCTCTCCAATTGGGCAGTTTAAGGAAGCTCAGGACATCTTAAGAATTATCTACGAAACAGAATCGGTGAGAAGCGACTAAATAAATGGATTGGCATTAATAAATATTAACAGAGATGTGGATATATCAATAGACGGTATCGTCGATGAAAATAAATACTCGTATGCATTATTTCTTAATACAAATTATTTTTTGTTTACCCACCCCCCCCCCCCCCCCCCCCGCCTTCCCCCTCTCTTCAACAAATTTCTGGCTACGCCATTAGTATAGTTAGTCTAGTTTACTTCTTCTGCAAATAAAGTAACTGATGTCGTCGGCCTGTAATAGTGTATTACACAACACGCCAAGGCTGAGAAGTCTACTATTATAACCGAATGCAATATTTATAAAACAAAGTTTTAACCTATAATATGTAGCCGAGGCTTGTACGCTATTTTGCCATTACTAGCACCTTAAATCCTTTTATTTAAGGAGTTTTGTTTAGTGGAAATCAGATTTTTTAATAGTAAACTAATTAGTTAGTTTGTAAAGTTTAGAAAAGTCAAGTAGCTTATGAATCCCTAACTGACATACTTTTATCTGTCTGTGTTTTTTATTTACGAAAATATTAATAGCTGTCGTCCATTCTACTCACAACTTCTCATTCTCATACGATGGCATAGAAAACGGAAGTAATTAAGCATAAAATTTGTGCTAGGTGGATGTTAGTTTGGGAATTCCAATAGATGGCTTTTAGAACTTTTCCGATATTTTTCGAGAGTTTTTTATTAGCCGTCTTCCAGTGGGAAAAATTTGCTTTGTGAGTAAATACCCATTGGAACGAGAAATTGAGTGACACAAGTAACACATAGTCATCTGTTTAGTTGTTTTGTAGTTGTGTATTATATTAAGGCTGGGTTCACATGGCATTGTACTGCACGGTTTTTTGTAGTATAAATTTTATCGAATAAACAGTGGCGCGTATATTGTATATAGAACCATTCACACGATGTTTGTACTGCAAAAAGACGTACACAGCTAAACACGTTTATCGAATACTCACCGGACTTGATAAGCAAATCGAATGAACTTTGACGTATTTGGTTTGTAATGGCGCATAATAATACACCATCTATTTCGCACGGCGCGATGCTAAACGTTTTTTATCGAATAGTAATCGAACAAGCGTCTAGTGTTGGAATATCTTTTGGAGAGAGTGCGTATGTGTTAAGTTTATTATTACCAAGTGGCCAACGAATCTTTTTTAGGTGCCGATTTATTGATTCAGAACCAACAACTGGAAGTAATACAATTGCCAATTAATCTTTATAATTAAAGTACATGGATCCACTATCAGCAGGTTTCAAAATGTTTATATGTTTTCCATTAATTGCAACTAAACAATGAGGGATTGGTTTTCTTTTAAAACCTTCTACTACTTTCATCTATTCATGTTCTGAAGAAGGCGTTCGAAGATATTCTTCGCGTGGAACTTCCCACAGAGTCCAGCAAACATCTCAGACGACCCCACTTATAGTTGATACTTCAACTTTATAAGAATAGTGCAAGTCTTGCATGGAACTTCCTGATGCTAAATACCTCAAAATAAACACTATATAAAGTACTCTAACGAAATAAAATAATTTACGCTAGTTACGTGAATTCATCACAGACGTATATTCAGAGTTATTGCGGTATGAAATTGCGGCTATTCGTTTTTTGCACGAATAAAAATTTACCGTGTGAACATCCGCTGATATTACGTTTAAAATCGAATACAGTCAAACCTGTTTTTGTGCGGTAGATAGGGACCGTACAAAAAAAATCGCACAAAAAAAAATATTCGCAAACACAATAAATCGCTATAATAAATAATTTTGTACAAAAATTACAAAAAAATTTTTTTTATGCGGTGGATAGGGATCGCATAAAAAAAGTTTCCCTTAGAAAATACATATGTCAAAGTTTTACGAAATAGCGAGAAAGTGCTTTCTAAACAAAATAAATAATTAAATTACACATGGAAACATTTAAAAAAATTTTAATTTCTCATTTTTAAATAAAACGGTAAATTTCCTTTTTCCTTACATATTGTATATCTCTTTAGTTTATGTTCAAGGTTAACAATCAGTATGTTATGTGTGTGGCTATTACTACGCATTTCATTAGTTGTGAAATAAACATTTCTTTTAACTAAATTATATTCTTTGTGTGCATTATGTATGTTAATTACATATTGAAATTTGCTGAAATATGGAATATATAAGAATATTGAGCATGTCTAATGATTAATGAACTTGGCTGATGCATTAGGTATGAAAATGGCTGAACAGAATCTCGATATTCATATACCGCATAAAAAAAAATCGCATAAAAAAAATCGCATACAAAAAAAAATCGCACAAAAAAAACGCATAAAAAAAATCGCATAAAAAAAGACCGCACAAAAACAGGTTTGACTGTACTGTAAAAACCCGCAGTACAATGCCGTGTGAACCCAGCTTAAAGGCGATAAATTAGATTGAAAATATGACATACAATTGAACATAATGAAGAAAAAGCATTTACTGCATTGGTATTTAAATCCATTTTCTTAAAAATGTAACATCAACAACAAGGGGTTACTTCAAAAATTAACTCACGGAAGAAATAACAAATTGGAAAAAATTATTTACTTGTTTAACTTTGCTTACTCTCTCATTCTCGCTCATTCATTTTTATTTACTATATTTATTTATATTATATTACTCTCTTTTTTTAAAGTATTTTTTTTATTCTACTTGTGACTTTGTGAGTTAAATTTTGAAGTAAAGGTAAAACTTTTTTTTAAATGGATGGAATTACATATAGTATCGTTTCTACTGATGGTTTCACTTTCACCATAAATGTTTAAGTTGTGTTTTGGTTAACTTGTAACGAAACGATGCTGTACCTATAAATTTCTATAAGAAAATGCTTTTAGTGCCTTCCTTTGTTAGCGGTAAGAAGATTATGAACAGAACTAGAAATGCAACTTTTACTCATAATAACAACCAAAAATAATTTTCAGTTCATGTACCAAAATAAAATGTCCTATGTTCCTACCCCTTATTTAAACAAATTAGTTCAAGGGACGTAAAGTAGATAGAGAATACGCGATAAAAGAGACGAGAAAAAATATGTTGGTATTGGTACATTGTAGACGATGCGAAAAAGCAAACATTTTTGGCAGTCAGTTCTCAGTTGTTTGGTTTTACGAAATAAAAATTGATTTATTTTAGTTTTTTTTATCGATAGAAATGTAATAAATGTATTTTTTGATAAAATGGAAGTCGACCAACAAAAAAATTTGTTAGTAATTAATAAAATTAAAAGTAAAATTGTGTGTTTGGAGAAAAAAAAAAGGAAAAATTATTAATAGAACATTATAAAATAATTACACGAAACGTTTGAAAAGCCAAGGCAAGACAATAAAAAAAATTAGGCTGATGTGACAACAAACAACCGAATATTAAACCGGTGGAAAATAATAAAAATTAATTTAATAAAAAAAATAAAATAAAAAGCATTTTGGCACGCTTCATATCAATCAATATATGGCTATAATAGTACATTGTGTCATTAGGATTAAAAGTGATACTTTGTTTGACGAGCAATTATATTTGCATGCGAGGCGAAGCGCAGCGTAGCCGAGCAAAAGCAAATATAATTGCGAGTCAAACAAAGTCACTTTTAATCCGAATAACACATACTATTTTTTCTCCAACGAAGAGTTTATGTCTTGTCGGTTTTACATTACTAATTATACGAGTAAGTACAAATTATGTAATTAAAACTTCAAAATTGAAACTAATTTTGTTGAAATATTTTGTAAAACTAAGGAGGTCATGACTTTCAAAATTGAAACTAATTTTGTTGAAATGTTTTGTGAAACTAAGGAGGTCATGATATGAACGAAAAATAAAAAAAATAAAATAATTATTTCATATACATACATTATACATATTATTGGATTTTCACTATAATATTTTTCTCCTAGTATTAAAAGTGCCTACTTTTACACCTAGGATTAAAAGTGTAGCTTAGCAACACACACATTTTTAAAATAGTAAGAAAAAGGCCAACTTTAATACCCAAAAACAGTATTAAAACTAGAGGCTTTTAAGACGTTGGGAGAAAAAACTTATTTTCTCCCAACGTCTTAAAAGCCTCTTGTTTTAATACTGTTTTTGGGTATTAAAGTTGGCATTTTTCTTACTATTTTAAAAAATGTGTGTGTTGCTAAGCTACACTTTTAATCCTTGGTGTAAAGTAGAAACTTTTAATACTAGGAGAAAAATATTATAGTGAAGTCCCAATAATATGTATAATGTACCTATATGAAATAAGTATATTTTTTTTTTTTCGGAAAATAGTACAGGTTTAACACAATTTCTTTTGCTGTTTGAATCACATCCGGTGGTAGATTGGATAAATCTTCTGATTCAAACATTTTGTTCGCAAGAAAGAAAATATGTATTGTAATAATAGCTTTGCAGTTTGACGCTTACAATAGTCAAACCAAACAAAAGTCATGATCTCCTTAGTTTCACAAACTACAATATTTCAACAAAATAAGTTTCAATTTTGAAAGTCATGACCTCCTTAGTTTCACAAAATATTTCAATAAAATTAGTTTCAGTTTTGAAGTTTTAATTACCTAATTTGTACTTACTGTATTTGTATTTTATTTGTAGTGACTTTGTTTGACTCGCAATCTTTGCTTTTGCTCGGCTATGCTGCGCTTCGCCTCGCATGCAAATATAATTGCTCGTCAAACAAAGTATCACTTTTAATCCTAATGACACAATGTACTATTGTATAATAAAATATTCTAATAACCTCTTTGATCTTATCCATAACTACGCCGGAATAAAATTTTATGAAAATACCAAGTGGTACAATTGTAGTACACATAAAAGCTTTTTCATCGGATCCAGCTTTTGGCAGCTCTTAGTACATCGACTATTAACTTTGATTAATCTGTCGATATATACCGTCGATATTTTTTTATTAGTACATATACTATTAAGAAATTATATTTCAAATAATTATTAAATTTATTATTATTAAATTTTTTTAAATAATTTATACCAAAACGGTGATGGAAAAAGTGATGTAAATTTTTATTAAATTGTGAGAAAATCCAAAAGATTGGTGTGAGTGACTAAATGCCTTGACCGTCCGTAACTTTTTGTTTGGTACTTCAACCTTTTTTTGTTCTTCGGATGTGATAATTTTTTCTGAACCCGCTAATCCGAAAGATGTTACCCAAATACCCAGGCATATTAAGTGCATCATCACATGTTGGTGCGACCAACGACGAGAGTTACAAACTTAATTCGTTGGATTAGTATATCAATGACGAATGTATTTGAGCATTTTGCGAATTTGTATTAAATTGAAAATGCTTCGTCAACCTTGCAGGCACAGATCAAAGGAATTGTATCGCTATTACGCTTCTGCTGATAGTTGTATACCACAAATGTTTCAAGTTGAAAAAAGACTACAAATTCAAATGAACATGAATAAAACTAAATAATTACATAATTTTTATTCTTTTTTGTGAATTCATTTTTGAAGTAGTGCCAATAACAAAATAATTTTCGTTCTAATTTAAGTTCCAAAAGCAATCTTTTGGAATTTTCAAAATTAAAATTTACCTATCGCAAATTTTATGCGTACGTACTTCTGTAGTCTACACCATTCGTATGATAATGAGTAATTTTGAGTAGCTACAAGTACTTGCGAGTACATTACTACCGTGAATGGGAGACAGCTATTATGTTCGAGTTTTTTTTTATTTTTGGTAATGTTAAATGACAAATTTAATGAAAAATTATTTTGTTGTTGATATTACATTTTTAACCATTTTTACCGTTCATTATATGTCCAATTTTTTGTCATATTTTCAATCTAATTTTATTTATCGCCTTTACTATAATATACAATTACAAAAGATAAAAAAACATAACTAAACAGATGATTATATGTGTTACTTTTGCCACTCAATTTCTCATTCCATTGCGTATCTACTCACAAATACTTCCAAGTAGCAAATTTTTCTCATTGGAAGACGGCTATTTAAATATAGAGTGTATTGCTTTGGTAAATTTACAACAACAATTGCACTCCAGCCAGTTTGAGCACCACTAGCGCCACCATTTTGGTTTTTCACTCATACATCTTTTTTTGTATTCATTAGAACTTCAATATTAGCCGCATTTCTTGACGCATTAGTGATCCGGATCAGATCAGTCTCGACGAAACGCAGATACAATCTCGACGAAACGCAGACGGAGTTACGCAAGGAACGCAAAAATTAATTTAGTACTGTAAAAATAAAATTTTTGCTGACAATCTCGACGCACGTTTTTGATATTATAAAAATATTTAAAACTATCTAACATGGCCTAAAACTATTTGATAACCCTTAATACATAATGTTAAATTATTCGATGCAATAAATTCTATTTTGTAAACCTATTTTGGGCCGATTTAAATTTTGCCTCATAGTATAAAATCTATAAATCCAGTTTATAACTAAACATTTAGGTACATTATGCCGTTTAATGTGATTGGTGTCACTTCAATTTGTAGACATTTAACTTCACAAGAATGTCTCTCATTTTGTAGTTTTTCACATCACAAAGTGACACTTCAATCCGTTCTTGCGTGAAATTTTGAAAATAATTTAATTTTAGTACTTGTTCTAATGCGCTCCGTCCGTCAACTTTGTCAATTCGCATATATTTTCATGTAATTTAACTTTTGCGCGATTACGTTACTGCGCTACAGCGTCGATACTGTCTGGTGGGTAAACTTTGATCTGATCCGGATCACTAATGCGTCAAGAAATGCGGCTATTATTACGTAATTTCATTCATTGCAATAAATGCTCGCAATTTTTAGTAAAAAATTATTGAAAAACCTGTTGTCTGGAGGAGCTTCCCCCTTAAACGTCTACTGGCTGCACGATTGACGATTTTACAAGTATGTAAAGCGTCTCTTGCGAAAAATAGAAAAATTACGACCATCCAATTGTCAATAGCATACAAATATTTTTACTCAAACGTATTATTACCGTTTTACTTTGGTAAATGTTATTCCTATTCGAATAGGAATGAAATTTTGTCCAAAGTAAGAGCCAAGAATAACTTTTTTTTACTTTTATCAATAGTCACGAAGCTCAAAAAATATAATTTATTATTGGCTGTGTTCTATTGGCCTGAATAAACTACTCACAAGCATGTACTTGTATCTACTCGCAACTACTCATACTCAAACGATGGTGTAGTTGACAAGTAGTAACACACAAAATTTACGGCAGAGGGATTTTAGTTTAAAAGTTTCTAATAAATGACTCTATACCGATTTTGTTTGTGTGGAATGTCATTTTTTAAACCCTAATCCAACCAAGGTGTGCCTTTTTGGCTCATTTTATAAATGCATCGATTTTCAAAATAATGTTAATTTAGTTATAAACTTGCATGTGTTTTATTTTGAAACATTTCCATAAATTCCATACAACGTACTTGGCATTCTTTGCAAAAATTTAGTAAGTTATTTGAGTAGAATTTGAATTTACTGACATAACAAAAATATGCCGGTTGGATTAGGGTTAAAAAAAATTTTGTTTATGTTTGTGATACGACACGGCAATTTTTAAATCGCAAAATTATTTTAATTATTTTGTTGTTTAATGTTTTATTTCTTATTTCTAGTGTTCCATTGGAAACAACTTGCTACTTCCAAGTACTTGTGAGTAGATGCCAAATGGAACGCGAATTTTCGTGACACTAGTAAAACATAACCTCAATTTAAATTAAACTGGTAGATCTTGATAAAAAACACGTTGTTCCATTAATAATAATTAATAATAATACGTAATAAAACATTAAACAACAAAATAATTAAAATAATTTGGCGATTTAAAAATTGCCGTGTCGTATCACAAACAAAAATTTTTTTAACCCTAATCCAACCGGCATATTTTTGTTATGTCAGTAAATTCAAATTCTACTCAAAGAATTTACTGAATTTTTGCAAAGAATGCCAAGTACGTTATATGGAATGTATGGAAATGTTTCAAAATAAAATATCTACCAGATTTATTTAAATTGAGGTTATGTTTTACTACTGTCACTAAAATCCGCGTTCCATTGGACATCTATTCACAAGTACTTGGCAGTAGTAAATTGTTTCCAATGGAACACTACAAATTAGAATTTTTACAAATATAAAATAGCGATAACAAATTATTAAATAAAGTATAATAATTCAACAAAAATATTTAACAAAATTTAAAATTGCGATTTATCGAAAAATTGAGGATTGTTTGTTATTTAATAAAAAATCATAAAAGTAAATTTATTTAAATATTTACTCTAGTGGTAACCACTGCAACTACATAAAGAATATAATTTTTCTATTCCTACTTCTATGTAGATGAAATTATTCATTCCGGAATGAAATTGTATTGCATTGTTATTATAAAAATACCAGAGTAAGACTACATATGAAATAATTATTGGACAAACGAATTCAGAATAGGATAAGGATAATCTCAACTCAACCACATACAATGTGTCACTTCTATCACTGTCCCACTGATAAAAATTTCATCGATAGCCAGCCTCTATTGATGAAATAATTAGAATTATGACATTCAAAAATACGTTAAAATTTTACAAATCCATTATTGGCCACTGAGGATTATACGTACGTTAATATAGAAATTTGAAGACGTATTCTTTTGTTTTAAAACAATATATTATGTGTGTACGCAGATAAATCAAATACATACAATATGTCTTGCTCTTATCTGTTTATCATTTTTGATTTGGTTTAAAATTTAATTTGTGTTTTTTTAAAAATATATCTATTATTATTTATCTATATTTTTATTATTATTTATATATATTTGTTAATTAAATTTATTTAAAAATTAATAAAAAAAAATTATATTACACAACCAAATGCGATACATTTGATGTATATGCGGGTGAATACCGTGGTGGTTGTTTAAAAGTTTTATCATCTGTACGACGATTACGTATTATATCCGTGTCCCCGGGCCAGGCTCGCTCCGGTGGACCGCGTAATCCTAATTTAGCTAAACGTGTTTTATCAACAGCTAAACTAATTGTACCTGGATTGGTTGAATTTAGGCCGACGTTATATTGTCGTTGCATTGCCAGCGATGCACGTAGAGTTTTTCGTTTCTATGTGTGCGAATAAAAAAAATGAGGTTCAATTTAAAATTCTGAATTGAACACCTGTTGTTTACTCACCTCTATAGTTCCTCGCCATTTATCGGCCGCATGCCTTGCAATTTCCATTCGTTTTTGTTTTTTGATTTGGTGCTTTTTATAAACCACCTCAATAATTATTAGCCCTACACCGCCAACAATTCCAGCCGCCACCAGTATAAAAACACCGGCCATATTTTTCAGCCCCAACGTGTTCGGCGTTTTCTCAAACTGTTCACATTGTTGGGCATTCCCGTGAAATATCCATTCTTTGTCAAGCGACTCCATGAATCCACCTGAACAGTATGGATTAATTAATTTGTATTTAAGTTATAAAACAAACTTATATGAAACAATAACTTACTCTCGTGAAACTCTAATATTGCTAACGTTACAGAGTCGGTCCACGGTGACCCCTTTTGTAATCCAATTCCATACCCACTCCGACCAAATAGTTCACCAGCCGTAACAAGTTCACAATCTTTTGCCGCCTCATATTCGAGCCGAGAAGAGTCCCAAATAAAGGCCATTAATTTCCCATCTTTCACATCCTGTATTGCTTGTTCAGCGGTCGCATAATTATTTGCCTCCATCGTCCGATACATATTTGATAATTCAACTTGTCGCCTAAAATACATATCGACTGCTGATCCTTTGACCGTGGCACACGTTAAATTTTCCATCGTATTACGTAAACGTGCATCATTAATACCGCTCAATTTAGTTTTTGGACGTTCCAACACAAGAAAGGCTGCCAAATTAGCTGTGTACGAGGCTACAATGATCATGGCAAATCCAGCCCAAACCATACCTAAAACTCGGGCTGAAAAACTTCGAGGTGTTCCTTCACCAATTCCGCTGTTAAGTAAAACACCCCAAGCAAACCAAATGGCCGAACTTAAGTTGAGCGCATCCTCTTCAGTGTTATCATTGTTCGATAGTTTAAATCGGCCAAATGGTGAAAATCGATCTAGAAGATATAAAACTAGTGCGACCACGTGTACCGATACCATCACAAGAATCCAAAGTGTATTACTAAATGGTTGCAAGAACGACACTAGAGTACTTGAACGTGATGGTTTCTTTTCCAGAATCGTAATTCCTTGATACTTAAATGGTTTAGAAAATTCAATAAATTCTGCCCGTTCAGGATTTATTGTTAGTGGTGCGACAATCAAATCAGCTCGTTCATTTACCAGCTCAGCTATTAAACCGGTCCATTCCTTTTTTATCGTTAAACTACCCGATTGATTTTTCGGCACATAGTGACCAAACTGGCCATCAGGTGATAAAGCTAAGTCATATGTAAAATTAATTCGTAATGCTAAAGCTCTTAATAAATCAATACAATATCCTTTGCAACAGAATTCGTTTTCTATTCCATCGGACGCATTATAATGTGGACAGGGGATCTCATCTTCATCACATTGAATTTCTTCCTCGGCCAATTTGCGTACGTACACAAATGGTTTTTCTTCTATGGTCAGCACTTTTAAATGGGTTGGTATTATTATTCCCTCGGGCTTCTTTATTAATTTGCCCGGCCATAATATTTGGCTGTCGTTGATTTTTAGGCGCATATTTTTTTTCTCAGCATCATAGAAAAAACTACCAACTTCTTTTTTCTTCTGATGATCTCTGATATTAATAATATCGTATTCAGCATAAATTCGATCTCCGTTATCATCAAAGGCAACTTGTCCTGTCTCACCTCTTATATTTCGTGTCTTTAAATAGTAGAAGATTTTCTTTCCCGATTCCCACATTGTGCCAGAATCATCGCAATCTTTTGGCGCTTCAGTTATTGTTTCGTTCTCACGCATCTCTTTAATTGCCGATGCCAGTACGTAGACACTATCCTGGAATTGGTATAAAGTGATTGAGTAAGATTTTTAAAAAATTGCTTTGACATGAAAAAAATGTATTTACTCGAATATGTTCATTTTCGCTATTGGCGTACATTAACTGTAGCCCTATTACACCGTCTGGCGTATTATTTGCGTTTAACGCTTGTTCGGTGACAATCCATACGTGGCCAGCTTCGGTCATATTAAGTGCGGCCGCATCACGAAATATTACATGCGCGTCTTCTTTGCTGTAAAATTAGGTGTGTGTATTAAGAGTTTTGTTAATAAATAAAACCAGATAAAGTTCATATAAAAATTTGTTAGGCCATAGATTTAGAAGTAAGTATATTGAAATATATGGCCTAACCTAAATAAATATTAAGATAAATCTCAAAAAAATACTTTGCATAAAGAAGATAAACTCTAGATTGTGCTGTTTTCATATCTATTAGGTGATCGGTAAAACTTTCTAATTTTGGTTCAAATTCAACAATTGATTCAACTGTTGCTCGAACATCAATATCTTCATAATTTGTTTGTGATGTTGTTTGAAAACGGCCTAATACCGCACGGCCATCTGTATCAGAACTATGTATTACGATTACCTGTATTCAAACGGGAAATAAAAAAGACAAAGAAAGTAGTAGACATTCATAAATTACAGTTATACAGTGTTTCATGTCATAATAAAATGTCTCGTGTTGTTCAGGTCTTCTCCTATATTCGTATAAACATCTTCACAATCCTGTAAAATTATTGGAAATTTTTTTTTACAAAAGCTTGAAACTAATCTACAATTGAAGTACGTCTTATCGATTATAAGCCTTTCCAAGCTAAACTACTTACTCTACTTAAGTGAGATTTGTTTTTAGTGTGTTTTGAAAAAGAATCTACAGTGTGTAAGTATATTAACGTGATTTGTGAATTTGTGTGATTATGCTGTGTGTTGTATGTAGCAGTAATAAAGTAAGGAGTTTCTCGCAGGGTATATACTTACTTTTGTATATCCAAAATGACTTAACATTTCTAACCAGACGTCGGCTTGATGATAGTAAGGTGGTACCGTTCTTAAAAAAGATACATGAATATTTTTATCTGAAAAGGCGGCGTCTCTGGATGAAATACCGATCACAGGAATTTGATAAAATCCACTTGTATAGCTCACAGCCGCGGGTGAAAGATCACCCGTTTGCTCGTGTGACACAACCATTGCGTACACCTGTCAAAACATTTTGAATTACTTAATAAAATATTGATGGTTGAATATAATTTCTCATACGTACCCCACTTGATATTAAATGTTTACATACATTTAACGCTGTTTTAATAGGATTCTTATCAATAAGAATTGTTTTGTGATAGTATGTTACACCTCGCGGTACATAGTGTTGATCGAAGTTTAGGTGCTGAAAAGATATAACAAATTTGTTCAATTAGTATAAATCACCGAAAGTTCTAACAGTCATTGGGTCACAATTGTGATAATAGTATTAAGAGCCGTAAGAGTTATAAAAGTCAAAAGAGACATAAAAGCAAAAGAAACAAGAGAGCCAAGAGATTCATAAAGGTCGTAAGTCAAGAGAATCATTACAGTTATATAACAAACATAAAGTTGTAAGAATCGTTACCTGGGATACTCTCTTTTCAGCTTGGTCACAAACTCAAAGATTTTTGTTCCGATTGCAACACGGTGGTCTCGGGTACGATTCAAGAGAAGACAAGCGTTACGATTGTGTGTTGTTGGTAAAATCAATGAGTTATTAGTTTGTTGATTGGAAGAAACCACTGGGTAAGCTTCCGCCTGCAACAATTTTATTATTAATCAACAATTGACAAATTAATTGCTGTGTTCCATTTAACTTTATAAAATATTCACAATTGGGTCTGACTGAGCTACTCTTCCCAAATTTTATGTGTAGTTTGCCTTATGAATTTATGGCGGCATTTTATCCTGATTTCAATGTCGCCATAAATTCAAAAAGCAAAATTTACTACAATTAATATCTAGGGTAAGAAACGGCTGATCGATTTTCAAATTATTAAATAATTGTTTAAATTTGCTACAGAACACGAAAATAATTCAAATTATATTTTAATTTTGCAGCTATGTATTTAGGTGCATTCCATTTATCATCTACACATGAGTACTTATTTGTACTTTGTCACGTTAAATGGACCGCAGCAAATATTGTTGTATTTTAAGGTTGCTAAAGATATGGAATATACGTTTATTCAATCTATTACAAACATAATTTTCTAAATTATGGCTCTTGTGCCAGGTTTTCCAAAAAATTGTTTATTTTACAACAAACTTAAAAACAAACCAAGTCAAGAGGATATTTCATATGTAACATCCAAAACGTATTTTCCCCACTCCTTCTGTACATATGTACTGTATAACGGCTGCTTTTTGTTTTATACAGAAAACAGAAAAATTAGATTCAGCGAAATTCTATCTTTATCCTCTTACAAGATCCAACCACTTGAATTTCTACTTCACACAATATTACATTAAGATTTAGCAAGATTTTCAAAATACATATATTGATGACTATTTATTATTATTGATGAACTGGTTGATCGAAAATCATGTTTACTTAAGTATCGGAAAAATGATTTTCTGCGGTTTAGTCGTCTATGATTGATTAAGTTAAGGTTTGAGTAGTACATGCTTCTAGATTTATTGGGTAATATCCATTTGTTAATATGTATGTATATGTCTATCCTTTCATATTTATTTATTGTGAATTATGAGGTATGTAGTCCTCATACATCATTCATTTCTCGTCTGATTAAAGCAATTTATAAAATGTACCGACACGGGTTAAGTTTACAAATCTGAAAATATTTGTTATAGGCCTACAGAGTGCTTGCTCCCCAACTAAGTTGTGGTGAATGTGAATCGTTTTTGGGCAGAATTGTAATAGGCGATGAAAAATGAATTTTATACGATAATGTGGTTCGAAAAAGACATTGGTTACCTAATGTAGAAACGTTTTTGGTATTGTAAAGGTATTATTTGCTTTCAATTTCTTAAAGCTAGTGAAACGATAAGTATTGTATTTAACTCGGCAAATTAAAGGAATCCTTACGTGAAAAGGTCAAATTTGTTCAATAGAAAAGTATTAATTTTTCACCCAGATAATGCAAGATTAAATAGAGGTTTGAAGACTCTAGAAAAACTGCAAGAGTTCAGTAGGGAAATTTTAACGCATCCGACATGTCCTTTGGATGATGCAAAATCGGATTTCTATTTGTTAAGTAAGCTACAAAGTCACCTTCGTGATAAACCATTTAAAACATTATGACGAATTTAAAACGTGTATTAGTGACTAAGATGGAGAAAGGTTGTAAGTGTAAATGGAAACTATACTATATCTCTACTAATATAAAGTAAGGCGTCCGTCTTTCTACTCTCTGTAAATTCCCGTTAATCTTAGAAACCGTTTAATCGATTTTAAAGGAATTTTTTCCAAGTAGTTTCCGAGTATTTTCTGGTGGTGGTTTTAAATGGCTGCGGGAAATTACAAAGGAAATGGAAAACTTACTAAAATGAACTTAATCTCCAAAATTTGGGTATTTTATTTCGTTATAAACTAATAAATGTTTTTTCAGAATACATGTGCCATCCTAAGAAACTATAAAATTAGATTTAGATAGTTAATAATTAGATTTGCATATGTAGATAGTTTGCAAGAATAACAACAAATTTAAAGGAACAAGTTCTGAAACCTGAAGTAGTAAAAAGAAACAGATTAGTAATTTTAACATTAAAATTATTTGTAGTTCTTAAAGATTAATTCATAACATGTTTAAACAGGTATTGTACTCCAAATTCAACGTTTTACAAATCAGATTCATCAATTTGCAAATGAAATTTATTTTTTTTCCAAAACATATTCATTCTTTTACAACCCTTTGATCCACTGATCATACCCTTTGATCCACTGATAATTCGTATTTGATATAGGTCTGCGGCGTAAAAATTATTTTTCTCGGTTCAATGATTAACCATTATAATCTTAATTGTTTGTACCGGTAGGTGGGGGAGAAACTAATCTTGCCTTGTTTTTCCTTAATCCGCGACTAAATGGGATAGTACATCGTAGTTTCTCGTGAAATAAGTAGCTGTTGGTTTCTAAGTATTTTCTTTTATACCAAAGAACCATATGTACATGTTGCTAGAACAAAAAATTATAAGTAAGTAATACTCTATATTTTTGTATTTCTAAATAATTTAAATTTCCAAATTGCTAAAATTTAC
Source organism: Tipula helvola (assembly GCA_963556165.1). NCBI lineage: Eukaryota > Metazoa > Arthropoda > Insecta > Diptera > Tipulidae > Tipula > Tipula helvola. Next base: position 236,604,115 of record OY744483.1, read on the forward strand.
AATTTCCATATTTATTAATTTTCTAAATTTCCAAAATCTTAAATTAAATGTATTGTATTTAGTATTAAATGTCTAAATTAACTAATTCCTAATACAAATTCTAAATTTCAAAAATTTTGTAAAAACTCTCTCAATATCAGGATTTAAAGATTTAGATCTTTAAATTCCCATTTTCCATTTTTACCTACCCAAATTCGCAATAATTTTATTAAATTCTAATATCCCCACAATACACAACTTAGAAATTTTCCAAAATTTCCTAATTTCTTTTCTTTCCAAACTAGGTTACAAAATTCGTTAATTTCTGAAATCAATCCAGAATTCTTAAATTTGATAAAATTCTTATTTAAGCTTCTAAATTCCTAACATTTACGGTGAATTTTAGAGTGAAGTTCAGGGTTAGTTTTAGAGAGGGTTTTCGGTGAATTTTAGGGTGATTTCTAGGGCAGGTTGAATTAAAGGATACTTTTAGAGTGAATTTCAAGCAAAATGTTAGTCTTTATTTTAGAGTGACTTGTGGATTTTAGAATTAATTTGTCGTAATTTTAGCAAAAATTTAAAGTAAATTTGGGGTAAATTTATGATGAATTTGATGGAAAATTTGAATTGATTTTGTGGAGAATTTTAGGATGCACTTTAAGACTGGGTTGTACGGTGAAATTTAAGGTGCGTTTTAAGATAAATTTTTAGTTAGGAAGACATTACATGATAAATTTGGGATGCATTCTCAGTGAATTTTAGAATGACATCTAAGGTGACGTTTATAATAAATATAGGAGCGAATTTGAAGGTGAATTTCGTACCCCTATTATAAATAGTAAAGGTTTATTTATTTTATTATATTAACTTGTTATTTTGTATCTAGAATTTAAATACAGTAATATATTAAATTAAATAAATTCTATCAGTTTTATAACGTCTATGGTTGAATTTGATTTGGAAAAGGGTGAATATGTTTTGGATAAAGGTGAATTTGATTTGGATAAAGGCGAATTTGATTTGGAAAAGGATGATTGTGTTTTGTAGAAGATTGAATTTGGAGTGCAAAACCTATAGAAATTAAATTAATTTTGAATTTAAACTTATTTAATTAATTAAGAGTATGATTACTAAAAAAAATTGAATCAACTGTACGGGATCTTAAGCAGCAATTGAACTTTTAGTTAGGTATTGTGTTATCTTATGTTAACTTATTAACTATACTATATTTATTATTACTAACAAATTTACTAACTATCTACTTAGGTGACTGGAACCCAATTTGTTTACTTTAATTTGGATTAATTAATTAATTCGTGTAATACCAAATATGCAACTGGTACTAAGACCATTTTGTTTTAACAAATAACACGTAGAAGTATATTAGTATTAAGAACAATTATTTAACACTCCATAGATTGACAGGTTCCCATTCAATTTTAATTTTTTAATTATGAAGTTAATATTTTTCTTAAAACTTGAAAGAGAATTTAATCCAGTTTCGGGAATTAAAATAATTTGCTTACACAGGAATAGACCTGTTGTAAATGTGAAAAAGAAGAATTGTGTGGGAATTTAACTGTATTAGTATAATTCGCTAATACTACCTGTGCACAATACATACCCTACCTCTACCTGTGGTACAGTCGGGCCAGTAGCCATGGCCTGGTGAGTAGATTGATTTTTTCATATCATAGGCTCATCAGTTCGAAACTGGATTAAATTCTTAAAATTTTTCAAAAAAATATTAATTTCATAATTAAAAAATTAAAATTTGTAAAAATGTGTCATATAACATAAATATTCCTATTGATCTAAGAAATCTAGCTGAAGTTGATGTTTAACGCTTAGAAAGTAGTTAGTATTGCTTATGAATGCTTCTGTGCTGTCCGCCCACATTTTTTATCTAGTTAAGTTATTTTTTTCTAATTTTATGTTGTTTTAAAAAAACGAAACGTTAAGAAAAAAATCCACGCATATACTACCAAGGCCAATGGCTAAACAAGCCGAAGTTTTTGCATCGCGTATTTTTTTCAATGTTGGGCTATATAAGGCAATTTGATGTCTTTTTGAAGTATGTAATGCTATTGCTACTTTCGAGCAATGCGAAAATGGGCAGAGGTCTTAGAAAGAATACCAGGACGTCAAATAATAAATAATATTTGTTACGACTGGCCGTGGTGTCGTAAACAGTACAAAGAAAAGAAAATATTGGCGATATAAAATTCATCCACCCAATGTCCATCGCGTATTCTGTAGTTGGCTCTGTTTATGTTCTATGATTGGATTATGCTAAGCGCAGTTTGTATGTTGTTCAAATTCGTTTTGTTTTGAAACATATTTAAAATAAAAAATTTCATATTGATCATGGGACATAAGCTCAACAATTACATGAACGGGGGAAAAAAATATGTATTGAATTAACAACTTGTGCATTCTTGTCTGTATGCATAGTTCTTCCAACTTGTGTTGGTTATAGATTTTGCGTGCGGTATTTCGTCTGGAAAATTCCATTTGATATCCGGGGTATTGATTTTTTCTTGATAACTGATTTGATTTGGGATGGTGGTGTGTGTGCCGGCATCGCACGGGGCCGAAGAAAAATGTTCGGGTGGCGTGACTAGAGTGACGCGTGTTTTTTTACGGTTTCGATATTTTTTTGTAATTTTGGAATTTTTTTTTGGTTGGGACAGTCAAGTTTGGATTTTGGAAGAGTTTAGTTGATGCATAGTGCAGTGTTGCCTTTAAATTGAACAATATATTTAGGTACATGTATATTAATTGAAATGAATAATGTTTGCCGTGTGGCTCTGTTAAAATTTTGGGTTTTTTAATTTAAATATCGAGTGGTTAGTTTTTAATTGTTGTGGTATATTTACAAAGAGATTATAACTAAAAGAAAAAAAATTAACTAAGTATATATGTACAATGGCGTGATGATGAAGAATAATATATATATAACTTGTATAGATTGATTGAATAAAAAAAATATTGTTAGTTAACAAATAAATAAAATTTTGCATTAAAACTAAGTTGGAGGTTTATGAGTTTCTTTTGTTGGGACTTGGGGAAATAAAAATTGAATAGATCGATAATTTGACAGCCAAAATATGTCAAATTTTTTTGAGTGTTAAGGAAAACAAACAGCAGTTTATATGAAACTATCTTAAAATGTTTGAAAATAATTTAATTTTAATAAAAATAACCACAGAAAAAACTCAAACGGCATAATATTAAACCTAACGAATACGAATTTGACTCCTTTTTATGTTTTAATTTTTCACTCGATTTTCACAAAAAAAAATTGCCGTCTTAGCTTATTAAAATGACATAAAATGAATACATTTCAATTAATTTTTTGTTAAAAAATATTTAATATATGTCTGAAATAATAGAAATAAAAATTGCATCTTTGCCACTTCATACAAAAGATATGAACAATATTTTGAAGTTTTATTTGACATCCTTAACACAACAAATCACAATGAAGTTGTCTAGCATTTAATCTATAGTGAATAATACCAACTAGTGTATACATAAACAGAATATGTATATCGAAAACTAGTTGGAGTGAAATATCTGAAATTAAAACGTTAACCGGTTCTGCTGTAAATTTGCTGGAATCGATCCAAGAAAAAAAATCTAATAAAATTTTCTTGATCTTTTGAGTGGGTGTGACTAAAATTACGGTATACCAAAAAAACGGAATTACAAACATACTTGATCAAGTATGATTGTTGGCATAACAGAAAAAAAAATCTGCCAATCAAATAAATTTCCGTTGGGTGTGAATTGGGTTTGTGGCAGCAACTCTGCCGAACAGAATAGAGTGGGGTTCGAGAAGCGAGGGGGTAGCTGCATTTGATCCTGCGCCGGCGCTGGTTGCAGTTAGGCCGGATGGGCCAGACAGGTAACGTTGTTTTTGGGAAAAATAAATAAGAACCCTTGAACAACTTGTGTTTTACTTTTCTTTCATTATATTGATTTTAAGCCTAACTAGACTGTCAGGTAATTTGTTTTCTTTTTAAATTTTGTTTATTTTTTATATAATCCTTCTTTTCAGGCTCCCTGCGGTATCTGCGAGGCGGCACCGTCTTAAATCAAATCAGGTTCATTTTCTTTCATCTTGTGTGTTCCTATTTAAGGGTTGGTCATGACTTTCGAGTCAAATGGTTGTGTTTTTTATTTTTTTCTTTCCTTAAAATTTTAATTTTATTAAAAATAATTAATTTATCTGAATTGGCAATTAAAATAACTGCAATTAAAGTAACTTAATTTAAAATGATGTTTGTTTTAATTTTAAAGCTGTAGAAATAAACCTTTGATTTAGCGCTCAATAATGCGTGTCTTTAATTTAATAATTGTGTAGTTTGTGCATAAGATTGAATACAAATTTTCAACAAACAAATTTACAAGTTTGGATTGTATTATAATTGAATCAATTCATTCTTATATTGGGGAGAGGAGCGATTGTTGGGGGTTTGCGGTTCGGTTTCGGTCTGCGAGCGTGTTATGGGTGAGGTCTTTCGGTGCATCTCGTCGGGCTGTAGCGGCTTAGCTGCTAATTTATTGCACTAAAATTCAGTGGAGAGTGTTGGTGGTTCGGTCGCTGTAGCCTGGTGGGATGTGCTGAGGAATGGTTTGTTTTTCGCATGCCCCCGGATCGGGGCTGAGTTGCGGACCCTTAACAAATTTTCTCCTTTTCTTACAATATTTATCAATCTGGAAGATACCAGAATAATTTAAAAAAAGTTTGATTGTTCATATACTTATGTACGCAGTAAATTTAAATTTCTAATTTCAGACATGTTTGTTTCTTTTCGCATACTTGGACATACATTTGTATTTTGTTTCATGTGATAACAACACAAGTATAATTTGAGTTGGAATTGGAAATACTCTGCTCTTTCTGACATTTTCAGGTTTCATATTATATTTCTATTTCTCGGTGTTTGGGCTATTTTCCAAGTGTTTCTTGTTGGATTCTTATTGACATCCAAAGAAATTTCTTATGTAATGTGTTAGGTTCCACAGGGAGGTGTTCATTTGGAAAGCAGCCTTAATACTGGATGTTAGTATTGGTTTAAGGATCTTTGGGTTTTTGAATTTGATTTTGTATTTTTTGTTTAGCATTCTGAATTTTAAATTTTTAGTTCTTTGGGTTTATGGATTCTTGCATTTATATTGTTTTATGATTGTAATTAGGTTTGCAAATACCTGTGTATACTGATACGATTAGGTACCTATATAATTAGGTAATTGAGTTTAGTTTAAAATTAAAAGTCGAAACAATTTTTGGATAGTTTAAATCCCGTGATGAATATTGCTTAATCTAAAATGATAATTTCTGATGGGCGGTGGGTTTGGGTTGAATCAGTGGCCAGTATGGCGAAGGTAATATGGATGGATGTACGATTCTAGTTAAGCCAATAATAAGTTATTAAGCCAGGTCGTTTCTGCGCTACTGTTTTGCTGGTTTCAAGTGAAATTTGGGGTGGCAATGTTGGTGATGCTGAGAGGTGAGGTGAGGTCCGAGCTGGCTAACTAATGGATGTCTTTCAGAATACAGGTGTTGGCGACGCTGGATAAAAACTTTTCGCCACTGGCGAGTTGAATTGATGAAAATATTAATGGACTGTATGTTTTCACTTTTCTTATGATAAAGCTCTTTATTTCTTTCAAAGAGCGAACTAAGGCGGAACACTAAACTCCTTAAAAACAACTCGATTCACACTTCCAATTTACGGTTTAGAATAAAACACATAAATAAGTGGCAAACTACATTTTTATTTTATGAAGCATCGTATCGAACGATGGCTTCATCACCAAAGTTAAAAACATGCACGAATACAAGACTCGTACACGATATATACGTTGGTATAGCTGTCAAAAATGTGAAATACAATAGAACTACTACATTTTGTTATTCATTATAATGAAACATATCAATTATAACGAATATTGATTATAATGAAACATATTAATTATAATGGACTTATGAACGAATTGTATATAAATATAAATTGGTTTATAACATTTCATTCATAAATTTGTCCACTAAATACATATATCAAGATTATATGGAAATTTACAAAGTTAAGTATGCATTATGAACTTAAATATTCTAATTAATAATAGTATAAATCCTATAATATATATATATATACATATATATATATATATATATATATATATATATATATATATATATATATATATATATATATATATATATATATATATATATAAGCATAATAAAAGCAATCCTAATATAATTTAAAACTTTCCTTAGGTTTTTTAAGGTACACCTTCGATTTTTTATTTTAGAAACGCTGGTAAATAATTCCGGCGGTAACAGGTGCCATCCTAAGAATCTATAAAATAAATTTAGATAGTTAATATTTAGATCCAGATAGTGTGCAAGCATAACATCAAATTTTACAGGAACAAGTTCTGGAACATATTAAAGTAATCAAGAGAAACATCAGACTACTGATATATCATTAAATTTTGGTAGTACTTGAGAATTTTGCATAACTTGGTAATGAAAATTAAATTAATTTTGAACTAAAATTTAACTAATTAAACTATTTTTCCTTTCTCTTGATAGTAATCTTGGGGTAATTGTATATCTATAAAGTTTATAAAAATTATAAAATTAATAAACTTTATGGAAAATCCTTTTGGAGAAGTAATTTATTTGATTTACCTCTATTCAATTGAATATGCAATTTCGAAAAGGGCACATCTCTGAAAAATTAAATAAAATCCATTAAATTCTAAAAGGACACATCTCCAAGAGTTGTGACATTTTCGAAATTATTGTTATACAGTCCGATACTGGTAGCTGTGTTAATACAAGAGATGTGCCTGTTTCAAAGAAAATAGGTGTGAGGATATATTTCTATCACATTTAAGTGAAAAAACGATGTTATCAAAATATACGAGATGTGCCCTTTTCGAAATTGCATATTCAATTTTATTCATGTATTTTACTGATTTATTTATATGTATGGTTTGTATTATTAAATAATCATGAAGGCTGAAAAGGGAATCATAAATAGGAGGTTGATTCCTCCATAGGTAATTAGAAGGGGACAGTTAAAATAACAGTGAAGCAGTATGATAATGTGCAAATCATTGGTTGTTTCTTAATTTCATAACATCAAAAGTTGTTTATTATTATGAATTTATTATTAATACAATTTTTACAGGTAAAGCTTTATTCATTGAATTGATTCCTAAAAATATTGTGAAGGTGGCTTATTTCCTAAAAATGTCCTCAACAGTAAATTATAGTCAAATCGAAATTTATTAGCAAAATCATTTTCTTGCATAAATTCAATTTTTATATATATTTTGGGTTATGATAGTTTATCGATTGCAGAATTTGACAGTAGTATCAAAGGTACTTCACCGGAAAATTCACAGATTTGGGGGAAAAAAAACCAAGAGAAACATATACTAATATTAATATTAAGATTGTCCGTAGCAACTAATGATATTTAATAACAGGCTCATGAAAATCTAGGGTTATGAACAAATTTACATAAGTTAATTCATATTAATCAAGTAGTAATTATTTACTAATAATAGATTAATATTGATTTTGTTTCAGAGATCACGAGAAATTGGATTCAATTTATGGAAATTATATTAAACTTAAATTTAAAATTAATTAATTAAGAGGATGAGATTAGTTAATTAAATTAATGCGTTTTGAATTTTAGAAAGTAGTATGCAGTTTAATCTTAATTTAATTAAAGCACGGGAGTAGATTGGAGATGTGTTGTCATGGTTGGTTGAGAGTATCAATCAATGGAAAGCGGCCGGAGGCAGTGGAGTGTGGAAGGTATATAAGAAGTAATGGATAACTAATTAATATTGACTTTAGGATGCCAAGGATGGAAAGCAGTTTGTAGAAAAAAATGTAGTAAAATAATTATTAGAAAAATGTAAATACTAACAATTGACCGTCAAGGTGTTTGTAACCGGGTCGATCTCAATCATATACTAACAATCCTATCCTACTCTTCCAAATAAATGTAAAAAAGGATGTACGGTGGGCCCGGCGTCAACCGGGAGATCTTGCTAAATGCTTGGTCGTACATTCAAAATCAATCAATCAATCAATCTTGTGTGTTCCTATTTAAGTTCAGTCCTTTTCTTTTCTTTTTATTTAATTACTTCGGTTATCGGTATTTCGAACGGTTTACAGCGTGGTGATAAGTGCCTTGTGAAATTAGTTTATAAAGTCCGTTGGTTTGACTGTTAAGTAGTATTATTTTCGGTAGGTGAGTTTGTCGCGTGGTTTGATTTTTGCTGCGACCTTGAAACTGTCCTTTTAATGTGGATTTAGTGCTCCGCTTTATTTAGTTATTTATGGCGACAAGAATAATTAACTTCCTCGTGTGATCAGGTGTGGTGAGGGATGACTGTGTGGTGGGTTGGGCGACTGCGTTAACTCCGGGCATGCCGTTCGTTCCCCCAGAGCAGGCTGCGCTTGGAGTGGCATGCCATATGTGTTGATCGTGTGGGAATGACGATTTCCGCTCCGGGGAGTCTTGGTTAGGTCTGTCTATAGGGCGCCCTTCCATCGGCTTCCATTGGCGTCGGTCATCGCTGCGACTGGGAAACAGCATCCCGGTAGGCGGCCCAACGATAAGAGGGCCCTATTGGCAGTCATCGACGGGGATCGCCGGGGATTGAAGTTATCACTCCTGGACGATCACACCCTATTTATGATTTGCTTTATAGCTACTGAGGAAGTGGTAAAGATAGTCTTAATTCTCTGTTCCCTTTCTATTTTTTTTTTCATGCGGTTATTCTAGCACAGCAATATGTCTAGACAACCCCACGCTGCACTGAGAGCTCTAGTCAGCTACCAGATCGAACCAGACGTCTATTCTTGTGTCTGCTAACGTAATCTTTAGGGATTACGTTACATATTGTAGCGGCAAATGATTTGAGATTTTTTTTTTTTTGTAACAATTAGTTTGTGTGGTTCTACTGAAATTGTTCAATGAAATCAGAGTATTATTAACTTGCAATATTTGAAACAATAATAATCTCTACAATTTTTCATTATTAAGCCTTGTACGCTGTTCAAGTGAAATGAAATTTTCACTGGACTCCAAAAATTGGAAGATAAATCTGACATGAAAATTTAGTTTGACGAGTTTCGTAAATATTTTATTGCGTTGTTGTCTCTGACAATATATTTTATACAAAAAAAATTCACTTCGATAGTTGATTATCCTCAAAACGCAAAAACAAATGAAATTGTTAAAATTTATATTCACATTTACCGTCCGAGAAGATAAAAATGATGTGAAAAATGTGTAGAGATAAAATAGAGACATCTGTATTCGGATACGCAAACTCTCATTTCGCTAGCTAGACTGCGTACCGCAAAGTGAAATTCAGCGGTGAAATTTTCATTTTCGTTTTCGCTTTTGTCAATTTTATATGAAAAATGTCGTTTCACTTCAGCAGCGTACCAGCCTTAAAGTAAAATTAAAAATGAAAATTGCTAAAGGTAAACTAGTTGTCGGTTCGAATTGCCCATTTTTACTAAAATTCGCATTTAGCGAAGATGCCTGTGAAGCCTACAGTACATGTTTTTAGATCAACTCTTGTTCAAATGTTGGGTAAATCAAACATGATTGGAGTGCTTTCAGTTAACCGATAATTTGAGTTTAATTAAAAAGATTTTATTCTCATGTAAATATAAAGCGAAATTGTTAAACTAAATAACAAAGAAAAATCGTCTGCCAACAAAAAATACATCTGAATTTTGCGTGTTCAATGCTATACAATATTTGCTAACAGCACTATTAAATTGAAGTACGTATAGATTATACAGGATACACACATTAATCTCGATTTCCAACTTCATAAAGTTTGTACCTTTCACATAAACGTACATAATACAAACAAATAAATTTTGTCTTTCCAGCAACATGAATTTAGTCGTGTTTGTGTATTTTGGTTTCCTTTTTTACAGAATCACAACCTTTTATTACTTTGTTTATTGTCAAGAAGTTACCCTTAATTAAATGTTTATCGTTCTTATGACTTATGTAAGATACATAATGATGCATTTTTTTTAAGTCTAAAAATAAATAATTTTATTGTTTGCTTCGTGTAGGGTAAGTACTCACCGCAATTATTGTTGAAAAATGAGTTTCACTCTCGTTACTACTGAGGACGCCACCAATTGTGAATGATGGTTTATCAGTGGCTGGTGTTTTTTGTAAATTAATCATATTAAATTGTAACGTAATGGTAAGACTAAAAAATATTGTTAACCGCATGTTTGACAACGAATTTTTTTATTTTTTTTTTTATTATTTATAATTTTTAATTGAATTTTTTGCTTTATTATGTTTTGGTGTTTTTATTTAAATTCTATTATAAATTTTTGTATTTTTAAAATTTTTTATTTAATTAAATTTGGTTGAATCTAGTAAATTGCATGTCTAGCACGAATTGATTTTTATTTAATTTTGTTTCAAATTATATTAAATTAATTTTAAATATAAATAAATTTGTATTTTTTTTGGTTTTATTAATTATTTACTATTTCTTTATACATAGACTTAATCTTTTATTTTATTTTATATAATTTTTATTTTATTTAAATTTTATATTATTTATTTATTTATTGTTAAATTAATAAATTAATTATAAGGTTTTCCAAATGTTAACTTTATGTTGTGTTTATTTTTTAAAATACGGTTTTTATTTATAAAAAATTATTATACATTCATGATTTTCTTATTAATTTTGTCTTTTTTGTTTTTCAATAGGTTTCTAGTGTTTAATAATTATTATTTTTTATTTGTTATTCTTGTAATAGATATAATTACTATTTTTACTATCAAAATCTAAATTTACAATGAAAATTTAATTTATCGTTCATTATTATTAATAAACTTGTCGGAGACGCTTTTGTTATGTTCCTGTAACGAAAAAATTAAAAAAAACTTTTATTATTATTTTAAAATTAGAAAATTGAAAGATTTATGTATATTTAGTACATACACAAAAAAGGATAATAGAATAATAAAATGTAACAACAACAATTATTGTATTAATATGTAATAAAAAGTAATACTATGTAAAAGGCAATCAGTTGAATTTGAAATGTGTACAATGTACATATTTCACATTTTAGTTCTTTATTTTAGTAAAAACGGGTGGAACGAAAGAGGCACTTGGTGAATGTACTGCAAAAATTAAAAACGATAATTTTTCTCATTTTCATTGCAGACAGATAGAGAGAAAAAAATATTAAAAACTATTAAGATTAATTATCGACATATTGTAAATCAAATAATGTGCGCACTAACAAATTCGCATTCGTGGTTAAGGTGTGAGACAAGTTTACATATATGTAAGTTCATACAAAAGTCTTAATACTTACGATATCTCGGTAACAGATAAAAATATTTAGACGTTTAAAATTGGAAATGATCGGGGATGAATGGTACTTTACGATGGAACCGTCGGTTTTTACTGCTGAAATTCCCTAACAAGACAGTAAAATATTGAAAACCCATAAAAACAGCCTTTTTTGCACATTTAGGTTAGGATATCGAAAAATCCTGACGTGATAGGGCAATTCTGATGCCAGATTCGGATTCGGAAAATACGTATGACTATCCTTGCTATTCGTTTTTTATATTTTTTTTGTCGGTCTAACAATCATTTTGTAGAGAGTAGGTGTCTCAAGCAACTTGCTGTACGCTTCATTATCAATAATTCGGTTTTTGGGGTTAATAACTTAGCTTGTTAGTTTTTAGTGTGTTTAACGTGTGCATTTTGTAAAATTTGTGTTTTCGTATTTAAATCGGTACTGTTCTTACCGCTATACCAGTGAATAATTTTTTTTTATACTGCCCACTACTAACGATTGTGGTCACAGTTAAGTTCACCGTTTTCTTTATTTTATTATTTTTACTTTCTTGTACAGTTTTGTCTACATTCCATTCAGTTTTTTCATTCTAAATTATTTTTTTTGCATATACATATGTATGTAGATGTACATATATACATTTTTATTTTCAGATTTTAATTTGTCATTATTTTTTTCTTTTTTTATAACGTTTTTATTAACTCGCTTTCTTGTATGGCTGTCTATCCGGTACAAATTTTGAAATCGATTTTAAACCAACTTTCCGATGACCTAGCGACTTCAAATTTTGAACATACATAGCTCAGAACTCGATGACAATGCAATATTCAATAGTTTGCTATATATTTCAACTCCAGATGGTGCTGTAAATTACGTTTTTCGAGATCGTTACAATAAACCGACGTCATATAGTATGCTGATTTTTTATGCATACAAAATTATAGTATGGACAAATTTAAAGTGTATTTCAATGAAGACCTGATAAAAATTTAGAAAAAAACAATTCGATCAATAACTTGGCGCCTCCAAGTTATATTAATTATTTGGCGACAGGTTCGATGGTTGCCGAACAAAAGTTGGTTCTAAGTTTGGTATCCTCTAAGAAACCGGATACATAATCATAAAATGATAAAATATTCAAGTATCCGAATACATGAATACAAAATAACCGAATATGTGCTAGAAAATACATCAGCACCCTTGTTGGCAACACTAAAAAAGCAGAAAATAAATTAAATAAAAAAAACTTTTTAATATATCACGTTTTTAAAATGGACTAAAAAGAAGAAAATAATTTTACCTTGCCTCACAGTTAGGGTTTGCAAACCGGGTTTACCCGGTCTCAAAAACCCGGGTTATTATCAAATGTGATGAACCCGAAAATCCGCATTTTTTACTTAAAACCCAAATTTATTTTTCAAAATAAATTCTGTTCAAAATACATTATAAAGATCTTAATCATCTTAAAGAACCCTTACAAATTAACTTAGGTATATTGAACGATTTTTGAAATTTACTATGAATCCTAATTAAATTAACGATTGAAGTATTAGGACGGGAGGATCCCACTTTTTCTTTAAGAAAATTTGAATTTAAATATGGACCATTACAGCTAGATGCGCTCAAACTAATAATTAAGGAACGTAAAAATGTCAGTTTAACGTGTTGATAAATTATCTGTCTAGTTGGAAGTTTGGAACAAACACACAGTTCCGTAAAGTACAAAATCACATGTATTGGAGTACGTAGGAAATTTGTATAAAAGATTATTTAATGCTAAACATCAGCAATCGCCGATACTTTACCAAATTTATGTTGCGATGTCTCAATCAAACTATCAATGGCCGAGGAATTGAATTAGGCCTCTTTGCTGCAATCAAAACAAACCCTTCAAACTTCTGATTTATTTAAAAAGAGTGCGCTATATTCGAGTTTTTAGGTGGAAGGACCAACAACTTAGATACCGTATATAGAGTTTTACTATCAAAATCGCCAACTTCGACTGAGGCAGAACTTGTATTCTTAATTACAGGTAATATTTGTGGTAAAATCAGAACGCACTTAGGTGATAATGCAATACACGCTTTAGTATTTTTAAAACATTTTTTACGATTAAAATTTTGCACCAAGGACTTATTTAATTTAAACAAATTTAACATATTTTTTTAATTTACTTTACGATTGAACTGTTACTGTTGGTACTTCATGAATGAAATTGGAGTTCTGACTTCTTATTTCAAATGTTTTTGTCATTTTAATGAAGTTATACAACACCCGGGTTTAACCCGGGTACCCGGGTTTAAGTATTTTTCAAACCCGAAAACCCGGGTTTCAAAATTTCCGAGTTTTTGCAAACCCTACTCACAGTACAGAAAATTCTGATAATTTACGATTGTAAGTTTTCAGCAACTATGAGAATATTTGGAAAATGTAAAACAGAAAACGTGTTGCGCATTTAACGAAGTTTTGATACATGGTTCATTAATAATTTAATTATGGTCCCTGACAAGTGATGTTAACTATAATTCTTTTAATACCATAGTTAGTTTTCTTTAGTATGTATTATGTAGCCATCAGAACTGTATTATACTATTATATGCGCTTAAAAATTGTCTAAAAATAACACCTTTTATCGAGAATCTGGTACTTTTTTGAGAGAATTTTTAAATTTTGATCTCAGACTCGTGATCAGCGACCCCGAAAACCCCTAGATCATGTTTTTATCGATTTTTATAAACGTTGAAAAATTGACATTTATGGCGGCTATCTTGGGTCCGCCGTGTTGAATTTTCAAATTCTAACCCTAAATTAATAATCATCGGGCCCGAAAACACCCTAGACCGAAATTTTATTGATTTCTATAAACTTCGAAAAATTAGCCTTTTTTCTGCCATATTCGACCCCCATCTTGTGTCCGCCATCTTGAATATTAAAATTCTGACATCAAATTCGTGATCTGTGACCCCGAAAACCTTCTAGGTTATGTTTCTAATAATCTTTGCCACGAATTTAGCGTGGACACAATCATTTTTCGGGATGAAAATGCTTTTTTTCGGGCTAACTTCACATGCGTAAATTAACAGAGTTAAAATTAGATTTTTTTATCAATTTTATTAAAAATTAACGACTTAGTTAGCAGATATGGTCCGCCATTTTGAAAATCCAAGATCGCCATAAAAACGCCATACGGCATTAAAATGTAACATTCTAAGCAAAATTTTAAGCCCAAAAAAGTTTATTTATCTCAAGAAATGAAATGTACAGGGGGGTGGCCGATTTGACAGAGAATGCTCCATATACATTTGGATGATATTAGTTAACATTCTGGCTTTGATGAGCGGGGCGTCATCTATTATAGGATGGCCGAGTTGTCGCAATAATTATTTTATGAAATAATGTGTCCGAGATGATTTGCCATCATTTTAGAAAGTTTTAGTTGAGGGTATTGACGCTAGAGTTTTGTGAAAAAGAGTGTATATAAAAACAGAAGGTATAAGTACTAGTATGAAAATATTTGAATAAACGAGCAGTCGCATAAATTTTACTGTAAAGTAAAAATTAATAAAAGAAATAAAAACGTGTAATAAGAATGGAAAGAATTCTGAATAATCTAACCGTCAAGCAGAAATATGTGGTTCTAAAAATGAAAACCAATAAAAGCAGCGTCAAACAAATTTGCGCAAAATTTAAATGTGGAAAAACACAAATCTACAAAATTTTAACGGAGTCGAAAGAAATTTCGGAACGATATTTAGAAGGGGACAAAGTGGTTCTACGTGTAGAAATCGACGGGAAACTGCAATAACAAGAATAGGCCAAACGTTAATGGAATGGTTTTCGGCACCCAGATCCAGAAATAGTCCTATTTCAGGACCAATTCTTCAAGAGAAGGTGAAATATGTCGCAGAAAGGATGGGAATTACGGAATTTAGGGCATTGAACGATTGGTTGCGCTGCTTCCAAAACAGGCATAATATCGCTTTTAATACTTGTTCGGGAGAAGCATCTGAAGTTAACCAACTAGCAGTTAACGAATGGAAGTAGAAGCCTGCAGACGCCAACTGCGATGAAACAGGTTTGCATTACCGAATGCTACTAAATAAATCATTAGACGTGAAAGGTAATAAATGTAATGGAGGGAAATACAAGGAGAGATTAACTGTGCTGCTAACAGTATTCGCGGATGGAAAGGTATTTAATATCTATATGATAGGAAAAAATATGGAGCCGAGGTGTTTCAAAAACATCGACATTAAATCTTTGCCAGTCAAATGGTTTGCCAATTCTAAGGCGTGGATGATGACAAAAATGTTCGAGAAATATTTAATTGACTTGAATACTGAGATGGAAAGACAAGGAAGGAATATTTTGTTATTTCTGGACAGCGCATCGTGCCACCCAGAAATGTTTCTATCCAATCTGAAATTGGTGTAATTTCCACCTAATACTACTTCAGTATTACAACCGCTAGACAATGGAATAATTCAAAATGTAAAAATTCAATATAGAAAGCTTAAAACCATATTAACTAAAATAAATCAATGTGAGAAAGCATCGGACATTACTAAAACAATAATGTTTTTTAAACGAGCCTTACCGGCAGTGAAAGTAGAAACTATATAGAAGTGCTTCAGTAATTGTGGATTTGATATCGACGTACTAAATCAAGATATAGAAATTTGTAGTGAACCATTAAGTGATATACAATCTGCTATTGATGATATTTACGGCCATGTAATTTGTTCTGCACAGAATTTTGTAGAAATTGATAAAAATCTACCGACGGAAAATGAGCAGATAAACATTGATGACATTTTGTTTGAAGTTGGCAATGACTCAAATCATTCGTCAGATGATGAAACAGAAGAGCAAGAAAATCAAAATTTACCTGAAGAGGTGCCACCAACTTTAACACAAGTTTTTACCAGACTTAGTATCATAAAGTTCTTTGCTCTTAATTTTGGGGGATACATATTAGCAAGTTTGAATATGCCGATGAAATATACAACAGTTAATTCGGTGAACAAAGCTAAACCAATGAAGCAATCGATTTTAGGTACTTTAGGTATTTTTTATATTACTTACATTTAGATGTACATACATAAGTATGTACTTGTAAATTCCTATATTTTTCAGACTGAACTATGTGATAATGTTCGATTGAAGTGAAACATAGTTATTTATGTTTATGTATACATATATAGAGCAAATATTTTATTACGTACATAGATATATTTTTTCATTTTAATGATTTTATTATAATTTTTCATGTCTGTAAAAAATGAAATAAACGGTAGGAGCCAGTATTCTACATATAAAATTTTTTCATTTTTTCATTTTTCATTCATGTAGGTAATTTAGTTTTTAAAATTTTTTTATTTTTATTTTTTTGTTGACCATCTGTCAAAATCATTTAAGTCGGAAAAATTTGTCGGTCTCATTGAGGTCCGCCTTACAGGATTTTCACTGTATATCATTGAGGAGTATTGCTCAATGATTATAATATGTTATCTTTTATTTATGTAATTAAAAAAAACACGAACGAAATGTTTGACTTAAAATCAAAATTCATTTTTTTTAAAGATTTTTCATTTAAGAAAAACGAAATTAAGAAAACATAACTTTTCATAAGATGTGCATGGAAAATTCATTTTATTTTATCTTTCTATCCCCCTTATATTAAGTTCAAATTTGATGCTGATGGCTTGTATATCTAGGTGCTTTGGTCAAGGCGACTGGACTCATTGTAACACAACTACATACATTCTATACACACATCATTCAATAAATTCCACGTTAGCTTGATCTTTTGAGCCACGTGTTCATGACGTGATACAATTCCGCTACGTGTTTCCCAGCAGTTGTACTTTGCGTGAGCAATCGACAAATTTTATTTCAGATGGCACTTAATAACATGAAACAGAAGTATAAAGCAAAACAAACGAAATATTCGGCTTTTAAAATGTATTTTTCATGGGAGTAAATCACGATATTTCAACTAGAAAAGGTATGATGGAAGCGATTTAAATATCTATCGCATTCTTTTTCTTTAAAAAATGACGTAATATGGTGTTAAAATGCGATTTTATTTAGTTAAATAATTTAAATTATGAATTAAAAACTGAAATAATGATTATTATTAACCTGGTGTTGTATGTAGAACATTCCAGTAATCAAAAATATAAAAAATAGAACGCAAAATGTCGTAATCAAAATAAATCGTTTTTTTACTATTTGCATTTAGTGAAATTTGAACGTAATGGAATGGTATTTGGCATTATAAGGCTCCCACAGTTGGATTACTTGACAATCCAACATCACCCCAGAATGATACGCCATATATTATTTTTTGATATGGAAAATTTACATAGATATGTATATATTTTTGGTTTTATTATTGCTTGCTGTATCAAATCGAATATATTGTGAATGACAACAGTAACCTAAAAAATTGAACATACCTACTAAATTTTATGAAATTTTTAAAATTTTGTTGTAATTGTGAATATTTTATTGAACATTTTTGAATTAAATTTTTTGTTCAATTATTTTGTGTAGTAGAAAATTACTACACAACTACAACGATCTTATATTCACAATATAATCAAAAAAACCAAAAACATCCATATGTAAATTTTCCGTATCAAGAAATTATATATGGCAACATTGCTATTGTCACCAGCGTTGAATGAATACGGAATTTAAATCGCTATCCATCATACCACTTATAGTTAAAGTATCCTGGGACTGGGAGTAAATTATAATGATCGCATTTTTTTCGTTGTTTTTTACGAAATATAGGGACATGTGATCATCACTGCGAGATATAAGAGCGCATCACCGTGATTGATCAGTGATCGCTCTTGGAGTGCTCAGTCGTACGATAGGGAAATAAAGAGAGATAGGCATAGGGCTCGTCATCGTCACGAGTATTTTCGTATTTACCTATTTCATAATTTCGTATATTTGACGTCTTTTCTGATTGGTTTAAATTATTTCCCCTAAATAAGCAAGAAACGGCAAATTATAAGAATATAAAGAAAATCACTGTACTTTTTCATAGTAAACTTGCGGTCTATGATATAGGCAGATTTATCGTTAATGCAGTATGTATTATTTGATACGTGAAAACTGAGTAAGGTGTTGCTTCTAAAGATGTCAGCTTTAACAATTTTTAATTTTTGGTACATAAATAAAAAATAAATTTTTTTTTTTATACTAATTCATGTCTAGTTTTCTATTTTATACGTGTTTTTTGCTTTTGTTTACATTTTTGTTTCGATACAACAAACAAATATGTATTTTAAAAAAAAACTAGTAGTGCCATCTTTAGATTTAATCCATCTGTCGCCGTTTTTTGACAGCGATGACCCTAATATTGGTTTTCCAGTTGAAAAAAAAAATCAGAATCGAATGCGAGTTGAAAATAACAGTTTTTTGACATTTATATTTTTCCATAGCAACCATTTTTTCTCTAAAACAATAAAATAATGTTTATTTTATTATTTTATAAATATATTTCTCTTAAATTTTTCTTGACCTTTTCTTGACATAAGTATGTATAATGTAATCGTGTTAGTGCTCTGAAAAATTTGACCGAGCGACGAATGACAGCTGTCCTGTCAGAAACCACAATTTTATAATTTATTGGCTCCCCCTCACAGGCTATTTAATTTCGTAAATTCTTCAACGTATACGGTGTTGATTGATTTAAAATGCATTTTGTGATTAAATATTTGTAATTGTTTGAGTAAATCTAATTAATTTATTGTTTATACTTAATCAAACTTTAAATTATTCTGGTATATTCCAGATTAATAAATATTTAAGAAGAGGAGAAATTGTTAAGAGTTTGAGATTCAGTTTCGATCTGCGAGCATGTGAAAAATAAATCATCTTTCAGTGGCAGTACATCATCTTTCTTAAATATTTATCAATCTGGAATATACCAGAATAATTTAAAGTTTGAACATAGAAACTGCATGTATGCGTTAAATACACTAACATTGAAATTGTTAAAAGTTTAAAAAAAAAGGGGGAATGTAAAATTGGCTAATACTACAAGTGCACGGTTGATTCCTATATATATATAGGAAAAAATCAGTGTAATAAATTAGCAGTTCAGTCTCTATAGCCTGATGAGTTATACTGAAAGATGATTTATTTTTCACATGCTCGCAGATCGAAACTGAATTGCAAACTCTTAACAATTTCTCCTCTTCTTAAATCGTTTATACTTAACTTTACTGTTGTTTGCCTTCGGTATAATTTTTTTCTGTGTGAACTAAAAATTAGATGAAAATGAACAATAGGTAATCTTGCTCGTTTTTCAATATTAAACAAGTAATCACAAAAAATCGATCATTTAACAGCTAAAATATGTCAAGTTTGAC
Source organism: Tipula helvola (assembly GCA_963556165.1). Lineage (NCBI taxonomy): Eukaryota > Metazoa > Arthropoda > Insecta > Diptera > Tipulidae > Tipula > Tipula helvola. Next base: position 236,623,906 of record OY744483.1, read on the forward strand.
TGAGTGTTAATGAAAGAAAAAACGAGTTTTGATGACACTATCTTCTCAAACCACAGAAGATCTGACCTTAACTTAAAGATTACGAATATTTTTTTTATTTATATTTTTATTTTTGCGTTTAACTTTCACAAAACAATTTACCGACTTAGCTTAGCAGGAAGAACTTTCAATTAAATTTTTCAAGATATTTGTAATAATCGCAACAAAAATAGTATCTGTCAAAATCTTCATATGTATCTTCATACAAAATATATTAACACTAGGGGGTACAGCCCGTCCTAGGGCGGATACAATTTATATATAATGGTGATGTACAGTGGTCGCTGCCGCAATCACCATTTGAACATTTGATATTTTTTAGCCGAGTTATAGGAATAGTAATTTTATTTTTTATTTTTGATGTGAAAACATCTTTAGCGGCAGGAGTAAGTAAAAGATTCTATAGAAATCGGGTTACGGAAACAAAAGTGCCGAACTAAAAATATTGCTGGTGTGTGTGAATATCGACAAGAACAAAACATAAATAAAACGTAAAATCAATGCAAAATCTACGCATACACATGCAATATACAACTTCATCCGGCATTTCAAAAACATCGTGAGCCGAATATAAAAAAAATTCTAAAAAAAAGCGCCTACTTTAATTTATTTTGTTGTGAAAATACATATCTGATATTGCCGCAGCAGCAAGTGTTTCAATGCATACGAGCAAAAGGGCCATAAATTTTGCTTGTGTAGTGTAAACAAATTAAATGGAAATAGCGAGCTATGAAAATTCCACATAGCTATATGTACATTGATACATAACAAAATAATAATTTTAAAATGGTTTAATCGGTACGCTTTCTTATTAATATTGCTCTTGCTGTTAGTGAGTTTGGTTATGGGAATTTACGCGCTACTGCCTTTCCAACTGCAATAATTTTACGGTCATTGCACCCAAATAGAACCGCTCTATTTAATTTATTCTAAACTGATCAGTGACAAAGCGATGCGATTTTGCTTTGTTCAGCGAGGTTGCCGTGACCATTTACTACTATGGAATCTTGATCAATATTGCTGTATATAAATAATTGTATATTTAAAAATGGTACATGGCAGGTTTAGATTAACTTAACAGAACTGTACTTTGCTCATGCTCAATTAATGTCAGTAAGGTTCATCCTCCAAATTCAAAATCAAATAACTTACTGACTTTTTGAACCAAAAATGTAACTTAGTTTAAATGCTGAGCGAACAACAGTCGTCTTTATGGAGGGGTTTCTGAGCCTTATCGAAATGGCTTGAAATGATTCAATAGATACTTATACAAAAAAGTTTTCACATAAATGTTTTGCGAATTGAGGGTGAACTCGCTCGTTGTTTTTTTATTTTCAGGACTAGCTTCGATCACCGAGCTCTTTGTCAACTTCATAAAAATATACTAATTTTAAAAAGGAAAATTTCTGCTATTTATAATGGCTTGATAGATGGCGTTGTATGGCATTTTGTCGTTCAAAATATACGGATTTTGTCTGTGTTCGTATATTTGAATTTCCTCCATATATTTTGAACGACAAAATGCCATGCAACGCCATCTATCAAGCCATTATAAATAGCAGAAATTTTCTTTTTTAAAATTAGTATAATTTTATGAAGTTGACAAAGAGCTCGGTGCTCGAATCTAGTCCTGAAAATAAAAAAAAATAAAAAATAAAATTATTTATCACTAAAAGAAAGAAAAATCATATTCTGTTTTAAATGTTTGTATTTTTATTATTTAAATAAAAATCGTTTCAAATAAAGAAAGTGATAGAAACACACAAAATAAAAATGGATTTTTTCCGTAGTAATATAGGAATAGCTCGAGATTTATGGATTTTAGGGATTATTGCACCTTAAATAGACTTTAAACCAAAGAGTAAGGGTTTTTAAGGATGATTTTACATGTGTTGGGGCATCCCACAAAAAACCTTATAGACCGACAAACAGCGGGAGCTGTGCTTTTCTTCACAAAACAAAATCGGGTTGGGCTGTGTCGTCTACACGGCCATAAATGTTATGAGTGATAACGTTTATAAGATGTTGAGATTAATTATTTAATTTCAATATAAATTATAAGCCAAAGTTTCTTTGCGCACAAATAAATGAGGGATTCCCTCTCTACAGTGTTTTAAACTATATATTGTAAATCGGTATTTTTAAATATCAATTTCATTTGAAATTTATGTGGAGGGTTATTACTTTAATTTAAAATAAATTATCCACCACAGTTTCTGTACTCACAAATTGAGATTAGAATTGCTTCGATCAGAAGAATTTGTAGATTTAAGTTTTAATTAAAATTTATGTGGAGATTAATTATTTTAATTTACAATAAATTATCTGCCATGGATTTTATACGTATAAATTGACACCATAATTGTTCCCGTCAGATGAAGCGTTCTCTCGCTACAGTGCTCTCAATAATTGTAAATAGCTATTTTGTAGTTTGTAATTTTAATTAAAATTTATGTGGAGATTAATTATTTTAATTTAAAATAAATTATCTGCCACAGTTTTTTTTTATGCACAAATTAGCACCAGAATTACTCCGATCAGAAGAGGCATTCTCTCGCCCTAGTGCAGTCAAGCCCTGTAAATTTCTATTTTGTAAATTTAATTTAAATTAAAATTAGTGTGAAAATTAATTATTTTAATTTATAATAAATTAACCACCACTGTTGCTTTACGCAAAAATTGACTTAAGAATTGCTCGGATCGGATGAGCCATATTCTGGCTACAGTTCGGATCGGATGAGCCATTCTCTGGTTCAAGCATTTAAATCGCGTGAAATCAAAGGTTCGCGGTCCGGCTTGCCTCGCCGCTTGAAGACATCGTTGCGATAATATTATGCGTGAGGCATGAAGCGTAAGGACCAACCTAAGAAATCATACATTTAAATTAAAAGTAATGCTTATAGTAATTCATTCATTTCAATTTTCTGAACATGCGGTGTAAGACGTGATCACGTCAAGAAAATATAAATTGGAAAAACGAAACTAAAATACCATGGGCACAATCGAACCCCAGACCTTAGCCGCTCTAGTCCAATACGCTATTACTAAGCCACGTTCAACCTAATAAAATTTATTTAGCTTTCATTGTTATATTGTTTCAAACACAGTATGCTATGAAGTTTATAATAGGAAAAAAATGTTTACCAAAAAATTCTCATGGCTTACTACAGCTCATAATATAAAAGTTTTTAAATAACTTGTAGTAGTGTTCGCATACATTTAGGAGCAAAAAAAAACGCGTACCACGTAGTTTTTTGTATAATTACTGTAAACATTATCAGGCGGAATGTCTATATCTATATCTATTCTATATTATATAAAATACAAGAATGTTCAACATTTTCTTAAGCTATAAATTTCCATTTCATATATCAATTATTAAGCATAGTTCAATAGCTCATGTGTTAGAGCGATGCGCTTTGAAGTTAAAGGCCTCGAGTTCGATTCCCGATAACTTCGTCTTTCTTTTTTTTTTTTATCAGATTAATGTTGGCCTTTATTAACAGTACATTCTTTTTTTAATTTCGAAGTATTCCTTTTGCAGAAGATGTTTGTATTTATTATGGCAAAAATGTTTCACATAAATAATAAAATTGTGCAATTGCACAGGGGTCCCCTAGTTTAATTTATGTATAGTAAAATATTTGGTCATTACATGAATACTAAAAAAATAATAAAAGTTGGTTCGATTTTCTCAAAAATAAGACCGTTGATTTTTTCTTTTTGTTGATGATAAAAGTTACATCATCTACCTGTTCACAAAATTTGAGGTTAATTGAAGCATTGCATGGGGATCATTTTAACAAAAAGGAGTAATATCAATTTGTTGATCTGTTCCCGAGGTCCTGCCGAACTTTTATAAGAAATATTCTTCTACGGTTAATACACCTTCCGAATTCCAGTAATAGTTCCCTAGGTGTCTTTAAGACAAAATGAATAAATTACCGTATATGTAATATGGAAATTATGCTGGTGAAAAAAAGTACTAGAATAGTCAGTGTGTGAAGTCGTGTTTTTCATTCGCTCAATTTTCTCCTGTTTTTGCTTTAATTTAATTTTAAAAAGTTGATAGTTTGTTGTATTTTTGGGTTTTATACCCGTTACAGTAAAAAATTCAACGTGAAGTTAATTGTTTCCATTTACTGTGGAATTTTAATTTTTTGGTTTTTTTCTAACCTAAAAAATTACACGAGAGAATTGAAAGTAAAGGAAAAAATTGTAGATTTTTGTGTTTTTATTTTTGAGTTGACTGATCGAAAATGTAGTGTAATGGCCGAAATTAAAAAAATCTCAGTGTGTGAAGTGTTTTAAATTAAAATTAAAGAAAATTAAATAATTAAATATGGAAAAATGTAATCCACCGGGATGCATTTATCAGGCAATATCTTTCTTGAATATCTTAAATTTGTAGTGAGGGAACGCATGAAATAACGCATGGTTTTAGGTTTGTGTGCGTTGTGCATAAGATTTTAAAATACAAACCATCCCATATTTTATTTAAACTGATATTGAATTGAGTCATATTGACATATGTACATACGCTGATTTTTTCTGTTCACGCATGGTTTTATTTTTTATTTTTTACCCATACTCGAACGTTTTGTATTTTAGTTTTATATAATAATCGACACAAGTGTCTTTATGTAGTTTGGTGTGTGATTTTAATATATGTATGTATATGTATCATGGAGCTAGGGGCTGTGGAGGAGAAATAAACAAACGTCAAGTGTAAGAAGTTCGGTGCGAGGGAGAGAGACAATAGAATGGTTTGGTGCCGAATTTTGATTTTTGTTCATTGCATTGGAATGAAGTGTGTTGCTTAAAAAAAAATAACTAAAGTTTGGAAATGTTTTGTTTTGGTTGCAAAGGCACAGAAGCTTATTATTTGGTTCAATGTTTTGGTAAAGTTGATTTTGTTATTGGGGATAACTTTTCTAGGGACGCATCATTGTTTTGCACTTTTGGTGCGGACCTGTTAAAAATATTGCCGTGGAATTTTTTCGTTTTGTTTGGAATGGCTTCAACCAAGCTTTGTTGGTGTAGACATTTTTGGAAAATTTTGGAGATTTTTTGATGTTTTGATTAACTTCTGACGGATAATTGTTTTCGGTTTTATTTTAGAACAGAATTGGCATTTGTTTTGTACAAGTTGCTGTTTTGATTGTCAAAGCGAAAGATTATTAATAAGTTGAGTTCAACTCGTTTTTGTTTTTTCTTTTGTTTCTTGCTTCTATGTTTTCTCCTTTACGAATATTTATATTTATAAAATCTCTCCAGTTGAACGGAACATTGAAAAAAGACCGGTTATTTATCTGGTGATTTCCTTTCCTGAATAAAATGTTACTGAAAAAAATGGACGGTTTGTTTTTGGAGGTGGTATTGGTCCATAATCTGATGAAACGAGGAAATGAAGGAATTGAGAATTGAAGATCAATAAATGAGATATAAGGGACTTTGAATTTTCTTGTTATTGCTTAACCCTCAGGGTACAGACTATAAAAAAGTCACGTTCAGTACTGACATGGGTTAGCCTAACCCGGCAACTTTGATTGGCTGTATCTTGGGCTGTAGTTGGCCAATTGAAACGTTTTTTTTTTAATCGATAGTCCATTTTGTCACAAATACGAGGGTGCTAATAGATTTATCGAATAATTTGTTTAAACAAAGATACATTTAAAAGTTTAAACATTTTGAAAATTTTTTTTGTGAAAAATCACTTTTTTTTTTAAATTGCATAACTTTGTGAAAAAAAAAGATATCGAAATTTTTCTTGTTGCATTTTAAAGATAAAAAGTTGTTCTTTAAAATGGCCGAATCAGTTTTTTGATCCATTCCAAAAACTATATTTTTTTTAACTTTGAAATCACCCGTTTTTTAAGATAGCGATAAAACGTTCCATGATTGATTTATCGTAACAAGGCACAACTGTAATATAAATAAATAACAAAATTGATTGTTGAATGAAAGTTTTATTGTTCAAAATATAAAAAAAACAAAATCAGACTGTATTTCCACATTCGCAGCATATTTTGGCTACATGGTCTCTGCACATAGCCTTATTACATTTGAGGCACTTACAGTTGCGGCAAAAATAATAGTAGTGCTTCTTCATAATTGCAACATATCCGAATTTTTCATACTTCTAAACAAAATTATGATATTATTTTCTTATTATGTAATAAATAATGGAAATTTGGAAAACAACATTTTTTAAAAACTATACTTTGTTTTCAAGGCAGTTTGTATTGAATAATTATGATTCATTCACTACTATTATTTTTGCCGCAGCTGTATAAAATGTTTTGCGGTAGAGAGAACTCGGACACAAGTTGCAGCGCTTTTGTTTAGCCATTTTGTTATCAACAAATTCATGTCTTATCTCCATGTCCTCTGGTAAATCTTTCGCCTTCAAAAAATCTTCAATCATACCGCGCAGTTTTATTCGCAACGTAGGGGTAGCTAGTCTAGCAGCTAGCGCAGGTTTAACAAGTTGCATCGCAAGTTCCATTCCATAACCAAATTTTTGGTAAAAATGAACACACGTTTATAATGAACAAAATTATTTGTCCTATGACAATAATGCGAATTCTACTGTACATAAGCATAGAGCATAATTTTGAGGGTAGGATACACAATAATAAATTTTTAATTAATAATAAATATTTAATTAATCATAAAAATATAAAAAATAGTAAATTGTACAAACCAAAACACTTTACTCCAGCCAAAACTCCAAAAAAAAAAATTTTTTTCTGTCTCCCGAAAATACGGATTTTGTAACGTTTAGTACTGACTGGGTGAGAAATACCCGAGGTGAACTTTCTAACTCGTACCACTCGAGCACCAAGCGCAGACTGAGGCTGCCACTCACGGCTTACACAGACACTACCACAAAGATTTTTTACCCCCCACTCCGGATCCCCACCTTCCACTTCCTTTTAAATGGCGCGACTTTCAAAATTTGTCTGGGTTACGGTAACCCAGTCAGTACCCTGAGGGTTAAATTAAAATTAGGGATAAGTTGTTCGCCGGTATATCTCTATTGATATCATTGTCAAAGATTTTTCTTTTTTGGATGGTTGACTTGCACCACTTTTCGAAGTAAACGGTCTATATAAAGATAGGTTGCATGTTGTTTGAATGTTATTTTCTCCAATAGTAATAATAGATAAACTTAATGATAAATAAGTCCTAGATAGGCTGAATGAATGATAAGGATAACTATATTTGACTCTACTGCAAACTCTTATTTAACAGACTTAAACAACCATTAGGTCATCAATATGTGCAAACGATTATGCTGTCGAGTCTTAACGGACAAATACACCCACCGCGAGAATTAATGATGGTGACACATCTTAGATTAGGGACACATCTTTATATACAGCACGAGAAGAGAAGACCGTTGGATATTAAGTATTGAGTACACATATTGATGAAACCTATAGCAACACGTATACCTATTCACTACTAACATATACTAACAATTAACAAAATCCAAATCTATAGTGTGAGAATCGTTTTACTTAACAAATTTTTTTAAATAAATTAACTATGTAGTTAGAAAATAACTTTGCTGCGATTACTGCCCTAGTTATATCTGTGACTAACATCCCAAATCCTTACAAACCTTTTGTGTTGAGGATGCAGGCAGGGCCTGGGCCCGCATAATTCTGTAATATGGTGCTCCCAGGTATCTTTACTTGATAATGGGTTAGGCATACTCCAGGAATGTGCTATACATACCTTGAATCACCATTATGGTTGGCCTGTAGATCTATATCATATCAACATATCATATTTAATATGGAAATTATGCTGGTGGAAAATAATATCTTCAACATTTAAAAATAAAAAAATCTACGTAGTAAGCTTTTAAATATAGTACAAGACATTCCTATTTCTGTGACATTGACATTTTGATCGATATACATATTAATATTGGTCAATTACTTTAATAAAATCGTATTTAAAGGTATTATTTCAGAGTAATAAATTCTCTTGGTTTTAAAGGTCGTATATGTATTAAATCTCAATAGCAAATTATTATGGGACGCCTTTAAAATAAAATCTCGCCGTTAGGGTGGAGCAGGTTAGGGTGGAGACATAGTAAAAGAAATGCTATGTGACAATGAGGTGGGCTTCGATGACAAAAGATAATTAACGTCAATTCTGATTTTTTTTATTTGTGTTATGAGTAAAGAATTATATCAGCCAGTTCTCACGTTGCTCACATAATCTGAACAAACGGCACAATTTTCTGAAAAGAAATTTTGAACATTGTGGATCTCTGTGAACGAACTAATTTAAATTCTCAAGCATTTGCAACAGTAACTGAAACTAATTATTAAATTCCGAAGATGAAGAATGGTAATTGCGACTTTGATTGCTGTTCAACAAGTGCCAGTTCTAAATAATCTAACGTCTATTATTAGGCGGCATGATAGTAGAAGTTTTATATTGCTTTGGCCAATTGTGATATTGAGGAAGGGGTCTCCAAATTTAAGAAAAGCCATGACATCTTTTATGGACCTTGCCCAAAATACGGAAAAATGCTTGTAAAATATAAATGGTTGGTTTGGTGGTCTTTAACAGACGCTTATGGCAAAAATGTCGTTCGAGGAGTCGGATAGACCCAATTTTTTTACTTGTTGTTGTATGCCTCGTCACAAAAAAATATGGCCATTTGTTTACATATTTAGAGCTAACCTTAGTAACTTAGAGTAACTCTGTATTTATTTATTTATTTTTATCTATTGAGAGCAAACAGGTACGCCCAATAACACGCGGCTACATTACCCTGCCGTGATTTTTTCATCATTTTTTTTTATTTATTTATTAGCCAACAGTACCATTGTACATCTGGTAGTATAAAAAAGTTAACATGAAATCAATACAAATTATATAATTCAAATTAGCTTAATAAAAATTTCTTAACAACACTTTTAAATTCGTTTCTGGATAAATTAAAATCGAACACAGCAGAAACATTATTAAATATTCGACTTGAATTAAAAATTGGATCCGACATACCAAAATTCGACCGATGGAAGCGGAGACTAATCTCAAGGCCTCGGTGCCTGAGTGATCGCGCGGGTATGCCTAATGAATACAACGACAGTAGTTGTGAACTATCAATTCGGCCCATTATAACGTCGTGCGCGAAAAGTGCGCATGAAACTTGCCTACGGATGGACAATGGTTCAATATTTAGTACCAGGCAACGGCCCAAATATGGCGGTAGCACATACCTAGGAGCGTTTGCCTCCCGAGGGAGACGCCTTAAAGCAAACATCAGAAATCGCTTCTGAATTGATTCTACACGGCTAGAGGAATTGTTATAGTACGAATTCCAGACAACTGAGGCATATTCCAAGTGCGAACGAACTAATGACACAAAGAGGACTTTTAGAGTATACGGATCATTGTAATCTTTTGAGAAACGGACTAAAAATGCTAACATTGAATTAACCTTGCTGATACATCTATCAATATGATCTATAAACGATAAATTTCGAGAAAATAAGACACCTAAATCTATAAAAGAATGGACCCGATCAATCATAACTCCATTTAAAAATAAGCTATTATCACAGCCATTTCGTCTTCTTGAAAAGTTCATAACTTTACATTTTGAAACGTTTAGGCAAAGCTTATTAAGGTTACACCATTCACAGAAAATATTTAATTTCTGTTGTAGATTTAACAGGTCACCCTCATTTTTAACCTTGCAAAATACTTTTACATCATCAGCATCAGCATAAATCAAAAACTCACAATGTTTGAAGCACCGCTTCACATCGTCTATGAATGCAATAAACAAAAGAGGCCCTAGATGACTACCTTGTGGAACACCAGACAAAACATTTATATCTCTAGATAAAAAATTATTTAAAAGAACTTTTTGAGTACGGTTCGTTAAATAAGACAAAATCCATTTTAAAGGAAGAACGTCGCACTCGAGTTGTTCTAGTTTCTTTACAAGTAAGACATGGTCAATTTTGTCGAATGCCTTACTAAAATCAGTAAACACAACTTCAACACTGTCACCACCTTCTAATGCCAAAGTCAAAAAATTTACGAACAGAACAAGATTAGTCACAGTTGATCGTCCCGGGTAAAACCCATGCTGGTTCTCAGAAATGGAATTTTTTATTAAGTAAAAGATTCTGTCTTTGACCATCGATTCAAATAATTTAGGAATAGCCGATAAGATTGAAATACCTCGGTAATTTTCAATATCTGATCTCCGTCCACTCTTGAAAATTAGCTTAGTGAAACTGGATTTCCAAATTGAAGGAAATACTCCATTCGCCAAACTCAAATTGAAGAGGTACGTCAGCGGTTGAATCAAACCATAAGCACATTCTTTTAACATAATAGGATAAATTTTGTTCGGGCCACTACTCATACTCACATTAACATTCAATAATGCCTGCAGAATGTCATCGGTGCTAAACTGAATATGAATGTTAGAATTATTACTAAAATCAAAGTCGAAATCATCATTTGAAGATGGGACATACACATTTTCAAAAAATGCTGCAAACATGTCAGAGATACTATGTGGATCACTTACAGTCACAGAATTGAAAGACATTTGAGAGGGAATACCTCTACAGCTCCGCTTCGAATCAACATAGGTCCAGAAACATTTAGGATTGATTCTAATATTCGATTCAATCTCAACAATATATGAATTATACAAGAAACGATTTAAAACTTTAAATTGAGCTCTAAGAGCCATGTTTCGGCGACACAAATGACATCATAGTCATTTTCCAACACCGATAAATACAGTTCATGTGATTTTGAACGAATACCGCTAGAGTTATGATAATAAATGGATAACGTGTCATTATGGTTAACTCCAGCAGAAATCGGTAATGCAGGTTGAGTGATAGGTGCATACATCGGCATTCTCTCAACCTCTACAATTTCATTCCCACTACTTAATATGCTTGCCGTATTAACAAGCTTTAGATGCCCACAAGTTATAGTTTTTAATTGCTAATATAAAGTTTGATTTTGTTTCTGTTTTAATAGTCTTTTATAAACTGGGCAATGCTCACTTTTTGTATCATGATCAATGATAAGATCAAGAAGACCCCATTTTTCCTTTACTCTGCAGCAATTTAAACACGTTTTTTTTGTGGATTCACAAACACTGGCTATATGTCCTTTATCACCGCACTTATAAGTTATAACAGCAAGATCCTATAGTACAATTGTTAGCTGTATGTTTAAATCCCAAGCACTTAAAGCATCTTAACAATTTACAATGTTCATAGACCACGCATCTATCCCATTCTATGTTTACTTTCCCACTTTCAATAATTTGCTTAAAAGCTTCACCATCCACTTCAATTATTGCATTAAAAGCACTGTCTTTTTTAAATGATTTATACACTTTATGACACTTGAGATCCTTAAATTTAAATTTGTTTTGTGCTTTAACGGCTTTAACAACATTTTCCGTCGAAATATTATCACTCATTCCAACAATTAACAGTCTAGGATTTTCTAATTTTGGAATACTTATGTTGTAATTTTTCCCAATTTTTCCTTTCAGCTCACTTTGAATCTTTTCTGCTGATTCCTTATTTACACAATTTATTATCAAGCCATCATTGTTTTTTAATTCACTCATACTGCTTATTTCCACCGACAAGTTTACTGGATTTATTACATCCTTTATTTCTTGCTTTGTAAGAGCGTTCAATTTATTTTTAATATTTTCTTTTGGTTTTATAAAAACTGGAAGTTTTAAACTTTCTGCGTATGACAGGGATTTTGAACTTTTGTTATGCTTCTCGGTGCCACCGAAATTAGCATTATTTTTTAAGTCTATGATATTATCTACAACACTATTTAATTTTTCTTCTACATTATTAATATTATTTTTATTTATTTTTAAATATTTTAAAATTTCTCCTAAGTCCAGTTTTATGATTTTATATTGATCGGCACACTCATCACAAACAAAATTAATGTATTTATTACTTTTAGTTAATTCCACATCATAATCAGTCAATTGTACACATTTTTTATGAAATTTTTTATTGCACACTCCACTACACGTTATATCCAATGAATCAGATCTGCTAGATCTGTTGCTGCATTTTGCGCAGTTCTCCATTGTAAAAGACTAATTAATTAGCCTTTTTCAATAATTTGTTGTGTTTATTTTATTATTTAGATTGTATAATAGTAACCAAATAAGTTCACAAATTATGAAAAAAAAAAAATATGTATTGCAAATTTTTTTTTATTATTTTGGAAAAAAAACACGTCCTGTTATTTCAACGACTACTCTCATTTTGACAGTACTACTCTCATCACTCGCCGGAAATCGAACCCGGGACCTCCGGAGCTTAAAGCAAGCACAAGCATGCTAACCACTGTGCCGCCGGGGCGGCAATCCGACAAGTTGTATTAACTAGACTTGAGCTAGTTTCGAGAAAACAGGAAATTAAAGTTTACAATGTCACAATTCATTTATTTTTATCTTTTAATTAAGATAAATACAGATAAGATTTTAAACGTTTATTTAGAGATATTAGAAGCTTAAAATTTAGTTACAATCCAGATTATTGGAGAATGTACTACCTTGTTACGTTGAAAATAAATAGAATTCAAATAAGAGAAGTTAGAAAATTGCTGTTAAAAATATATAATTTTATTTAATAACTCAAAACATAACTTTAATAAACAAACTATTCACTTGGTATACAAAAAATAAAAATTGTCAGATAATTAATTCGGCAAAATAATTAAAGGAAATTATTCAGTTTTTTTCATTTATCTATCACATATTTCAACTTACGATCCTCATGGTACTACGTACTATTTTGGAATTTGTTTTCGTTTTTTATAAATGTGTAATGTGTACATATTATTTTATCTATTGTTTCGAAATATCAAATTTGGTACAAAATATGTGACGGTACAAACTTTCTTTTACTGGCATCGGATCGATAGTAAATTCTTTGTATAATTCGTACATTTTATTTATTAGTCTTAGCCCTGCAATAGTGAGACTCAATCCTACAAAAGCCGTGTTTTCCATGAGAACTGCACTAGAACTCGATAAACTTTAAACTCCTTTTATTCTATGTAAACCGAAAAAAAATAAATTCAGAAAGCGCGAATATGTAGTGCATTTAGCATAAATACATATTTTAAGTTTACAAATTTTCCCCTTAAGTTACTTCATCAATATTTTCTTATTTTTTGCTGACGTCATTACACGCGACTACACTCGATAAATTTTCGGTTTTATCAAGTGTAACTAAAAAATAGGCTATTTGTAATTATTTATTGCTGTAACAGCGTAAAATGTGAATTTATGTTAAATGCACTACATATTTGCCTTTTATCAATTTATTTTTTTTTTTTCGGTTTACATAGAATTAGAAGGAATTTAAAGTTTATCGAGTTCTAGTGCAGTTCTCATGGAAAACACGACTAAAGAGTGTAGACGTGAGCCGCTACATTTGCAATTTTCTCCTGTGGTGTTTTATTGGAACCATTCCTTTACTATTTTTACCATCAATATCCATTAATGAATGATAACTGACGTTGTAAAATACATTCCTACCAAATCCAAACCACTTTTATGTAAAACAACAATTTAAAAACAAAACCGCTGTTCAAAATTCAAATAAATACATACAAAACAATTAAAATTTGAATTTGGGTTAAAGTTTTGTTCATTCTTTGAATTTGATTTCTACGATTTTAATGTAAAACATACAATAATTTGACTGCATAATTTGTTTTCGATTCTTCTTATCTCACTTTATGGATAACTAAAATAATAAATTTATACTAAACGAACGTATGTGAAATAATTTCCATTTAAATATTTAATAAAAAAAACAACTTACTATAGAAAAACAATGGGATATGTCTTCTACACACAAATCGAAAAAATTTTGTATTTTTTACCACCCATGTCTTCCCGCAGCAAGGGTACCTTGGGAGGATGATTAAAATAAAATAATAAAAACAACAATAAAAATATAAAGCTCGATTCGTACATATTTGTGATATTACTTTGATTAAATTAGCATGTTTGTGATGAATATTTTAATAATTTTTTACGGAATTTAAAATTTTGAAGCTAAACTTTTAAAATAAAAGAAAAAATTGTTTTTTCTTGTTGTGTAGAATGACAATCGAGATTTTGAACAATTGTGATTATGAAGATTAAAAGCTTTCCCGCTTAGTTGTTGTTGGGGTGATAATAAATAATTTCACACTGATTTAATTATTGACAGATTTTTATAATCTGTAGAAGATGATGAAGAATTTATATAATATTTTGTTTTTGTATTGGAAGTAGATAAAAAAGTAAGAACATCAGTTGATTAGTTAGGGGGGCGCCGAGCCAATGATGTATTAAAATAAGATACCTAAATTACAATTATGTTTTCAGGAATACCATGAATAACTCTGTTAAGTGAAACAATTTTGTTTTTTTATTAGCTAATGGAATTGAAATTGTAAGTCATCTTTTCGCAATAATAAATTCTCGTTAGGAATTTGATTTTCTTTTAAAGAGGGTGGCATTTTGAAACTTATTATGTGACATACCGTTTTTGTTTACATCACGCGTACATAGTAAATATTTTTTCAAACTAAAAATTTCATAAATTATCAATATAAAAAAAATATACCGAATTTAATAAAATTCAACTATGGGAATGAGGTATTACTTCCATATTTGTTTACATTTGTCGTACAAACAATTATAAAATTCAAATATATTTGAAGTTTAACCTGAATTCAAGTCCTACTTTAAGTAACTAGGTCAGGAAATCTCTATTGTACTTTTCTTTTCATTAAGTCTAACAATTCACAGAAGGATTTGGTCAAAATACTTCATGGGTTTTATAGTGTAAATTGAATAATATTCTCAGTCCAGTCGCCGATTTGGAAGTGGCTATTTCAATTTTTTTAAACCTTCACTCTGTATATAGTGGTACTATCACGTTGTCTGTGTATAGGGGTCAATCTGACCCAACGGATACCTTCATATATTTCATAGGGAAAGTAAATAAATACTACGAAATAAATACTAAGAAACGTACTTTATTAATTTTAAAATCGATTGGGGTCAATTTGACCGCAATGCATAGAGTAAGGGTAAAGAAAATATTTTTTCAAGTTTTCTATCGTTTCAAACAAACGCTAGATCGAAGGGAAAATGAAATCTGGAGCTCTGAAAATCTGAAGGTCGAATTATATTATCTTTCAGTTCATACACATTCTGTGTGACAAAGAAATTCAATATTTTCAAGCTTGAAAAATTCTATGGGAAAAAGAGAAAGGTTAAAATAGATCAGGGCTGTTTAGAATTTTATTCATTGGATTGGAACAAAGTGGGTTGTTTAAAATAAAACTCTCAAAAGTTTAAAAACTATTTGTATATTAGTTTGCAAATACATACACACATAATTAATTTTATTAATAATTTCCTAAAAACATGGAATATCTAAGCAAGTTAATTTTTTTTCGTTAATGTTATGACATTAAGCACTTCATTTTTGATAAACTATTAATATTATTTTAAAAATATAATATTTAGTTATAATTTTAATAATTTATTTTTTAATTATTTGGTTTCACTTGATAATTTTTGATTTTCACAAAAAAAACTATGCACAATAAATATGTATAAACTGATTGAAAGAAAGACCAACCATATATTTTTTATATATCTGTCCCTCTGCAACATCTACGCCCTAAATAGAAGATTTTATTTAGGAAAAAAATTGTTTTTAGTCTATGTTATGCTGATTTTCCATCGTCAATAGTATAATAGCATAATAGTATAATACAATTATACTATTATTCCTTGTCGGTTTTCCATCGCGCACGATGAAGTTAACACCAATTAAAGTTATTTTTACTTGAACGTAGGTATAATTCCTATTTTGAAAATTTTAACGTATATTCATAAATAAAAAAACAATTTTCCATGATTTTTATAAATAAATGGCGATATTCACAAAGTTAATTTCACAAAAATAACTTTAAATTCCATTATAATATTTGAACAAGCTATACAGATTCACGAAAAAAAAAATCGAATGCTAATTTTGCGAATTGTCAAAATAATACACTGTCAGATAAATTTACAATGTTAAAAACACAATTTGCTACCTATTATATTTTTGATAGCTAGTATAATGAAATATTATAATTATACTATTATACTATGAACTTCGGTTTTCCATCGTCATAGTATAATAGCAAAATACTATTATACTATTATACTATGACGATGGAAAATCGGTATTAGTATCTTTGGTATGATACTGTTATATCCACTGAACTACGAAATTACTTCCTCTAGTACTTTCTTATTCTATTACTTTTATTATATGTAAAACTACTGAAATAATGACACTTCTAATAAAACCATAAATGAATAAACACGTTATAATAAATCAATCTACAAGTATTTTATTTTACAATTGAAATTACAATTACAAATTACAACGGCTACAACAATTGGGGACGAGGAGGTAAGAGAACGTAAGAGGATTTAAGAGAATTTAAGAAAACCCCAATTTTTTATTACACGTGTACAAAAATTACATAACCTCAAATTGCAATTTCACAATCTCAACATGACGACAGAGTCATTATTAAATGTTTTAAAAATTTAATACTACGACAAAAATACAAAGTGGTCTAGATGGGTAGAAAGATTGGAAACAGCATTTGGAATTTTCAAAATCACCAACATTGATGAAAAGAAAAATTTATTGCTACATTACATGGGTAATGAAACATACGACATAATTTCCGATAAATTGGCGCCGCTAAAACCCAATACAAAAGCATACGACGAAATAGTTCAAATATTGGGTAATTATTACGAATCAGAACCACTAGAAATTGTTGATAATTTTAGATATCAACTACGTAAACAACATGATGGAAAAACAGTTAGTGAATTTGTTAATGCATTACGTAAATTGGCAATTACATGCAAGTTTGGTAATTACCTGGATACAGCTTTACGAAACCAGTTAGTGTTAGGCTTACGATCATCCAAAATTCAAAATAGACTACTGGAATACAAAGAATTAACACTACAGAAAGCTATCGAAACAGCAACAGCAATGGAATTATCAGCTAAAGGTGGTGCAGAAATACACATACAAAAAGGCTTGGATCAACAAAAAGTATTACATGTGGTCGAAGATAAAAAGTACAAAAAACATACAAAAAATTCAGGTAACCTTACATTTCATAATAATAATAATATTAACGATAAAATTTTTTTCTAAAAAAACACAATGTTACCGTTGTGGTAATAATACATATTTAGCAAATAAATGTAGATATATTAATACAAAATGCTATTATTGTAATATTAAAGGTCATTTAGAAAAAGTTTTTTGTAAAGCTAAATCAAAAATTAATATTAATCATACAAATGCAGAAACAAATTTTATTGATATTAGGGAAGTTTGTAATATTGTTGATGTTAACGATAGAAATAAAATTTGGTTAAATTTACAATTTGTATTTAGCTTAAAAGTATTAAATTTAATCTTAATTTGCCAACTCTCATTGTATGATCCTTTAAATATCTATACAAATTTAAGTTTTATAAACTTCACTTCTCTATTTATTGTAAATTTACAATAAGTTATTTAATATAATAACCGCCTACATCTAAATAGTACAAAAACATTAAGTTTGAGATATTTGTGTACAAGCAAATTATTTACAAACTCAATTTTTATACTTCTGTTATATAATAGGCCCGATTCTGCCTTCCAAAATTTTATGTTATGTTATGTTATTTTTGTTTTCTCAATACAAATTCAAATAGGAAGCGGGGAAATAAAATAACATAACATGAATTTTAACGTTGCAGAATCGGACCCAATATACTTGTAAATTTCAATCAATACCTCAATATACTATAAATCTAGGAGGCATTGATTCGACTGTTCGTAGATGTTGTTTTTGTATTGCTTGCCAATTCATTCAATTTCGTTTCAATATTCTTTTGTTTTTTCTCGAATCTGTCTAACCTTGCCTAAAAAAATTTCAATTCAAAAATAAAAGAAATACTGTCGCTTTTTTCGTTTCACATCGCTTCTTCATTTTTTGCTTGTAATTTTTGTTTTGTTTCATCGATTTTAAAAATCACCCAAGAACTAAAGAACTTTCACTTCAAACTAAAGAAGTTTCACTTCAAAAATATGTAAATATGTTCGGATTTTTGAACGTCGAAGTACCTATTATACAATAATATTATAAAACCTCTGTATGTTGGACACTCAAGGGACTGAGGAAAATGTCCAAGTTATAGAGGTGTCCAACATATAGAAATTTTCCAAAATCAATCCATTAAAACATTGCTCCTATAATTTGTAATAAATATTTTTTATTTCTTTGTTATTTTATTGACATTAGACCAAAAAACATGACATTTTATTCAACAAAAATTAAAAAATCCTTCATTGGAAGTATGATAGTTCATATACATAAATACATTTGTACATACATATGAACATACGTATGCATTAGTACATATTCAAATTCAATTTTCATACATACGTTTGTACTTTATACATTTGAACAAAACAATACACTGTACTAGATTTGGCTTTAATTTTTAAAAAAATCTGTAATCGATGTTTGTTTTTTTGACTTCGCGAATAATATGTGGTTATTCATTTTTCGTTCTAGGTTCGCTACTTCATTAAACATTGATGGAACTGTATTTAATGCAAATTTCTTTAGAATCTGCAAACTCCTTACGGCCTCTTCTGTTGAAACTGGATCCTCTTCTTCTATATCAGATTCAACATCCTCTACATCATTTGTCGCATTATCCATAATTGATTGAATTATAGCATCCTGATTTGGTTCACAACAAGTAGATAAAGCGTCATCCATCGATACAAATTCTCCAAATGTCTCTGCCGTTACCCCCAATACATGCTCTGGAACTACAATTTCTTCTATCTCTTCTAAATCAACATTTTCAGTTGAAAGTATTGAAAAGCCGGCTTTCTTAAAGCAATTTTTAATACAATCCGTCGATACTGTTTTCCACGAATCGTGGATCCAAGTTACACAATCGAGGACATTTATACACTTGGACACATCTGCCGCAGTCATCTCACTATTTCCAACATGTTCCAGTGTAACCACTACCTTTTTTAAGATGTTGTTTCGGTATATGCTTTTAAAATTTTTGATAATCCCTTGATCAAGTGGTTGAATTCTTGAAGTCATTCTGGGCGGTAAAAACTTTAATTTCACATTTGTTAATCCCTTTACGTCGGTATGCGCTGGGCAGTTATCAACAGCAAGCAAAATTTTTCGATTATTTTTCCTCATTGAAAGATCGATGCTGCGAACCCATTCCTCAAAAATTTGAGACGTCATCCATGCGGATTTATTATTACGCCATGTAACCGGAAGATCCTCAATTTTTAAATTTCTAAAAGCTCTAGGCTTTTTTGACTTTCCGATTACTAGTGGCTTCAGCTTCTCACCCGCAGCACTAGCACACAACAACACCGTTAGCCTTTCTTTGGATAATTTTCCACTGTTGCATTTTTCTCCTTTTAGAACAAGGCTTTTATCAGGCATTAGTTTGAAAAAGAGTCCTAATTCATCGGCATTGAACCAATCCTTTTCTTCATAACCCTCAACAAAAGCGGAAAATGTATTGTGAAATTCGTCGACGTCGTTCTCCGATACCTCATTCACTTCACCACATAAAGTTTTGTGTTGAATTCCATACCGCGTCCGAAATTTTTCCAACCAACCATTGGATCCCTTAAAATCAGGAATTCCTAATTTAATTGCAATTCCTTTGGCACATTCCTGAATCATTGGCCCTGATATTCGAGCGTTAGCTGCTCTCATCTGTTTAAACCATTCAAATGTTGTGGTGTTTACCTCCTCAAAATTGGTTTTTGGTCGCTTTCTTTGCATATTTGAATTTTCTTCTTCGAACCGTTGCAAATACTCCGCCTTACGCGCTTTTATATTTCCTACCGTTGATTTGGATATTCCAAATTTCTCGGCAGTGTTCCGTAAGCTGTTATTTTTTAAATAATTTATGACATCAACTTTGTCCTTAACGCATAATTCTTTAATTTTTTTTTTATCCATTTTATATTCAAATTAGTAAAGTTGTATATACAACTGTAGAATTAAACAAACTAAAATTATAACTAACCTGCTTGATACAACATGAAACCTAAAAATTAAAATAGCAATGTCCGTTACAATCATTTGCTGATACAGTTATTTATCAGGGATTACCCATATTGGACATGTTTGCTTAAAATTCATTAATTTTACTTTTACATTAAGCTTCTTCTAGTTACTCCTACCCTGAACTCAAATACAAATTCGACACATAAACATTATTACACAGTTACATTTACATATAAACAATACGTACGAAAATCAATCGCACGATTTTTTGTATCCTATCTATTTTACATAGCCTATTATGCATGTGTTTGTTTTAATGAAATTAATAAAAATCCCCACCACTTTATTTTATAATTTTTATGTGTCCAATATATAGAGGAGAATTTATTCAACAATAGAATAAAATCTTATACATAAGTGTCCAAGTTACCAACATACAGAGGTTGTCCAATTTATAGAGTGTTTTAGGAATTTTTAGGTAATATTTGTATGGAATTTCAAGGGACTGAAAGAAAATGTCCAAGATACAGAATTGTCCAACATATAGAGGTGTCCAAGTTTGGAGGTTTTTATTTCTAAATTAAAATTATACGTAGCAGACACGGATAGACATCCTTTATTGGGTCGAGAATGGTTACGTCATTTAAAATTGAATTGGAATGAAATATTAAATGAAAATTTTTCAAATATTAATCATATTGAAAATAATACAACAACTACAAAACAAAAATTACAAAAATTGAAAATTAAATACGAAAATGTTTTTAAAATAAATACAATTGGTAAAATAGCAAATATGCAAGCAAAATTACGTTTAAAAGAAAATACAATACCAGTCTTCATGAAAGCTAGAAATGTACCATTTGCAATAAAACAAGCATGAATTAGAACACATGAATTAGAAAAATTGGAAAATGAAGGTGTACCAATAAAAGTAAATCAAAGTAATTGAGCTACACCAGTGGTACCAATCGCTAAAATTAATAAAATTAGATTATGTGGCGATTACAAGGTAACTGTTAATCCAAATTTAATTATTGATGAACATCCATTACCAACCTTAGACGAATTATTTTCAAATACGGCAGGTGGTCATACATTTACAAAATTAGATTTAACAAAAGCATACTTACAATTAGAATTAGTACCAGAAGATAGAGAGATTCTAACTCTTAAAGGTTTATACCAACCTACAAGGTTAATGTACGGTATCGCCTCAGCTCCTGCAATTTGGCAACGAAAAATTGAAACAATACTTCAAGGCATACCAGGTGTTACGGTATTCTTAGACAATATTAAAATTACTGGCGAAAATGATGAAGTACATTTACAAAGATTAGAAGAAGTTCTAAACAGATTGAACAAATACAATATGAAAGTAAACATAGATAAATGTGAATTTATGCAAGAAAATATACAATACTGTGGCTATATAAATAACAAAAATGGTGTAAAAAAAATGCAAACCAAAATTGCTGCAATACAAAATATGGCAGTTCCGAAAAATAAAGACCAAGTACGTGCAATGGTAGGTTTAATTAATTACTATGATAGATTTTTAAAAGATCTAAGTACTATAATTATTTATCCAATTAATAATCTTTTAAAAAATAATACGAATTTTATTTGGGATAAAAATTATAAAAATGCATTCAAAAAAATTATAGAATTAATACAATCACCTACAATATTGGCACATTACGATTCAAACTTACCATTACTATTAGCTACAGATGCTTCACCATATGCGGAGTGGGAGCAGTATTAAGTCACAAATACCCCGATGGTTCGGAAAGACCAATATATTCTGCTTCACAAACATTATCAGAAACGCAGAAACGATATAGCCAAATTGATAAGGAAGCATATGCAATAATTTTTGGTATAAAGAAGTTTTATCAATACATTTTTGGTAGAAAATTTACACTCATTTGCGACAATAAACCAGTTTTACAAATTTTATCACCAAAAAAAGGTTTACCAACTATGGCTATTAATCAAATTGAAACATTACCAATTACTGTACAAGAATTAGCCAAAGCAACGGCAAGAGATGAAAATGTTAAAATTTTGATACAAGGATTAATTAAAGGTGAAAATGTACACTCAAAACATAGATTTGGAATTGATCAGATTGAGTTTTCGTTACAAGGAAATTGTTTGATGAGAGGTACAAGAGTGTATATACCATCAAATTTGAGACGAGAATGAAAGAATTGGCTCGAATGTACTGTTGGTGGGAAGGAATGAATAATGAAATAGAACATATAGTAAAAAATTGTTCAAATTGCCAAATGTACAAATTGAATCCAACAAAAGTACCATTACATTTATGGGAAAAAGCAACTAAACCATTCCAACGAGTACATGTCGATTTTGCTGGGCCATTTAAACGTAAATATTATTTGATATATGTATATAGATGCATACTCAAAATGGCCAGAGGTAAAAATACTAAATGATATTACAACGAATACAACAATAAACAAATGTAGAGAAATTTTTAGTACATTTGGAATTCCAGAAATATTAGTCAGTGAACATGGCGTACAATTTACATCACGCGAATTCAAATTTTTTTTGAAACACAATGGTATACAACATAAATTGGGTGCACCATATCATCCAAGTACAAATGGACAAGCCGAAAGATATGTACAAACTATTAAAAATAAATTACGATCATTGAAATGCAATAAAGAACAATTGAATGCAGAATTATACAATATACTATTAACGTTTAGGAAAACTCCACATCCATCGACAGGAAAATCACCATCACAATTAGTTTTTCAAAGACAGATTAGACTACGACTACTACCTACAACTACAAATGAAAAAAATAAATTTATAAAAAATTCTACAAGAAATTTAGTTATTGGCGATAGAGTAGCTTGTCGTGAAAAGATATAAAATGGAGATTTGGTACAATTACAAAAAGAATTGGATTATTAAGTTATGAAATACAATTAGATGATGATAGAAAATGGCAACGTCATATCGATCAGTTAAGAGTTGTTGGTTCCGATGTGCGCGGAGAGATCAGTGATAATGTGAATAATGATATTTATGATGATACTTCCACGTCCAATACCGATAACAATCAAAATAATTTAAATTCTAATAATACAATATGTTCCTAATGTAAATCATACAAATGTTACCGATTTAAATAAGACTATGTATTACAAATGAAAATAATGAAATACCAATTAATATAAATGAAAATATTGTATTAGAGTCAGAAAACATTGTAAACGTAAATAATGAAAATAATACTATTCCTAGATCTAACATCACAAATGTAAATTATGATAATAATTCTATACGTAGATCTAAGAGAACTATTAGAAAGAATAATAGATTAAATTTATAAAATGAATACAATTACTAGATACATGAATGATTAATTACTGAGGGCAGAGTTGTTATATCCACTGAACTACGAAATTACTTCCTCTATTACTTTCTTATTCTATTACTTTTATTATACATATGTAAAACTACTGAAATAATGACACTTCTAATAAAACCATAAGTGAATAAACACGTTATAATAAATCAATCTACAAGTATTTTATTTTACAATTGAAATTACAATTACAAATTACAACGACTACAACAGATACATAATCAATTTATACTAAACGTTTCCGTTTAAACATTTAATTCGTATTGGCTCGCTATATGTTACGTATAGATCGTGATATTTGTTCATTTTAGTACCGCAATTGTCGCTAGTGTGAATTATCCTTTCCATGACAAATGAGATAATTTACACTAGAACACCTAGCGTAAATGGTGGCGAAGTTGATGTCTAGTACAAGTGCTAAACATGATCTATCGTGTTTATTATGTATTTACATAACACTAGAATAATAACTAATTTACATTCAACGACATTCGACGTCTGCAAAAAAGATGAAACACAACATAGGAAAAACTACAAAGATAAAAAGAGAAAAAATAATCATCTGCTTAAAAAAGTCAATTGAAACCCGAGAAACAAACCCAAAAGTCGTCGTCTGCTTTTTTTTGCAGATGTCGAGTTTCATCTTTTTTCTGTAAAATCGTCGATGCGTGAATAAATAACTATAATAAGTTTACATAAACAAGAAAATCAATCATTTGTATTAGTTTATGACATTTTTTGTTTAAATTTATTTTTTAATATGTAAAGAAATCGATTTTTTGATTTGACATCTGCATCTGCAAAAATCTTTGAATGTAAATCAGTTTTAACCAAACTCGTCCAAATGATTCGTTGTACTTTATTGAATGTTATTATTGTAATGAAAATGTATCATGAGTTTTAATATAATTATTAGGGGGACCCATAAGTAATCAATTATTTCTGCGCAATTAAGACGTGTTTTATTGTAGTATATGACAAATTATATTGTGGACTTATTATTTTTAACAATAACAAAATTTGAATCGTTTATTCTTGAAAGGGCTCATGTCCATTTTTTCAAATTATTCAGGAAATAAAAAAAACTTTTTTGACATGAGACCTTTCTAGAAATAAATGATTTTTTTGTTGCATGGTAGGTACCGTTCCATTAACCATATGGTAATTACGTCTTGTCATAAAACGTATATAGGTGTCTGTGATACAAAACCGTCATAATACTAATTTTGACAAAAAGTGGACATGAGCCCTTTCAAGAATAAACGATTCAATTACAGTTTTGCAAAAAGAAAATGGCGGCTATTTAATGAACCTTCAGAAGAACACATAAGTCATGGTATGCTGTTTCAATTTCGATCGGGATATAATGCAACAACTGCAACAACAAATATTTGTGATATCTACGGTGATGTTTTGAAGGTCAATAAGTATCAGCGTTGATTTAAGAAATTCGCTAATGGTGATTTTGACCTATTGGACAATGTTTGAAGTGGGACACCATCTAAATTTGATAATGATGCTTTGCGATCAGTGGTTGAATCGGATCCAAAACCGAGCATACAAGAAATAGCCGACACGCTTCGGGTCTCCCTGGTCGACAGTGCAAATATAGCTCCATGTGATTGGAAAAGTATCCCGACATGGTATTTGAGTTCTACTTTAATTGTCGACTTCAAACAAAGACCAGCGGCGAACCATTTGCACATCGTTATTAACTAGGCAACAAAGAGGTCAATTTCTTAACAGAATTGTGACCGGCGATGAGAAATGGGTGCTGTACAGCAATTTAAAACGCTTCAGTCAGTGGCTTTCTCCAAAACAACGAGCTATACCTACACCTAAACCGGGTCTGACACTGAAAGGTCTTATTGTGCGTTTGGTAGGACTGAATTGGAAAACATCAATTTGAGCTACTAAAACCGGACGAAACAGTTACAGCTGATGTTTATTGCCAACAATTAAAACGTCCACGTAATAAATTAGTGAAAAACGGCCGGATTTTGTCAAAAGAAAACATGTGATTTTGCAACACGATAATGCCAGACCTCACGCAACTAAACAAACAGAAAATAAAATTAAACAGTTTGCCTGGGAAGTTTTACCGCATCTGCCATATTCGCCTCACATCGTGCCATCGGATTACCATTTATTTAGATCAATGGAACATTCCATTGAAAATAAAATTTTTCGAAATGTGAACGATGTCCAAACATACCTTGAAACATATTTTTCATCACAATAAACACATTTTTACAGGAGGGGTATCAAAAATTTGCCGATGTGATGGCAAAAGGTGTTGGTTAATGATGGTGGATGTGTAATTGATTGAAAAATAATCAAAAAATATTTTGGCTCATATTTGTGTTTTACTTTGAAATAATTGATTACTTATGGGTACCCCTAATACTTTGTTTTCACTTAAAAAGTTGTCATAAATTTCATGGTAATACTCGCTTAGTTATACAAATAACAGAATTCGATAAATCTAACATTTTGATAACCCGTTATTTTAAAAGATCGGTAGTTCTACAGTCTTCCCTCGAATAAAAGAACTAGTCCTTGAACACTAATTATCTATTTTTGAGAAATTATAGAAATTAATTCGAATAAAAGGACTTGCAAATATATGGACCAGTCCTTTTGTTCGAATAAAAAGAACTGATTCATTAAAACAAATAAAGATGGTATTGTTAATACTGACTAATAAAACAAAATGAGAAATGTTTAGCTGTTATCAGAACCATCTTGAAGTGAATAGAGCCGGCATGTGAAAAATGAACTTAAAATAAGGGATATAGAAACACTAAAAATTCATTTATTTTCATAGTGTTTATATGAAAAATCGCGATTTCGATTGACGATAAAATATGAATTAAAAGTTAAACCCAGTTAAATAATTTTTTAAGAAATCGCTAACAAACAACTCAATGTCTTACTCATTTAAAACACAGATTCTCAAATTTCCATATTTTCCAGCAATAATCAAAAGAAAATAAGGGAAATTAAATTAAAAAACATTCTACAACAACAACAATGTGTATTAAAAAGAGAAAATTCAGTTTAATGACGACATCATATCTCCAAATCTAAAACTAATGGTAAGAAAAAAGACAACACGCCTCCGCTCAACAATTAAACTAAAATAAATCAGAAAGAGCAAACAGAAAAAAATAAATCAATACAATGAGTGCGAAAAAAACAAAAAATCAAAACAATCTAGCATGCTTTGCAAATTCAAAATAACTATAGAAACATATTCGAATTCAAATTTGAATGGAGGCAATGAAAGAGATGATTATTGTATTTATTTTAAACGAGTTATGTTGGTGACGTAGTATATTACAAAAACAACAATATTTAAAATTTCAAAAGTACCTTATTTTTCATGACGATTTTCACTTAGAAATAAACATTTTCAAGACTCGATCTTTCAATCAAATAATATTACATGTTTCATGATCATTTTCATATAAAAACAAATCAAAAGCTCACATTTCTAATAAACTAAAACAATAAAATAAGGAACTACAAGAAGGCTCAACCAATGATAAATTAAAATAGACGCTAGCGCTGTTTGTATTTTGCGTTAAAAAGTTTAACTAACATTGGCTGTAAACCAAAATCAACAACAATTGTATAGCAGAGTATTATGTACAACGAAGTAAATACATAAATAGCAAGCACAGAAACGAACCAAGTTGTGTTTGGGGGGGCAAGTTTAAGCTTTACGATATACATATGATGTTTTCCTCTTTCAATCACAAGGAAATAAAATGCTTTCTCTCTTGCACTTGCAGCAAATATAATCGCATTCTCTAAAAATAAAAATCAACCAAACTAACATAAACGTATTTACTCGACCAAGCTGCGCTGTTCCAATAGTAGTAATAAAAATTTAAAAAACAATGGGTTTTTGTTTTTATTTATGAAAGGGGACAGAAAGGAAAAATCTAAAATTAACATAAAACTCTTTTTTGCTTAAACCGGCAACGATAGTATTTACTAATCCAAATAAAGGCTAGTTTTGTATTGTAAATATTATACCAAAGACGGTGTTTACACTACCTAGGCATTTTAGTCCTGGTTTTTTTCTCTTTTCATACAAAACCGGTTTTGTGTGATTTTATTTTTGGGATATTTTTTACTCCAAAATTTTCTTGGTTTCTTTGGATTCTTCACACTAACACAAACAAAAAGCAACAAAATAATGTTTTCTGTTTGAAGAACAAATACGAAATGATACTTTTTACACATATGTACCTATGAAAAAATTCCGGTTTCTTAATGCTTAGTGTAAACGATGAGGGATTTTGTTGCCAAAGAATCCGGAATAAAATACCTAATGTAAACACCCCCAAATGCACAGACCATATAAACACAGTTAGTGTAGTTTACAAATTATCATTCATGTTTTTATTAGCATTTTTCATGCAAGTAGAAACCAAAGCCGTGCTGTTTCTCTTATATCATCATAAAACAAATGTACATTGAAATTCCACTATACGAAATTTATATACAAAGTGACTTTGTATTATTGTGTTGGTTGTATACAAATACATCTAAAATTAAAAATTGAACATTTGTTTTGGTTATTTATCATAGTATAAATATACAAGGTATGTATGTTCCAACCAATCAACATATCGTCATTTTTCCTTTTGGTGACGTCACTTTGAGTAATATATTTCGTAACGTTAACTCCGTTTGGTTGAGATTTGTGTTTTTTCTATCGTGTACAATCGTTGAAACTTATTTCTATTTCTAAAACCTAAAAATATTCTTATAAATTTAAACTAGTTCGCAAAAAAATATTCAAATTGACTCTGAGTGACGTCACGCTCTACGTGCTTTTAGCTGTCAAGCATACCTTGTAATATTGGGATCATAGTTATTTACTTTGGAATATGAAGAGAAAAAACGAAACATTAAAAAAACAACAATTTACGTCAAGGCATGTCGTATAATAATATGATACATAATCAATTAATATACTCGTATACGAATACGATTTTGTTGAAATTTTCAATTTCTGTTTTATTAGAAAAAAACTCATTGTTTCGCTCACACAAACTCTCTTTCCTTTTCATACATACATATTTCGTTTTAGCGTTTTAACAATGCCTATGTAATATATAGGCATTGGTATATTAACCAATGTGTATTGTTCTTGGTTGTGTTTATATCTTTATACATACAAAGTTGTTCATTACCAATTTCATTTATCATAGACACATTCTGCTTGTTAATAATAGTTCCGAAAAATAAAAACATTAAAGTGTCGCTACTATCGACACTTCCCGATGTGATTTTTTTTTTTTGAGTCCTCTTTATAGTATTTTCTTTATGCTAAAACTGTAAATGAAAATAACCGTTTTTCCATATTGTTTCATAGTAAAGGAAAAATTGTTTGTACCTTATTTTAAGCTTAGTAAAAAATACAGTCGATACTGGAGGCTCTTATTTATACAGTAGGCTCTGCTGTTATGTATGAAAAACAATTGTCGTATTTCCATGAGAAAAATGAATTCAAATTATTTTTGAATTATTTTTTCTCATGGAAACAAGTCGCGAATTATTTTTCGAATTGAAATAAAACAACAAGTAGAAAGACCAAGTTGGCGTCTGGTGTCGGGTGGTATAACTAAAATTAGGAATGAATTAAATAATTCAAGCTTTTGGTTTGAATTATTTAATTCGTATCGCGAGCAATTGTTGTTGTAAAATTCTCATGGAAATACGACTAATGTTGTTTCATTCTTAAACTTCATGTTTTATTATAAAATAATTTTCAAAATTAAATATTAATAAATGTATATAAAAAGAAATTTAAACTTCATGTGTAGTCTTTGGAAATTAAATTATAATTATTGTTGATATGTTGTATGATTTAGTAAGAATTTGAATGTATAATAAGTTCAAACTGGCCATTTGGTTCCTACGTGAAATGTTATGACCATTAAGGCCATAATATTTCACGTAGAAGCTGAATGGTTGATTTGAGTTTAATGTTTGAATCCTTAATAAATCACGTAATATATTGATAAGAATTATAATTTAATTATTTTAAATTTTCAAACCAAAATAGCCAACCATATTTACCATGGTGAGTCAATTCTCTGGAAAATTTCTTTCATAGCTGGTTTCTGATAACATGGAACATTCGTTGTCCTATCCAATTATTTTTATAATTAGTTTTTGTAATATTGTCACCGCCCTAATCTCAATATCGGATTGAGTGCATTCTCCTTTTGAAATTACCCTTTCATCATCTTCATCGAACAGTTGATGCAATTCTCCGTCTTTCCCCAATAGTTCCAATAAAGGTGGAAGGTATATCTCGAACCATGTTGTAAAATCGGAATGTTCTTTACAAGCAAAGTGCACAAGTAAAGAAACTTTTTTTGTGTCCAACGGCCAAAACCAATCCGCCAATACTTCATCAAAGTAGCACACATCATGAATTACTTAACCATGCACTTGTTCCCATTCAACGCGTAGAAATTGCGGTTTCGTACGGGCTCGTGGAGTAAATTAAAATTATAATTTTCCTTAGAACTAATACCGCAATTTTTAAAAGATTTCTGGATTACATCAGCGGGTTGGGTTTTAACCCAATCTAATACCAGAGCCTACTGTATAAATAAGAGCCTCCAGTATCAACTGTATTTTTTACTAAGCTTAAAATAAGGTACATACAATTTTTTCTTTACTATGAACGTATATGGGAAAACGGGTATTTTCATTTACAGTTTTAGTTTATTAGAAATATGAGCTTTTGTTTTGTTTTTATATGAAAATGTTCATGAAACATGTAATATTATTTGATTGAAAAATCAAGTCTTGAAAATGTTTATTTCTTAGTGAAAATCGCCATGAAAAATAAGGTACTTTTGAAATTTTAAATATTGTTGTTTTTGTAATATATACGTCATCAACATAACTCGAAATTTATAAACAAAACAATAATCATCTCTTTCTGCCTCCATTCCAATTTGAATTCGAATATGTTTCTATAGTTATTTTGAATTTGCAAAGCATGCTAGATTGTTTTGATGTTTTGTTTTTTTCGCACTCATTGTATTGATTTAATTTATTCTGTTTGGCTCTTTATGATTTTTTTTTTAAATTTTGATTGTTGAGCGGAGACGTGTTGTCTTTTTTTTACCATTGGGTTTAGATGTGGAGATATGATGTCGTCATTAAACTGAATTTTCTCTTTTTAATACACATTGTTGTTTTTGTAGAATGTTTTTTAATTTAATTTCCCTTATTTTCTTTTAATTATTGCTGGAAAATAGGGAAATTTGAGAATCTGTGTTTTAAATGAGTAAGACGTTGAGTTGTTTATTAGCGATTTCTTAAAAAATTATTTAACTGGGTTTAACTTTTAATTCATATTATGTCATCAATCGAAATCGCGTTTTTTCATATAAACAGTATGAAAATAAATGAATTTTTAGTGTTTCTATATCCCTTATTTTAAGTTTATTTTTCACATGCCGGCTCTATTCACATCAAGATGGTTCTGCTAATACCCACTTGAAGCTTTTAAATATGGCAGCACTTTTGGGTTGCCTGATTTTGTTTGTAGTTCCTTGTTTTATAAGAGCTTCGCTGATGTAATTATCATAAGCATCGTTATATGATGATTGGAAAATTTTTAGCGTAAAAAGCCTGTAATAATATCTTATTTTTGAAAAACTTGATAATTTTATTTTCATTTTGTTTTAATGATGGTTAGTTTCACTCAAATATAGGAACTAGTCCTTTTAAACGAATAGAAGGACCAGTGGACTGTAGTGTTAAAAGCCAAAAAGTAAAAACATGTTTGATTTTGTTTCGTCAAATCGTCAATGCCACTACATATTTAGCCAACCTTTGACTATAAAATTAAAATTTGATGATCAAGTTTTAAATGCCAAGGTTAAAATATAAAATATATATTATTATAACTTCCATTTTCAATTAAGTTTTATCTTTATATATCATATATAAAAATAAGTGTACATTTTGATTGTCACTCCATAACGCGAGAACGGCTCAACCGATTGCCATAACATTTTTAGGGAAGGTGCAGGGAGGAGTGATGATGGTTAGTTGATTTTGAAATTCAAAATCGCTCCAGCCATTCTCGAGTTATGATTTTTTTCCTGAAATGAACTCGCTCTTTGTAAAACAACAACAAATACACGTAAAATCGAAAAATTGCAAATATCTCGAAAACGGTGCGCTGAGCGAAAAAATAAGATCACTTTCCCCCCACACCTCATGCACACACTTTGTGATCGATTGGGTATGGTCCCAGCCCCCCCTATTGAAAAAATTGAAATTCAACATTTGAAAAAAAAAAGTTTAAATTTCGGTCCTACCGAATAAAATCGATCCAAACTAATACACAAACTCATAAATGCACACATTCATTTGATTGACAGCATACAAATGACAAACAGATGAACCTGTCAAAATGCACATGTTTGCCAATCACTTTCTTTCACTCTTGGATTCTGATACAGCCGGGCATACATTCGTTGCTTTCCAATTGGAATTTTATTACAAGTGATTTTTTTTTGAGTTTCATAAATATTGGTATGTATTAACAAAATAAAAAGTGATTTTAAGTGTGTTCAGTGCAAAATATTTTCCAAATAAACAAAACAAATTTGTTTTACTTTAATGATTTTTTGGGAAAGTTTAATTGGATGCAACGCATACCAGCACTCACACAACAAAAATACTTTTTTGAATTATTCTTAAATAAACGATCCTTAATTCATATTGAATTAATTTCATTGATTTAGAAAAAAATGCCACCAACAAGACGATCAACTATAGGTCGACGTACGCGTAATTCTACCTATAGATTTAATCAAAGGAGAGCGCAAAGTGAAGAGGAACACTCACAACAAAATCAAGTACAACAATTACGAAACGCACGTCGTCATAGATCGGCAGATCCAAATCCATTTAATCCAGCATCGAGACGAACGACACGACTTTCACGTCGTGCTGTGCAAGAGATGGAATATGCTGCTTTCGCTTACAATCGCGAAAATGATTATAGTGAACATGCCAATATTGGTGGAATGACGATGAGATGTCCACATTGTGATGCAGCCAAATTTCAAGGTGAAAAGCTTGGCATGTGTTGTGCTAATGGCAAAATGAGACTGCTAGCATTTGAATCTCCCCCGATCCACTTCATTCATTCATTTTTGGAACGTCGCAAACGTCTAAGCATTTTTTGTCTCACATTCAAGAATACAATGCGGCCTTTCAAATGACTTCTTTTGGTGCGACCAAAATTGTAAGAGACAATTTCATGCCGACGTTTAAGGTGATTAGTTCATGCGGAATATCATATGAAAAATGCGATCTGAGCAGCCATTTTTTGATGTGTTCAAAAATTCTGACCCAGCATTTAATTACATTTCACAAATATTACTGATTCAAGGTCAGATTTATCATCGGACTGGTTCCTTATTGCCATATTCTGATGATGATCATCAATTTTTGCAAATCTATTTTATCGAAGATGCAAATCGCGAATTGGATCGGCGTTGTACAATTGCTGCGCGTGCAAGGCGACAAATTGTTTCTGAACTTCAAACATTCTTACATCAGCACAATGAATTAATTCGATTGTTTAAAACCGCTTTCGATCGTATGCCATCTGATGATCACAGAATCGTTATCAAGGCGGACAAAACGCCCTTTGGAGAGCATGCGAGACGATTTATTGCACCAACAATTGATTAAGTGGTAATTGTTGGAGACAAGTTTCAATCTCGCGATATTGTGCTACATCGAAGAAATGAAGAATTACGGCGTGTTTCAGAGCTTCACCGCAGCTATAATGCATTACAATATCCATTATTGCACTGGAAAGGTGACGACGGCTATCATATCAATATACGAATGATAGATCCACGAACCGGTAAAATATATATGAATTCAATTTATTTATTTCAAAACAAGAAGACATGATTTTAATTTTCTGATAATGTATTCATCATAGGTCGTGAGGTAGAAAAAAAAGTTAGTGGGATGAATTATTATTCGTATAGATTCGAGATTCGCCCACAAGAAGACAACTTTATTTTAAGAAGCAAACTTCTCCACCAATACGCTGTTGACATGTATGCGAAAATTGAAGCAGAATGTCTTAATTACCTTCGATTCAATCAAGCCAAATTGCGATCGAAAGAATACATACACTTGCGAGATGCAATAGAGAATGATGGTAATGTTAATGATATCGGACGTGTAACAATATTACCATCGACATATGTTGGCAGTCCGCGCCACATGCACGAATATACGCAAGATGAAATGTCATACGTTCGCAAATATGGTCGTCCCGACCTATTCATAATATTCACATGCAATCCACAGTGGGCTGACATAAAACACAATTTATTTGATGGTCAGAATCCAACAGATCGACACGATATAACAGCACGAGAATTTCCAAAGAAAGTAAAAGCAATGATGGATTTAATTATCAAATTGCGAATTTTTGAAGAGGTGCGTTGGCTCACATAAATGTTGAGTACTGTAATTCTATGAAGTCGATTAAATACATTTGCAAATATGTGAATAAAGGTAGTGATATGGCTGTTTTTGGAGTAGCTGGTGACAATAGCAATGATGAAATCGCCCAATATCAAATGGGGCGCTACATTAGCACTAATGAAGCTCTTTGGAGAATTTATTAATTTCCAATTCATGAGCGATATCCTGCTGTTGTTCATTTGGCTGTTCATCTTGAAAATGGCCAGCGTGTGTATTTTACCGATGCAAATGTACAGCAGAGAGCAACACAGCCACCACATTAACTGCATTCTTTCAATTGTGTGAAAGTGATGAATTTGCCAGAACGTTGCTGTATTCAGATGTAACGCATTATTTCACTTGGACTGCAAAGAAATGGCAACGACGTAAATAAGGAACAGCTGTTGATGGCCATCCGGGTGTTTTTTTTTGCAGATACCATGGGAAGATTATACACAGTTCATCCAAGCAATGCAGAATATTATTATTTGCGGTTGTTGTTATCAAATGTTGTTGGACCACGTTCATTTCAACATTTGCGAAGAGTAAATGGCCATTTATGTGTGACGTATCGTGAAGCATGTGAGCAATTAGGTTTACTTGAAAATGATGCGCATTGGGATTTAACGCTTCATGATGCATCGATTGCTTCTTCTACACATCAAATATGTTATATGCCATAATCATATCAACATGTTTTCCATCAAATCCACTTGAATTGTGGAATAAATACAAAGATTTTATGGCAGAAGACTACTTGATTGGAATGCGTCATCACACAAGAAACGCTGATTTGCTGATTTCATTGGAAATGTATAATGAGGCATTGATAGCGATTGAAGATATGTGCCTAACGATTGCAAATAAAGCATTAGGGTAATTAGGTTTGTCACCACCCAATCGTCCAATGCATGATTTATTTGATCGAGAATTGCAACGTGAACAACAGTATGATCCCAATGAATTGCAAACATTTGTGAATTTGAATGTTCCCAAATTAAATGACCATCAAAAACATGTCTATGATACCATCATGCAAGCTATACAAAATGAAGTCGGTGGTTTATATTTTTTGGATGCGCCTGGTGGTACGGGAAAAACATTTGTGATATCACTGATTTTGGCAGCCGTTCGATCGTAACGAAAAATTGCATTGGCACTTGCTTCGTCGGGAATCGCTGCTACTCTATTGGATGGTGGACGAACAGCGCACTGGAAGCATTACACCGTACAATGCAAGATTTACGCCAGAATCATGAAATTTTTGGTGGTGCATTGATATTATTGTCAGGCGATTTTCGTCAAATATTGCCTGTGGTTCCACGATCAACACCGGCGGATGAGATCAATGCATGCTTAAAGTATTCTCTTCTGTGGCGACATGTGCAAAAATTGACATTGAACATAAATATGCGCGTTCAATTGCACAACGACCAATCTGCAGATCGGTTCTCGAAGCAATTGTTAGATATTGAAAATGGCAAAGTTCGAGTCGATAATACAAATGGATTGATTACATTGCCGAACAATTTTTGTACCATTCTCCAATTAACAGAAGAGTCGATTGAAAGTGTGTTCCCAAATATTGTTCAAAATTACAGGAATCACAATTGGTTGAGAGAATGCGCAATACTGGCACCAAAAAATGTACACGTCAATGCAATCAATTCTCAGATTCAAGAAAAATTACCAGGTGCAGTGACATCATATAAATCTGTTGATATCGCAATGAATGCAGATGACGCAGTGAATTATCCAATTGAATTTTTGAATTCATTGGAATCACCTGGTATGCCACCGCATTGTTTGAATTTAAAGGTTGGCTCATCAATTATTTTACTGCGGAATTTAAATGCACCAAAACTGTGCAATGGCACAAGATTGGCAGTAAAAAAATTCATGCCGAATTTAATTGAAGCCACAATATTGACCGGAACAGCGAAATGTGAAATTGTGCTCATACCACGTATTCCACTGATTCCAACAGACATGCCATTTGAATTCAAGCGTTTGCAATTCCCAGTGCGTTTATCATTGGGGAAACGAAAAATATTGTATATCCAAATGTTTTGGAATGACATTAATAATTTTGAAATACAATGCATTCGTTTCATAAAAATAATCTATAATATTTCATTTCTTTTTTTGGTTGGTTGCAACGAAGTGCATCGGGGTTTGCTATATAATATAATTTTTATCAATTAACATTTGACTAATTTAATTACCAAATTTTAAACCAAACAAATTTTCAAATAAAGAACGTTACAATAAATTTATACGAATTTCATTTCACATAAAATATTTATTACATTTTTTAATAATAGTCTTCCATCAGGTATCACTGTGCGACATATAATACGAATCATCTACATTTATCTTTCCATTGTCATCATTTAACAGCAGTTTGCATTCCAATAGCTCATTAACAATATTGCCAAATCAATTTCCCGTTATAATGTTTACACTCTAATACAATGTATTTATTGTACAGATATACGAAAACTGCTGTGACATCTATTTAAATCGAGAGACAATACAAAAGAAAAGTTTTACTTAGGGCCAGCAAGGCGGACCGGGCTCAGCTAGTATGTAATAAAAATTATTCGTCCAAGCATGACATCTACAGATAAAGTTGAAAAAATATTTATAGTTTACAGTTGAGTACCTGAATTTGAATAAATTTATATAGAGTTTTAGTTATCATGGTTGATAATAAAACTGTAAGCAATGTACTCGCCATCTATCGATAAGTTAAGTAGTAGTAAAAGTTGGCAGTCTCTTAAGCGTGATTTACACGTTCCAACAATGTTGGCCAATAAAAAATGAAGAGATTAGTATATCGCGAATTTCATTTGAAAGACAAGAACAAGTATATAAACAAACAAAATTTTGTTGGAGTTTTTTTCTCTTTTTTATGAACTTTGTTTCCATAAAAAAAATTGTTTGACTATAAAATATACTCGACCCGAGTATATTTTATGGAAACAAAAATAATCAAAATGGCGATTTGTGAAATTTTTATAGCGCTTTATTTTTATTTTTTTAAAATTTTAATTCATAATTAAAATTTACGTTTGGAAAGTTTTCATTTTAGCCAAAAAAGTCGTAATTTTGATAAATAAAGTAGAATCATCGCCCTATTTGTTAAAAATATTATACATCGTCGATTTTTAGCGCCAAAAAATTATAGCATGCCCGACATTTTTGTTTTATACTTATCTCTTTTTATCGCATGAACATTTTTTCTATTGCGTATAGCTCTAAGTCTCCAACAAAAATAGTTTGAAAAACATTGTTGGAACGTGTAAATCACGCATTAGTTTTTATTTTGGCTACTCAAACACGTAGTCACTGAGGATGTTAGGTACACATTTTATTTGAAAAACGTATGTAACTGTCATTAGGCTGGCGGCCCATTAATTATATAGTTAAAGTAGCCAACCATGACCTTTATCTGTATTAGTAACTACTGACAATTGCTGTGTTATGTCTGTATTCTACTGTGAATAATTCACTGAGCTGACTTCAAGTCGAAAGCAGACAAAAAAAATGTATCCATTAGAGTGACAAAGATAAAACATTTTTTTTTTTTTTATATCGAGATTTTATGGGTAAATTTTGACAACAAACAAAAACATAACCAACAATTATTAACAAAATTAATTATTAGTGTAAATTCAATTATTTGCACATCCCAAAATTATCTAAAAAATTAATTAACATAAAATGAAAAATTAGAGAAATATCTACCTATAAAATTATTGGCGTGTGCGAGAAATATTTTTATAACCGAATTTAGAAAATTAAAGGTATTGGATGATTAGTTAATTAATTATTGCGAACACATTGTCGACATGCCTATACCAAAAACAAGAAACAACTTATTACTAGACGTTTTTATTGGTATAAAATAATCTCCAACAAATCCAAACGCTACTCATAAGCTTTAATTACTTAACTTTTTTGTCAGTTATGTTAAGGTGTATATACGAGTATTGCATATGGTACGAAATGTTGTAAATAAAGATAATTCGCAACACCTTAATTGATGGTACACGAAACCAACATCATAATATTTCTGGCTTACATACTTAGCTAAATTGATATACAAAAGTAAGTACTGACAGAGTTGTTGTGAATTTATTTTTAAATTTTTATTAAAAAAAAATTTTATGAAGAAGAGATCTTGAGACGACATTTTTTGTGTCGTTGTTTAACTTTGAAGTGTTTGTGTTACATTTCGTTATTTTTTTTTGACTTTAATAATTTAGATTTAAAATAACTACGTATATTATAATAATTTAATAATGCTCCATTTGTTTTACATCAGTGCCAAAGCCAAATGAGTATATTCGACAAACTTTCAAAACAAATAGAGCAATAAAATTTCGAATGACAAAAAAAACAACCCTCTGCAAGGAATGTGGAGACCGTATGATGGAACATCTATTGCGATGGCTCCCACATTCATACCAGAGTGTAAAACCCTCCTAGCTGATTTTTTTACTTTCGAAGTCGTGTTGCTCTATTTACGAGTATTTTAAAAGTGTGCAAAAAATACTCATTTGGCTTGGATACTACTGCTCTACAGTGTACAGTAAATATTCTATTAAAAGGCTATAAAATTATATTACCTAATAAACAAAATAAACTATTTTCTACAGTTTTTAATAAATATTGGCTTAATGGATTATACTCATGTGTAATAATGAAAACAAAGTGTTCCTATTTCATTCAGTTAGGTGTTAATCCTACATTTTAAGGACGGGTTTTCATAAGTATGAATATTATATTTACATTTTGATAACTAAATCTGTTTTTGTTTTTCTAAATAAATAAATTGATTATTTTTTGTCTGTTTTATGTTCGTCCCAATTTACTATTAGTCCAGTCATTATGTCAAAAAAAAAAGTCAAAGAAATGCGAATGAACCGAACTGGCTAATTTTTATATATTGTTTAGAGGAGGCTAACAAAAGCTTAACTTGAAATTTTCGACCAAGATTTCCCAGTTGCATTCTCCAGCATCTTGAAAAAGGGGTAAATTTTGTTTTTTTGCAATAGTTCGGCTCTCCATTATGGTACGAAAATTGCGATTGTATACTTTTTGTTGCTTTTTTACGCTCTACAATTTAGTTGATATGAATTTTTCACCTACCCTTGATCGTTTTTGAGGTTTCGAACGTGAAAGTAAAAAATTAAGAAATTGAAACTTGTTTTTTGCTGTTTTCTCCTTTCTCGTTATACATATCGAAAAAATATCTACTATCAAGCTTGTAGAGCATTTTAATACCTCCAGGTATAAAGTTTATTTATTAATTTTTTTTTTCAGGCAAAAATTACGACTTTTAGCGCGCCATAAAGTTGGTAAGTTCGCGCGAAGTTGCGATTTCATAGCTCGCGCGGTTTTATAGATATGTTGTAGCTGATTTACGTTTCTAGGAAAAATTATTAAAGTACAATATAAATAAATAAAACAGCTTAAATTATGAATCGTTTCTTTGTTTGTTTCTATCTCTGCAATCTTTTCTGGGGCAAGAAGAAAAAAATATAATCTTTCAACCGTTATAATAACCGTTCTAAACCGTTATATTATTTAAAATGCTCAACAAATTTTCTGTAGATTAATTATAGGAATTGTACTTAAGGCTTACTCTAAGCTGTTCTTGCATAGTTGGCAGCTTCATGCATTTTCATAATTTTGAATGTCACCTTCTTCCGATCCACAACTGAAAAATTTCCAACTGTAATCGACGTGTTTAAAAAAAAAACATGTGTAGCATGAAATGAAACTTTTTAAGCTGTAAATTTATAGTTACTACACAGTAAAATGTACAGCTTTACCGGAGCAAAATTTGAAAAAAATTCAATTAGTCCTTATAGTCTTATACCATACAAAGAGAGTGCAGACGTATTTAAACTAGCACAATAATCGCCCATTCTAGTTATTTTCTTAGTTGTCATTTTTCATTATCAAGTTATTTTTCTCAGTCTATCATTACATATTCTTGGCAAAATAGGATTATCACAAGTTACAACTCGACACAAAATCTAGCTTAAATCAACACTTTAGCTCGAGCACGAAAGTGAAATGGTAATCGTGGATTATAAGGTTTAAATTTTAAAGTTGACAACAACTAAGAAAAGTTCTGGGGCGACAAACATAGCACTAAAAATAATAAATTAGTAATAAATAAACTAAAATAAAGAAATTCAAGACAAATCGTTATTTAAATTAAAAATGAAATAAATGAAGCAGGAAGAACTGTATAAAAACGGATAAAATTACATTGAAATAATTGTTATACTTGAATCAAAATATTTGCCGAATTTTTGGTGCAATCTAAATTCGGTACCATTAATTTTTAAGGCAAAAAAAAAATTATAATGAACAAAATTTTTAGCTTTTAAATTCTCTAGTTTAACTTTGCTCATATATGTGTTTATTTGGGCGTGGCGACTTCAATTTGCAATTTTCATCAATTTTTCACAAAAAATCTCATATTGCCATTTAAGCATTATTTCATTTTCAGATTGATACGAAAAGGCTGGTTAAAGCATATAGAGAATTTGTTGAAGCATTATAATTTTTATGGGTTGGTTTTTAATTCAAAAACCGTAGCAAAAATTATTTTTGAAAATAATTTTAAATAAAAAAAGAATAAAAAGACTAAACAAGGTTTTTATTCTCGAGTTACAAATCCATTTTCCACGGCTTTCTAAAATAAAAAAAGCTGAAATGCTAAAAGTGTTCATTAATGAAATAAAAAAGCGAATTCAGCTTTTTTTTATTTCAAGTAGCCATTTTCCACATATGAGCATCTGTCAAAATTTCCTTACAAATTGCCTTGGCATTCCCCTGTGTATATTCCATATGAATCATTCGGAATTTTTTATTCCCCACTTTGAATTTGTGATTGTTTTCGCTTATTCATTCCGCAGAAGGAATAGAATATTGATCATATGGCCTCAGAATATTCCGCACGTACCTAATGTAATAAAAGAACAGATTGGAATAAACGAAATATATTGTATTTTCCATGGCATGATTTTTTTATTTATTTTTAAAATTATTGAAACAAATTAAATTAAAAAATTATTTAAATAAAATTATTTGAAGTTTCAAATAATTTTTACGTTAGAATACCTAATGTTATATTAATTTTAATAAATATATCGTCGACCTAACAGTGAATTAATTTTCTGACATTTTATCATGATACAATAACCTTCTACAGATAACCTCATTATATGTATGTATATACGTTGACGCTACTATATATATTTTGGTGAAACCATGTTTTTCAATTTTGAAAAGGTCTTATTCGAACCGTAGGGCAGAGTAGATGTAAGTATGTGCGCATTTTTATGCTATTGAATTTTTTTTTTTATTGTTTGAAAACTACAAAATATTGTTTTTAAATTTGTTGATAAATTGTTGATATTTTATTTTAATATTTGTTTAATTTGTTTGTTTTAGTTTTATATTATCCTGAAAGAAAATTTAAAAAGTGAGGTTATCTATACGGCATATATTTGCGATAAATTTAGTAAGGGCTACTTTGTTAATCATAAAGTGATAATAATAAGATAGTAGTATAAAAAGATAATAATATAAAACCAGTGATAACAGTTGTTTGTGGTTTATCAATCATCATGGTAGGTTGCGCAGTTTTTGGTTCTAATAACCATAACAGTACATATGTTAAAATCCACATATACTCCAGATACAAATTATTACCGATTTTCAGTCGATCCTACAGTAAGGAACCAATGGATTGTAGCAACTGAACGGACGGATTCCTTTATTGAAGATAATTCCAGAATATGTTCTGATCATTTTAAAAATAGTGATTACAGTATAAACATCAGTACCCAAAAAACTGGCCGAAGCGCGGTATAGTACCAACCGTCAATTTATTAGTGTGTCCAAAAGCATTTGAAGATTATGCTCCAAATAGTTGTCATTATTATGACGGACTCTCAATTCATTATGTGTTTCTTTAGAATCAGACAATTCATTCAGTTCCGATGCTCTCGTCATTGTAGAAAGTCAAGCTAAAAACGTAAATGCTGAAACGCAAACGGATTACTATCTGTTAAATCTTGAACGTAATAATGCTCGTCTCAAACGCAAAAATAAAACATTATTTTATAAATTACAGATAACCAAGAAGGCTCAATTAGATCTAGAGGAAATATCAAATATTTTTACGCCCGGGTAAATAAAAAAATTAAAATCACCGAACAAAAAGGTTCATTATTCGTTGACAGGTATATCATCTTCAATAGCACTCCACTGTGCTGGACCTCGACTGTACCGCCTTTTGCGTAAGCGAGGCTTCCCGTTTCCATCTGTATCCACTCTTAAACGATGGGGTACATATTTAGACGTTAAACCGGATATCTGCCAAAGTATACTTGCTTTGCTGCAGCAGATTGATCTAAATCCCAGGGACAAAATGTGTGTTCTTTGTGAAGCGTATGAATATGACAGGAATATGATTCTACATTCGAACCGGCCAGTTTTGTTCAAGTGGGAATGTTACGGGGACTACTTAAAGATTGGAAACAACCAATATTTTATCGTTTTGATTGTCCGATGACAAAAGATATTTGATTTTCCATAGTTTCGTCATTAGTGGCGATCTCATTTCAGATTTGCGCTGTTATTTCTGAGCTAGGTCCAACAAATTAAAAATTATTGAATGAGTTAGGTATATCGGCAAATAGCAGCTTTTTTATGAATCCATTTACGAATGCAAAAATATTCGTATTTGCAGATGTGCCGCACCTATTAAAACTGGTTCTCAATCATTTAATTAATCATGGATTTGTTAATAATGGTAATATTAAAAACTCAAACCCAATTCGAGAATTGTTGAAATTGACAGTAAATCTCGAATTAAAAGCGATACATAAAATATCAGCAACTCATCTAGACGAACGTGGGCCAAGTCGGATGAAAGTAAAATTAGCTGCTCAGCTTTTTTCTAACACTGTCGCCAAGTCCATTGAACGCTGTGCTTCATTGGGATACTTAGAAGAGAGTTCTAATTGGCCATTTGTTGCGGAATTTTTGAAAATGGTAAATGACTGGTTTGATTGTATGAATGTAAGAGTGCCTGTTACTGACAGTAGGGCATATAAAAATGCTTTTGGAATCGCATTAGATGACCAGACATAAATAATTGATTTATTTTCTCCTGTTACAAGGGAGATGAGAGTGATTGGAACAAAAAATCTGTTACCTTTCTAAAAAGAGATTCTAGCCACTAATGCACCAATTAAAGGATTATTCGAATATATGAGATTAAACCATGACATCGAATTTTTATTGACTGATAAATTATACCTATAAATTTTGTAAAATTAGTATAATCAACATTTTATAATAAATTACCGTCGCTGTCTGTTTGTATGGATATAACGCAAAACACAAAAAACTATCGCAGTAGTCGCGCTTTCCTTTCATATATTACATATTTTTGTTTCGTTGTTTGGATAACATGAAAATTTCTGCGTGTGCTGTGATTTGTATTTTTGAAAAAAAAAAAAAATTTAGTATTTTTTTCAGTAGTGTTGATATGTTCAAACTTCAAAGTATATATGTAGTTTTCAATAGTTTTGAATTTTTTTTTTCGTGCGAAAATTTCTGTTATTTTAACTTTAACATTATGTTGCGATAGATGTGTGTAGATTATGTTGATTGTCTTAACTCGCTTTCTTCTAGAAACAAAAATTTTGCTTTTCAGGCTATTATTGAGTTTTCAGAAACTTCCGTCAGTTTTGACGGGCAATTACTAGTATAAAAAAAATTGTATATGCATATATGAACGAGAACTTGATCGTAAATCCAACAAACCATTCAAAAATACCTAAGATATCTAATGATTTATGTTCCA
The DNA here is from genome assembly GCA_963556165.1 of Tipula helvola. Lineage (NCBI taxonomy): Eukaryota > Metazoa > Arthropoda > Insecta > Diptera > Tipulidae > Tipula > Tipula helvola. The sequence goes on from OY744483.1 coordinate 236,668,023, forward strand.
TAAAAACCCATTTTCCATCTACATAATAAATTACTATTATTTAAATTACAACTCATCAAATTTTGTAGGTTTTATTTTATTAAAATAGTCATATTTCATCATTATTAAATTGATCTCCATAATTATTATAATCGTAGCTGTTAAAAAGGTGCCCCGATTCACTTTAAATGGGCTTTTTATAGGTTAAAAAAACGAAAATAAAACATAAAAATATAAATTGACATCGCTTTAAAATGTAAAACAAAAAACACGGTGATTAAATTCAAATTTCGATCCTTTCTTTATTCTCTTTTTGCGAAAGGAAAGGAAAATTATTTTGTTTTGTTTCTTTCTTCTGGAACGAAATCCAACAAAATAAAATATCTCTCCTCTCCTATCCTTTGTATTTTATATGAGGAGAGATATTTTACTTTTTTTGATTCCGTTCCCGGGGAAAGAAACAACGAAAAATATTTTTTGTTTCCTCCCACAAAGAGAGAAAAAAAATGATAAACGAAGGGAACGAAAAAATGAATTTAAACCAGTGTTTAAATTCATTTTTCGTTCCCTTCTTTTATCTTTTATTTCTCTATTTGTGAAAGAAAACAAAAAATATTTTTGTTGTTTCTTTCCCCGAAAACGAAATCTAAAAACGTAAAATATCTCTCCTCATATAAAACACAAAGCATAGGAGAAAAGAAATATTTTATTTTGTTGGATGTCGTTGGAGAGGAAAGAAACAAAACAAAATATTTTTTCTTTCCTTTAGCAAAAAGAGAGTAAATCAAGGAACGAAATTTGAATTTAAACACTGATTTAAACACTGTAACTGATTATAAACAAATGCTTATTATTTGGTTGTTTTATTTTTTTTTGTACTCTATCTTTTATTTCATTCACTTCTACAGTGTGTGAGTAGATCACATAAAAATAATCTGGTTTCACTACTGAGCTTATCTGTAGAGGATTCTTGTATCATGCATTTTATCGAAAATTCTTTTTTGATACCAAATTGTTTATCACGAGAAACTCTGTCCGAATTTGCACCAGCGTTGGTTCACTGTTAGAACGACGACGTGGTCCTTGTGGGCCCGACGTGAAACATTTTCGTAGCAGAGATGAATTTTCTACAAAATTTTAGATACCTACGTTAAATCACCGTTAGACCGTCGATATCATAAAAAATATAACCTGGATTTTTTGGTATTCGTCAAGCACTATTTAAATCAGTTATCGCGTAGTTAATATTTCACACATCAAACAATTTATTGTAACAATTAATAATTTCACTTCCACCATTCAAATGATTCAAGAAACAAATATAAAGCATTACACATAATAACTAAGAACGTCAAATAAAATATTCTTTTTATCCCACCTTCCGATAATTACAAAAAGAATTCGTTCTGAATATCCGCAATAAATAAAATAATTAACTAAAAAAGGAATAGATGTAGTGGAATGAACAAAAGAACGATTTACATCACTGTTGGAACGTCCAGAATACCGGAATGAATAAATGAAAGCATCGTGGGTCAAAGTTTCTTATGTCGAATTCTTTGGAAAACAAAAATTGATTCGGAACAAAAAAAAAATAATTGATCTGGATCGACAAAATAACATTTCTTATTCTTTCGAAAAAAAATTTTTTTATTGTTTTGATCCGGATACAATTAATTTAATTTTTCATATTCTTTGGCACATAAAAAAATTTATTTTTTTTCTGGAAATAGAAGAATATGACATTATTGTATTGAATTTAATTTTGATAATTGTTTATGTATGGTTTGTCAGCGAGATATAAAATTTACAAAATTTTGTTTGTTGTGATTATTTTTGTTTTTATGATTTGTTGTACTGCTTTCGTAAAATAAGTTTAAGTTGTTTTAGCTATTTTAGAATGGTCCAAAAAAAACAATGAATTTTATTTATTTGTACAATATTTTTTCTAATATAGGTTTTGTTTTATTTTATGCTATGCAGTTGTAGTTGTAAATTTACGAAAGCAATACAACACGGGACCAACGACGTATATTTTAATTTTTTTAGCATATTTCAGTCGAGTTTTTAAGTAGGTAAAAAAAAATTTATCACGACCCAAGTACCGTACTCCCAGTTAGAGATTCCCAAAAAAAAAAAAAAAATTTATCACGACCCAAGAAAAAAAAAAGAAAAAACCAAAACGAGTTGAACTCAACTTATTAATAACTAAAAAACCAAAAAAAATATATAGATTGTTTCGCTTTGGCAATCAAAACAGCAACGTGTACAAAAACAAATGCCAATTCTGTTCAAAAATAAAACCGAGAACAATTATCCGTCAAAAGTTAATCAAAACAACAAACATCTCCAAAAATTTTCCAAAAATGTCTACACCAACAAAGCTTGGTTGAAACTATTTCAAACAGAATGGAAAAATTATCCGGCACTATTTTTACCAGGTCCGCACCAAAAGTTATCCCCAATAACAAAATCAACCCTACCAAAATATTGAACCAAATAAAAAGCATCCGTGCCCTTGCAAACAAAATAAAAACATTTCCAAACACCAACCGTTTTATTTGAAGCAACACACTCCATTCCAATACACTAAACAAAATTCCAAATACGGCACCAAATTATTTTATTGCCTCCGTCCCTCACACCGAACCTCTTACATTTGACGTTTGTCCACTTCTCCTCTATATTTTTTATTTTTATTTATACAGAGAAAAGTCTACAAATTGACTTGAATTTATAACATATTGAACACGGTAGAATTAAAATAAATTAAATATAAAGAATTAAAATTGAAATAAAAATATTTTTAGGTTGGAGCATAATGTTGCTTCAACCTACGTTTAAAGCTGTCTTTACTTAAGTAAAAGTCGAGCAGATGGTCGATTTTATTAAAACTCTTCGCATCATGTTTACCGGTTCATTGTCACCAAAGTTTGTTCTGTGTTTATTTAGATGAAGGAACTCATGATCCCTTAAATTCCTACTCGGTGCCTTTATTTTAATTGATTCCAGTATGGATGGTGCATCGATTTGATCAAGTAAAATATTTCCAATAAACGAACACTTTAAAAGCTCTCGTCTATTTGCCAATGTTGCAATTGATAGGTTTTGCATCCAGTAGCATATGATGGTAATCGCTTCAGGTTAACGTGGTGCGGTAAGTCATGGTCGTAATCCCATCCGTCTTTACACGTTATTTACCGTATAAACTTTTTTTGGACACTCTCGATTTTTCTGATAGGTTCGTCGTAAAAAGGACACCAGATGTTGCAGCGTATTCAAGTTGAGATCTGACGTAGGCATAATACAGGATCTTGATTGTCTCGAGGTCATGAATATCCCCAGTCAAACGCTGAATAAAACCAAGCATGGAATTTAGCCTAATGATACATACATATATGTATATATTAAAATCACACACCAAACTGCACACACCAAACTACATAAAGACACTTGTGTCGATTATACACAAAACTAAAATACAAAACATTCGAGTATGGGTAAAAAATAAAAAATAAAAATTAAAACCATGCGTGAATAGAAAAAAACTTCGTATGTCAAAATGACTCAATTCAATATCAATTTAAATTAAATATGGGATGTTTTGTATTTTAAAATCTTATGCACAACCACACAAACCTAAAGTCATGCATTATTTGTGAGAAATCAAGAAATTTGACTTCCCTCCCTACAAATTTAAGATATTCAAGAAAGATATTGCCTGATAAATTCATCCCGGTGGATTACATTTTTCCATAGTTAATTATTTAATTTTCTTTAATTTTAATTTAAAACACTTCACACACTGAGACTGAGTTGTATCCATCCAAGTTTGTGTACTTTTTTTTTAATTTCGGCCATAACACTTTAGACCACTACATTTTCGATCAGTCAACTCAAAAATAAAACACAAACATCTATCATTTTTTCCTTTACTTTCAATTTTCTAGTGTAATTTTTTTAGGTTAGAAAACAATCAAAAATTTAAAATTGCAAAAAAAAATCGGAACAGTTAACCTCAAGTTGAAATTTTTATTGCAACGGGTACAAAACCCAATAATACAACAAACTATCAACTTTTTAAAATTAAATTAAAGCAAAACAAGGAGAAAATTGATAAAAATTAAGGAGCGAATGAAAAACACGACTTCACACACTAACTATTCTAGTACTTTTTTTCGTAAAAAAAAAAAAAAACAAAGGTTAATGAACAAAATTTGTAAATCAAAATTCAGTTTAATATTTTGTGGGGCTTATAGAAAATGGAAATATTTTATTGTCTTGTCGGTATATTTTAATGGCTGGCAATAAACCGGCACACAAAAAATTAATATTTGAGATACAAAAAAATAATAAAACGGCACAAATTAATGAGCAACAAACAAAAATTTCTTGGCATCATAATAATAATTTGGCAACATTTATAATTTTTTGGCACTATTGGAAGGGACACAAAAATTATTTTTTGGCATCGAAATAAACATTTTGGGCGACAAAAATAATTAACTGGCAACAAAGTTATAAATAAATAAATTAAAAATTAAAAAATTAAATTAGTTTTAAAATATTCTGGAAAATGGAGATCCCTAATTTAACTTAGAATTGTAGAGGCTAACGGCTTCGGTAACTCTCACGGGCACGCGGGAGGTCGCTTCGCTCCCCCCCGCTTAGCCCTCCGAGGGGCCTTAGATTTAAACTTCGAGGGACGTAGGAGCCAGGATAGGCAAACATGTCGCACTGCGTGCCGCACGTAGGAGCGGATTATATAGAATCTATTAATGACACTGCAATATTTTATATCGATCCCCCATCAAATATTAAATAATTTGTATCGATTAAATTTAATTTTTTGTCTCGATTTTTTTTTTTTTTTTACTCTAAAAATTATTTTTTTCTGTTCCAAAATATTATATTTGTTGCCAATTTATTAATTTTGATGTCAATGTTTGTCGCCACAGTATTTAATAATGGTCCTTCAAAAATATTTGTTTGTTTTTTCATATGTGGTGCCAAAATATTATTTGTGATGCCAATTTATTATTTTTGATGCTAATGTTTGTCGCCAAAAAATTTTTCTTGTATGCCCGTTTAAATTGTCCCTATTTTAATGGCTGGCAATAAACAGGCACACAAAAAATTAATATTTGAGATACAAAAAAATAATAAAACGGCACAAATTAATAAGCAACAAACAAAAATTTCTTGGCATCATAAAATTAATTTTTTGGAACAAAATATATTAATTTGGCAACATTTATAATTTTTTGGCACTATTGGAAGGGTACACAAAAAATTATTTTTTGGCATCGAATTAAACATTTTGGGCGACAAAAATAATTAACTGGCAACAAATTTATAAATAAATAAATTAAAAATTAAAAAATTGAAATTAGTTTTAAAATATTCTGGAAAATGGAGATCCCTAATTTAACTTAGAATTGTAGAGGCTAACGGCTTCGGTAACTCTCACGGGCACGCGGGAGATCGCTTCGCTTCCCCTCGCTTAGCCCTCCGAGGGGTTTAGATTTGAACTTCGATGGACGTCGGAGCCGGGATAAGCAAACATGTCGCACTGCGTGCCGCACGTAGGAGCGGATTATACTATTATATTTTTTTTTTACTACTAAAAATTATTTTTTTCTGTTCCAAAATATTATATTTGTCGCCAATTTATTAATTTTGATGCCAATGTTTGTCGCCATAGTATTTAATAATGTCCTTCAAAAATATTTGTTTGTATTCTCATATGTGGTTCCAAAATATTATTTGTGATGCCAATTTATTATTTTTGCTGCTAACGTTTGTTGCCAAAAATTTTTTCTTGTATGCCCGTTTAAATTGTCCCTATTTTAATAAAAGACGAGTCTTCTGTCTAACACAAATCCTCAGTTTAACTGCTCACTAAACTCTAATCCAACCTCACCTCAGCCCTAATTCAACCCGCAAACGGAACTCAACACAAACGCCCAGGAGCCCTCTAGTAATATCTATCATAATATAAAAAGTTTCTTAATTTAGGATATTTTTAGGAAATCTAAGAGGCGGATTTATAATTTGTTTGTGAATTATTTTTGAGTTGGTTTAAATCACTTAGTATTTAGTAAAAGTAATTTTAATTTCTGCAGGAATATTCTGAGAACCTGAGCGGCCTTTTAGAAATGATAAGAATTCGACGAATATATTGTATTATGCTAATTACTTTATCAGATATGTACTAACAAAACTTCCCGCCATACCTTTCCTATCATTCGGTTTTGTCAAGTGTAAAGTGATCCTAGTTTGTAGGGGTTGAAAAATGTAAAGTTTTATCACGTAACACCCTGTAGAAATATGAGGTTACCCTTAAAACTTAATAAAAGAAGTATTGACCGAGAAACTTGAAAAAATGTTTTTCATTAAATATAATTTAAAATTGTGGGTAGAGGAGATAATTACCTTTCTAAAGTAACAAAGATATTGAAAATCGGTAAATAGCGATTTTATTACTTCCTGAAAATCCTCCTTCATGAGCTACTAGAGCAAGAAACTTTCATTACTCCTAGAATATTATCAGCTTTGGATAAGTTTAAAATTTTTGATCGTTCAGCAATACATTTAATCAATGCCGTTTAGCAGGTCTTGAACATTTCATTGATAAGTTCATATTGAATCGAACACTACTGATTAAGTATAAAATCACTGAACAGCAAGAACAGCGAATAAAATAGTAGTTAAAATTAAATCGGGTTTCGAATTTGAAATAGACATAGTAAGTAGGGATGGAAAATTGCTTCCAGACTACATAGTCTAGAATAGAGGCGGTGGATAGTCGTTGTAATTTCTCATATGGATAGTGAACAATTATTGGGTGTTCGCAAATTATGAAGATCAACTGGTTTAGAAATGGAGGATGCTATTTTCCAAATTTTAATCGATTGGGAGCAGCAAAAAGTATTGTGGCGATTTTTTCAATACAACTTTTCAAATTCTGGCAGATTGAATGGTGCAGTTGTTAAGTAGTTTAGAGCAGAAACTAAAACGAAGTGTATTATACATTTCATGTTGATATCACATCTTTGAAATTACATAAATTGCGCGCCGCATTTGAATCAAAAATGAGCAGTAAATCCGGAGTAAATATTCCAATATTTGTGAGGTTGCAAATGAATCTTGTAGGAGCAATATTTACTAAAAGTCGTAAAGCATTACACACAAAATTGTCCAATGCATACCAGAACACCTGGCTAGAAAAGCATAGTAAATTAATTATTTTTAACAATAAAATTAAGATATATCATTATACAGAATAAATTAGAATTATAAAAAGTTAAAATAAAAAAAATAAAGTTGCTTTTTTTATTTTGGAAACTTGGCAATAAAATCTCTATTTGTTAACCGATTTGAATATCACATCAATTCCGATTAAACGCGAAAAATTGAGAGAGAAAAAACAATTTTTTTGACATTTCAAGTCACCTCGGGTCTTCTAAAATATCTTCGATTGATTTAATATTATTTTTATTAAGTTTTTAGGGTAACCTCACTTTTCTGGAGGGTGTCCCGTAAGACTTTCGCACTTTCGAAACTAAGGTCCACCTATATTTGTATAGGGTTTGTTTACGTAGGGCTCGGTATCACTCGGGCGCCTAGCTTGTCAATTTGGTATTTGTCCAAATATGACTGACATCGATTGATTTAGTCAAAAATTTAGAGACAAACAAAAAATTACACCCCTATTGACGAGTCGATCGACAATCGACAAGAATTGTTAATATCAAATGAAAAAACGAAAAAGCAACACAAATTCGTGTCGATTGTTTAACGACTCGTCAAGTCGTCAATCATAATAGGGGTGTTAGTTTAAAAAACAAAAACTTTTAGTAACTAATGATCACTCAGTTTTGCCTTAAACGAGTTTTTTCCTGAATAACAAATTTTTTTATGTTACAGTTTTTGTAAAAAGACATGTAATTTATGACATTATATCAACAACAAAAATTTACATAATTTTATGTAAGAAACTACAAAAAGAACTTAATATATACATTAAAGAGAAAAGTTTGACTTTTAACATGTTAGCGGTCTGGAGTGAGAGCATTCATATAGGCAATTTTGTAAAATATTGAGGCCATATAAAGCAATAAACAAATATTATAGATATGTAAATGGGTGAAATACTCATTTTTTTTTGTTGGGTGGTTCTATGAGTTTTTATGTAAATTCGCTTTGAAAATTATAGTGATTAGCATTTTGACAGCTTATATATGAAAATATCTGTTTAGAAAAACATAAAATGTGATATACATATATAATACGGAAACAGTCAGGATGTGGAATAGGAAAAAACTATGAGGCTAAATCATATTTAAATAACTTGATAGAACTTTTACTTATTCTCATATATATAATAAAAAGCTCCGAGATGAGGTGATTTATGTATGTGTGTTTATGTTATTTAAGCTCGTCAATATGCTTAGTTTTTCTAGACGCTGAAGCTTGAGTCAAATTAATGAAGAATAATGAGACTAATTTAGGATAATGCGGATGTAAATGTTTAACATTTAATACTCTCATTACTTATCACTACTTTTGTAAATGTAAAATTTCTTAATATATTGGAAAATTTTACATTACGATTACAATTTATAAAATGTCAAAGAAGACTATTTAAATACTTTGATGAGTATTAAATTTATTTGATTAAATTAAATTAAAAAATTAACAAGTTAATTCTAAAAATTTGAAAGAAATTAAGCAAGAATTACGTTGTTTATTCCGTTATGTGGTAGTAAGGAAGCGACGCGGTTAACGAACTCTGATAATATAGTAACACCTTAACATAAAACTTGGAAAATATAACCCAAAAATTGTACGAACCAAAATACCCACAAAGAGCTCGTAAAAATATTTAGGCACCATTTAATTATAATGATCTCATTTAGGCCAGTCACAATGGTAAACAAATAGATTAAGGTCACAACAATATACGAGTATATGAGAAGAAACCATAAGATATAAAATATTACTTTAGATCTTTTGTGTTTTATTTTTTCTCCTTGCCTGCCTTCTACATACCTCCTACCCTCCCTCTAGATGTGTAAACATCAACCCATTTTTCTTGGTGTGGTGTTTTTGCGCTCAACTGGGTAAAAACATTCGAAACACCACGATAGGATGAAGTAATAGATGAACAACAACATCAAATAGAGAAAATCGAAAAATGAAAGAATGAAACTTCGATTTATTTTCTTTGTACAGCAATTTTTTTTTTTCATCATGACGGGATAAGAAAATCGAACAAGGAGAAAATCCTTGAAACTTTCAATTTGTATACGTATACCATAAAATAATTATAATATACGAATGAATTATGTGGGCTGTCATTTTATATTGTTGTTGTTTTTAGAATATTGTGTAACTAGGACAGAGTAAAGTTAATGACGCCAAATTGAAAACAGATAGTAAAAATTGTTTTATTATTTTACTGCGTGGAATGAAACTGAAATTGAGCCTTGAAAAACATACCTGAATCGACTTTAAAAATTGAGGTGATATATGTAGGTACCTAGCACATAATACGTTTATTACGGAAAAATGCGTCACGTTAAAATTTTGATGATTAATGATTTTTTGAAAGCGTATCCAATTTGATGTCGAAAGTAATGAGACTGTTGAAACATTTATATATTTAAAATTTAAGCAGGTACATAAATTTATAGAACAAAACTTGTTTTAAAAACTATAAATTTTAAAACCATTTAAGAATCCAACAATTTCGAAACTCGCAGAAATTATTCATCTTCTTTAGTTTTACATTTTTCCCTCTCACAGTTCAGTTGCTTTCGATCTATATAGACCGTCATTCTTAAGTCCTAACGAAAATGCTCTACGTCCGTGCCAGTTGAAAACTTTCTAAGCTTTGTTTTCATCACAGCAAGAATTTAAGAAAAATATATGTTTTTCGATTAATGAAAAATTGCCGTCCGTCGAAAAGGTACTCGATATTTTTACCTGATTGATCAAACAATCGGTAATTTCCTCACTCTGATCAATGAATCTATTAATAATTTACATATTGCTCCATTTTCTATAATGAAAGAGAGCATTCTAGTAATTTATTGAGGGGTGGACATAGGTATAGAGTTGTATAACTGTAATATTTTACAATCGTTCTAATTTTTCGGTAATTATGGATGGTAATACAACTGACCATCAACCAAAGTAGACAACAAACTGAAATTTATAGCTTAAGCGAATGTGTACACAACCATTGCACATATTACCTAGAAATTCAAAGATATCTTTTCGAAATGGAAATAATCACACACAATAAACAAACTTCGCGTTAAACCGGAAATGCAAACAGCAGATAGACAAATTCGTTCTCCCTGCTTTTTGCGTTTCCGGTACAAAATTTTGCTTTACGGTAATGCATGCAACATTGGTCGCAATAATATTGTAATGCCCAATTTTTATTCGGCACTAGCTCTCGTAAGTTTATTGATGTCGTGGTATTTGACCGCGTCATTTGTCGTGGTATTTGTCTGCTGTGGGGTAATGAAAAGTCTAAAGGTATTTCTTTAGAGTTTTTAGCGACGATAAGATAACAAAATAACAATTTGTGCTTACATTCGATTCTACTAAACGTAAAACACTCCGATTACTAATGGCCAAGCTTTGAAACGAAGTGCTACCTATTAAATTCTTAGGGCTTCACGCAGTAAAAATGTGTGAACCATTAAATCTTGAAAATTTTGAAAGGCAGAATTCTTTCGCTTAAGTAGAAAAGAAACGTTTCACAAAAATGGAGGTTACGAAAAGTTTATTTTTTCCGGAAAATTGTTTTCCGGAAAAGTAGATTTAATTTTTTTTTTTGTGTAAAGCAAACACTTTCCTGAAGAAAAATGACCAAATATTCATATGGCGCACACGCTTTAGTAGCCTGCAACAGGCACAAAACGGAAAATTTCAAAACGGCATATGATAAAATTCAACAAACGTGGTAGAAATGTTATTCTAAAATGATTTTTATATTCATAGAATTTTTCTTCACTTAATATGACTTGGCATATTGCCACAATAAGTGAAGAAAAGTTCTATGAAAATAAAAATGATTCTAGAATCTCATTTCCATAGCATTTGTTGAATTTCATCATATTCGTGTACTTTATGCCGTAGTGTACCATATGCATCGTAGTGAATTATACGGTATTGAAGCATACCGTACTATACCTTTTATGTACCAAGCATATCATATGCCGTAATTAAATATGCCATAGTGTACCATATGCGGTACTGAAACATGCCATACTGAAACTTGCCACAGTGTCAGGGGCCATAATGAAATATGCCATAATGACCGGGACCCTAGATTTTAGTTTTCTTAATTATTCACGTCGATTATAGAATTCGCGGTTGCGGATCTACCGCGGATTGTAAACTACATATAAAAAAAATAGGAAACAATTGGTGTAAATCAAAGTATCCTGGAAAACTTCTATTGATTTACATGTGATCAGGGCCATATATTAACGGGCCTGATTGTACAAAAATCGAAGCTTTCGATATGGGTACTCATTTGTCTATTTTATATGGAAAATGCATATTTTGAGTGTTAAAATCATGATATAAAATATGAGTAATTTTAATTTTTGTTGAATTTAAAAAATTACTTGTATTTTAAACCATTTGTCATTTTAATTTCGAAGAATGAATCAACCTCGAAATTAACAAAATAATTAAATAAAAATAGTATCTTTATCATATTTTATAAAAAAAGTTTCATTTTAATTGTGCTGCCAGATGCATAAATGTACAAAAAAAAAAAAAAATTAAAACAGCAATCGCTGAAAAAAATGCTGAATATTCGTCAGCAATAATGAAATGTCAAAATGTCAAATTTTTGTTTTGGTTTTTTGTTGTGTTTATAGTTTTTAATTAATTTTTTTTTATATCGAATACTCGTATTCACGTATTGCTCGTATGCACATAATTAAATTTGAAAACAACACAAACTTTATTGGAAATAATAATATGTACATTAATATTTCATTGTACAATATAAAAGAAAAACTAATTTCATTATTCATTTCAAAAAGATAAGTGAAGTTATTACTATATTAGTAAAATTTAAATAATTTTTTTTTCAATTAACTTGTTATAATAAGTTATATAGTTTCTATAAAACAAAAAAATGTTTTTTTGAAACTATTCCATTTTATTAAATATAAATAACTTCAATTACCGACTTGTTATGAAATACAAAAAACGCCTAAATGATTATAGCATTTTTAAATGTAGTTAATTCGCCATTTCGCATCGGATGTCTCAATCGATCGGATGTCTTTATATTTTTCTACTTTTCTGTGTATTTATTGTTCGTATAATCTTAATTATACTAAACATAATCTTATTCTTTAGTAAACCGTAAGTTGCACATAATATATTAAAATTCTTGTGATTTAAGAAAAATATTGTGTTCTTCATAACCCCATTTTTAAATTTTGTTTTATATTGTTAATAAAACACGTTCGTAATTTTTATAAATGGAGCAACGTCGGTAATAATATTATTATGGATAGATCATCAGACGAAAATGATTATTATATTGATCATACCATTATTATTTGATTTAATTTTATATTTTATTCAAAACTTGAAATAGTTTTTAATTTTCTTTATTGTGATATTTTTTGTATTTTATTTTATTTTAAAAATACTAGTTTCGAGCTTCGCTCTTTGTCAATTTTTTGCAAACTACTAAAAATTGTTTGTGTTGTTTGTTGTTTTTCGATGCTTTTCCTGGTTGTTGTTCTATTTCATTTTTGCTACCCTGTCGTACAATCTATTTGTTTTTGTATTTAGTTTTTCATTTAAAATCAGTGTGTTGTTGCGTTGTTTATAAATTTCCAACTCTTCGTACCGGTCCATTATATTTCCCTTTTGTAGCCTGTGTAATATGATTAAATTGCTGTGAATATCAGTGTATGAGTGATTCTCGTCCGTTAAGTGTTGTGCATAACTAGATTTAAAAATATCTTTGATATAAGCCACGGCCACCACAAATAATAATGTATTTACATTATTACGGAATTTATAATGATGAATCACGTAAAGCCGTGCTCAACTACTCAAATTTGGTGAATAAGCTACAACGTAATAAAATCAATCTGAAATTTAACAAAACATGTAAAAGATTGAACATTATCCCGAAGTACATCAATGTAAAAATCAACAATAAGTCTCCTGCGGCTCAAAAAGCTATACTCGTCGCGGAAAGAACTTGGTTATCGAAATCTATAAAACTTTTATACACCAAGATAAACTGTCTTACAGCAAAAACATACAACGCGCAGTTGTATTTATCAAAAATATTCCATCATCTTGAATATTTAAACATAATCGCAGCAATCAAAACATCAACAGATCATGTCATCAAAATCAAAAGAAGAATTATCAATAAAAAACTTAAAAAACTAAAAACTGAAAAATTGGTTACTCGAAAAACCACAAACCAGATAAATCAACGTAACAATCATGAATTTTATAAACGAATTGACAATCTAACGAATATCGTATTAAGTGAAGAAGAAGAAGTTATTCTAAACAAAGGCCTCAAATTCAACATGCGTCGGAAAAACACCACAAACGAAAACATCAAACATTTGTTAGAAATCGAGAATGCTATACTCATGACAGACAAAAGCCACCAAGAGGAAATTAGAACATTAATTATTAACGAACTGAACAAAACCGATAACAAACGTAATGCAGATAGGCATAATGCTCCCGATTCGAAAACCATCGACAGTTTCAAGAAGAAAATGTTGAAAACAAAGCATTCATTACAAAAGCGGACAAAGGTAACACCGCGGTAATAATGTACATTTCGGAACACACTTGTTTCTTTTGATGTCACAAGCATGTATTCGAATATTCCAGTTTATGAAGCGATACAAATAACCTCAAATTTATTACGAAATAGCAATGTTGGAACAAAAACCGTAGATGAGGTTACGAATTTATTAAATGTCATAACAAAACAAAATTACTTCGAACATGACAATGAATACTATTTACAGCCAGAAGGTTTGCCAATGGGAAGCCCTCTTTCTGGCACTTTAGCTAATATATACTTAAACCACATTGAGAAGGAATGCATTTTAAACACGAAGAACAAATTCCTTAATAATATAATTTACTGGCACAGATATGTTGATGATATTTTAATGCTATTCAGAGGTTCCGTCAGGCAATTGGATCATTTACACCGATATATTAACAACATTCACACAAACATAAAATTCACGTTGGAAGTAGAGTCAGAGAAATCGTTAAATTTTTTAGATTTAACCATCCAAAACATAGACCATAGACACGCATTCAAAATATTCAGAAAAGAAACTCAAACGGATCACACTATTCACAACACATCACATCACCCGTTTCAACATAAAATCGCAGCGTATCGTCATATGCTTCATCGTCTCAACCATATCCCGATGACTGCCAGTGATTATGAAAATGAATACAATACGATACAATATATCGCCAACAATAATGGATACCCGGAAAATATGATCTACAATTTAAATGCCAAAATTAAAAACAAATTATATTTACAAAATTTATCAACTCTATCTACTGAAGATAAAACCAGAAAACAATATGTCACCATCGAATACAACCAAACTACCTGCAATATTATGAAAAACATTTTACAAATATATGAATACAACATCGCGTTCAAAACCAGCAATAAAATTCAACAAAAAATTAAAATACAGGAACAAACACAACCACAAGATAGTGGTATATACAAATTAATTTGTAATGATTGTTCAAAATTCTATATCGGCCAAACTGGGCGTTCATTCACGGTAAGATTTAAAGAACACACAGATGAGCTTAAACAAACCCGATCAAAAGATATTTTTAAATCTAGTTATGCACAACACTTAACGGACGAGAATCACTCATACACTGATATTCACAGCAATTTAATCATATTACACAGGCTACAAAAGGGAAATATAATGGACCGGTACGAAGAGTTGGAAATTTATAAACAACGCAACAACACACTGATTTTAAATGAAAAACTAAATACAAAAACAAATAGATTGTACGACAGGGTAGCAAAAATGAAATAGAACAACAACCAGGAAAAGCATCGAAAAACAACAAACAACACAAACAATTTTTAGTAGTTTGCAAAAAATTGACAAAGAGCGAAGCTCGAAACTAGTATTTTTAAAATAAAATAAAATACAAAAAATATCACAATAAAGAAAATTAAAAACTATTTCAAGTTTTGAATAAAATATAAAATTAAATCAAATAATTTAAGTGTGATATAAGCCACGGCCACCACAAATAATAATGTATTTACATTATTACGGAATTCACCATTATGTTCATCAACAAATCCTAAAATGTACACAATAATTTTTGATTTTCAGCCAAACTTTTTAATTTATGGAAAAAATTTCGTTTTTTTAAAACTAGTTATCTTTACTTAAATATTTATGAAGAGCCTCTTGTTTGTTAATAAAACTAGTTATCTGCAGATATCGACTTTATATGAATTTAAATTCAGATAACTCAAAACAGGATATCTGATATATTTCCATTTTACAGCATAACAAAACTAGTTTTACATAATATGTTTATGTAAATTGTTTTCTGCCATCGTGTTAATTTGATAATACAAACAAAATAAATAAATTTTTCAAAATTTTTTGAATTATAGTCATTTTTGTTTCAAATGCAATTTCCCAAAAATGGTCTTTTTGCAGTTAACTAGTTTCTAAAAAAAACACAGATATATGTACCCTTCTTTAATCTTTTTTTTCTCTCTTTGTAATAGGAAACAAAAAATATTTTTGTTTGTTTCTTTCCCCGGGAACGAAATCGAACAAAGTAAAATATCTCTCCTCATATAAAACACAAAGGATAGGAGAGGAGAGATATTTTATTTTGTTGGATTTCGTTCCAGAGGAAAGAAACAAAACATAATATTTTTTCTTTCCTTTCGCAAAAAGAGAGTAAAGAAAGTAACGAAATTTGAATTTAAACACTGCTAAATTCAAAATGAGAAATGTTGTTAAAATTAACCTTAAATACAACTGCGGTAAACTAGGAATAAAATGCAACTGCTGTAAACTGCTGTTAATGTCATAACTCATTTCGTCAGAATCGCAAAGTTTCTGTGGCAATATTTTGTACTAATAACAAAATGTTACGAAAAATTGTTATTTCATCCGAATTTACCCCCAGATAATTTTGTCAATTTAGACATTTCTAGACGTCAATAAAAAATCATAATAAAAACAATAAAATATTCATATAGGAAAAGTATTTATGTTGTGCTTTCTTTGTTTATCGCAGGATTGAAAATGTTCCTAAACAAAATAAGGGATTTTTTTTTTTTTTTTTTGTAAATGAAAAATTTGCAACGGAAAAAGATGTAGGCATGACTACTTTTGATTGTGAATCGTATTGTAAATGTTTCTAGGGTTGCGTAGGCAAATTTATATACCGATATGTATTTTGTTCAATGTATACCATCCGTGTGAAAAAATTTAAAACATATTGCAATTATTTGGGATCCCAAGAGGAAACCCACAGTAAAGGCGATGATTCATGTACAAATTTTGTCTGGCAGACATAACACTAAAAATACATAACCCTAGAAACTTTGACAGCAGTGAGAACAAAATAATATAAGGACCAATATTTATTATATATATGCTTTTTGTTAATTTTCGAATTATACATTATTTACTTCTACTAAATTGTATGATATGTTT
Source organism: Tipula helvola (assembly GCA_963556165.1). Classification (NCBI taxonomy): domain Eukaryota; kingdom Metazoa; phylum Arthropoda; class Insecta; order Diptera; family Tipulidae; genus Tipula; species Tipula helvola. The sequence goes on from OY744483.1 coordinate 236,684,792, forward strand.
ATTCAAATCAATATACTAGTTCAAATTTCAAAAAGAACAAAAATAAAAACACTTTTTAGGTTATGCTTTATTAAAATGTCAAAAAATGTCCATACGACAAAATTTTATACATGTATCGCCTAAGTATGAATTTCGTTTTTATCGTATAAGACAAAAAAATATTAACCAATCAGAGCGATTATTATTTATGTCTGCCAGACAAAATTTGTACATGAATCATCGCCTTAAGGCACATGAAAAAATGATTTACGGAAAAATTCTCATGGCTTACCTACAACTCATAACATGAAAGTATTTAAATAATTTGCAGTAGAGTTCACATACATTTAGGCAAATCATAAACGCGTTCCACGTATTTTCTTGTATAATTACTGTAATAATTATAAAGCGGAATATTTAATTTAAAGTAAAATATTTGGTCATTACATGAATAATAAAACAAATAAAATTGGATGAGAAACGAACCGAAGACCTTCGCCGCTCTACTCCAGTGCTTTACCACTACGCCACAAATTTGCACTGTTAAATTGTTTTATTATTTCAAAGCGTTCTACAGCCCGCCATTCCACATTGGGGCTCATTTGATACTGGTTTCTGGTATCAAAATACCAGTCGGATCCACACACAGTCTCAAATGAATCCGGATTCTTAAATAAATTTATATGTATGTGTATGTCGAAACCAATGCCTACTAGATATATACAAGATGGCACTGGCCGAAGCACAATATGAAACAAAAATACAAGTCAAAAATGTCCTTGAAAATTTTTTTTTATTTCACTTTTGTTTGTGTTAGTGTGGTGATACCATAGAAACCAAAAAAATTTTGGTTGAAAAATGTATCCGCAACAAAACCGGTTTTATAGGTAAAGGGGGAATAAACGAAGAATGATACCGGACTCATGAGACCTAGTGTGGATTAGGTCACTCACCCTAACCCCGATTGTCGATACAGGACTCTGTGTTTCCATTTTCTTTTTCGTATTGTTTTTATCAAATGAAAAAACTAAAACGCAATACAGAGTCGTGTCGATTGCCGATCGACTCTTGAATCATAATATGGGTGATTATTAAAATAAATATTCTATGGATCTAGTCTATATTCTACTCACATAGGAATTTATGGAACTGAGGAAGCATATTAAGTAAATTGAGATCAAAACCAAACCCCATTAGAAGACAACATAAACATTTTCAAAATTTTATTATATCAAAAATGGAATTCTGAAATATTAGAAAAAAAAGTTAATGGAACTCAACCTAAGAAAAGCATTAAGGGAAACTCCTTTTCTATTGATAAAATTTTGCCTCTTTTCGTTTTGGCTTCGTTTAATTTGCCGACTGGTCACAATATTTCTTAGCGTTTACCCAGCTTTAAAACGTTGAAAAAAACAATACCTTTACAATAACACGAACAACATGATGTCGTCTTGGTTTGGTTTAATTCAGTATTAGCAAAAGTCAAAGACGTTTCTCCTTTATGTGACCAAAAATGTTACTTTTAATTATGTTTGTCATCAGTTATTAAATATACATAAACTAATATAACATAAAATATACATGGGCTGAAATTTTTGATTTGATTGTCTTAAAAATGTGTTTCTGTTTTATAGCTACTAGACCCATTATTATATTATAGCGATGTAGACCCAGCACTAACCCACAATTTTTTAAAAATGTACCTCATATTTTTTGTGTTCGAGCGTGAACAGAGCTAAGCAAACTTTAAAAAAGATTTACCAGGTTTAGTTCATCGTGATATAAAATGTTTAAGAATAAGGTAATCCCGCTCAAATATTTGTTCACCCCTAACTAACTGTTAATACCAAATTATAAGATAATTAATTCAATCTAAATTAAATGCACAACAATATAATTTGATAGTATCAACAAGTGGTGGTTCGAGTTGGGGACTTAAGACGTCTATAAATGAAAAAGTTTGTATGTGTATAACCTAAACAAACAGTATTACATGTTAAGTTGATTAGATAAACATTAGTTTATTCCCGTAACAGTACTGTAACGCAATAAACTAAATTATAGTATTTTTAGAGGTTGTGTTTCCTTTCGACATTCAGAGTTAAGGAAAAGGTCGAACAGTATTTGGAGAACTATAATTTGATTACAACTTGATTCAAAGTTGATATTTTTTTTTTTTTGCGGATTTAATTTAGTTCGATATGGTTTATTCCATTGCTTAATTATTTAACCGTCACTTAAAATTTGATTTGTTCTATTAATAGTTGACCCATAAAATTTAATTTGCACATATTCTTTTAGAAATTTATTAAGATGTAGTTGGAATTTAAGAAATTCGTCCTTTATTTTATTTTGATTCAAGATTCCAGTTCAATGAAACCTTGAATCAAAATATAATAAAAACGTTTTAAACCCAAATTTTTTGGCAAATCTCAATTAGTGGCCACACCTATTCGTTGCAAAAGACATGTGTTGGTTTATATTTCATTCCCATTTTGGCGTAAACATATTTTACATAACTACAGTTTTGGCCAAATTGAGTTATATATGGTAATCGAAAACTGATAGTAGGCTCCATCATTAAAATTTGGCATTCGAAATTTAAAAAAAAACTATAAATTGATTTTAAACGTCATATTTTATTTTTAAATGTAAAACGCTTCCACTATGCTAATTTCGCTAATAATTTCTGAAGTACATATTCGTTTTAATCAAACATAGGATTAGAAATATGAATAACTTGTGTTTTTAGTTGTTTTGTGTTTCCAGGCAAAAATTGTAATTACAAATTTGTTTTTGTCATAAATAACAAAATTGAAAGCACGAATTCGATATAATCGTGCTGCTGCACTGGAATTCCTTCTACACTCTCCTAAGAACAATAAAATATCTACTATTTCACTTCATGTGTAGTCCAGCATTTTTACAATCATTTAATGACAAATTCTTGCACAAGCATACCGCAGCATGTGCTCTTATCAACTGTTTGAAGCTTTGAACGAAGCATACAACAGTCATGAAGAAATCATGGATACATTTTTCAACATGCAATCCGGTGAAATGTTTTTATTTTTTCACTGGAACTTTTGTTGTTTTGCTTCCCCAAAATGGGACCACAAAATCCATCCCACTAAGTCATCGTCGTGGTTTCTGGACATTGAGTTCTTACCGACGACTGAACGCAGGAAAGAATACTCAAGTAGTATTTGCTCTATCCTAAATCATCTTTTCATGAAAAAGAAACTTGTCTGACAATACAAATAATGCAATTCCAAAAAATCACTCTCAAGTATTGTGCCAACTACTTGTTAAATACTAAAAATTTAACTAAACTAAATTCACAGAAAACTCGCAATTACGTACACAGGAAAACCTAAGTAGGCGTACTTTTTTTGTCACGCACGCGTACGTAATCCACATTTTCTTTGATTTTTGTTTTATTTATCATTTATTTTCAACACCGTTGACATTTTTATATTTAGGAGAAAACTTAATATAAAAATCTTTAAAGTTCGGTTTTCAATAATTAATAATAACTTCAGAATATAGTACGTAATTCGGAAATCGTGATATATGTGCATATACAGGGTGTCCGGGTTTGGGATGCTAATCCGTTAAGGGGTGATTCCTTGGTTCATTCTGAGAAAAGAATCGTATGGGGGGAGGGGAAGGGGGGGGGAGTCCATTTTTGATATCCTTTGAGTTACAGGGTGTTTAAAAAATTTGGTTCAGAAAAAAGTACACCCAAATATTTAAACTGTAACTTCCAAAATATTTATCGGAGAGCAACCAACTTAGCCTTATTTGACTGGTAATGGTAAAGGCTATTATTAAGATTTAAGTGGGTATCTTGTATCTGCATCCGTTTGAGGTAAAAAAAAATATTTTTTTTTTATAAAATTGAGTGTTTCTCAAAAAAACCGTTATAATTTTTGTTTTACTTAATTTTAATTCGCCATCATCTCCCCTACAATCCCCCAATACATTTTTTGTACCCACGTGCCATAGTTTTCGTCATATACCGTTTATTCTCAATCTAATTAAGAGATGTTGTAGTGTTAATATTGCACCAATTTTTTTTTTGATCAGTAAAACAGTAGGCGATGATTATCAACTCATTTGTTTAAATGTTGAAAAACAAAAATTAAATATTTTCATTCTAAAGTCTACACCTGCATGCATTGCATTTGCAACGCGACACTTCTTCCTTTCTTACTTTTTTGCTCACACACTTTGTGGGAGGGGTAATATTTGTGTTGCTCGATTTCAACAAAAACATTTGTTTTCAACACGCTAAATTGCAAACAAACACAAATAATAAAAAACAATCAAAATCAGAACCAACACTAATGTACTACAAGCCTGATTCCGTGATGACGCACACAGATACCCTCTAACATTTAATCGCTTATACTTGAAAGTGTTAATGAAAAATTCCTTTGTTTTGTTGTATCTACAATTTGTGTGTTTATTTTCACTCATTTATATAGTGTATCCGATCACCAATACATACTTTCTGTATGTATAATAAGCGAAAAATAAATTCATAATGTTGGACAGTCAGGCTTGTTTGTAGTACATTATTGTTGGTTTGATCAAAATAGTTAAAATGTTGTTCATCTAATATGCTCAGAATAAAATATTACTTATACATAGATAAATAGCAACTGTTGATGCAAATAACAACAGCAAATGCATGCAGGTGTAGATTCAGTTACATATTACTTTCCAGAAATTGTCTAATGTTGTGTAAGTGTTGTGAATCAAAAATTTTAAATAATTTAAGAAAATTAATATTATGATGGCACAGCTCTCAGGTGCGGAGTACATTGATATCCATTTTGTTTACGGATTTTGGGATGGTAATGCATCATAAGCTCGCAATGACGCAAGAGTATTTACAAATATTCATAGAAGATACCAGGGCGGAGCCCCATTCAGTCTTACCAAATCATTTGGATATCGACGGAGAAATAATTCGTAATGTAGCAGCAAATCCTTCTATTATCATAAGGCTTTACAATTGAACGTCTCTCGCTACCCAATTCATCAAGTATTGCACAAGGAGAAACTTCATCCATAACATTTAACACCCGTTCAAGAACTATTACCGATAGACTAGCACCTTCTATAACTCCTCGATCCAAACTTTGTATTGGGGGATTGTAGGAGAGATGATGGCGAATTAAAATGAAGTAAAACAAATAAAAAATTATAACGTTTTTTTTTTTTGAAAAAATCTCAATTTTATAAAAAAAAAAATATATTTTTGTTTACTTTAAAGCATCATAGTTGTCAAACGGTTGCAGATGCAAAATAACCACTTAAATTGAATCGTTTATTCTTGAAAGGGCTCATGTCCACTTTTTCAAATTATTCAGGAAATAAAAAACACTATTTTGACATGAGACCTTTCTAGAAATAAATGATATTTTTGTTGCAAGGTAGGTACCGTTCCATTAACCATATGGTAATCTCGTCTTGTCATAAAACGTATATATAGTACGTGTCTGTGATACAAAACCGTCATGATACTAATTTTGACAAAAAGTGGACATAAGCCCTTTCAAGAATAAACGATTCAATTCTAATAGCCTTTACAATTACCAGGCAAATAAGGCTAAGTTTGTTGCTCTCCGATAATTATTTTGGAAGTTACAGTTTAATATTTGGGTGTACTTTTTTGAACCAAATTTTTTAAATACCCCGTTTCTCAAAGGATATTAAAATGGACCACCCTTCCCATATGGTTTTTCTCAGAATGAACCAAGGGATCACCCCTTAACGGATTAGCATCCCAAACCCGGACACCCTGTACTACCTATGTTTTGTAAATTATTTTTATTTATATTGAGTCAATTTAAAATATTTAAACAATTATTTTATTGGTATAGGGCTCTTTATTTTTATTTTTATTTATTTAAGCTTGAGCTTCCAATCCTAATTCAGGATCATTGTGAAAAGCATAATGAAAATTATTTCCAAAATGAGTTTCTTTTTATATAAAAATTCATATGAAGCAATCAAACATTTGTTACAAAAACCTTCTACAATATTAATCAAATTTTCACTATTGATTTAATATGTAACATTTCCAAAATCGATCTTTTCCTAGTTACAAAAAAAAATTATAAAAATAAACACCCAAGTTAGATAAAAATAAAAATGTTAATGATGTGATCATCTGTTCAATAGTTTGTATTAAAAAAAAGTTCGTAGGCGGGGAAAAGTGTTTTAATAATCGTATTTCATTGACAAATTTACAACAACAATTGCATAGGATAAACCCCCGCATGAATAACATTAACCCGAAAAAAATTGGGTTTATTTAAACATAATTCTAGCTTTTGGTTATGATACCTGCCACCATAATACATATTAATATTATATTTTATTTCGAAAAGTTGGATTTTGTCAATTAAATCAAATTGGATATTTTCTTGGGGAAAAAATAAACCCAAAATAATTCGAATTCAGTACATATTGGGTTTATTTTTTTTTTCCAAGAAAATATTAATTTAATATGTATTATGACCTGGTGGCAGGAATCATAACCAAAAATTAGAATTATGTTTAAATAAACCCATTTTTGGGGGGGTTAATGTTATTCTTGCTGGGATTTATCCTATGCAATTGTTGTTGTAAATTTGTCAAGGAAAAACGCTTATATAAAAAAAAACTTAACCAGTTTGTTGGTCATGATAGAAATAATAAATATATCAATCAATAATCAATTTAGGTGAATTTTTTTTTTTCTTTAAAGTGGATTAATATTACAATATTAGTATCTAATATTTTAACAAATTTACTAATATAAATTTATTCATAATTTTTATAAGTACGACTAAGAATATGTCCAAATCTAACACAGAGAGTAAAATAAAAACATTAAGGCCCGATTGTATGAACGAGGGTAAATGATTAATCCTCTGATTTAGCGTAGTTTGCATTGTATGAACGATGCTAAATCAGAAAATGAATCGATAATTTTTTTTTACCATCCGTTTTATCCTCTCTTTTTGATGACTGAATCAGAGACCAAAAAAATTTGTTTTTATTTTTTTGACATTTCAAATGTGGTTTATCATACAAATGAGACATTTTTATAAAAGAACGAAATTATTAAAAATAGACTCAACAAGGAAGAAAATGTCAAATTCGGAAATTGAAATTTTATTTTTCTCTATTGAGAATTTGAAAAGTACGTGTGACATCTAGAATTGAAAATAATAAATTGATTGGGCATTTGGAGATATGTATGCATTCATGATTTGTGTGCAGAACCTAATGCAAATTTCACAAATAATACTACTAAATAATTATTAATTCAACAGAGCTAAACTTTTTATACAAATTTTTGTATTTAATAAATAAATAAAAAATTATTTTTTGTGGATTTGTCTCCATCAAACTTTAATTTCTTGCCGCCTGATCCACATTGAGTTCTCTATATAAACAAAAAAAAAGTTTAATAAGCATCAACAAAGTAAACGTCAAAGAAAAGTATTGCCAGTCATACAAAAAACTGGGAGTACCGAATTAAGAAAGGCTGAATTAAAAAAAGTGTTCATTAATGAAATAAAAAAAGCGAATTTTGTATGGAAAAGGAATACTTTTTTTATTTCAGAAAAAAATGAATTAAAAAAAGTAACAGGTGTTCATACAAATTCATACAAAAATCACCATTTTTAATTCACTTTTATTAATTCAAACATTTTTAATTCATGTAGCCAAAAAACTGCTATAAAATTACAATAAAAGAGAGGCTAAATTTTTATTTAGCAACGTTCATACAATCGACGAAAAGTAAAATCATTGAGTAGTGAATTAGTGATTAATCATTACTCTCGAATTTTTTTTCATTTGGCGGTGTTCATTCATACAATCGGCCCTTATGCTGTGTGCCTGACACCGATTTTTTTGACTAAATTGTTGACTTTTCTAAATTGTCGACTAGTTCGTACCAGTCGTTCATAGATGGCATAAGGGTCAATAAGACAGGCTGTGCCTGACTTTTCATTATTCTAAATTACGACTTTTGGAACGTCAACCGAATGTTATTACTGTTTGACTGAAATAACTAGGAATACTGCTTGAATGTTCGTTCCTTTTCATTTTGGCTCGCGCGCAAGTTGATTTACCAAGTTAATTTGTTTTTTTTTTTTGGAATTTTTCAATATTTCGTACACAAGATTATTTACAAAATATTAAATTAGATTATTGGCGCTATAAGAAAATCTAAAGACTTGCAAAGTCGTTGATGAGTTCGATAAAACCGGACAGAATACTTTAGCGTTGGTAAACTAAAGATGATCTCTTTTTTGACCCAAAAGTTTCTCCAATCCGTGTTGCCTACAGACGATCTGACACCATATAATTCCTAACAGAAAGTTGAAATTAAAATCTTATGTACAAAAATATATAAACTTTAATTAAATATGACAACAATTTTAATTTTCTTGAATAATTTGATTAATTTTGATAATTTTTGAAAAATCTCGGAATGAACGAAACCTTCTCTAATTTAAGTGAAACTATTTCTAAAATGAATGAAAATTATTCCGAATTGAATAAACCCTTTTACGAAAAGAAGGAAACTAATTTCGAGTGGAATGAAACTTTTTCCAAATTAAATGAAACCAAATTAAATAAATTTAAAAGCAAACATTATATCACTAAAACTTATAAATTATAACAGTAGTTAAATAAAAAAACGTACTGGTTATCTTGTAACAGCAAGGAGTGTCATCTTCGTGTCTAAGATGAAATTGGCCCAATCTGATGCTGTGCCTGTTTCAATTCTGTATTTGATTACGCCTTCTAGATTCGGATTCTCTTAGTTCTTAGTAAGTTTCTTGCATGCCCTTCGACATTTGTGAAGGCCGTGTCTTATCGGACGGACATTTACAGATTAAAACCACCCTTTTCCAATTAAAGTTTAAATAATTAAAATGATTTTAAATTGGGAAAACATTAATTGAACCTACTGAACTGAACATAAACTGAGAGAATCGGATTTGTCCCTTAAAACTGACGTTCAGTTGCTATCGATTGAATCGATTAAAAATTAAATATTTTGATTCAAAATATAGTTAAAAACAAAATAATAAACCAAAATACACTCGAACCAAAACTAACTTTAAAGTAACGTCACTCATACACAGCTCGGGTATGGTTCGTCATAAAATCCTTTATGAGCTCCAGACTGAATTGAATAAGCAGAATTTGTAGATGCTTCACGTGACATTCAATATTATTTTATGGTAAGTATTTATCGATTTATTTTGTCATAAAATTATCCAGGTAAAGGATTTTACCTAAGCAGCACAAGCCCGTTTAAATATTTCTTCCTCCGTTTTACCCGATCCTAAGGGTTGAAAGAATCACAGCTACACACACAGACTGCTCAAATCTCATCTCAGTTTTAATAAATTCTTAATGAATTAGCATTTTATTTAACAAATAATAAAACAAACTTTAGTGATTTATGTACTTACTGGTTTTAAACTTATTTAATTAGGTTTCATTTCTTTCGGGAAAGGTTTCAATTAATTCAAAATCGTTTATTTTAATTCGGAACAAGTTTCATTTATTTGAGGAATAGTTTCGCTGATAGATTAACCGTCGTAAGGTTTCTTGATTCAGAACGCAATCACAGAGAGCTCAATGGAATATTATTTGCATAAATCTGGTAAGTCCCTTCATCCTAAAATTGTTCATTTGCTGGCCGTTTTGCTAATCGTTATACCATTTCAAGCCACGATCACGGCACTGACAGTAAGACAATATTAATCAAATCAATATTGTAAAATAAAAATTGAATAAAAACCGTCAAATTCAAATACATATAACAAAAAAAACTCGTATCGTACGTACATATAACCGTTAATCGGTACCAACTTGTGGCACTAATTAAATTCGTTGATAATGAAAAGTACTTAATCCAAGCACTCTCTCAATAAAAATGACAACTAAATTGAAAAGCAACCTCGCGAGGAGACTTTTCGTTAAGGTATAAACAGAACAAGACCGACAACGGCGGGCGTCGACGAATAAAAAAAAAATATCGCCGCGATATCGCTGTAGTTAACATAACAGGAGCGTCAGCGCATGGCGATAAAAAAATAACAACAAAAACATGCAAGAATGTTATAAATTAATATTGCCATGTAGACGGTGGCGGGTGTAGATTTTCTGTTTTATTTTATGGGTGACGTTGCATTTCCGTTGAAGAAAATCCTACTGCGCCTAATAAACCTAAATATTTTTATTTTATACATATAATCATCAAAATGTTGCAAATGGAATACAAATTGATTGACAAAATGGTTCATAATATGACAGCTATCGTATAGCCTACTTAAAAATATAAAAAAAAACAGTTGGCAACATTGTATCGCCGGCGATAAAATTAGAAATAGATTCTAAAAAAAGTTCGGCGATATTGTCGTCGTCGCCAGCGACATTGGTTCTGTTAGCATCGTATGGTTTCTGTGTATTTTAATTTGACAGGCGTCATCGCTCGTCGTCGACGCTCTTGTTCTGTTTATACCTTTAGCCGTCTGGTGGTTAATAGCATAATGTAGCATAATTTAGTTTAGTCAGAAATTTAGTCGAAAAAATCGGTGTCAGGCACACAGCATTAGTGTAGTTTTCATTGTATGAACGATGCTAAATCAGAAAACTAATCGATGATTTTTTTACCATTCATTTTATCCTTTCTATTTGGTGACTGAATCACATACTAAAAAAGTGTGTTTTTGTTTTTTTAACATTTCAAATGTGGTGTATCAATTTAGGGCTGCCAGACGTCCCGCTTTCGGCGGGATTGTCCCGCTTAAAAAAATCAGTCCCGCCATCCCGCTAAATCGGATTATGTCCCGCTATAAACAAATTTTTCGAAAAGAATCTACAAATTGATTTTCGGCGTAACCTTTCAACCAGAGACAAAACTCTTATTTAAACGGAATAAATACGGCACAATATTTTCATTTAACACCGATGCATCCAACAATGGTAATGTGAAAACATTTTCTCTATAGTTTTCACATATTTTGATAAGCTAGTTGGTACTAAAAACGGACTCCAGCTTTTTATGCTCTCTAGGCAAAGAGCTCTCAAAATCAGTAGCTGAATCTATTGTTTAAAAAATCGAATTCCTCCAGTAGCCTGCTTATGGAAAATTTTACAACTTTTTGTGCAGACAAAGTGTGATGGTTGAGCTGCTTAAGTTTGTTAACGGACAAATTCAGAGAATCTTTAGAAATTAATTTAAAAATCTAATTCAATATTAATTAGTACCTATGTATATCATTTTTTGATATTGAAATGAAATTTAATCAATGTTTTGTAACATCAAATAATTTTTTTCATTGCCTTGTAATGTGACATTTTGTGGTTTTATCTTAATTTAATATTTAAATTATCGTACAGTGTTTTGTTGATTTAAGTGAAACATATTCCGTGTGTTCGCTGATGGCTTTTTGACAGAAAATACCCGAGTTTTTTTGACAGATTTTACCCCTGCAAACTTCACTTCAATAAAAAACTCGGGTTTTTTTTTGATGACATCAGCAAACAACTTTTTACTTGACAAATAATTTTGGTGTTTTAAATGTCAACATTACATTTTCTTTATATTATTTTAATATTTTTTATTAATATCATTATCCAAATCGAAGCATTTCATATTATTTTATTTTAAATTTTTCAATTCAAAAAAATTTTGGATTTTTTTTCGCTTATAAAAGAAATAATTTTCGGTTGTCAAAAAAACTCGAGTAAAAGTAGAGTTAAAAATACACCGACTCTTTTTATGCGTTCGTTTTTTTGCTCAAAAAAACTCCGCTCTTTTTTACCCCGGTGGTCATCAGCGAACACTAGGATTAAAGTAAAAGAATTATTAATTCAAATTTCATTAAATTTATTATTTATTTTATTGCTAAAATAAATTCGTTTGAAACAAATTTTGTCGAATGACAATAACGTAGAAAAATATTAGAAGTCAGATTCGGGCAAATAGCAGTTAATATTTAAATTAATTTTTTTATTTTATTTATTTATAATTTGTCCCGCCAACTAATTTTAAAAATCTGGCAGCCCTATGTATCATACAAACGAGACATTTTTTAAAAGAACGTAATTATTACAAATGGACTCAACAAGGAAGAAAATGTCAAATTCGGAAATTGAACTTTTATTCTCCTCTAAATAACCAAAAAAAATTGCAATAAAAGAGAGGCTAAATTTTTATTTAGCATCGTTCATATTGTACAATCGACGAAAAGTAAAATCCTTGAGTAGTAATTAATTATTACTCTCGGATTTTTTTTTTCATTTAGTAAAATACCTTTTGACAGAAATTTTCTTATAATCTGACAGACTGCGGTGTAATAAATCCGATTTAGCTAAACTCGTTCAAGTAATCTAAACAAAGCGTTTAGCTAAAATTGAGGTTGACATTCTGCGACTAAACTCGAAAAATTCATTAAATCGGTTTTATTAAATTGCAGGGTGTTTATAGCAAAACCCTTAAAATATACATATTATCCTAACCGGGTGAATTTTGTCAAGCTCTGCTCGACATACGAGTTACAACTAATTTTTTTATATTTTGTAATTCTCCTTTAAAATCAAATTATTGTATTACTTTTAAGAATTGTCTCTTATGCCATAACCATTCTAACTATTCATGCCTGTCTGTGATCTGCGACCCTTTACCATTTAAACTAACCACATCTCATTCATTAGAAAGCTGAAAAAGGTTTCAATACTTATTTTATTTTATTTCACTCTGTTTCAAATGAACCAGAGACCATATTCATAAATCATAAGATGGTTTTCTATTCATCGTATTTTATTATATGGTTATAAGGCTGAAAACCGAAGAAGATTCCTCACATCATATTTATTTGTGGTAAAAAGAAAAGGAATAATAATAATTGCATGAATGTTCGCCTTTTCTTCTCGTTTTTTTTTTTAATTTGGCATAATGTGATTAATGGAGCTCAGATAACAATAATAAAAATTGTTGTCAACTAATACGGTTGAAAAGAATGAAAGGACAAGGATATTTTCATCCCTTTGTTGTTGCTATTGTTTATAGTCTTAACTATTCTGCTGATCTATGATTATCGGGTTTTTTCGCCAGTAAAAGGAAATCATAATTCATTGGTGTAGAGTAGACTGTATCCAGAGTACACAGAACAATGGTCAGAAGAGACTAAATAGAGTGTAGCAAAATGGGTATTTGTTAACGTTGTGTACAATTTGTTTCGTATTTAATGATTAGTCGATTTATTTATAGGGTAATCAAATTATCTAAAAAAAATGTTGTTATAGGGTGACTCACAAACATAAAGTATTGACCGATAGTAGCATATTGGTGAGATTAAAATGCCAAACATTTTTTCAGTTTAGTTTCCAAAATGAAAAATGCTCAATAAATCTAATGGTTATGATTACTGTTTATTTAAATAACCTGTTCTTAAATTACTGCTGAACACAAGTTTCAAACTCCTCATTACCGTATTTATGTATACCAACAGCTGCGTTTTTCAAGAGAACTACACTAGAATACGAGACACTATAGGATTTTTTTATTCTGTGTAAAAGTAAGTGTACGTTCCGACAGAAAAGTTCGTTGTTATTTTCACAAAGGGAGGTATTTTTTGGTATGGTTGAGTGGGTGTTTCATTTGGATATGTATCTATACTTTTTGACATTTCTGTGGTCAC